>JAWWEU010000001.1:65563227-65621313 GCA_035583155.1 Acropternis orthonyx
AAAGGAGAATGTGAATTTAGAGGGGGAAAATGTCAGATATGCAAAGGAAAGAAAACCCATCACTTTAAACTAGTGAGTGATTATCAGATACAAAAATAAATGGTTCTCTTAATTGCTGTTAAGAAACGATATTGTGACTAAGTGGGGAAAATAAGTAGCAGATTAAAAAGGAAAGACTGAAAAGGAAAATTTCTTTTTAAGAACATTCTTGAAAAGATAGTTCGACTGTGCTGAAATGTTTACAAGCAGAAAATGGGCCTGAATGAAGAAAGGTTAAAGATTATGTAGATAACAGTATTTGAGATGACAGGTTCGGATGAAATGTGCCATAGTTAAAGAAGGCACCCAAAACCATTTCTGAGTCATTGACAAGTATTATGGAAAAATCATAAAGGATGAATTAAATACTGAGGCAGTAAACCAGCAAATACGGTATCTGTGTTTTAAAAACATTAAGTATATATGGGGGATTTACTGCTGGGAATTACAGCTATTTTTTGTATCTGAAAAGATAGTAGAACAGATTATTAAATAATGCCTTTGTAAACACCAAGAGGATAATAAGACTGTAAGAAGAGATTTATCAAGATCAAATAATGTCAAACAAATCTAATTTCCTCTTTGCTCTTGACAACTGATCAAGGAAGCAGAAGACACACTGAAGATTTTTTTAGTTTTGTAAGGGATATAGCTACATGAAATCTCATAAGCAAATTACAGAGAAATGGTGTAAAGCAAATAAATATAACTGTGGAACTTGTGGGGATGAGAGTCTTTTCTAAAAGAGTAGGTATCACACTTGATAGCCTTGGTGGACTACTCAGGTGTGATCCATGTAAGCAACATTAGTAAATAATATTAAAGAAAATTTTGTTCATAATTATGTTCAGACTATATAATAGTAATTCACAGAGATGTTTTATAAGAGAATTCAGCAGAACTGCTAAGATTTCTATACATTATAAAACCTTCTAAATTCATTAAAAATATTTTAAAATAGACTCATGAACTTTTCATCATATGGAATTAGGATGATACAGTTTAACTTGTAGCTATAAGAAACAAAAAATAGGTATCAGATATGTGGACAATGGAATGGGCATGCAGCAAGAAAGGCTATTAGAGGAATTACCAGAAACATATGTTCTAGACTGTTTCAGTACTTTCAATCTTGTGTTAGAGGAGAGTGGGCTAGATTCCTTTGTTTTCTTCCTGTGTTGCAGAGGACATTATAGAAAACAAGGGAAACAGTTTTGCACTTTATTTAGGAGTCTCTTCCCCTAACAAAAAATACAGTTCTGCCTAAGCAGCTTTATAGTTTAAGCGTAGACAAATTCTCAGTGAAATTGATAACTCAGTTTTTCTTGATAGCATTTTTGTTATCACCTTCTATGATTAGTAGTTTGTTCTGGGACATATAAAGTATATTGAAAGTTAGTAGATATTTGATTACTTAGATTAACTTAGTTGATTAGAGCATGGTGCTAATAACACCAAGGTCACAGGTTTGGTCCTTGTACAGGCCATTCACTTAGGAGTTGGACTTTGGATGATCCTTGTGGGTCCTTTCCAACTCAGAATATTCAATGTGATTTTGGACAAATTCAGTAACATAATACACCTTTGTAAAAATAAGTATGAGATAACAAGTGGGACTATATAGCAAGCGAAGTGAAAGAAAGCTGAAAGACTTAAGTCAAAGCTTAATAACTTCTGTTGACAGTTAACCACAGGAATACAGCTTTGTTCTGCTGAAAGTCAAACAAAACTAAAAATAAACTAAGTACAATTATAAAAGGATTATTTAGTCATGTGTCTTGTAAGTGAATGGTCACTTCCTCCAAAGTTTTACTATTCCTATTCATAAGTAATAGATATTTATAGAAAGTCAGTAGAATGTGGAGAAATGAGGAGTTATAAATAGAAGTAGTCTTAACCATGATAATAAGGACAAACAACACTAAAATCCTAAAAATCTTCATAGCTATTTATAGTATTTCCCAGCATTGTTGGGAATAGTTCACATGGAATTAATACCAATCTAGAAAGGTATCACAAGTCCAGTGGTTGTTAAATACTAACTATACATACTTTCAACAATTAGGAATAAATGAGTACCAGCTGACAGAAATGGAAGTATTAAGAAAGGAGAACAAATACTGATAATAGGAAAGTAGTCAGGAGTCAGGCACCTACAGCATAGGGGGAAGGAGCTTGGTGATGTGGGTTACCCACTACTATAGAAAAGTGCCATAATTCCTCTCCCAGTACCTCATCTGGAACTTCTATTCCCCTGTAAGTCAATGTATAACACTTTGAAAACTGGGAGCACAAAATGAAGTTTACTTAGATTTGCATAGCAACTAGCTAGAATTCAAAATGGCTTAGAGTAGCTGACTGGAAGTGTGAAATATTTAAGTCAGGAAGTGAAATTGGAAGTTTTAGAGAGACCATGCAAGTGGAGTTCCATTTAGAGCAAAATTCAGGATATTTAACATAGGAAATTTACAGCTTTCTGATAAGCATCTTCCAGGCAATATATCTGACAGAAAGCTGCAGCTTCTCTATGAGCTTGTAGTTTCTAAAAAATTAATGACTTTTTTAGAAAGAAAAAAAAAATGAGCTCGAAGTTGTGGCAGGGAGAATGTGTGTTGTGGGATTTTAAAAAAAAAGAACAGTATATAAATAGTAAATGGTAAATTTTTGCTGTTGATCCCTAGAGTTCTTAGAATGACTATAATTGCCATCTACTAAGTCAGTCATGAAGCCATATTTGCTCTTGCAATTACTAACTAGATTAACCTCTATAGCCTGCCAGCGTACATATATTACATTAACATCTAATTACTGTATCTTTAAAGCTATATCAGAAAAAGTCCACACAAGGAAAAAGAAACTTAAGAATCCTAACATAGAAGGGGAGATATATGTAGGACTTTTAACTTTCTATAAAGAGAAAACCAACTAAAACAATTAAAATGTTTAATTACAAAAACTAACTCAGAGTAATCTGTCTTGTACTGCTTGGCAAAATGACAAGTCCTGAAAACTACGAAAGCCCAGGTTGATAGACCACAAAGGTTTTTTTGTTTGTTTGTTTATTTTCACTGGATGTAGTAACAATCTCCAGGCATGCACTTCTTCAGTCTATCTCTGTAGTATAAGTGCCAGCTATTTGAATGCTGAACAGCTCTGGAGGATTACCATTTTGCTACATTCTGTTTCATCATGCTTCTATATTCAGTACTAACACTCTTAATAACGATTAAATAACCTTACCTCATTCATATAATATTTTCTGTCAGTCCCCGTCCCCACATCTAGAAGATGCCTATTCTCTCTTGACTAAAGTTGTGCTGTACAGAACTGGTGTGAAACCTATATGATATTAATACATATATGTACTTTCATCTTCTTTCACACATTGGGAAAAGGAAGATGTTGCTGACTTATTAATCACATTGACACAGGCTCAGCTCTGGCAAACTGCTCCAGTGAATCACTATTCCATACTCTTCACTAACATTTCTAGGTAGCTGGTGTACTTGTAGGTAAATTTCATTATCTATTGCAGGAACAGGAGATGGCAGTAGGAAGGAAAAAATGCTTCTTGCTACCTAAAATGACATTTACCACTGTTTATGCTAGTTTTTCAAAATATGAGTTGTGTGAACTCATGTTCTGTGAAGTAACAGATAGAATTGTTTGGCACAGATTGTTTGTTTGCTTGTTTGTTTCGTTTGTTTTACTGTTTAGTTTTTTTTTTTTTTTTCTTTTGAACTATCCATCTGATGATTTCAGTGTAAAGAATGGAACAGCTGGTTATATTCTTGGCCCACTTGATAGCATATGAAATGTATAGCATTCCCAATTGTATCAATTGACAGTTGAATAATAATCTGAATTGGCTAAAATTATATCATCATTCTGCCTGAGGCATATAAATGATCCTGCAGTGGTGTGCATACATTATGATAAAAGTAATTTTTATTCTGGGGAAGAATCAAATAGATAATGGGGGTGGTGAACATATTAATCAATTTCAAGCAATAATTCACAGTTCAAGTATTGAAGAGGGAGAAAATTGTTTTATAGGTGCAAATACTAAGAAATGGAATCCTCATTAACATTGTCTAATCTTTTTAGTCTGAACTACATCATTTATCTGAACTGCATAATTTAAAGGTCAGGCAAATCTTCCATTTTTCAAAAAAGAATACAGACCTGAACTTTAAACAGCCAGAAATCCATCTTGGACATTAGCCAAAACTCTTGTCAGAGTGAAGTTTTTGATTTACAGGTGCTGGAAACTTTTCTCAGTCTCAAATGACCAGGTTTTATTGTCTTTATAGGTAGGGATTTCTTAAAACAATCATTTCCTGAGCCAAAAAAATCTTTTCTCTTTTTGAGCTTCCTCTCATCATTCCAATGGCTGAGATCTCAGGGCAGTTTGTGTTGTATTCAGCAAGATGTCATATTTATCAGAGCTATAGAAGACATTTATAGCTTCATACACTGTGATCTTTTTGGGGGATTCTTACTGAAATATATGCCATTAAATCACTTTCAGCCTGCATTCATGGCCTTGGGGTATCTGCCAAATAGCAGAGGCTTAGGCTGAATGTAATTTCAAATTATTTGGTTTGACTCTGACTGTTTCCAACTAACTTGCAAGAAAAAGAACCAAAATTAACACAGATAGTAAATGTTAAGGTTTAAATTCCTTAGTCAGATTCCAAGTAACAATAAAATGTGTTTTAGATATGAAGGCAAATCTCTTTCTAAGATATGCAAAGTTCATTTAATGTATAATATTTATTGGTTTTATAAATGGAAAAGTAAAAGCTCTGATCACTAAATTTGTCAAATAAATACACTTTGCTGCTATGATTTAGACATTATTCTGTTTGTATTAGAATAAATTTTTAAATTAACGTTTTGAGACATTGAAGGCATAGATCATGATACTGGTCAATGCAATATACTCACCACATATTTGGGAACACTTGAGAACTAGAACACATGATTCTTATGCCTACTTCTTAGGTGAGTAATATCTTTTATGAGAGGCAAGATCAGCAAATCAAAGATATAACATTCTTTTTGTTTCCCCTCTGGGCAGCAAGAGCAAAATGTCTCTCAACTTTTTTTTGGTCCTCTTGTGATTTGATTTCAGAGAAAAGATTCTCCATTGTACTGAAAAGTATATCTATATCTTTGTCTCTCTACCTATGCAGCAGGTTACCTCCAGAAATTTCTTTCAAACTACAATATTTAATGATTTTTCACTGAGAAACCATAGTGAAAAAATACAATAAATTATTTTGAAAGGAAGCTTAATTATTGAAACCAATAAAGTGACCACTAAAATGATTACTCAGGAGAGTTTTGTAACTTTAACATCAAAGTAAATTGGCATGAGTTTAAAACAGATGGGAAAGTAAAGAATTAAAGGAGTATGAGAAAAATGTATGCAGTGTTTAAAATGGTGTAAAAGTTGACTCTCAAAAGTGTCACCAACCTAGGTATAGTCATTAGGTTTCTCTCAACCCAACTTTAGCCAACTAAATGTTGATTCAAGTTGCAAGGATGGAATCTACAAATCCTCTTACTGATTGTCACTGCCTGTCATCTGTCCCATAGAAAAACATGTTCTATCATGGATAAATAGAATCTAGACCATTAGCTTAATCTAGGTGTTTAATTCACAAGCAAAACTTAATGAAGTAAATGCTAAATTAAATGCTATTTAATTCAGTCCATATAAAGCATATGTGTCTCTTTGTTTTCTTTAAGGTTCAAGAAATACAGATGTTGTAACAGAAGAGAGCACAGCTGCAATAAAAAAGCATCTGATAAAATATCCTTGATAATCCAAGAATGAAAAAAATGCAATACTTCCTTCTGACCTGTAGGGGAGGAACTGAAGCCTAAGAATAGTGCCATAAAGCAATGGAAACACTGCAAGGAGATATTAGTCAGATTAAACAAAGTTTTAAAAGCCTAGCAAGTAAAATCCTTACTTTTACTTTACTGTTTTGAAAATAAATATTTTTTTTATAAAATGATTTGGTTCATTTTGTTCTTCTGTTTAAGTCATGTTTTTAATATATATTTGTTTTTCTTCTAGAATTGGTTGGAAGACTATTTGCTGTCCCATAAAGTGTTTCAAAACTATTGCCATTCTTTCCATTTTTCTGTCTTCACAGTTTAAATGCTTACAAATTTACTTACCATTCAGATTCTTAAGAGTGAGAAAGACTTCCTTCAGTGTCCTTACATTATATTTTTTTACAAGTCTGAAAACAATGGCTGAGCACTGAGTAAAATGATATCTTGGTTCAATTTGCTTTGCTGACATCATCTCAACTCTCTGTTTTGTCCTATGTCTTTCTATTTATCTAATCCAGTTATTTGTCCATTCTTTTAGTTTAATGTATCTTTCTGATAGATATTCCTCCTGGAAGTTTTGATCAGTAACTGCGTTTTACTGTGCCTTTTAATGGTTAAGGGCTTGGAGTATCTGACATGTAAGGAGATGTTGAGACAGCTGGGACCTCAGAAAGAGAAGGCTCAGGTGCATTTTGCCAATGTGCATAAACACCTTATAGGAGGGGGATTCAGGAAGATGGAGTCAGAGTCCTCTCAGTAGTGCTCAGTGAAATACAGATTGAAATATACAGAAACTCCACTCAAACATGAGAAATTTTTTTTTTTTTTTAATCCTGAAGGAGGTCAAAGGCTGGAGCAGATAGCCCAGACTGTGGAATCTCCATCCTTGGAGATATTCAAAACCTCACTGTACCAGCTCACCCTGAACAACTCACTCTAGCTGACAAAATGATCTCCACAGTTCCATGCCAACTTCAACCACTCTGTGGTTCTGAGAGTTTCTAACAGAGTTCGTTGGTCCTTAATGAGTGGTCCTAGCCAATTTCACAATATATGTGAGTGTGTATGGATAGAGAGATAGACCTAGTATTAAAGAAGATGGCAAATTTACACCCATTTTTATATATTCATTGACAATGGCTGTGACTATTAAAATGTAGGGAAATTTATTGTTTAGCTAGGTAATAATATTGTAATCCCATAGTTATCATTACACTGTAATTTTTGCACCAACCTTAAATGCTCTAGATGAGATTCTTCTTGTATGTCTCTTTGTAAAATGAGATTGCTTCTTTCTGGAGATGCCTATTAAACTCCACTTCTGCAGATGGTATGTCAGGAACTAGCCTAGACGACATATATGTTTTATATCACCAAAGCAAGGAGAGATGAATTATTTCTAGACACCTCTCAGAAAAAAAAAGAAAAAAGTCAAAAGTTAATCAAATTACTTTATAGCTTAAAACCAGATTTGTTAGTACTAATTTGGAAATACAGGGAGATATTTTTGAATGTGCATTCTGAAGCAATATTTTTGTCTTCTTAAAAAATCTGAAAAAAAACCTTCTATGTAATTTTTACCACAATATGGCATAGGAGGTACATTTTCTTGTAAATAAAAAAACTTCTCTTGAGGCATTTTTCTTGTCAAAAAGAAATATAAATCCCTTCTGGAGGTACAGGAAGAGAGAATTTTAATTGCATTAAGCTGTGTGACAGTTTGCACTTGATAGCTTGACTTCTAATTTCAGTGGTTACTCACAGAGTATACTGCATTTGCTCAGCCATATGACATCTTATTTCTATTACAAAGATAAAGTTACATTTTCTTTTGCAAGGTCAAACTTCTGAGAAGCAGTACTGATAAAACTGGCTTGGCATCAAGAACAAGAAACTATCATGCTGTGCTAACCAGTATTAGTAGAATTCATGTGTTTGTAATGTAGTTGATAAACTATGCAGTGACTGAAGTTGTTCACAGACTACTTACAGATTTCTTATTTAGTACTTTTAAAGAAAAATCAGTGTAAAAGAAAATTCTTGTGAAAAATTTTTGCTTCTCACACAGAGGAGCACTGAAAATCTCTCTCTCTTTTTTTTTTCTTTTCTTCTTCTTAATAAACTGGATTTTGTTAGTCTGTATCTGATTTAACCCAAAACTCTTTCAGTTTGAATTCTTGGTATCTCACAGGTTTTTCATGATTACAAAGAATTTCTGGTCTTCATATGTACTTTAGATTTTATCACTATTAAAGAATGTTTGAATGTTGTTTTTGTCAAAGCTTTTGCACAAATATGTTTATTTTCCTTAATAAATATTAATTTTGCTATTGTTTTTACAATCAGAGTGAGTACTGTTAGTACAACACATGAAGAGTCAAAATGTATAATCCAGGTAACAAGATGTCAAGCTGTCCTCTATATTTTACCCATTTTTTTTTCATCTTCCCTTGTGCATCATTTGCCCAACAAGACTTCCAGGCCATTTTCTGTCAAGGTGCTTTCCACTCAGTTCGCCTCACAGTCTGTCCTGGTGCCTTAGATTATTCTTGTCCAGTCATGGGACTTGACATTACTCTTTGTTGAACTTTGTAAGATTCCTGTCGTCCCATTTCTAAAGCTTGTCAAGGTCACTCTGAAGACCAACACAACCATCTGGTGGTACCACTCCTTCCAGTTTTGCATCATCTGCAAAATTCCTGAGACTGCATTCTGTCCCATCATCTGGTCATTAATGAAGATGTTAAAAAATACTGAGCCCAGCAGCAGCCCCTGGAGTACACTGGTAGTGTCTGGCATTCAGATGGATTTTGTGGTGCTGATAATGAGCCTCTGAGGCCAACATTTCACTTTTCAATCTGCCTTCAAGTCCTAATCACTTAAGTCCAAAGCACTATGCTATGTCAAAATAGCTTTTACTATCCATCGATCACTGAAAACCAACTAAATAATTATATATAAAATCTGCATCAGTACTTAAAATTAACAGCAAGACTGATATATTTAAACTTTATTTAAAAGATTTTTTTTCCTAAGGTGTAGAAGTGCTTTCCTGATTGGTAAAATTACATTGTTTAATCTATATGATACCATGGCTAGAAAATTTTAAGATCGTCCCCATAGTGAAATAGAATCCATAGGCATAACTCATACCAAAAAGATGTGGAAATTGTATAAAATCTGTTAAAATCATACTTTTTTATTTTACTGAAGAAATTTAATACTGGTATTTGAGTAGTGGAAAAGGATAATATACACATTTATTCAAAATATGGCTGATCCTCCTAAACACATAAGAATAAAGTCAAACAAAAGACCATTGCAGAGCTTCAAAATTATAATCAAGACCTTCTTCATATATTGGAAAATCCTCAGATACAAAATATTATTTTTATTATTCTGGGAAATGATGCTTTAACTGTCTAACTGCCTGCTTTCCAGACAGTTCTTTCCTTATTGAAGAATGCAATTTGTGGCCCACTGAGTTATTTCAGAATGTCATTTGAACACTAGGAAGTACTGAGCATGTTATGGCTATACAAAATAACACTTGAGCATGAATGCAAAATACAGGGAGTGCTTTTAAACTTAGGAATATTCAGATCATGAACAGTTGCATACAAGTTTTATAGATGCAAAATATCTTTTTGAAAGAAACATAAAAGATTTATTTTCTCCCACACATACCCTTTAGACAGAATAGCAGAGAACAGAATTGTTTCCAAGACTCATAGTTGAAAGCTGCTTTGGCATAAACAGTCAGTCCAGGTCACTCACACAGAAGTAGTGTTAAAAGGGGTTTCAGTAACGTTTTATGGTCTGAAAATCACTGGTACAAAACTGGAGCAGGAAAGTCCATTTCCATAAGCAGAAAATATGCACTGCTATTTTGTATAGTGACCTGACTGGGAAAATGTTGTAATGTGGACCAGAAAGACCCAATGGTATGAGGCTGCAAACCAGTCAGCTCTGAAATATGACTTTATAACTCACAATTCAGCTGCAAGAGTAGACAGATGTCTGAAGTTAAAGTTCTACTAAGCCCAGCTGTGAGAACGTTCATTTTACTCAGTTTACAGGATTAGTATCATTCAGTCAAAACGCAGACATTACATATAAATTTAGAACAGGTAAAAGAATTGATTCAAAGCTAGATATTCTTTTGTTGTGGCCCTTTTCTTACTCTGATGTTATTTTCTATTTGCCTGCTCTAAGAAATCAAGTACTAATGGCAGTAACACTAATTGTTATTTGGTGGGAGATAGCTCAGCTTTGTGATTAAGTGAAAATGAAATATTTAAATCTCTTGTCCATCATTATTTCAAATCTCTACAAAAGTACTTAAATTGTTAATTATGCTAAAAGGCTATTTCAGTATTTATAACTTATCCTGCAGTTATATTCCTGTACTTGATGATAAAGACTTCTTGTATAACCGGATGATCTACACCCACTCTCTTCAGGAAAGCAGATAAGCTTTTTCATGTCAAAACATTTAATTATAAAGCTGATCATGTTGCTTTACAAAAAAAAAAAAAAAAAAAAAAAAAAAAAAAAAAAAAAAAAGATTAAATTTCATCTTGAAAAGAAAAGTCTTACACATTAAATAGGAAATAGACATGTAATTTAGGAAGAAAGTAACTTGACAGTTCAAGGTAATTAATGAGCTTCTCATACTCCCTAATGATGAAAATGACTACAGTACCCAGGAAAAAAATATCTTTAATATGCTACAAAATTATGGCAGATAATGAAAAGCTGCTTCTAAAACATATGCAATTAGTAATTGTGGTTTCATTTCCGTTCATGGTTTTGCACTTCTCAACAGCTGACAAAATAATAATGTAAAATAAATACACATAGTTGGGTACAAAATAGTGTTCTTTTTGTTCAGTTAAATAATATTTTCCCCCACATTTTTTGCACTACCATTTGCATGCAGATCCATGAACATAAAACCAAATGAAGTAAAATGGAATTTTCACTAAGAATTTATTTACTTCCTATGAAAGGAAGATGTTGGATTTTTTTCCTCAAGGTAGTTGAACTGGATAACTGAGGGTCATATTAAATATGGGATTGCCTTATGGAAGGTCCTCTAGGGAGGATAGGGGAAACTTGCAAAGTTATAGAGTGGTCTGAATTTCACACAGAACTGTTGGGATTTTTTGCAGTTGTGTGAGTTCTTGGTAGGAATACAAAAGTCAATTAAAGTGAAGTGCTACCAGCAAATGTAAGGAAAAGGTACACTGCATCTTTCAGACATATAATTGGGCACTATGCTGAAAGTTCAGGAGAGCTGGAAAAAAAAAGAACAACTGGGAGATGGGAGCAAATGTGTGATGCTAAAACCTATTAGAATTTAAGATTTTACATATTAATTCAACACATAAACGAAAAGGGCACACAGAGGAGGATATTTTCAAGAGTTAGAGCAAGTTTGATATTCTGTGTGGACTGAAAGAAGGTTGGAAAAACAGTTACTAATGGAAATTTCTAAACTGAAAGTCCAAGAATCAGTATGAGTACAAAATATTCTCCAGCAAGTGCAACGGCTTGGTGGGGATGCTCCCCCACTCCCCCCCACACGTGGTCCTAAGGGACTCCAAAAAGGAGCCACACAGAGACCACAGGAGAGGGATGAGAGAGAGAGTTTATTGGACATGGGTAGGGGTATATATAGGACTTGGAGTGATCCAAATCCTCCAATAAAGAGCCAGAAGGGATTTTGAAAATTACCAAAAAAATTCAAGGGTTAACAACAAATAGCAAGGTGTAAATAGGAACCAATAGGAAGACTCCCTGAAGTTTCTTCAAGGACACTGACTGCATTCCTGAGCAGCCAGATAATGGTCATCTCAGGGGATTTGGGGAAAGAGACAGTGACTAAGGTGAAAAAGAACAGGAATCCATTTTGTAACATTAATTCACATAACAGTAAAAACCTCTGTTTTTAAGGCATTTGGGTTAGTCCCTTTATCTTCTTCACAAGTCATTTTCTGACAATACTTTTTCCACTCTAAGTATTGTATGTCTATTGCCACAAGCAAGAATTCTGAGTCACTATTAGTCAACTCATACATATTGTGCATCACAAAATTTTCTGTCTCCAGTGAAGAACTACTTTTACTGGCATCAGCCTTTTGATTCCATTTGCTTACTTCCTGCATTCTGGTAGTATGCATTTGGATTACATAAAGACCACAGTTATCTGCTAAGCTAAATGGGTGATGCAAATAGGACACCAGTTTAGTTTGACAGTGACATCCAGTTAGACTGTTGAAACTGAAACTATAAAAACTGCAAGTAATTAAAAAATGTATACTACAGTGATGTTGCCAGTGATAACACATACTACAGAATTCCAGTCACATAAGATCTTCCAGAGTAATACGGAGTTAAAGGAAAAGCTACCTACTGTGATAACTGTTAGATATCAAAACCAAGAATGAATGTCTACCTACTTAACAGGGAATTGGCTGAATTTTGCTTTGGGTAGGAGATCCATCATTTTGTTAAGAAAAAATTAAATTTGCTTTAGATGCAGGTAAAGGAGATTTAACATAGGCAAAGACAAACATTAAAAATGACTACTGATATTGAGTTCTAACCTGAAGGAAAGTTGACATAAGTATAGGCTTTTGGAATAATAGTAAAAAAGCTCTATTCCTGGACTACTGAAAGAGTTAGCATGGCTTTTGGTAGAATACCCGGGCTCTAGCCCACACAAGGAAAACAAACAAGCTTCACTTACCACTGGTTTAGGCATAAGACTCTTGTAATTGCATCCTGTGGATAGAACTGAAGTTGGTTTATTTGAGCAGAGAAGTTGAGAACAGTGATAATTTTAGAAATGCTAAAGAATTTGAAGATGGTGAAGAAAAAGTGGCAATGATGAAATCAATGAAGAGGTATACAACTGTAAGGACAATAGTAATAGAGCTCCAGACAAGAAAACAAATTAATCTGTTACAGATAGGTAATAAAAGGGGGGGAGTGGGGGGAGGGCGATTCATGCATTATTTGGTATCTTCATCTTACATTTTCTCCTTGGTTTGATACAATATTTGCTTTCTAAATCATTGTAGTACATATTGTTCTGGGTAAGGGACTCCACTGTAAATATGCATTATGAGAACACTACCAGTTGTTTTCTTTTGTTTGCTTTGATCCAGCTGCCCATTAGTGCTATTTTCAGTTATAATATTTTTAGTAAGAAAACAGAGAACATATATTCTCTGTCTCAGTCTTGTATTCATGGGTCTTTTTCACTGTATGCCACTGGATGAATTTGAAGGGAATTACCCTTGAGGCACTGATCATCCCTACCCCTGTTCTGTGTTTCTGTTTTTGTGGGGGGTTTTTGCTTGTTTTTTTTTTAGTGAGATACAGATAGAATTAAACACCTAATTCTCAAAACAAGTGTACATTAACATTTATAGCAGTATATTTTGGTTTATATTTTTATAGGAATGAGGCCTTAAAGCTCTGAGATACGTAGCAGAGAGATTTCCATGAGAAAGGGATTAACACGGGCATGATAGCCTGCTGATGGAAGCAACAGGCAGAGGACAAATAACCCTTATCACTGCCTCAGCTGGGTGGAAGAGAGAGTGATACCAATGTGTCATGGTTCTGTTCCACCCTTACACAGGACCCACAGCTTTTGTAAATAAAACTCCCTATATTCCCTCATTCGCACGTAAAGTGTCTGCCCCACTCACCATTGTGATGGCAACAATCAAGATATTGAACTACAGTCTCAACTCCACTTTACCCAAAAGTATAAATTTGGCATTTGAAATCCTCCACGAGGATGAGAATGCAACCCCCCTCTGCACTCAAGTCAGCAGGCTTGCTCCTCTCTTCTTCCCAAAGCAGGCATACCTCTTTGGTAAGATTTGTATCTCTTACTATGTCAGATCACACTCAGGTGAAATTAAGCTTAATTGATGGCAAAGCTAAGATTAATCAATTACCACTTAGATGTTTGTTTTTTTTTTTTTTAATATATATACCTAATGCTAATGCAGTAAGTGCATTTGTCAATGGTAATTTCAACTTTATACTTCTTTTGCTTCAATAAACCACACTATTAGTAGATCTGTAATTGTGAAAGTTCTTACTGAATGCAACCAGGCTAACACTGTCAAATTGTTATAATCAGTAATTAAGTGCAACCATGTCCAGCCCCTGCCACATTTCTGTATTTTTAATGCAACTGTTTTGGAACTCAAAAGGAATTGTTGTTTCCATAACATAATTTATTTAAAACTATATATATATATATTTTTTTTTTACATGTATGTATTGTCTAAGCATTATACTGATGTTGAGAATACTGAAACTGAATGAGTTCTACTAACTTTAACCTGGCATCATGGGCAAGGCAGATGTTAGGAAGACAGAGTGATACAATAAGAATTTAAGTGTGTAGAGAGAATATAATTTGTACTACATCTGTACTGCAGCCTAGTCTCATAAGGAGATAATGTCCAACTCCACAATTAAAACATTTTCTTAAATATTTTGTAAATACAAGTGTACTGTATTTACCCATTCTTCTGTACATTATACATCTCTTGAAAACAGATTGGCAGCATGAAAAAGAATGTAGTTTCCAATGTCATCTTAAAGTTTTAAAGAATACATGGTTTGATTAAACATTTAGTCAGAGTGATATATTTTATTCGGCTTGGCAAAAATTAATGAAGTAGGAAAATATTGTTATTTTAACTAGAAAATCACATATTACTTTAAATTGAAGTCTGGAGAGTAAAGATGAAAAATATATATTAAATTTGAAAGACTATTCAAAATATTAAAGAAATATAAATACTTTACCTTTTTGGTCTATTTTTTGAGATGAAAATAATATCTAATGATTAAATTTCATGGTAGCATTCTGTGTTCCTCTGTCATGAAAGACGATGTTCTAAAAAGAGAAA
Organism: Acropternis orthonyx; assembly: GCA_035583155.1. Taxonomy (NCBI): domain Eukaryota; kingdom Metazoa; phylum Chordata; class Aves; order Passeriformes; family Rhinocryptidae; genus Acropternis; species Acropternis orthonyx. The sequence continues at coordinate 65,578,068 of JAWWEU010000001.1, forward strand.
GAAATCCAAGAGCTAACCAACTCCCTTTATGAGGTAACCTTGTCCACAAGTCAAAGGATCTTTCTGTAGCTGAAGTACTCCAACATTGTGCTTTTATAGTATGGAATTTAGATTAGAGTCTACATGAATAGTCAGATTCACAGATGTCATGGTTTATGAATGGTTCTCCCCAATTCAGTGCCCACAATGAGACTCTCCCTAACTGGAAACTCCTTGCTTGTTCCCCTCTTTCCCTCCCATTACCTGCTACTGGGATGGAGTTGAAAAATGGAGGCACAAAAGGGGGAAATCACTGGTTCAGCTAAAAAACATTTATGAGAAAGAACAAGATGATAAGAAAACTAACAGTAGCAGCAACAATATTAACAACAAAAGGTATAAGACAAAGAAACAATTTACACAGAAAACCAATGGCAAATAGCAACCAGCTCTTCTTGACCACACTCTTCCTGCAGAGTAAGAGTCCCTTTCCCCCACCCCAGAAATGAGGTGAGGTTCTATTGAATAACATAGGGTCTGACCATGCCCCCTCTCAGGTCTCTTACACTTGTCAATATAATAAATAGAACAAAGTGAGTATAGTAGTAAAAACCTTCACTCCAAGTCTATTAAGTTTGTATGATATGGCTAAAGGGGGATTTTTTTAGACAATGGATCCAATCCACCCAGTGGCCATGGATTGTGAACTGATTGCAATAGAAATTTGAGGTAGATGGTATGTCCTGTTTAAGTCCGGTTTTTGTTGTGACTGTGGCTTAGAGATTGATAACTTAATGTAAAGGATTTTAAGACATATTTTCCTTAGAGGACAAGATGAAAGAGCAATGGCTCAGATGTCAGTTCTTAGTTGTTTGAAGGCAATATTGAAAGTAATACTGCCTTAAAAAGCTTAGTCCAGTTCACATCAATAGCATTGCTTTCTCACAGAACTCATTTTGCAAATTTCTCAAAAGGCAAATAAAATATTTTATTGCCTTTCTTCCTTATAACCTAATGAAAAAGGTATCATAGTGGACAGCTACACTAAGTAATCTAGTGGGGGATTCAGTTGCATAAACACTGGTGTCTAGTGGCATGTGAGATGACACTAGTTTACTTGAAATACATACGTTTCTGAAGCAGTAGATGGAAGACACTCCCATAGTGTTTACATTTAGGGAACTAAATTCCTGTCCTAAGACTTAATTTTTCTCATTTACCTTACAACTTGATGTTCACAATTCTTATGTCCTTAATGGATAATATTATTTCAGGTTATGAAAGGACAAAACTGTTACAATGTTCTCATATGGCCAGGAAGCCTAAGTTTTGTCCAACTCTTTTGATAAAATTGCCAGTCTCTATATTCTGTGTCCAAAAATTGGTACTGAGATCTTAATTTGTTTTATCTTAGAGTATATATTTGATAAACTGACATATATTGGCATTTTGACACCATTTATATCAGTGTTGTCCTCTTGCTCAGAGATGTATGATAGATTATCCTCTAGTAGCTGCTGTTATCTTAAGCTATTGATTGTAACTTTAGGCCATGTCTTTTTCTAAATAGTTTCTAGATCTATCAGCTTCTTATCTATATTGCCTCCAGAATAGCTGTCTGCAACGTATCAATGAAGAATCTTAAGATCTTCCTATAGATCTTTTTCAAGTTACTTTAATCAACCTCTGTTACTAGATATTCTGTTTCATCTTTCCATTTCTGATTATTGCTGATAGTTCTGCAATTGATATAATCACTTCCAAATTCACACACACAAAACTCTTCTTCACTCTTCTTAAAAAAAAAAAAAAATTATCATGTGTTTTTTCTTTCTCCAACTCATACACCTACCTATACCACACATTTGCATAGCACTTGATTAGATCATTGTGTTTTACTCATGGCAATGAATGGGTCTTACTAATGCAATAGGTATTTGCAACTTTCCTTTTTCTTCATTCATTTTACATAGAGAAAAGTACTCACTGCTCTTTTTTTGTTTCCCTCAGTATCCCTGATGCATCAGTTTACTTTCCAAGCCATGTCTCTCTGTCAAGAAATATTTCCATTCTATGACATCAACAAACAGTAATTTTTCTCTTTTGTTACATCCATTATTGGAACATAAGCATGAATTAAGGTGAGGAAAGCTCTAGAACCAATTATCCTCTTTCTATTACACATATTAGACTCATGCTGCTGACTGGTTATTATTTCCTGATTTAGAGAGTATCATAATCCATCAAAATTCTCTGTTTTCTGTAAACTGTCTTCCAAATGATCTCTCATACCATTTTCATCTTTAGAGGTTTTCTTTTTGTTGTTTTTTCATTTTGTTTTGTTTTGTTTAACCCTGAGGCAGTTCAGCCCAACACAGCCAGTCACTCCCCAACAGTCGGATGGGGGAGAGAAATGGAAGGGTAAAAGTGAGAAAATTCATAGATTGAGAGATAAAGAGATTTTAATAGTTAAAGCAAAAACTGTTTATGAAAGCAAAAAACCCAAGAAATTCATTCCCCGCTTCCCATGGGCAGGCAGATGCTCAGCCATCTCCAAGATAACAGGGCTCCATCACCTGTAACAGTGACTTGGGAAGACAAAGGCCATCACTTTGAGTATCCCCCCCTTTCCTTCTTCACCCAGCTTTATATTCTGAGCATGACGCCATATGGTATGGAATATCTCTTTGTCCAGTTGGGGTCATGTGGCAGGATAGCCCTACTCTGACAAGACCTAAAATCCAATTAGAGAATGCATACTATGCAAGCCATCATGAAAGCTATCGTGCAAGTTCAACTGCTGGTGCCAGGGTACTGTCACGGTGTTAAATCATGCTAAAACCATCCCAGTTCACCAGACTTCAAATACATATCCTGCTTTTGAAAACAGGATTTGATTTGACAGATAAGGTGGTCTGCTGGCCTATAGATCTGTGACTACCAGTCAATCACTTTATACAATAAAAGTTCAGTCCCCTTTCATACAGTCAGCTTCTTCTGGCATAACCCTTCTTGGGTGTATGTGTGGAGATTCCTCTCTTGGCTGGGGACACCCTCCAAGGATACATCTCGAGGATAAGCAAAAAATATCTCCCCATGAGCATTGGTATAGGTGAATTATATTGAATCTCTACTTAATAATTATTTCTTTTTGCTAGCTTTAATATAATTGCTTCAATAATTTCTTCAATAAAGTGCACTATCCTATCTTCTACTATACTATTTTATGCTATATTATACTCTACTAGTAGATTTTTAGCTTTTTATATTGTGTAGTAAAAAAAATAAGATCTTTGTCTGATCATCTTTAATAATAAATTATTAATTTTATATTAATATTCTCATTTTGCCAATCATTAAAACCTGTGGGACAAAGTGGTTTGATCCCACCTGTGTAATTCCTTAAATTTAAAGTGTTTACATAATCCAAGGCTAAGACTGGATTCAGCTGCACCCAGACTCCTCTCTGAGAAGAGGTCTAGAAAGCAAGGGAGTCCTTTCTGTACCTCATGAATCAACATTAAGATTTCTTTAATAAGTTTTATGTAAGCCTTCCACTTCCACCTGCGACAGGTCAGTTGTCCCAGCTGTATCCCCTCCCAACATCTTGTGCACCCCTGTCCTCCTCACCAGTGGGGTACATTGAGAGACAGAAAAGGACTTGACTGTGTGCAAACACTGCCCAGCAATAGCTGAAATATCTCTGAACTACTGTTTTCAACATAAATCTAAAATGCAGACCCATAGCAGCCCCTGTGAAGAAAATTAACTATGTCCCAGTCAGAACTCCAGCATATACTGAACACGCTTTCTCAAGTATTTTAGGACAGCTATGGAAAGACATTGTAACACAGAAATGAGTCAATTTCTAAACCAACATTTCTGGTGTTGGATAAAACTCTCATGCTGAATAATTCTTGAAGTGTATGCTCAGTTCTTGTTATTGCATGACTATTTTATGATTTTCGTTGATAAATAAAATGTCGCTGGATTTCTGACCATTTTTATTCCTTGCAGAGATTTTTACATTATTAAAACAATATTGCAATATTAATTCTGCATCAAAATATTTGTAGAGTATTTATCACAGTCAAATTGCTCAGGAAAGCAGATGATCTATCAAACTAAATACAATAGAAGTACAGTGATGTGAAAATCTAGACTGAGATCAAGATTAGGGCTTTATGCTTTTATTATGAACTTCAGAATTGAATCATGATATACAGAAAAAAATGTTAGCAATAGAAATATATTTTAAGATATGCTAGAGACTCAAATAGCAAAACCTTTATCCTACAAATTCAGATTTTTATCAAACTAAACTCAGAAGCGTAAGGTGTATCCTGTTCTGTCAATCATACAAACTTTCCTTTTAGGCAAAAAGAATATCTTTATTGAAGATATTCAATATTCTTCATTTCATGTGTAATAAAAAATATACAGAGAGAGATGCATGTATGTGCAGCTGTGCATATGTGTGACCTTTCTCCTCATGACTGCAAGATAGAGACACTTTTAGATTCCTTTGACTACAGCTATTTCTGTTAAATATATGTGTAATGTTTACTCAACAAAGTAATTATGGGAAGTCTGAAAATTTTAAGAGCTTTTTATTTATCTTAACTTGGTTCAGATAGACATATTTTATGTAAATAAAATTGATTTTTACAAATATCCTTTAAAAGTAAAGAAAAAGTTTATTCAGTCCAACAATGATGACCAAATTTACATATAGACATACACATGGAGAAATATGGATTCTAAGAAGAATTTTGGTTCCAAGAACATAAAAGAATGCAATTATTACTAAATAGCTTTTTTCCCCCCCAAGATAGACCAGGTATTATACAAATGCTTTCCTCTCTTTATTCATTAATTATTAATATTCACATTGAAAAGAAATTTAGAACTGCATAGGAAAGAGAACTTCCTTATAAAATACATTGGTTTCCATTTCTATCTTAAATTTAGAAAGAAATAAAAGAGAAAATAAAATTAAAAAATAACCCTTGATCAGAAATAATTGTGAATTGTTAAAGAAAGATGTCAATTACAGATATTTCAGGCTTGCAAAGTACCATTTTGTTCCTTCTTAATACATTTAGAAAGGAATAAGTACATTCTATTTTGAATTTCCTTTCTTATTCTACTGCTTCTTTCTCCTACTGTGATTTTTCACTCAGCTACTGCTGATGGGATATGATCATCCTAACCATGTCCAAAATTAATTGCATTTTTGTTCTTGCTTCCAAATAAACACATCTAAAGAAGCAAAATTAAGGCCACAGTCATTTGGTTTTTTGAATTTGAAAAACAGACTTATCTGTCTCTAGACTAAGCTAGAAACTACTGTTGTTTTCCAGTTCAAATTGTATCAATATTTTACATTTTTATATACATTCAGTGATGGATTTTAAAGGGGATTGTATGCAGCATATATAATATAGATCTCTGAAAGGCAGAGTTAACAATATTAAATAAATTAACCCTAAATTGGTTTAAATTATCTTTATTTGCAAGTAATCCCAGAGGATTTTTTTTTCTCATTGCAGTTTTCTGTTTGTTTAACTATTTATTTTTGTGTCACATTCAATTATGTGATAATGTTCAGTTGACAAATTCAATCTTCCCACAACAGTATGTATATAAGTTTCTCCTCTGAGAGGAAGGTTTCTCCTGTGAACTCTTGTAGCAAAGTGAACATCTTATTACTTTCAGCTTAGATGTTTGTATGAAGACTTGAAAACAGAGACAAGAGTTCTCTTTCAACATTTCAGGTAAATGGAAGAGGACTGTAGTATCCCATCTCACTAGGCATTCAGCAATTAAAAAAAAAAAAAAAAAAAGAATAATAAAATTACCTTTCAAGTATACAACCCCTATATAACAGTGAGGTTATTTTGAATAATTTATTAGTCAGAAGTGATTATGTCCCCAGCAGTTTAACTCCCCTTGAATCAAATATATATACTAAATCCTAAAAGAATAAAGTCTTCTGATGGTCTTCCCAAATGAATTTTTAAGGTAATAGCTTCCAATGCCAAGGCAAAATATTCACAATACCAACTAGTTACTGTAAAGAAAATGCTTAGTGCTTGTTCCTTGCAACCAAGTGTGACTCCTGCTTTACTCCTTACAGCTGATAACTCTCTGTTTACATTAGACTCCGCACTTGCCCAGTTTTGCTCCAGTCAGTGTCATGGCAAATTTGATGGCTGACTTTGATGGAAGCAGAAATTAGAGCAGTACTGAATGCAAAAGAGAATGACACATTTATATAATCATCTATATAAAATTTAAAAAATACTTTAAAAATTATGCATTTATGAGAGGTATCTTTTTGTGCTCATCCTTCACCAGTCCAAAGAACTACAAAGAACTGATTGATATTCAAGTCTGAAATCTGTATATTTGAAATTGCGAAGATAGTCAAAACAAATGTAATAAAATTATTCCCAAGAATGTTCTGATACATTTGTTGCTTCTTCCATGAAGTTCCTATAACATAATCAGGAACATTTTAACATCATCCCATGTATAGAGAAATGAAAGGTTTAAATACAGAATTAATTAAAAGAGATTAAGAACTAAATAGGAAGTTTTCTGTACAGTTACAATTATTAACAGGAGAGCTCCATGGATATAGTTTCTCTATGGTCCATAGATATGAAACTATGATAACCCACTGTAGTTTCAAAGCTGAAAATGGTGGAATTATTACTACAGTAATTCACCAGTGTTTTAGTCCATTCTGCCTTTACTTTATAGAATATATAAGAGATGTAGAGAACCTTTTGATATTTTTATTAGGACTTTGTGAAAGGACTGAACTCGAAGCATTTTCTTGTCCACCTCCACAGCAACAAAAACTTTCCATTTCACGAAGGCTGAGAAATGTGTATGTTGTCATTTTTGGGGACTGAAATGAAAGAAACTTTTATGGTCTGTTATCCAGTGCAGGAAGATACTTGATAACTAGGTAACTAGCCATGACTGAATTTATATTCTTCTAAATAAAAAAAAAGTTCCCAAAAACTCAGAATATGGCTGAGGGTATTTTCAATACAGAAGTATGCATCAGGACTTGTCACCTTTAGAAACAATAGAAAGAAAAAAATACGACACTGCAGTATGCACTTTTTCTTATCTTAAAGTGGAAATGTAAATAGGTCAAATAATTGTTACTTCAAAAGTGTATTTTTTCCCCATTTAATTTAAAAGGAGTTTATAGTAGTCAACTTAGATGTAGTTAATAACACAGTCCAGCATGAAAAGTTTGGTAAAGTTTATCCCCTTCTCTGACTCCTGATATTTGCTACATCCACCATCTGTTTAGCCTGAACAGATTTCGTTTCCTTCATGAACATTACAGGGTTTTTTTGTTGTTTTTGTTGTTGTTTGGTTGTTTGTTTTTGGTTTTTGTGGGTTTTTTTTGTTGTTGTTATTGTGGTTTTTTTGTTTGTTTGGTTTTTTTTTTGTTGGAACGTCTCATAATGCATAAAACTAACTTTTGGGAATGAAGACTTTTACCACTAATACCATTTCTCTCTGATCATGACAGAAATACATTAAAGTCTTTTACATGGTTTTATGCTATTCTTATACAGAAGTAAATCTGAGAGTATTTCACTCCCATAAACTGGATGAAGGATATAGACTCAAAAGGATTATCAATAGATGAGAAAGTCACTGCTGCTCTGAGATGCATGATGATGATGAAAATTTATCATAACCTGGAAAAACTTGACATATATTTCTCACACTGGTAGTCATACATGATGGCAATAATAGCATGTGAAAGAGTCACCAGTAAACAATCAAAAGTGCAAATGAGACACAAAGGAGGTGTTCTGTGGACACAAGTACTATTGCTATTGAAAGTTTAACAGATAAAAGCCTGAAGTGTGACTTTGGTCCCATTTTTTTCATTCAGTTAGCCTTCCTCAAGATTAATTTCTTTTGATCCACTATTTGTCTAAAAAGATCATAGAGCAACATAAATAAATCTTGAAAGATGCCAAGTGATTCTATGGATAATTTCTTTTCGTAAAGATTAAAATAGCTTTTGAGTATTTTGTTTGTATTGAAAGGTACATATTAAACCATATATCTCTCATTCTGTTTCTCTTGCACTACATACAGATTGATACATGGTAAAACGTGCACAAGTATATAGACATTTGTATATATGCGCTATAGTATTGCACATCTTCATGCTCTGTAGCAATTACTAATGTACTGAACTGCTCTTAATATTGGATTGTCAACATCAGATAGTGCTAACAAAAAAATAAATGGTTTTGCATTATAAGATTATTAGAATATTGAGGATTTTTAAAAGTTATAAATATATGAACACAGATTGAGGCTTTAAAAAACTTATATGAGCTCAACTTTAGTCAAAGGCATGTGTGCTAGATCCAGGTAATAAAACAATCTTTTTCCCAGAAGATGATGAAAAATAAATACCTGTATCTAAGGTTGAATATTTATTTAGTTGACCTTGAGCTTTATCACTTATTTATTTGCTGTTTTCTCTTGCTGTCAAATACTTCCCAGCAGTCTCTTGTCCCCATCCAGTATATGGCTGGCTCCTTTGCCAGCCTGTTCATGTTGCACCCTTTCCCTTGTGGTGAGGCTTATCTTAGTCATGCTGATGCTGTGTTTCTCAGTCTATTGGAAGCTTTGCCTAGCTTCAAATCAAAAAATTAAACTACACATAACAAGTTGTTGCTACAGGACCACCACACTGATACATAAATATGCATACCTCATGGTATCGCAGGAACCCAGCCAATGCAGTTGTTTGAAAAGCAAAGTAGATAATTTCACTTGAACATGCAAGTAAAAGCCTAAGTTAAGAGCTTTAACAGAGATATAATTTTATGCATTATACAACATGTGGTAATTGACATTGATTTTGTAAGCTTGGTGTGGTACTTGTTTTCTTTAATTTCCATTATTTCCATGGGAATGTACGTGTGTCCAAAGTTCCATACACACAGCAACTAAATTCAGCAGCTGTGTGAAAAGTTAAGCATAAGGCAAATGGATTTCTATTCTGCTGTCTCAGGACACATGATAGGGCAAATTCTTCACAGTCCAACCACAGAGTAATCAATATTAAGCATGCAGACATTCCTATAGATCTCATAGAATACAAATAGAAGTCTAGTTTTAAAACTCTTCCTTATTGAAATAACTATCTCCTGCCCTGAGATTGCAGTGCCTGACCTCTTTGGACACAACAGAGCTGCCTGTCTTGGTGAAGATTTGTCAAGATACAGGAAACAATGCTTAAGATATTAGCAACCTTTCTCTAAGATATATCTTGTACTTAACTACTCCCCTGACTAAGAAAAATAAAAATAAATAGAACTTGATTTCCTAAGTCACATAAACATTTTTGTAAGAATGATCTAATTAGCAAAATTATGAGCCCCAAGTATTTTTAGTTTGTGAAAATGGACAGCTATCTTATTTAGGAATATGTTTCTATTATACTACTATGCAAATAAGATAAGTAATTGCATGGCTGGGGATAAAGTTGTGTCAGGCTTAGAGTCATGGAAATATCATTACCGATAGGCTTGAATTATAATAGGATAAGGTAAGAAAAGCTGTCTTGAGCTGTTAAAATATATCAGTCCCTATAACTTAGTTCAGTGAAAGTATTTGGCATTCAAGAACTGATTAGCTTTCACTTTGAGTATCTACAATCAAAAGTGTTATTCTAGTTAGCCTTTTGAAGACAGCTAAAACTTATTAATTCTTACGTTTTCAGCACTGGAGTACTTTAGGGATCAAAGTACTTCTTTATAGGCATCTTCAGAGGTCTGTTATTCACAGCTACACAAAGCAGTAAAGTTTCTGCCTATGCCTACAACCATAGTGAGCTCAACAGAAAAAAAGTATTTCTTCATCTGTGTGAGATTAGGTCTTGGTCTGCTCATCATTAGTTCAATCACATATTGAAAAACAGACCCTATACAAATGCATATGAAAAAATGGAACAATCCAGTTTAACTAACTTGTTTAGGTTATTCACCCAGGACACAGAATGCTGGTTTTCTCCCATGACACCCTTCACATCTATGGCACAATTCTAAAGAACATTTTGCTTATCAAGTTATTATGTTTTGCACAAAAATTTAAAATATCCTGGAGACAGAAGCATTCAAATTCTTTCTTTGTATATCTCCAAATTGAAATGAGACATTCAGGAATAAAAATGTTTAAAACTAAGTATTTAACTAAAATATGCTATAAAATATAGTCAGGAAAAAAACTAAAATGCCTCAAAAAGCCATACATGACTGAACAACACCTAATACCTAAAAATCATACATAGTCATTATATATCCAAAGACTCAAAATAATGCAAATATTGTAATAAATCACCTGAAGAAACAACCAGAAGGTTGTAGACTTTCTATTGTTTCTCTGAACTTTGTTTACAAATACTGTTTACAGGAAGACTGACCAGTTATCTCTGAAATAGCTCTGCACTACAGTGTGAAACAGATGTGGGGTTTTGTCATTTGCTTTATATTCTCTGAGGTTGGCAGCCTGTGTGAGCTTTTTTATTTTGGTTTCCTCAGACCATCTTTTTAAAATGTGCATTATTTATTTAGAATTTCTTAAAAATACATGTCACTGAGTTGAAAAAGTTGCTTCAAGTTCATGGCTGTGAAAAGTAAAATAGGGATAAAGTCTAAGTCTTAAGTATCTTCAAAAAATTTGGAGCATTCTAGGCAATCTAGAGACATAAATTGATTAATATTTAACTATATAATAAACATGAGGGAAAAGGCTTTATTCTTGCTATGACTACTATGTGTGTGATATAAGCAGGTTCTGTGACAGTACTAAGTACATATAGGAGGAAGATAGAAGAACTGCAGTGAAACTACAGATATCACTCTTTTTCATTCTTTTTCACCAAGCTGAGAGCAGAGACCAGATTGTATCTACTTAAAAGGAAGTTAAAGGTGTCAGTAGTGAAATAGGTTATCTAAGCCACCCTGAGGAACTTCTACTTCAAATCAGTCATGAATGGAGAATAGGTCTAAAACTGAAATTGTTTTTGTTTCCTGCTTGTATTACACAACCCCAAGATAAATGAAATTTAAGCAGAATTGCAATTGTGACAGTCTGTGAAACAATGAAGAGTGTATCATCGAATTGGTAGGCATTTCAAGAATGACAGTGTAATGCAGCAAAGCACTTAGAGTTTTAAGATGCTCCATGGATGTAAAAGTTCAAGAGTGCCATGCAGGAGTCTCCTCTAGGCTACTAAGGTGACTCTGCCTCCCTGTCATGCATCAGACCTCAAAGTGAACATTTGCTGGCATACGAAACTTTACTGGAATAAATGTTCACACCCATCTGTCTATAGTGCAGATTAGAACAGCAGTCATCTCCTGTGATAAGGCATAAAATAATCTTCCCTTCACATAGCTTTCTGGAAATGTCCAAATATCTAGTCAAACTTAGAACATGTTCACTCACTCAGGCTAATGGCCAAGACAGTGAAAAGATAGCAATCAAAGTGCTTGTTAAGGAAGTGAAGGGATTTAAGATTTTCTCACCCTAAAATTATTTTGATTTTGCAAAAATAGTTTAGGGATTAGTCTTTAGTCTGCTCTGCATAAAACTTGTCCTCACAATTCTTTTGGAAGCTATATCCCTGCACTGTCAGAAATTGATGCAGCAGACTAATATGCTGGTGCTGAGTGCTTGCTCCTCTAGGATGGTGAATACAGCTGAAAACAGACAAAAGAGTATTTTGTTCTCTAAAATGTTGCTGGATTTTTCTCTAGCACTTTTCAGAAATTACAGAAAAAGTACATGCACTTTTCCAAGGCTGATACTATGTCTAAGTTGTCGTTAAAAAAGAGGGCATCAACCTTGCCAGCTAGCATCCCGGTGTTAAATGAAAGACTAACACCTACCTTAATGGAAAGACATTTCTAAGAACTGTAGGAACCCTATCCTCAAGCTAAATTGGGTAGCATCTGCAGTAGTAGGCAGGTTTAGAAGTCACATAAACCCAATTATTTTCTGGATTTTGAATTTTTAAGCATATGTCTTTTTTATATGTCTGCTGGCATTTTAGCTAATGTAGATATCTCAGCAAACAATAAGCACTGTTTTATAAATCTCAAACTTGTTATTCCATCTTCCTAATATAATCTGCTTTACCTGTAGAAATCTCAGTACTGGCAAAGGCTTGTTTCCAGGACAAGATAATTCCCTTTTAGCCATTTAGGCTCAGATTCAACTCTTCTTTTAGTACATAACTTTTTACTGAAACTTTCATGCAGCCCACTTACAATTTATTTCCACTGTTTTCAGTTCAGCTCTTCACACATATGGAAAGTAAAGAACCTTCAGAAAAACAATGTTGTGTGTTAAATTAAATAATCAGAAATGTAAATTGATGTCACTTATTCTTCGCTACAGCTTTAGTTCTTTAATTCATAAAGGTTTTTATTTTGTTAACCATTGTTATCACACACCTAGTTTTGAAAGAAAACACAAAGTGTAAGTTCAGATCTTCTCCAAAAAATACCTACCTAGGTTGATCATATTGATCTGATTGTTATCAGAACTGCAATAACAGAAACAAGGGGGGAAAAGGCTTTTCAAAGGACATCAAAGAACTTGCAGGGGGACCTTTCCTTTAAGCAAGGTTTCCTGGCTGAGACAAAAGTCAGTATCCTCTCAACTTTAGATGAATTTAGAAAAGGACAAAAATATGTCAATAAATTGCTGTTACAGAACTAAATGTTAGCTTTGGGAGAGGTTAGTTTGTACCACTCCTGGTACTTTTTTTAAGAAATGATGTTCTCTTTTTCATGACACTCAGTTGGAGAATCCATTCAGTCCAAACAGCTTCCTGTGATGGATTGTTTTTGTAGGCCTTCCTTGGTAACCAGGGTCAAAACATAGGAAGTATTCCATCCCATGTCTTTATGTAATCAGGTGTATAAAAACTGAAGGAGGAGGTGTTCTTACTCTCTTTTCCTTCTCGGGTGAGCTCAGTGACAGACCTCCGTGTTTGGGCCTTGCGTATCTGCATTGAGTGAGGCCTGGTCCAAGAGCTTTCTGTCTGGCTCAGTGGCGGAGGTTAAGAATCTGCTTTTCCTAAGGAAAGTAGTGAGTTCCTAATTCTGGATTGTGTATATTTGTTTATCTTTTCCCTTTTTTGTCTCCCTTTCCCCTTTCCCTTTCCCTTGTCCCTGTCGGGGTTTTTTGGGGGTCCCTGTTGCTTTGTACATAGTATTTAACTGCATATAAATGTAATATATGTAAATATATATATATATATTTCTACAGTTTTCTCTTGCTACTTTTTGCCATTTCGGGAGAGGGAGGGGGGAACCTCTCCTGGTGGAGTTCGGCTTTCGTCAGAGAGACAGGTCAAACTTTCACACTCCCTCTTTTAAGCAAGCAGATCTCCTGCTGTAGCTGAATCCAGGAAACAGAAGGCAGGAAAAACGACAGGCCATTTGCCTGTTTCATAGTGTGGTGATATTGAAGACTACTGAAATATTGTTCTAAAACTTCATATCTTGACTTTGAGCACAGAATAAGGAATATCAGGCCCAAATTCTTCAAAACTAGGGGAAATTAGTTTAGCAGGGGTATTTACATTAAACCTTTTCAACAAGAGCTGGTATAGCAGAGCACAGAGTTACTTCAGTTCGAAGGAAAAGCTGAATAGGCTGTTGGAAAATGATTAAAGAAACTGTATCTCTAGAATTATGCATCTCTAGAATTATGCAAATACAAACATTTTTAGCATTCATTGGGTGCATAAGATGCATTTAAGGATAAAAATATGTCTTAATCCATAGAGAATTCCTTTTGTATGAATAACTGCCAAGAAAACATTTTTAGGATATTCCAACTTATCCAAAGTAAACCAGAGTTAAACTATAAAATGAATCATGTATAACAAAGAACTTCAGAGAATTCTGTTTAGGTTGAAAACTTTAATATTTTTCTTCAGATACTTTCTGGGGTTGTTTTGTGGTTTAGGGTTTTTTATTATTATTTTTATTTTTCAATAAGGTCTGTTAAATTTAGGATGCACTTGAAGAATACAGGTATATTCTTTCTCTGATGAAAGGATATATATATATTTTTTAAGTGTTCTCTCATGTTATTTTCATTGACAGGGTTGGATTTCAGTTAATCAAAAATAATTGGTTTTACATGATGTCTGTTGGTTTAGATGTGATGGCTGAAATTAAAGGCTGTACCAAACATCTTGCATTAAACTCATCAATATAAAAGTATATGAGTGTCAAGCTTTATGTTTTGAATGTAGTGTACAGTTCAGTGTTTGACAAATGATGAAAATGAAATGTGAACAATGCCCACTGAAGCAGAATGTAATGTTTTAATATACAGTTAACATCTTGTTGACCCCTTTGTAAGCCCTAAAGGACCCCCATAGTGGAGCTGAGCCCTAAAAAAACAGACCATTTATCCAAACCTGAACCTTATGAGGTTTTATCTGGTACAAAAAGAGTTGCACTGACCATGAACCTATTGTCTTGTGAGCTGGCTACAAAGATGAAGAGAGATCTTATGCATCTAAATGTAAGGTTTGTTGGCTAAGAATTTCCCCCCCCTCCTGCATTTTCATCTGTTTCTCTGTTGTCTTGTAAAGGTCTGCAGACTTGTGAGTTTTGTAAATAAGAATACCTATGCTTTGCCAAAAGAGACCTGGGCACTTCAGAAAGTATTCCACAATTATCTACATACAAAATAATACATCAGTAAGAAACACCAGAGAAAATTTGTGTCTGAAAGCCTTTCCTTACAGGGTTTAGGTGTCTGACTTTAGGAGCTTCAGTAGAGTAAAGGTACATTAAACCTCATTCTATGGCATTGCACTCTACAAATGCACTTTTTTTTTTTCGGGCCACACATGTTTATTCATTCCTTTTAGTGAGGTTGTCACAGTTCAGTTTAGTTCCAAATCTTCTTACATACAAATATATCCTCTCATCCACAGCTAATTAATCTAGTTTATGGATTTAGATACACATGTAAAAAGTAATGTTTATTACTTGAACTCTAAATGAATATACTGTTTCTAACTAAGAAGGTGAAATTATAGAAAGTATAGCTGAGAACCAAACAGATGCATGAAAATTCTTAGACCATACTCTATGTTTAATATTCAACACATTTTGAAGCTCCTCTCCAAAACCAAGGACACAACTTGCCCTTCCCACACTTCAGTGTAGCTCACATGGCTAGTTTTTTAGGGGCTGTGGGCAAAAATGTTACAAACAATTTTATAATAAAGGACTCTCTTTGAGCTGTTAATGAATTTATTTTTCCACTATCACTTAGTTGATAAACTACACTGATGTCAGAAGCCAATTCTCATTTCATTTATCATGGCTAGCTAGAAACAGGTAAGTAAAACATGCATAACTTGAGTTCAACAAGAATTTGCACAATATCCCATGTTTTCCTCCTAGCAAAAATTATGAAGCATGGACTGGATAAGTGGAAAATGAGCAGAAAACTGTCTTATGAAACTAATAGAAGACTAGCTTGTAACTGATGCTTCCCCTCAAGGATCCTGAACCACCACTAACTAATGTTTTTACTAAAAGCTTGAATCATGGCATGGAGTGCATACTGAACAGCTTTGCAGGCAATACCAAATAGGGGGGAGCAGTCAGTATTCTGGAGGGTGGGGTTGCTATTCAGATGGACTACAACAGGCTGGAAAAAGGACTGACAGAAATGTCCTGAAATTCAGAAATGGCAAATTAAAAGACATGCATCTGGGCAAGAATAATCTTATTCATCAGTACAGGTTAGAGACTGACTGCCTATAATGCATTTTTGCAGAAGAGGACATTGGGATCCTGGCAGAGAAGCTGAAATATGAGTCATCAATGCATCATTGTACTAAGGATGGTTACCAGCATCTTGGGCTCCATTAGTGAGATGGCTGCCTGTGAGTTGACAGAAATTGCTTTTTCCCTCTCTACTACTTTTTGAGGCTACACCTGGAGTGTCACATCTAATCTTGAACTTCCTTGCACAAGATAAAAAGACATCAATGTATTGGAGTGCATTTAGCAAGGAGCCATCCAAAGTGTATGAAACTGGAAAGCATAAAGTACAAGGAAATGCTAAGTGAATTTGATTTCGTTCAAACTTAAAAAGAGAAAAGAAAAGGAAGGTATTAATGTTAATACCTAACAACAGAGCTTCTGGAGGTTGACATCTTCTTATATGTTGCAATAAAAGGGTAAGAAGCAACAGACAATAGTTACAATGGAGGATATTCTCTATCAGAAAGAGACAGCCGTCACAAAGACAGTGGAATAGTGGAAAGGGTTTCTGAGATACATGTGGAATTTCCATCACTGGTGGTACACAAACTTTGTCTAAGCAAGCCATCTAGCAACTTGGTAGAAGTGATCCATCTTTAAACAGTGGATTTTTGGTGGGTTAACTTTGTCCAACAGTGAGATGCCCACCCAGGGAAGTAAATGTGACAAAAAAAAAAATCCCCTTATGGGTCTGGATAAAGATCACTTACCAGTTACCATTATGTGCAAAACAACCTTAGGAGAATTAATTTATAGCTAATTAGGATAGATTTGAGTAGTGAGGGAAAAAAAAAAAAACCAAACACCTTTCCCTGTTCCCTCATCTTTGGTTTCAAAGGCTCATTTTCCCTCCTTCCACTCTCATTGTGTCCTACTGTGGCTCCATTTTGGATCTGGACTCTTACAGCTTAAGTTACTCTGTGATTTTGTGATCTGGTGTTAATGTCAGGGAAATGGAAGAAATAAAGAGACTAACACACACAACAGTAACGTTATGGTACAGGTGGATGTGTGGGAACAAGGACAAGGAGGAGGGAAAGAAAAAAGGAACAGCTGCTCATGAAACTTTTTTCAGTATATGTATGAACACCACAGTAATACTTAGCCTGCAGAAACTACAGGAGATCCTTTGTATATCTATGACTGCACATAATATTTGCTAATAATATAGTTTTAAAACAAAACACAGACTTTGGAATGGTCAGGATTGCAATATTTGAATATTTTTAGATAGTATTGTTGATAACTTGTAACAAAGTCCTCATTAAGTTGAAAGGATGATTTGCAAGACTGAGTAATACATTGAATACGCAAATATATTGGGGTCTTTGTTTCATGATGAAATGAGAACTTTAGGGAGAGCAAATATATATGTATAAAGAAATCAGCCAGTGTTTGATGAATTATCACAGTTTCAGTGCATCTATGCCACAATATCAGCACAATGTAAATATTTTCATAAATAGAAGTACAGTAAAAAAGGAAAAACAAAAAGGGTAGGTTTGAAATAGCTTCTTTTTGGAAGTGTCAGTATTGTCTCCCGATCTTTATAAAAAATAAATTCAATCAATCCAAACTTTAAGTATCTATTTCCAGATTACACAGAAAGTATGGTTTTCATAAAATAGGTAATAGTAGTGCTCTTCTTTAGCTTAGCTCTAGTCACTACTGTGACTCTCAATTTCATACTGCCCTCCAGGGAAATACCCACACACTTGTCATCTGGGCTAGGAGTGAAGTCATCAGTACAGAGAACCATTTCTCATGCTTGTCACTCAACTCTTGAAAAGTTACACATCCACATCTTATATGTCACATACATTCCACACACTGTAAACAATCACCTCACACTTTCGATCTGTACAGAAAAATGTGACTATTTGCAGGGCTTCATATTGGGATTTAAATTGAAATCCAACCTAGAAAGTGCTTAGCTCTTGAAACTGGTTTCAGTGCATCCTGTGTAACATTGAAATTAATTCTTACAATCTATTTATTATAAAATATCAAAACTAAGAAATTTTCCTAGTGCTGTACTCTTGTTTTATTGAGGCTATGAGTGCACATAAAATTTGCAGGCAGTTTTAAAAATGTAATACCACTGTCAAAGGAATTCCATGTTTTTGCTGAATACACGTTCTGTGTATAATGTGCCTAATCAGCATATGTTAGTGGTTTGACTTATTGATGTTTTATTTGACAAAGCAACTATTTAAGTACAGACTTTTAGAGCTGCAACATATTGGTGTCTCATGAGATTAGTTTTTAAAAAAGATAGAAAACCATCACACCTTATGAGAAATGGACATCAAAGGTTACTCTGTTTCAGGCATAGTATTTCAAATATTCCATTCACACTGGGGAAAACGATGGAAATTTTATGAAAATCATTAAAAGAATGTAGACCCATTTTGCATTTACTCTTCAGAGAGAGTAATTGATCTGCCTACAAATGTACCCAAAAGAGATACAATATTATAACTTCTTTTTAATTACTTACTTGTACGGAGAAATATCCTCAACATCTGAACTGGAATAGCTGCACTCTGTGGCTTTACTTTTGCTATGAAAGCAGATTTCCATCTTTCCTTTCTTCTTTCCTAGAATGCAAGACGCAAACCAGTACTGTGCTCCATATGAGGCTGGGGTGAACTTAGAATATTTGTTATAAGGAATTTATTTCACAATTGAACCTAAAAGCTTTCACAATTACTCTTCATGTCTATTTTCTACCCATTTCTCTCTTCCTTCACAATATTATTGTTCTTTTCAAGTTGCATGAGTGAACAGATACACTACTTCACTCCTTAACTTTCACTTCTCATTTTTTGCACACCATCATTTGTTCTGTTGTTTAGTCCAACTCCAGCAGATGCAAAGGGTACATTTCATGAACCTTCAAAACTACACAGTAGGTACAGTGCCGACTGTCTCCTTTTGTTCAGCTTAAATTAAACTCATCAGAAACTGTGAAAAATTATATGTCAGTTAGGACCACACAGCACTAGGAGATGGTTGAAATATTCTGGCACCAGTTTGAAGCAATTGTTTTTACCCTTACAGATGTTATTTGGTTAACAGATGAAGAGTAGAGTTCCATCCTTTCTTATTGTTCAACACTTTTTGTCCATCCTTGCACACTTATTTTTTTCTTTACCCTACCGATCACTAAACAATATCATTTATATTGTTTTTGGTATTAAGACCTGTGTTTTCATCTTTTGTCCAGTAACTAATTATAAGACTGTAAGGATTTACTTTAACAGATTAATAGACTACTTGGGGTGCTATATGTATTGTATGGCCAGACTTCGTGAATGAAAGTCTTGGGAAGGGTTCTCCCCACGTGGGTGTGCCCTTCCAGCCTGCGCAGTGGATTCTTCAGGTAAGGCACAGTGCACCCCACCGTTTAAGTCCTAAGGTTCATTTGCCATGGCCGAGCGAGCTTGGACAGTGACAGTGAAATCCTCGGGACTGTCTACAGCATGCAGTAACTACTAACCGGGGCTGCCCCTGCTGAGCATCCGAGATCTGACGGGATCGGATGGAAGGGAGGCATTTAACTGCCCAGAGGACCGTCCCAATGAGACTCGAACTCGGGCCCTTGAGATTCAGAGTCCAGAGTGCTATCCATTATGCCACGGGTGCTATATAATCTCTGCAGAAACTAGCTATAAAACTCCTTACAGAATATGGTGTAATTCCAGAATGATGTGTATTAGAAAATCACAGAACTACTATTTTAAGATTAATATAAGTAGGAAATTACTTATTTCATCTTAGTGTTTTATTTTTATCAGGCCACTATTAAGCATATCCAAAGATGATGAAGTTGGTATTCTATAACTTTGAAACTAGGACTTAATTCCATACATATATAACCCACTTTTAGGACCTGAGGTAACCTATATGTTCAAACAATTTATTTCAAATCCAGTTTTTGTGAATGACTTAGATTTGTGTTTTTAATGCAAAAGAAATGCTTGAATGTATTATTTCTACTAATAATATTGAGAAAAAGAATTGTTATTTACTCCTTAAGAAGAGGAATCTAGCGAAGGTATTGTAAATGCTAATATTAAGGAATATGACTGTTTGAATAATTAACAGGGAAGTCTTTTTACGATGTAAATAGACAAAACTTCTTTAAAAGGGTTTTTACTTCAATTGTTAAAGAAATCCTGTACCTTTTTGACTCTGAATGGAACTAAATAGCATCCTCACTTTATCAGAAATAGTGTGGCCAGCAAGACTAGGGAAATAATCATCCCTCTGTACTCAGCACTAGTGAACCAGCACCTTGAGTACTGTGTACAGTTCTGGGCCCCTCAATACAGGAAGGACACTGAGGTGCTGGAGTATGTCCAAAGAAGTGAAAAGCTTCTTCTAAAGTGGTCTGGTGAATCGTCTGGAGCACATATCTTATGCAGAGCAGAGGTTTCTTAGCCTGGAGAAAAGCAGGCTGAGCGGGGACCTTGTTGCTGTCTATAACTCCTGGAAGGAGGTTGTAGCAGCATAGGGTTAAATATCTTCTCCCAAAGAATAAGCAATAGGACAAGGGGAAAATGGCCTCAAGTTGCACCAGTGGAGATTTAGATTGGATATTAGGAAAAAATTCTTCACTGGAAAGTTGGTCAGGCATTGTTAATGAAAAAATTACCAACAGAGAAAAAGATTGCATGACCCCAAACTGTAAAAAATACAAGTTTCTTCTTAATTCTAGTTACAATCTGTACCTTCAAATAAGATTTCGATCCTGAAATAAGAAATTGTGTTGGACAACAAGCCATTTATTCACTGACTTCATCATCAGTGTTATCATCATCTAATCTGATCATTTTATCTTTTCCCCTTCTAATTTAAGCTATATTCTGATCTTCTTATGGACATCAGTGGTGTTACAAGTCAGCCCTATTTTCTTTTAATTGGCATTTAGGCATCATGTAAATGAAAGTGTCTTTTTCTGAGTCAGGTGTGCTGGTTTCATTTTGCAAACATCACAGAGAGACTTCAATAAAGCAAACACACACACACAAAAATTTCTTGAGCCCCCCTTCACCCTCCATTCCTCTTTCTCTTCACACTGAAGAAAAAATGGAGGGTCACTTTTCATGTCTCCTTGAATGAGTTAACTACATTTTTTTACTGTCTCACTTGGAGCATTTAACTGTCATAAGGGCAAATCAAGGGCCTTTTCATACATTTTGAAATAATATGTTTTCTCTTTGGAGATAGCAGTCATTTGTTTTCATTTCACTAGTACATCACTCTTCAGATTGAAATATATATTAAAGGGAAAGTCCACTTTCTGAGAAATGCAATGAAATGGATGAGTTTTCTTAAACTGCATTTTATCTGAAATACAATCCTTTTATACCAAATGGTTTAATGGATTATAAAATATATTTTGAAATTCAATGTGGTTATGCTGATTATATTATTGCAATTCTAGAGGAGAACACAAGAGACAAGTTGTCTCCATGTCAAAATTTCAGTTTCATTTTACAAGCTTGTCTATATTTATGTGTTTTTCTCGGAAACAGTAGTCTGAAATGGTATATAAATACATAAAAACTATGATTTTTCTCATATTTTTTCTTATGCTAGGTTATTGAAAACTGTCTTTCCCTGCAATAGCAGAGGAAAGGAAAATCAAATATGCTCTTAGCTTCATAGAACTCAATGGTCAATGGCTTTACTATGGCTTACTATTTACCTTCACAGTTGAAAGCAATTGATGAACTATAATTTATTCTACAAACAGTCTCAATAGCTGCATG
This sequence comes from Acropternis orthonyx, assembly GCA_035583155.1. Taxonomy (NCBI): domain Eukaryota; kingdom Metazoa; phylum Chordata; class Aves; order Passeriformes; family Rhinocryptidae; genus Acropternis; species Acropternis orthonyx. Next base: position 65,599,702 of record JAWWEU010000001.1, read on the forward strand.
CATACTGGTGTGCTTCTATGTCTTTAAAAGTCCTCATTACCAAACCCCAGAGACTACAACAAAGCAAAATTGAAGTTGTGGATCATTCAACATTAGGGAACCCATAGACCATCCAAAGGTTTGTGCATTACTCATTCAAAGAGAAGTGATAAACTTTTATTTTTATTAAGCAACAACAGAACGGTGACTTGCAGAATGCCTCAATGAAGCATGAAGCAAAACACATTTGGAATGAGATTATGAAAAATTGTCAGTTACATCTCTTTTTGTTATTTGTTGGTGTTGTTGCTCTTGTGATTTGGTTGGTTGGGGTTTTTGTTTGGTTGGTTGGTTTTGGGCGTGGTTATTTTTTAATATATTTCATAAATGTATGTAAACACATCCAGAGCACATAGACCGTGTATCTAGATGATAATAAGAGCAATAAACAAAATCTCTGGTGTTTTTTAGTGAAAAGAATTATTTGCAAATGGGCTTAATCCATTTGAATGGATTCAATCTGTTTTAGTTACTTCTACTTACACTCTCTTGAGCATATTTCTTTCCTGTGTCTGTTATTTTTTCTATCCTTAGTAAATACTTCTGTCACCGAGTTAATATAATATTAAGTTTTAATATTCATTAGAAACTGCAGAAGTTGTTAATAGTTTCATGTCAGATCTCTCAAAAATTGTATACCTCCTTTCCAATTAGTATACATATGATACTTTGAAAATGCATAGAAAGTGGAAGTAATAATTTTCTCAATTGCATATGTGAGTGCATACCTGTTTGCACATATGCAAAAAATACATATAATACCAACTCTACAAAGCTTTTTACATGTATCTAATGCCTCCTCATCATAGGCAGGAAGACCTGCAGATGTATTCTATAGAAGAAAGGAGATTTAGACAAGATATGTGCCAAGCACAAGAAAATTGTTTTGAAATGTGCACAGATTCTGTATTCTGAGTCAATGCACACTCGAATTTCTTTGTCTTATTCTATCAATGACAAGTCCTATTCTAAATTCTCAAGGTAAAAAGGCTTCTCAAGACAGAAAAAATTGTTATCATTGGAATCCTACAGGCTTTTCTTCCTCAGGAAAAACCTTAGACAGCATATTATGTAATTTGGTGTAGTGTGAGAAAAGTTGGAGTAAGTGACCATTTTTTCATGATTTTGGGATTGGAAATTTTTAATATAGCTGGCATAATTTATCATTACTGTGGTTAAAAGTATCAAAGGATTTATCACAATCTTTTGAAGCATCCATATTATAAATGGAATTCTAAAAAGTGGTGTATATTAAAGAAATAATTATTTGATTTCTCTAAAAATGCCATTTTAAAACATAAGAAACAGGAAACCATAACCTTGATATATAATAAGGGCATGTGATTGGACTAAACATCAAAAGAGGGTATGCAAAAATAGTTACATCCTTTGATGGGGTTTGAGTACAATATTTCTGGTCTACTCATACACTGAGCTAGTATGCTTGAAAGAGCACAATACGTTTTTCCAGACTAGGACTTATACAGTAAGAAAAAAGTAACTTTGGGATGCCAACTACACTGACTAACACAAGGATTTCATGACGATTTCTCTTTTTGTAGCCACTACATTCTCTCTGTGTGAAATGTTTCCACTTCTGCTTCTTTAGGCTTCCTAACTTACTACTTTTTAGCAAGTAATATACACCAGCTATTGAGGAGCAAGCCTCTCAAAAGTGTCTCATCTAGAATTGCATGCATAGATTATTTTGCAATTTAGAAGGCAAATGGGGAGAAAGGATAAAAAGAATAATGATTCTTTATCTCTCTCTTTTTTAATTAAAAAGTAAAATAGCACTTTGTCACTTTAAACAATGAGCAATTAGAGAAAAAGTATGTATGCAACAATAAGCACTTTTGTGAAAATATAGCCCTTTACTTTTTCTCCCTAACCAGCAATATTCTGTGAATTTAGATCAAATTATATGATGCAAACCACATTTTTATCAAGATAGCATTTAACCAAAAAGAACAAAACAAGGACAAATATTTAATCAAGATTTAACCATGTAAGTTCCACAAAATTAAAAAAAAAAAAAAAAAAAAAAAAGGCAACAAACAAGCAGAACAAAACAACTTATTTTTTTCCAGAAAGACATCATGCTCTGGCTTTCAGTGAATATAATAGATTTTCTTCCCCAAATGATTTTAACTGAGCAGTTCTAGAATTAAATTTTTGACAAACAAACTAAATATCTCAGAAAACATGTGTGGACCCAGAATAGACCCAGGCCGTTTAGAAGCATACTAAGCTAGTGACTATCATTTTGCAGATAGCCAAGATGAATCAAAAAGGTAGGTGAAGTTGTACTACTTATCCTCTGCACATCACTTAAATCGTTTAGGTTGGCCCCTACTAATGTAGGCTGGAGTTGTGGTTTTTTTCTCTGCTCTTTATAGTTAACTATGAACATGCTTAGTCAGTGTTGGGGGAAGGCACATTGAGAGTCTTGAGCCTATATCTGTTATCATCTTTATTGTGGGGACCAGTTCTCAAGGAACAGTGGGCTTTTCTAGCTAGAATTCTTAGAAGGAATTAATCAGCTTAATTATCATCTGCTGAGAAATGTGTTACCTCAGCTAACATTTGGACATGAGTCAATTTTAAATGTAAAACACATAAAACAGTTATTAATTCTGAACCTTCTCTTTGCTTTAGTGGCAGAATTCTGCCTCCAAAGCAAAGAGAAATGTGGTTTCTGTTAATGGAAAACTTAATTTCAGGAAAAAAAATTATAAAACTAAGAAAATCAGGGATTTAGAAGACATTAATTTCTCTTCTCTAGCTCTATTACTACCATAGGACTAATTAAGTAGATAAAGTATCTTAACTGGATTTGGCAACAACAGGCATCTAGTACGAGTACCTGCTTTAGTAAAGATATCTAGTATTTACTACAGAATTGTTAGGCAAAGAAGTTTTGAGAACATAAACTAAAAGGAAAAACAAAAGTCCTTTCTTATAATTAGGGTATAAAAAATGTTTTCCTTTTGGAAATAAATAATTTAAGATACTTTTCTACCGATTTTCTGTAATTTTGAGGCATCTATCACTGAAATCCACAAACATGAACATCCTTGCTTTCTTTTTATTCCCTATGATCCTCTTTCCCTGTACTCTACATCTTTTCCTGTGTTGACTGAAAAATAAATCCCAGTGTTGCATTTTCTTTCTTTTTTCTGACACTGCAAACCAGGATTAAAGAAACACAGAAGGGGAAAACTTTTACATGTTGCTACCTTCATAAAACTATCAAAATGTGGTGATACAATTTTTGAAGTACACTGCCCCAGAAGGTATATTTTATTTACTATGAGTTTTATAAGGAATTTTGATCATATATTTACATGATATTTTAAGAAGCATCATCTGTGACAGTACAGCAGATTCTCAGAAGATCATGATAATAATTTTCTAGCTATTGCCTTTCCAATTCCAAGAAATTTACCTGAAGAAGGTATCTAGAACTGAAGAAGTTGGTAAGAGGTTACAGAAATCAGTCTTAATCTTATTTCCAATACATGTTTACAAGATGCTTTACTTTCCCCCATAGCACACAACAGATAATCAGAGTTAGTTGTAACAAAAAGAGAATATTGGTCATTCATCAATGCATAATGAATCAATTTTGTGCCATTTCCAGGAGTAGGATACTTAAGCCATTCCTTCTTATGGTTGCTGGTTTTGAAAGTTTCTCTCTTAAACTGAAATCTACTGAAATGGAATGCATTCTGTATTTACACAAAAATTATTTTTTGTGTTCTTTGTAATAGGTGAAATTGAATGCTATAATTTAAGATTCCTGAATGAAAATCTCAAAACTTGTGTTTATATGCAAAGATTTCAAATTAGTTTATTAGAATTTTTGACTGTAGGAAAAACCTGGGATAGAAAGGAATATGAAAGAATTATTTTAAAAGTTGCAGTCAGATCCTACAGCTAGCATGTCACAGCGTGGTACCTGTGTATGTGTGTGTGTGTGTGTGTGTGTGTGTGTGTGTACTTTTAAGGTGGAGAAAATGTCAGGGAAAGAACTCAAAAAGATTAGTAAGAAGCTTATGTGATTGGCTGAATTACATTGACATTTACTGTACCAGAAAACTATGGAAACATTAGAGCTATTAGATGTCAGTCATTTCTATGTATAGTTCTAAAACGAGGTTATAAAAAAGGATCTGTGTAGCTTAATTTTTAAAGAGTTTCACGGAAGCCACAGAAGTGTTCAGAAAGTGCTGTTGTAGAAAATCTTTTCTTTCCCCTCCAAACAGAAGTGAGGCACCGAGGACTACAGTATTCATCTAAAGATCACTGTAGAGAAGGGAAAAGGAAAGAGGACTTGAGGATCAAAATTACAGAGCAATTCTGTGTGCAACCGTGTAATTTAAAAAGACAATATTTTTTCCATAAAACCTGAATTTTAGAAAGGTCAAACTTATTCATACAATGTGTTTTTCTTAAGAAATAAACAGCTTTACCATAATACTAGGAAATGTTCCTTCTTTATTGCTTTCTTTCTTGAGAACACACTGCCCTGGAGAAAAGTTCTGTAATTCACTGAAAGAGAAGCTGGAATAAACAGAGAGAATGATGGAATCTCAAGTACCTATGATGTTTCAACGTGTGTGCTTGAAGAAAACTCCTTAAAGATCAATTATTTAACCTATCCCATAAACCTTGCTCTACTGATTACTATTTCTCAAAACAGTGACAAAATACCCTCTTTTCATGGCTTAGGAAACCATCTCTCAGATTTGGATTATTTTGATATTTTTTTAAATACATAACACAATGATGTTAAAAGACTTACCCATCATCACAAATACATCTGTCACAGGTGAAAAGGCAACCAAGATGTCTGAAAACTGGTCCTCATTTAAACCTTACCATTAACTTAAACTGAAAGGCTGCTGTGTCAACCAAATGATTAAAGGAGAAATATAGATCTATAATCTCAAATCAAAAAATAATTTCAAAAGTATTACTGTAATGCATGACATTTGAACAAATCATACTACCTTTCTATATTTTTAAAAAATTCTTATGTACACAAACCTAAGGATACTTACTTAAAATTCTATATAAAAATGCATTATTGTGAGGTCTCTAGTATCTGACCATGACTACAGTATGCTGGAAGGTGATGTGTTATGCATAGTCAGCAAGCAGGCTGTACAGGTCTATGCACAGTAAAAATGTATCACACTCTTCACATCAACACTCACTGCATAAGCCTGTTTATTGCTCTAAGCAGTTTTTGATGCCTTTCCTGATTTTCCTGCCTAAGTATAAGTGATATTTTTAGTTAATTTATATTTTTCTCCTTCCCCACCTTGCTATTTTGTTTCTATTGGTGGTTAGGAGCTCAGACAGCTGGTCCCCCAGCTGTAGTAAGCTTTTTATTTCCAAAGGTATTTTGAATCTGTTCTATCAGTCAATGTCACTCCTTTCATCCACTGTCCTCTCTGCCCATTAACCATCAGACTCAGCATATACCTACTGCCGTAATGTAACATCTGCTGATTGTAACATGGACCTTAGCTGTGGCATTCAGGGGGACAAGCTTCTGCATTCTGAAAGACTTTTCATAATCCATTGTAATTTTGGTGAAGTTTTAAACCCATGACTGTTAGGTTCAGTTTCAACTAGCTGTTACTATGAAAATGCAAAGAACTGTCACTGCATGTGCAGCTTTTCTGCTCCGCTCACAATTTGATAGGCCTTATCTATCTTCAACATCAAAATTCTGATCTGAGCCTAGTTGTTCCTCATAAATGGAAGTTATGCTGTAGTCCCAGTCATTATCTCTAGCTTTTCTCGTGTCACATACTTTCTTGTTGAGGGATTTGAATTGCTTATAGTCTTTGAAACAATCTGAAACATTCCATTAGTTGTACTTTTAAATGAATGTTCCCAGTGTGTGTGTGTTTCTAAACACTCCTAACATTGTACCACAAACCTTCAATTAAAGCGAACAACTCTATAAAAACAATCACTGTAAAACAAGTTGAGAGAAAAATTTTTCAAATATTTCAAATTAAATGTGTTTACCTGACCTACTCCATAGAATTTATTGCAAGGGAACAGAGCAGTTTCAAGTATGAAGTGGGTAAACAAAGCAAACCAAACAAAATGGAGGGGAAAAATTATTTATGGTTTACTATATAAAATGTTTCATTACCTGAAGACAGTTGTGTCTTCAAACAGACTCAGGTTGAGGGTGCTCTTCTGGACTGATTACAGAACATATGAGGAGAAAGGTGATTTGTGGAGGCTAATCCAACACTCCTGCTCCAGGTGTGATCAGATAGTACAGGTTGTCCAGATTATTGTGCAGTCAGGTTTGTGTATCTCCAAAAAGAGACAGTCTACAGCCTCTCTGTGCAAACTAGTCACCTGCACAGGACAGAGAGAGAACGGACAGAAAGAAAAACAAGAGAAATAAAGGGGGGGAAACAGGTTTATATTCAAAGGTCCATGTACTCCCTCTGTCGCCTCTGTTCACATAAAAGACAAATCCCTTCCTGCCCTGGTCTGTTCTTCCTGAAGAACCTGTGACTCATCTACAGCTGCAGTCCAACCACGTGAGCTGTCTCTTCATGACTCTATGAACTCATTGAAATTGCAATCCTTGCTCTGTACACGGATCTCTACCTCCCCTCGTTTTTTTTTCCCATTGTATATGCATTAGCATACAGGCACTTCAGAGAGATCTCCAGCCATATTAATTTAAGTGAAACGATCTGAGAGCTCTTTCCATAACACTGTCCTACAGACACTTCCTGATTTATGTGTGTAGACTTCGGGTGACTGCACTTCAACCCTGGAAAAATCATACATGCCCAAGTCTTCATTATCTTGAGCAGAAAGGAGTTTGTAAATGCAAAAGGTGAAAGAAATAAAAAAAAGAATTCTGGAAAATATCTGCAATATACATAACCACAACCACAATGAAAGAAGGAATGCTCTCAGTGAAGTAAAACCACAGATTTACTCAGATATTTGAGAACCTGTTTTATACTCATTTTACTATGATGGTTTACAGCCTCAAGTTATGCTTTGCTTCAGCCAACTAAGAAAACAATTTAGAGAGTAAGTTACACACCCTAGATTATTCCATACTGCTTTTCCATCACTTCATACTAATTAATTAGCTATGAATAAGTCCATTGGTTCATAGAATAATTCAGGTTAAAAGGGAGCTCAGGAAGTCACAGGAGTTGTCTTCAAACACTGTGTTCCTAGAAGGTAAGAAAGGTTTATTTCTACTATAAATTTGTTCACCATACTAATTCTGAATTTCCTCTATTCTTCTAGTGTTCCTACACAAAATCCTTCTACCTAAGGTTCGTACAATTAAAAATGGCTATGATATTTTATTCTTCAACAGTAGACAGCTATTACAGCTACCTGTAATTATTATCTACTAACAGTGGGAATTACAGCGCATGATTGCACAAAGTTAAATTGAAACTGAAATAAATTTAGGGGGTAGTTATCTGCTACTAGGCAGTCTCTATGACTGCAAAAAGATAAGCTAAAATTATTTCCGTTCACTATTAACGATGTTTTGGAAAGCCACTGAAACCAGCAGCCTTTGGGGCCTAGGGACTTCTCCTTCCTGACATCTGGAGTCCAACCTGGCACACCTGGAGATTCAGAAGTCTCAGTCCCAGGCTGTCAGATGAGACTGCTGCTTTCTCCTTTGCACATTCATCTAGTTTTGAGCCTGAGTGTGTTCCTCAGAGAAACATATGCACACAGGACACTAGTCACAGCAGCCACACAGACTGCTGCCAACAGGCTACTACATTAAGAACCACACACATGTCGTACTACCAGAGCTCATAAAGGGTAAGTAGGAATGGCCAAGTCCTGCTCCTCATCTCCAGCTGATCAGGTTTGAAGTTCACAAATGTAAACACACTTTAAAACACAAGCACACTCATACTAATATAGGTCCACTGAATATCAGCATGGGTCCTGAACACATCTAATATCCATGTCTAGACCCTGAGCCCACTGACCCAGTATGCAGGCCTCCTCTTCTTTGGTGGCTGGACCAGTTTGAAATTCACTAGTGAATTGTGCATATACATGCACAGGATAAAGTCCCTGAGCTCATTTATGTGTGTGGGTCCTGAGTCAGAATCATTAAGTTCTGCTGCTGCCCTCAGGGCTGTAATAAATGCCATCTGAAATCCCACTGATTCAATTATTGCTAATAAGTACATGAAATATCTAATGGACCAGCATTTAAATTAAACTTTTTTATCAGATGAGACAGTATACCAGCCTTACAAAATAAAAGTAGCTATTATTCACTTACTTAACTATTCATGGTGGCAAAAATACTTATTTTAGTACACAAAGCCAAGAAAAATCAAAAAAGAATATTTTTTATAAATTATGCTTGATATGTTGCACCATAAATATCAAGCCCATAACTATAAATAGTACTGGAGTGAAAATGCAATATACAGAACTCCAAATCCTATTAATAATGCAGTAGCTTTCTTACCAATATACACAGAAGAACCACAAATCAAACTATCTCAAAAATTCCATGAGCTAAGAAATTATGGAATTAAGAGTATGTGCTCTATACTATTGTTTATTCAATTCCATCTTGTTACACTTAGTTACAGCTCTGTCCTTTATGGAGCAGTCTGGGAGTGGAAGAACTTTGCACTTCAATATCAAGAGTGTTGAACATTTCCCAGATAGAACACATAATAAATGAAAAAAGGTAATGAAAAATATTTCTGTTCTGAAAAGCACTATTTATGTAGTTGCTGTAATTCTTCTGTAGCCTCTAACAGTCATCTAACAATGTCTTTGTTGGAAGCTGCATGGGACTGTAATGGTCTGCTCATGCTTATCTGCAAATAAAAGTGAGGAACAGACTTTCTCACCATTTTTAGGGCAATTTATGACTGCTAAGATGGCATTCAGGTTTTTGTGGAGTAGTTTTTCTGATAATCACCCGTTATTAAATGTTCTTGAGCAGTGTTAGAAGATATCTTGCTACATTGAGCTTCAGCTACAGTTGCACCCTAAAATTTACTTAGACAAAAAGTGACACAAGTGAAGCAAATTTTAGATAAGACCCCAAAACTCCAACAAAGGCAGATATCATAAAATAGGTGAAGCTTTTCAAGCTAACTTTATTTCTGAGGATCATTATGTACTTATGTATTTATTTATTTAATTACCTGGGATATTGCTGCTCAATTCCATAATAAGAATTTGTAAGGCAAATTATAAAGTATGATTAGTTACAAGATAATAAAAAACCTGAAAAATTAAGATGTTGTGAGAATATATACTTTTGGTTTGTTCCTATAATTTTATTGAAAACTATCTTCATAAATAGAAAGTCAAAATAAACAATATATATTATAGAAAAAAACCAATTAAATGAGAATGAATCTTTTTTCCTTTTTTTTTTTAAACACCCATAAAAGCAGTATCACTGCTGAGAGCTCAAAACTATGCTCCCATAATCAGACTTATTATCATTTTTGCACATATACAACAGTATGAATAAGATAAAATACATGAAATTTCAAAAACTTGCTTCAATAAAAAAGATTATGTGATTTTTGAAAGATAAATCCAAATCTTTAACATTACACATCAACCTAATACTTCCTTGGATGGATCAGAATTCTTCAGGCACCAAAGTAAAAAGCTGCATAAAAGCAAACTATTGATTTTCAGATGGCAGTAATAAAACAGACATCATTCTCTCTATATTACATGTCTGTTCTAATTAAGAATAAAAACATACATCTTGAAAAAACTCATCCAACCCTCTAGGACTCTGGGGGCTACTGTGATTTTATTTTTTACTTTTTTATTACATTTTTTATTTATATAATTTGAATATATTTTATCTTTCTATTGTTCTGCTATAAAAAAATTAATTTGCTCAAAGCAAATAAAAATCTATATTTCTGATTTAGGAGTTAAAAAAAAAAATCCACGAAAACAAATAAGCTGTGAAGAATTTTGCAAACAATTTTTTAAACAATTATGCTAAACATGAAATCAAGTTTTCTTCAACATTCCTCTTATCCAAATTAAGTTCAAATTCAGCCAGAAATTATAGCAGAAAGTATCTTGCTATCAGTGCAAGATATTGAAAATGGAGAGGTTATTTCATATTTTATTACAGTTAATTCTACTAAGATTTGTAGAAAATGGTTATGTTTAAAGTTCTTTGCTCCGTCTCCAGAAAACCATCTGACACTAAGTAATTGGAATCTATAACATTGATTTGCTTTAATTCATTGCCTTTTTGGTGTTAGGTTCTGAAAAAATGTGTCCAGCTTGGGTTTAAAAAGGCTTGATCACTGAGCCATGCTCATAGAACCAAAAACATATGGATGCATATTTCATGAGTGCTTCTTTTGGGCACTTACCTAATAAATAGTTTTCCAGTTCTGAGAAGTATCTCTTTGCTCTTACATCTGGCAGGATTCACACAAATTTTTTAATAAAAATTTTGTACACAGAAATAAAACCAAATTAAAAATTATTTGTAAATAAGATGCAAGATTATCAAATAGTATCAATAGATTGTCTGTTTCAAATGTGTGTGAGCATTAGTTATTACACACAGTGTAATACACAGGTTTTCCACTTTCAATTAACTTTATAGTACAAATTTTAATTGACTGCATTATGCTGTATTAATTGACTACATTATTTGCAGCACTATCATGGGCAGGATGGAACACAGATTTAATATCCTTGGGTTAAAAAAACCTCTTACAAGTAAAACATTCGCCCTCTTAATCTTTGATTTATCAGAGGAAAATATTCCTTTACTTGCAGAAATTTCAGATAAAGTCAAAAAATGCTGAGACAAATCTAAGATGAGATTAAGTGGACGTGAATATGTTAACTCTTGTAATAAGAAAGTGCTATCTTTTTTTTTTTTTTTTTTAACTTAAAATTTATGGACTCAAACCCCACGGAATATATGGATTTGAGCAGAACAACCTTTAGTTACAAACTGTGAAAAAACATTCCCATGGTTCCTAAAGAAAATGCTTGTTTTGGGCAGTATGTTGAACACATGATTCATGTCTGTTACTTTTGCCATCTGCGGCTGCACCATTTGTAGCAGTTATCACTGCATCTGAAAGAAAAGTGACTGAAAGGGGAGAATAAATAAATGAAAATGAAATACCCTGAAATGAAAGAAAGTTATTGTTGCTTCAAAGATGTCATAATGCTAATTCAGCAGCTGCTGGTTAAGGTAGAATTCTTCCCCTCAAGATAAAACATTACCTCTTCCTTCGTTGCTGAAACTGTTCCTAGAGAAGGATAAATTGATTGTCTGAGCAGCTGAGTTTTCCTCCACACCCAGTCAGCAAAAAAAATGATCAACAAATAATATTGAAACCCCTTTATAGGGATATTGAATATGGACACTACGATTGTACTTGACTGTGGATAGTCTAGTTAAATCTATGTACTTCAAAAATGAAGGAAGTTTTTCAGTTACAGAAACATTCTGTGAAAACATACAGAACATAAAGCACATGCATATACATAAATATGTACTTTATGTATTTAGAAAGTGCAAGGAACAAGTCAGCCTCTGACAGGTTAGACGGTAATACAACTACTGAGGGCCTGAATTTCCAGTATCTACAGACAAAACAGTACAGATGCACTAGTGTCACTGAAGCATGCTTATAATGTTAGAATAAAAAGAACAAAAAGAAAGATACAATTGAGCAATATACTTTAAAATGGTGGAAACTGCAGCATTCAACATACTACAGAAAACACTTTACATTTATCAAAAGTGTGTCATGCCATTTCTACTTTTTCATTATTTTTACTGTTCAGCTTTTCTGTGCTTACAGCACTTTGATTTATTATCTGCTTCTAGTTGCTCTTCAAAGTAATTCTCAATCCATTTAATTTCCTTCATTAGCTCTCCCCTTGTTTCTCTCCTTCACCCTTAATCTCCCTCGCTAACCTTTCCTGTTTAATTTTCTTTTCCTCTTTAAACATTGTATCCAAAATGCATCCTCCACAGTTTTAAGAGCAAAATCCCCAGGCGTTCACCTTTCCATTCTTCAATAAAACCCACTTGCAAAGCATGTAACTATCTCAGCATGTTATTAGTCAGTGTTGAGCAAAAGAAATGCTGCAGTGCTAGAGTCATTAAAATGCCTAGTGACAACAATAACTGCTTAAGGAAGCTGGCTTTTCCCATTTGCTAGTCTAATAGCTATATTAGGGCCATCTTTCTTTCGTGGAGAAGATAAAAAGAAAATATTCAGTATTTGACAGTTTTCCTTCTCCTCCATTGCATTGCTTGTTCCCTGACTTTATTCTCCCTCTGCAGATTCTTACCCACTGCTGGAAAATTGCAAAGTCTGGTTCTCATTCCCTTTAAGCCAATAGTAGTTTTAAAATCAGCTTCAATGAGCTGTGTGTATCAGGCTCTTGGAGAAGGAAACAGGTTCTCCACTGAGTAAAGTGCTTTTTGTCTCAATGAGTATTACATGCATCAGCCTATGTCTGCTTGCCTGGCACCCTGGTATGAAGAGATACCTTCGGTGGAGCTAAACAGGCTTGTTAGGGTACCAACAGAAGCGTAAATATGTTAGCACAGCACTCAACACAGGCTTCATTGACTCTGATGAGAAGCAGGATATCTTATCTTGAGGCACGTAGGGTGCTTGTTCAGCTGCACTGCTTCCAGCAATTTAGTTAGCTGTTTCAGAGCTGTGTCCTGCATTATGGTGCCCCACTGCGCCATGGGCATTCTTGCTAGTCATGAAAGTAACAACACTCTTATTGGATTCCAAGTGGTTTGTCTATTCTGATGGAATATTTTACAGTCTTCTACTGAAAATTATGGGATTTGTTCTTGCTTTAGTTTTTGAGTGGATAGTGGTTTTTATATGAATATTTTATCCAGTGCATTATTCTTTTGGGGGAGTTTAAAACATAGAAGAAATAACTCAATGAGCACATGGGCCTTGTGCTTGTTTCTTCCCAGTGATAAAAAGTTTAGAGATATTCAAGGAATTTCAGATTAAGATTCATTCCCAAGGGTTCAAACAACTCCCTTAAATTTACTTATTAACCAGAAAGATCAATCAGGTAGATGAAGTAGGAAAGGTGTATGCCAGAGAAGAAGATGGAATGAAAAAAAAAAAAATACAAAAAGTTGCGTATTTTTTAAACATAAGTCTACCAGTTATGTACCAAAATCTTCATGGAGCACATGTCTGTGCAAGCCTAAGAAATAAAAGAAAAAGTTCAAAATTCAGGTCACTGAATGCCCCAGTTGCTCGCTTTGACCTCATGTCTGTGTCTTTCACTAGAAACTCATTTTAACATTCCTGTCACACTATTTAGTCTAATTTAAACTGTACTGACAGAATAAATTATGCAATATAACCTTAAGCAAGGAATTGTTAAGAGAGTTGGTATGTCCTGTCATTAAACATCTGCTATTAGGAGTCAAGCTAAAGGTTGAGTTAGAATCTCCAGATTGGACAAAAAGAAGTGGCTGATAATAGTTACATCTGTAATGAAATTAGGCAAAAATGTGCCACATTAGAGACATGCCTAAATAGCAAAAAATATATTTATTTGTTTGTCTCTGAAACCTCAGAGAGCAAATAGGACTGTTGATGTAGCTGCCTGTGAAAAATGTTGAACATAAAAATTAAACTGTTAATTTTGTGCTTATTGGATGATAAGCCCAGATTGTATGTACAGCACTGTTTTAAAGCTTAAATGTTCTGCTGCGTGTAACTGAAGGATTTTTTTTCCCCATAATGACTGCTATTTCTATTGAGTTATGCAGATTTTCTTCGGTAGTTTTACTAAAATTATAATTTCTTCTCTTAAGGAAATGATATGCAGAGCACTGACACGTTTAACCTTCATATTTTTTTAAGACACTGATATTTAAATGATGAAATTGGTTTAGATGTCATATATAACTGCCAGCTAGTCCCTTTCAATGGCCTCTTCTATCCATAGATTCTTCTAAAACTCAGAAGTGTAAGAAAGTGTAAGGTCTCTGTCACTTGAGAATCAAATCAGTTTTCCAGCATTTCTTTTCAGCAATGTGAGATTTTTAAGTACATGGGATTTTTTTTTATTTTTAGCATACTCAGTGTTGATAAGAGTCGTGGACACTTGAACTGAAATTTATCTACCAGAAGTTTAGACATCTACAGCTATATGTGCATAACTGAGTTACCCACTTTAGTCCTCTTTTGTCAGTCAGATCAATCGTCCCCCTTGAAGGGGCCTATTCATATGCATTGACTATAAAGCACAGAAATAAATTCTACTACTCCAGTCAGTGATCAGTCCTAAGCATGATTCATATAAAGTATCCATCGACAAATACATTTTCTTTGTGGGTATCTCCTGTCTTTGGAGGTCACCTCAGCCCTTTATGTTGCATACAGAAAGAACAGCAGTAACAACTTCAAAAATGAGATAAAGTTGACCCCTTTAGAGTAAGGACACTTAATTGCATGTATAATTAGCCAATTAGAGTATAAAGGATTAACAGAATATAAAGGATTAATATTTTAATTTTGGATTGACTGTTTTTTTCATCTGTACTTGGTCTTTTATTCACATATTTTTGTACTCAACAGTTGCAATTGTAGACAATTAAGATGTACTCTTGGAAGTTTTTTAAGTCAATTTTACTGTAATGTAGTTTAAAAAAAATAATCCAGTACTGAACTTTCTATTTGTACTTTTCCTTATTCCATCTGTTCTTAGACAAATAATAATAATAATAATTTAAAAAAGACAAAGTAGGAATATTTGTGATTTGCCTGTTTCTGCCAAAACTATGATGATCAGTTATCACTCATTGTCATTCACTCACCTGGTGCAAATATGTTGAGAGAGATCAGAAGGATAGACTTACACTGAAGTGAAAGGAATCAGTTGTTATTTTCAAAGGTCCCAAACTATGTTACTCTATTAATGAACACAGAATTTAACATTTTCAAAAACTATCTTTCTATTGTGCAGAATATTAATATACATGTAAAACAGTTTCAAACATAAATCCTTAATGCATGTGAAAAAAAACAACAGAAGGAAAAAAAACCCAACCACAAAAGCAAACATCCATCACTATTACTTTCAGCTAAACTAAATTAATACAAGACATGCATGTAGTAAAAGAAAAGCTCCAGAAGAAAATGAGTGAAAACCTAAAGAAAATTTTAGAGTGGTGTTGCAAATCACAGAATCACAGATTGGCTGAAGATGGAAGGGACCTCTGGAGATCATATGGTCCAACAACTCCTTTCTCAAGCAGGACAGCCTTTTGTTGGTTGCTCAGGACTGTGTTTAGACTGCTTGGGAGTATCTGCAAGAGTGGAGAATCCTCAGCATCTCTGGGCATCCTCTTCCAGTGCTCAGTCACTCTCATGGTGACAGTGGGGTGCAAAGTGATGGAGACAGGTTCTTTGTTGCATCCTGTTGTGTTGCCCCTCCAGTGGATATCAGGAAAGTGCCCCATGAGGACCAGGACCTGTGAATGTGAGGTTGCTCCTATTTGCCATAATCTACCTGCTCTTCCTAGTCTGTTGGACTTTGCTTGTCTTCTTCTCATTCCTAATGGATAAGATCTTTACTCCTCATCCATCCCCAGGCAGAGCTCCATGCACTCCAGCTGTTCTCTCACAAAAAGGAAAACTCCACTTTCTCATCTTCCCAGCCTGTACTTCCTAAAGAGCCTTCATCCCTCGATTGCATCACTCCAGTCATGGGAACCATTCCACCACGTCTCCATGATACCAAAGAGATCACAGCCCTGCAAGTACACACAGAGCTTGAACTCATGATGTTTATTTCTCATACTGTATACACTGGTGGGATTTGACCTTAGTTTGCAAGACAGCAGCTAATTCATTGTATTAGTAACATATTTAATAAGAATTGTTTGAAACCAGCGCATACTTAGGATAAACAAATGAAAAGTTTCTTTTGCCTCTTAAGAAAACAAATACCCCCTCTTCAAGTCTGTGTTGGGACCTAACCAATGAATTCCTATGATTTAGTAATGATATCTATGGAAAATAGAAACACAGCACACTGAATTGAGCTGGCATGGATGAAATGCCTTCAGGATTTTGAAGAAATTATGTATCATTTAAATTCTACGCTAGAGTTTAATTGTCTCATGGACTACTGTGCAGGGATCTTTCAGATAGTGGCAAATTTTATTAAATATGTAAATATATCTGCCAAAAACAAAAGCTAAAATTTTTATATGTTTTTTATATTATTTTAAAGACTGGTAGTGCAACTCAGCTTTGTTCCCTTTATTGTTAGTTAAGGAAATATTCAATTTAGCTTTTAAGAGGGCAGTGTAACCTTCCCAGAAGGAAATTCCAAATGAACGCATCTCTATATCCTGTGATATTCCTATCGGTTAATTTACTCCAAACAGTAATTTTGCATAACTGTGTTTTTGTCTCCTCTCACCCTAAACTAAACTGTGTCACAGTGCAACATGCATTGGACTAGAAATGAATTCTCTTCTGCAGTCCTTCAGCAGGATGCACTTGCCTTTGCATATGTCCTTTCAATTATGTCAAGATAATAATTTTGCTAATTCTGGGGTTATTTAGCACGCATTCAAACATCTGACATTTCACAGTAACAGAATCTAGTATCAGACAAGCAGTGACAAATCCCATAAACATCCATTATTTATTTTGTGAGGGTTTTTAAAGCTCCATTTCAAATTAGAAATTTTGGAGTGCATTTGTTAGAGATATAGAGTTCACATTAATAAACATAGAATGTAATTTGCTCAAATTTATGATCTAGTTCTGGATAAATTGCAAGCATTTTCTATAAACAAAAACACAATTTTAATATACCAAATCAAGATGTGCTAAAGATTAAAAAGTAATCAAGATCTAAGTGTAAGAATCTATATTTAGTTTAGAAAGATTTTTTCTTAAATTTTAACTATGTCTCGTAACAGTTTCAGAGTAATAAATGTATTTTCATCTTGTTGTAAGTCATAGCATAGCTTTTAGATGGGTCATCACTGCATAAGAAGGTAGATTAAACTGCAACATCTCACTAAGTAATTGACAAATTTTCCACCAAGAGGATGTATTCAGGAAGTAATACAAGAAAAATAAAATGAGTTGCACATAAAAGATAAGGGCTTCAAGTGTAAACAGATGACATGCATCATCTGTTGTCATCCCCAGAAAATTACTGCATGTGTTTGGTGCCTGGAGTCTTATTAAGTTGGCCAAAAATATCTAGAAATTCTAGACCAGCTTTGTTGAGAACCTGAGTCAATTTCAGACCACCAGCAGTGGATACTTATACACATAAGGAAGGGTTTTATGCTAAATACCAAACTCATCAGGAACAGAATTTTAAATGATGAGAGGAGGACCCTGAGCACAGAAAATGCATTTAAGGTTATCTATATTTGCACACATCTGATGTGAATTTCATAAATTTCAGGATACAACTATCAGGAGATGACCTCTCATTTATTTAGAAGCAGGAGTTCAACTCACTATCACATGAAAGGCACTGTTGAGCTTGAGAGAAATCAGGGCTACCACAGCCATCAGTAGTTATTCTAAGCAGGATACAGTCTATCTAACCTATCTAACTGAGGTGTTTAATTTACATGTAAATTTTAGGCACATAGTAACTCCTTCTGAAGTAAACGATTGCACAGTAAGTTGAGTGGGGCCTTGAAGAACTCTAGATGAAAATTTTTCTCTGTATAAATTTGCCTAAATATTGATTGGTACTAACGAATATTGACAATTTCAAAGCTCAGTTTTGGAAGGAAATTTAGTGTTAAGTGGGTATATATAAACCAGTACATATTGCCTGCACATTGGAAAGAAAGTTTAGTAACATGCACAATACAGGAAGAAAAGGCATGATTTTGTCTACTGTATTCTAAAGTATCTAATATTTAATCATTTCAGATTGGAGATTCTGGATTTTTTAGACCTATAGGAAAAACTTCAAGTCTTCAATTTTTCATACAAAATATCAGCCTACCTATTGTTAAAAGTAAGTAAATGTTTTCTAGTTTGTTTTTTTTTTTTTTTCCAAGCATTTAATTTATTCTGCCTCATTGAAAGAACACATGAATTTTTCAAAGGACTCTTAAAATAAATGGGTTCATTTAATAATGCAGTTTTAAAGACATAGTTGACTCCAGATAGATTTGCATCCAGGCTTTAATATTTTAGGACTTTTAATATAATATAATGATTAATAATTTGGGTTGGTGGGGTTTGGTTTGAGTTTTGTTGGGTTCTTTATATCATCATTTTTCAACTTCGCAAAACTGAATTACTTGATTTGAAAAGTTCCTGACAGGTGACAATTGCCAAAAATCAGCCCCTTCACAATAATCATCCATATTTCTCCTACAATGTTCCCCAGTGAATGTAAAAGGTCTTATCTTTCAGTAGAAGAGACAATATGAAGTGCACTCTATGTTGAGCAAATTATGTCACATGTATTGTGGGGTAAAAAAAAATATATATGCATTTGCCTTGGTTTCACTATTATCTTAAAGTTTACATTAAAGACTTGAGCGATGAAGTGGGATGACATTCAGTTCTCAATCAGTGTCAAAGTTAACCTATTATCTTAGCATTACAGTGACTTTTCAATTTTCATATAAATTCATGAGATAAAAATAATAGCTCAAATGCTATCCCTTATGTTTGACTTAATTAAAAAGGTAAATTAAAAATCAATATAAATATTGTTTTATGCATCCCATATTTTTTATGATGCTGCTTCTAATATTTTCAGTAGCTTGTTGCACAAAAGTGATTTGAATGGAAGATCTGTGGTGTTTTAACAAAAAACTACTGGTGTGCTAAAATATTTATTTGAAATAGTAAACTACTAAAAAATGGATTAATGTTAACTGCAATTCTAGATGAAGGAATACATTTTTTGACTTCTTTTTAACTAGCAGACATCTTTTCTCCATAACAAGAGTAAAATTGGTGCTAAACCAAAAAGAATTTCATCTTTTTTCTGTTCATGATCAAAGGTGTTTTAATTTTCTTGTCATTGCTGCCATTATTAGTAATACTGAACAATTTCAAAGATAGTTCATCTACTATGTCCATATTAATGTTACCACAAAAGAAACTATATTTGGGGATAACTCATAACTTCTATTTTTATTAGTTAAACTGATCAAAAGTTCCAAACTCCTTTCCAAGAATATTATAAAATAATCACATATATAATTTGTAGAATATTTTGAACAGTCAATCAATTTAAACCCTAGAATTAAACCTTCTAGAAATTTTTTCTTTTTTTTTATTTCAACATTGACATGCAAACTACAAAAAATTTTAAACATGTTTTATAGTTATTTTGCAGACTAATTTAAAAATTAATTGGCAGCTTTTTACCTTACATTTTGTGTATTTACTGTACAATCTTTTCCACTAATTCTTCAGTTAAATGAAGATCCTTTGATGAGTCAAAGGATAGGTTGTGAAGTGAAAACTTCTACAAGATCTCTCAGAATGAACAGAAACAGACCTTTCTTTTAACACTTGTGGCATCATTTAACATTATTTTACCATGTTTATGTACTTTGATGTCCCACGAACAAATCCCAGATGAAGACTGTGTTTATCTTTGCTCAAATGTTCAACACAAGAAGAGAGGGAAGTTCAACTTATTTAAAGCACTACAAAACCCCCAGATCTTTAGCTTTGTATTAGCCAGAAAGAGAAACTTACTCTGCTTAAAACCATACTGTTTCTGTGAGATTTTGTGTGGATTTTTTTTTTTAATATATGTAATATTCTTTGAAAACCTACAGAATGAGTACTAATGCATCTAAAATAGCCTCTTATTATTATTATTGATTCGAAAAAAGCACTTAGAGGCTTCCAAAGAATTAATCCAGCCACTCAGGATCATGCCTGCCTCCCTTTCTTTCACTAAGATAAACACCAAAAAATGTGTATCAGGTAGAGTGTAGACCAATACAGGGAAAATTTATGTAGGAAAGCAGGATTGCTATGAGCATATTAATATATTTTCACCAAGATTTGTCTACCTTCTTATTCTCAAAATTTCCCCCTGTATGAGTCATAATTCAGTTCAGAAAAAACTTTTTTTTCCTTTTATTTGTCAAAATATTTATTTTTATTGTATTTTAATAAACTGTTGAACAGTGTGTATTCTACTGGGTATGTTTTTCAATTACCTATTTTAAATAGGTAAGATATACTTTTTGACTAAAAAATTACGCTCTCTCTCTCATTGGTCACTACATTCATTTCATCCTTGTCTTGATAATTTGTAATAGCTTTCCATTGTGTTAGAAACCCTGATATTTCTCCTTCCAATACCTACATCTTTTCAGCAGATTTTGATGTATTTACTTTCCAGTGCACAGAACAATTATATCTGACTATATACAACTTATTTTTCATTGTTACGCTAAACTGAGTAGTGAAAAAAAAAAAAAATTATTCCAATCATGTGAGATATACTGCCAAATCTTTTCTTTCATTTCAGTCATAATCAATTAATACCACCTTCAGTTCTTCTTGTTCATTCACTACAATTCCTGGAAAAATACACAGGTATACAAGATATTTGGGAACTCTATCTCTTACATTCTTCTCCCTTAAAATTTTATGAATACTCCTGTACTCTATGATTTCAGGTGACTTCAGAAGTTGTAGCTTATGCTTGTTGGAGGTTTTTAGTCAATTTTCTTTATTTTTTTTCCCAAAGATTCCAGTATTATGAAATGGGATCTATTCTCGTCAATGTTGTAAGAAAGACTAAGTATGCTGAAGCCTGAAAGTATGACCACCTTGCAACAATGCAGTAGGTAAAGAAAATTATAAATAATTCAGTTACATTGTTTTATGATCTAGTCTCCTCAACTTTCTCCATTTAAAAATGTCTTGGGATTTTTAGTATGTACGCTTATCAAAACTGCCTTCCTTTTTTAGTGGGTTAGGATTGTTTTTAGGTTTCATTTAAATGCTTTTCCTTTGGTTTTGTTTGTTTGTTTGTTTGTTTTTGAGAAAAGGAATATAAAAGAACCAGTCTGGTCAAAAAAACACCTGGCTTATTCAGGATCTCTTTACTTATTGATTTATATATCAGTTAAAGTGGAGCGTGGAAGAAATTCAGGGTAGCAATCTATTCAGCCCCCTACCAAAGATAAAATCAGCTATATCCAACAATTTCCAGTTTCTTATTAGATACTTTTCTAAATATACTGTTAAAAAGTGTAATAAATGCAGATCTTGTAACTTTACTGAAATTGTAAGTTCTTAGCTGTATTTTTCACTAAAATATCTCTTCCATAAATCTTTTTCAGTGCATTCTAACCCTATATTCTCAGTCTCCTCACAAAAGACAAAACATTTTTCATTTTATCCATTTCTTTTTTTGATTGAAGATATTTTATGTTGATCATTAGCCTTCTGTCTTAATTTGAAAAAGAAAACTAAGATATCTGGGGGCTAATAGAACAGAGGACTCCACACG
>JAWWEU010000001.1:65621413-65642613 GCA_035583155.1 Acropternis orthonyx
ACTTCTTTTAACTGAAACTCTGTCACATTGGGAAGTGGTTGGCATTTTGCCAAGAGTCAAACCAAAACAATAACAGCCTCCAACTGGATTCTACTCTGCTGATCATGACCTCTGACCTCTGTCATTCAGATGATGATCTGATGATGAACTCTGAGATGAAATTAGGAGAGTTTGAAAATGTCATGAATAAGAGGCTTAAAGATACATTAAAATAATACTTCTATGATGAAAAATCCTCTGTCAAATGTTTACACCACCACCACAGTCCTATGGGATGACAGCAGTCCTTATAAAAAGACCATTATTCTCAGCAAGTCCATTTGACTTGTGAACTTCTATTACAATTGTAGAAGTGATTTGTGACTTCTATTAAAACATATTTCTATGTACACACTAGAATACTAGTGCACACTTTCCAAAGGAAGATAATTTCAAGAGTTTATGGCATAATGCTGAAGTAAAGTTTACAATACCAAAATATACAAGAAACACACTATTTTCTGAAACTAAGACTCTTCAATGGAATTTTAATTCCTCTAATCCTTTACCATCTATTTACAGACCTAATAAAGAAAGCTAAACTAATGAGTCATGGAGTGCAATACTAAGGTCAATACTGTTTTATGTTGATCAATATTACAATTTATTTAATGCAATTCAACTTCTTTTGTGATTTTTGTCTCCTGAACAATGTTCCTTTAAGTTGAATTGCTATTCATTTAATTATTGCAGGGAGATAGATATTCAAATTAAATTGAATCCAAACACTTTGTCACATGGTAGGCAGTTAGCAGCTGCTAATATGAAACACTAAATTGAACAGAAGCTAAACAAGAGTTTTAGAAACGCTCCCTGAATGAAATTAATTTCCTTAATGCTTCTGCTGTTATTTTTACTTTTCGTTCCCCAGAAGAATCTTTCAGGGAGAAAACTTTCAAGGTAGCTAATATTCACTTTTTTTGGGCCTGTGACAGTGGGCACAATCTTACCCATCAGCAGAATTTCCCAATATAGATCTCGCTTTATGATTTTCAATATACATGGTGAAATTTGTTTCACTTATGTTATCACTTTCATTTTCATGGAATGTAATATATTTACTAGGAAAAAAAATCACAAACTTAGATGGCATATTTGGTATATAGACATATCATATGAATTACAGTTTTCTGTAAAAATAATGTTTTATTTAAACACAGAAGATTTTTTTTTTCTACACAAAGGAGTTACACAATCTTCTATGGTTCCTGTGTGCTTTGTCAATAGGGCTTTGACTGATGCAAACCCATAGGGACTTCAGAAAGTCTCAGAGCAACTTAGCAGTGAGAACAGGAGCACAGTTCTGACATCCTTACTTCCCTTTCTATCTCTGGACCATAATCTCAAAACTTGTTGAGTGGTATATTAACAATGTATATACATTTTACCTTGAATGTTCATTGTGAAAGTTTATCTTGAACTCTCATCACAAATAAAGTGTCAACAGTGTGCTAACCGAATTACTCTACCACTTCAGAAAAACATTGAAAATGCAAGATTAAGCTATTTCATAGCTCTTCAGCCATCAAGGCCAACTCTTAAGTGCTTATTTGTAAGAAGTGTGTATTTCCATCAGTTGGTGATTTTATATCCCTATGAGAGTACCTTTTTCCTTTTTTTTCTTTAATTTAAAGATAAGTTGCCAAAAGTCTGTCAAGACAAATATAAAGAGTACCCTGTAGTGCTTTCTAAAATTTTATTGCTGCAATTAAGAAACCATAAAGCTTTCACAGGGTGTTGACTCTGTTCATGTAAAAGCAAGAAAGAAACGACTAATTTCTACATTACCTTCAATGGCCAGACCAGTGTGAGAGATTTGACTACTCTTTTTCTCGATAATTTTTTCATTAACAAAAACACATAAGAAATGTAAATTTTATCTTCTCGTTTTAAAAAGAAGGAAAAAAAAAAACCCCACAACCTAAGTCAGGCTAAACTTTGTGTTATGTGAAAGCAAAGATTAAGCATAGAATTCTTAATTCCACTATCAATACTCATTAAAGTTTTGCACAGTCTATCTTGAGGCTTATCATGGCGTACTATAAAATAATTTTTCAACTACTTTTACCTTGTCCTTTATATAAGCATAATGGAAAACATTTTACCATTCTTTGAGTCAAGAAAATGTGAATATCAGAGTGAAGAGATACACAGCAAATGCTGACAGAACAATTAAATGTCCTAACCCAACAGGCAGCTAAGGTAGAATACAAGAACAATCAGGATTGCTGCCTCTCTTCACCTACCTTTTTTTGATTAAGGTGTCCTTGTCACAGAGGTCAGTTTAATTCTGTCACATCCAAATACTCTAGGTAAAGTAACTTGCACATGTGCAAACTGCAGGCTCATTTGTTACGTTATTGTTTGCTGTCACTTTTGAAGGTAGGTGTCCATTTGAAGAATGTGTGGTGCTGGAGGGTCAGGGGATTTGCATATAGCTTGGAAAGAACTTCTTCAGGCACAAAGTGTGAGATGCTGCTCCTACCTGTGTGCACTGAAAGCACACAGGATTCAGCTCATAGAAACTGATGTTGTGATGCCTATGCCTACCTCCTTTTTTTTTTTTTCCCCCCCCCAAATAATAATAGCTTAGGATTACTTTCAGTGAATTAAACATTAAACTTTGATTTACTATTCTGTTGCCTAATTTTGCTTTCTTACTCATGTAATCATGATCTGCTGAATTGTACTATTTAATTTGCTGATCACAGATAACTCTATTTTGAAGGTGTTTATGTTTCTTTCTGTTAGCTCAGTAATCATAACCTTCAGGAGTGTAAAAATGTGGTGTAAAGTAAAACATACAAGTGCTAACATAATTTTACCAAAGATATATAAGTGTATGCAGAAAGACAAGAGGGAGTGATTGCACATTGAAATAAAAATTAGATTTCTTTTTATGATTTGACCTAGAAAGATAAGTTTGCCTTTGGTTTTTGTTGGTTTTTTTTGTTTGTTTGTTTTCTTGCTTGCTTGATTTTTTAAATGGGACAAAGGACAATTACCCTACCACTGGAAAAGTTCCTGTGAAATTAATATTCTTATATTTCAAGATTTTTACATCTTACATGTTACTGAGCTTCTATGACTAAAACATAAATATATTCCATGACTTACGTGGTTTTGTAATAATGTGCAAACTTATCACTTGCTTTCTGCAGCTGAAATGGACATAAACAAATATATACTCGGCATATATGTCCAAGTAAATATAATGCTAACTTCACACAGAATAACTTTTTCATTCATGTCAGATGTGGGGGAAAAAAATCCAGGAGGGACAAATGCACATCTATGACTCAAACTCATCCAGAGCTGGATGCAATGCTTCAGGTTGGGTCTAACAATAGTGAAGCAGAAGGTCAGAGTCACCCCCCTCAACTTGCTGGCTGTATTTTGTTTGGTGCATCCCAGGATACAGTTGGCTTTCTGAGCTGCAAGTACCAGTTGCCAGCTCACATCCAATTTTTCATCTCTCAGTTCCCAAGTCCTATTTTGAAGGACTGCTCTCAATCTGTTTGTCTACAGTCTATATTGATGCTGAGGATTGCCCTGACACAGGAATAGCATCTTATATGTGGTCTTGTTGAACTTAATGAGGTTCGCATGGGCCCCCTTCTCAAATGTATCCTAGTCCCTCTGGATGGCTTCTCTTTCTTCTAGCACATCAGCTGCACCAGTCAGCTTGGTGTCATTTGCAAATTTGTGGAGAGTGCACTTGATTTTGCTGTCTATGTCATTTATATTAAATTGTGTTAGTCCCAGAGCAGACCTTTGAAGGACACAATACATTATTGGTTTCATCTTGGACTTTGAGCCATTAACTGTAACTCTTTGGACATGGCCATCCATCCAATTTCTCATACATCTAACACTCCATCTATCAAATCCATATTTATCCAATGCAGAGAAGAATGTTGTGAGGAAACACATCAAAGACCTTACAGAAGTACAGGTAGATTACAGTCATAGCTCTTCCCTTGTCCTCTGATGCAGTCAATCCAGAAGAATTCTTCCAGAAAGATCTGTTTCATGGTCTGTATCAGGCAAGGAAGTGAGGCTGACTCTATATGGTTCCCAGGATCCACCTCATTATAAAAATTATAAACACATCATTATAAAAATAAGTGTGATGTTTCCCTTCTTTGAGTTACTGGGGACTTTGTGTGACTGCCACAACTTTTCAAATATGATGGCGATTACATCAGCCAAGAATGCTGGGATACCTCTTGTTGGGTCTCAATGACTTGTGTGTATTCAGGTTCCTCATGTGATGTCAGATTTGATCTTCACTTATAATGGCAGGGGGTTCATTTTTCCAGTCTCTGCCCTGAGATTCAGGGGCTTGAGATATGTGGGAAGAGAGATCATCACTGAACAATGAGGAAAAAGTTTAAGTACACTAATTTTTTCCATGCTGGTTCCCACTACTCCTTCTTGTTTATTTATGAGAAGGGGAGTATTTTAATATTCCTTTTCTGGCCAACATACATGTGGAGCCCTACTTACTCTAAGATGAATGTCTCTGTATTATTATTGGTAGACAGACTTATAGGTAACAAAATCTTCTTAATTAACATTTTGTTGGCAGAATAAAACTTCAAAAGGTAAAGGTTACCTCATTCTTATCAATAAACAGCTATGCAGAAAAACTAAGTAAACTGTTTAAAGATCTTTTGAGGCTGAAAACCAAAAAGAGAAGTTTTATTTCCTTTTTGTAGATATTTGTGAATTGAAGATATTTAAATTACTGTGACAGATTTTAAACCAGATTTTTTGAATTGCAGGATAATTCTTCACTCTTTTTTTCTATGTTAAATAGTTACAGCGTAATAGTCTTAGACCATGGTGGAATTGTGGGCGAAGTTATTTCAAGTCAGGAGATTTTACTTAATTGGATTTACTTCCAGGTACCAGCAAATTCTGAGGAAGGATTGAAGTATTAGGAAAAAACCCCACTATATTTTAAAAGAACCCAACCACTTAGGTAAATACATTTCCTTCTCCAGGTTCAACATGAGAGGTTCACTTCTCTTCCTGCTTTCACAGTTTCACATTTCCCATTTTTACAGCAGGTTACACTTTAGTTTGTCCCAATTCACCTGTCTTTCTGCTTCCCCATGTCTGTGTCTCTTTTCTAAACACATGTGAGCTGGGATCTCAAGGGGTCCCCTGCTTGGCTGTAGTCCTGGGGATCAATGAGGCATTCACAGTGGTTTTTAGAGTGACCTAGACTTGGCTGTGCCCAGATCAAGGCAGGTAAGGGTCTCTGTAGCCTCGAGAAACCCAAAATAAGTACAGTACAAGTTAAAGCGAGCATAGGTGTATAGCAGCGACTGTAATTTTCTCATTTCATTAGACTTTTTCCTTGTAGATCTGAGGTACTTGGGCATGTATGGTGGAGAAGAACACACCACATAGATGTTGGTCTACACATGAATGACTTGTAATCTATAAACCAAACAAATGGTGGACCTCAGGAAAACGTGCTCAAGATGTTTTCCCAAACTATGTTTCTGAAATTACGTACATCAAGTTCAGATTTTAAAAACTCCAGTATAGGAACAAAGGTTGTTGAATTATTTGTGTGTGTTGTTTGGGGGATTTTTTTGTTTCAGTTTGTTTGTTCTTTGTTAGGGATTTTTTTGGATGTAGGTTTTGGGGTTGTGTTCTCCTGTATTTGTTTCATTGTGTTGCCTAGATTCTACTGCTATATTCCATTTCCTCAATTTTTTTGGCTTCTGAATGTCTATCAACATTCAAAATTTCAGGCAGATCAGCAATGGGCACTGCAAATGTTACATACTCTGCAGCTGGATAGAGTGATAAAGATGAATGTTTTGTAAACAACTTGAAAATTAATTTCCATGGTACTGCAGATAGGAACCATGCCCACATTACACTTTGCAATATTCTGTTCTCAGGTCTGTTCAGTAAAACCTTCAGCTCCCTTTGCTGCTCAGGGTTTTTGGAGCAGTCAACATACCTGTTACTTACATGAGTTGTTACTTACATGAGTTATGTAGTCATCTGAAATTTGAGTATCTGAAAGATAGATGCTTAAAACCCATGACTAATGTTGGCTACTTCCATCATAAAGGGAAAGACTCTGAGGTTGTTTATATGAAATGTCTGTACATAAGGGTGTTTTCTCATTCTTCTCCTCAGCTTAAGTAGAGGGATCACAACATGCAATCAATTTCTTCAGTTTTCTGAGGGCAGTCACTGTTCAATCTTTCTGCCTCTCATTTTCTCATTCTAAATGATTAATATAACTCATCTGCCTGACTCACAGTCTTTATAATTAAACTCCTCTTTTTGGAGGGAAGTGAGTGGTGGAAGGACTACAGTGGTACACTTGCATGCTAGTACATTCTCCAGAGTATTTCCTTTTCACCTAAAAATCAAAATATTGGACAGCCTTTTGTGTCTGAGCTATTGGATCTGTTCAAGGATATATTTAGTTGCTGTTCCTCTTGGCATGTTTCACATATCAGGCTAGCAAGTAGAATATCCTTCACAATGCCATAAGAGTAAAGAATACATTTCATTAGTAGGAAAAAAATGAAACTGTATTCTGTGCAGTTCTATTTCACTGCAGATGCTCTGTAAACTCTTAAGCAAATGTCTCAGAGAACTGTATATTATTTCTTTCTCTAATTCAATGGTCATATGCAGTACATTGGAACCATTTTAAAAAGTAAGAAAGTAAAATTCTGTATTGGGAGTTCTGCTTCAATTTTATGGCTACCTTTTTAAAAGTACTTTGAAAGTGTTTTAGATTAAAAATGGATTATTTTGATACAAAGCATAAACTTTTGCAAAGACATAAAATAAATGTTTATATTACACAAACAGCAAGTGCACCAAAAAGAAGTTCTGTTGACCCAGTCTTGAATAATACTGGACGTTAGTAAACTCAATGACTTTCAAGTGAAATATTAATAACATATCATATTAAATGTAGATGTGAGGTTAAAATGTTAAGCTTATCAATAAAAACCCAAAGATTGATTTGTAAAAGTGTATTCCAGACAGCATATGTAAAATACTGAATGTAAGATTCCATACAAATAAAGGTAATTTAGAGCATTGTCAAAAATGCAAGTATATTTTCAAGTAGTGCAACCAGGACTGTCCAGAACAGAGGAAGAAGACACTGACAGATGAATCCCTGGGAGCCACTTCTGGAAAAATAATATATAGCCAGTGCCAACTTCTGAACAGTTCTAGTTTTAGGTTACTCCAGTGCAGTTATTTTTGATGCAGAACATCCTTGTGATTCCATTGTCTAATGTGAGTTCATGAATTTCCCTATAGGGCACCATTTGGTTAAACTATGTTGAGTTATAAAAAATGGCTTAAGTAGTTCTAAAATTGCTTGCACGTTAGAGCAATGATCTAACTTTCAGTTTAAAACTGGGGGCAAAATCTTTTCAGCGAACATTTTTTTTATCAATTTAAGAGGACAGTCTGTGTGTACATTTTCCTATGGCTATATTGGTTCCCAGTCTAATACTTTACAGAAGCAATCTCTGCATTTATATCTCAGGAATTCTACCCAATACAGCAAATTTTTGTCACATTAGAATGATACATAATTTTCTACATTAAACCTCCCTGATTAAAAATTAAGTCCTTTTCAATTACAGCCATAGATTGTAGCAGTAAAATGTTACATGAAGGAAAATGCAATTAAAACTGTAGTGAACATTTATGTAAATCAAAATCAGTAGTGAAGCAAATATAATGAGCTAGTCAAACCATGACTAAATCAGATTTGTTAAAGTTCTTGTAGACACATATTTTCACAGAAACCAAAAAAGAAAGTTGTTACATTTAATTCCCCTTTATGGTTCCAAATACTGGGATCACTTCTGAATTACTGTGGTCATCCTGAGTTATATGAACATATGTCTTAATTTTGATATTTCAGTCTGAGAGAATTACAGCCTGGTGGTCTTTACACCTGCATGACCTGAGTAGTACAGTCACTCAACCATCAAACCAGTTATCTGTAGCCTGAGACAAAGATTATCTTTATTTAAAATCCAAGGAATTAACCACAAAACCACTCTTGAGATGTTAACATCTGCCTTAATTTGTACCTCTCACATGTTGTGTTGCATAGGAAAATGTCAGAGTTGTCACACGAAATCTAATCATTAAAGAAATCAAAAATTTTTTCAGCTTCAAACACTAAACATATTTTTTATATCTATCTCCTGCAGTGATATCCCTACATGTGCATGTGGATCAAATTTTCATATACAGCCACTGTCTTCATATGCAATTTATTTTTGTCCTTTTCAGAAATTCTAAGTATCCAATATTGCATCCAAAATAGACTTCTCTTGCATGACTTTTCATATACTATTTTTTGTGCCAGTCGACATAAATGTTTATATGATTTCCCTTTTAATCTTAAAAAAATGAATGGATTATGTAGTACTTCAGACTCAGTGCTACAAATGTTCCAAAGAAAGGAAAAATCTGTGGTAATGGAGCAGTGCATGCTAAATGTGATGTTCATGATAAAAGTTAATGTTGTAAAAGGAACATCCATTTTAGATGGTGGCAAAAGTCTAAGATTTTGACAGCCTAAATTCAGTACAACTAACAATCTCCATTCCAGACCAGATACCACAAGTGTTGGCGCGGGGCTTTGTAGACACTGTTACCAAATTTGAGGTGTTAATTTAAAACAGCTGATCAATATTCAGAACACTACTTTGCAAACATAGCTTCTCAGGAAAGAGAGAAGGCGGCAATACATTGGTAGATATAGATCACTTGATATAGCAATGCTTTCAAACATGTACTGAAAGAAAGGATGAAAATATGGGAAGAGAAGGGAGATTAAATGTGCTGTTACTTTCTTACATTTAAAGCATTCTAGACCAATGAGATGTGCTTCCTTGATAAGTTTTATTATGTTTTCTTATGTTGCTGTCTGTTTAGAGGAGAAAATTTCAATAAGACCTTATTTTGCATCTGTAAACTATTTCTAAGTAAAGAAATCTCAGCTATCTATGTCTCTCTTTGATGTTTTGCAGTACATAAAGACAACTTAAAAAGTTGTGGATTATCTGAAACACTGGAAATTGGAAGAAGGCTTCTAAGTACCAAAGTCTGGTTCTAGGAGAGAATTACAGCTGAATTCATGGACTAAATTAACAAGAATTTAAAGATTAAATGATCATAAAAGAATTCAATTATTCAGAAAATATGTACTTATCTTATAATCATGTCTTTAATTTCTGTAATTTCTAAGATTTATATGAGTTTTTCCAAAACAAGTCTATGGAAAATGCAAGTTAGTGTATTTGCAAAGAAAATCAAGGAAGATATATGAACTTGCACCATATTTCTTTCCTTAAATGTCATGTATGAATGGAGAATGGTCACTCTTATGTCTGTTCTCACAATATGCATCGTCCTTTCTTAGTGGCAAAAGCTGATAATGCTATTCACCCAAAAGTAGATATCAGTGTTTAAGCTGGTCATCCTAAATTCCCTTTAGAGCAAATAGAAAAGACTAAGAACTTTCTAGAGATTAATTTATTTTATTCTAAAGTAGATGTACAACAGGTCAGATTAATCACACCTAAAAAGTGCTTATTTCTCCACAATAACTATTATATGAATGCAGGATAGTCAGTTCAGATGTAGGTTATTACAGTATTTATGCCTGTATCTAGATCAGAGTAGTCACCAGACTGTTTACTTTGGATTCTAACTTTACTACGACCAGAAATTATCATAATTGGAATTATTACAGTTTCCAAAATATACAATTATGCAAATTGAAGAAACCTATTTCATTAGCAGCCCAACCCTAGGCCATAATTCTGTGTTGGAACACTGACTGAAATATAAATTGCAATCATGACTTGTAGAAACACAGGAACCTGCTCTTGAGAAAACTTTCCTATGAAGATGAGGAGGAGACTATTAGAAATATTAGAATCAGTAAATACTAGAATCAATATGAGTATTTTGATTAATAGAAATGCCCAACAAAAAGTACTTTATAAAACCACAAAAAATAATAAGGATTTAAACACTTCAAATTATTATAACTATAGTAGTTTTCAGCAAGTATTGAACCTTATATATCTGTGTCTGATGGAGGGAGCTCAATAATTTTAGAAGGTACTGCAGTTTTAACAATTCCATCGGTAAAGAAATCATTAGCAAGATACAAGATCCAGGAGGTTAAAGGCAAACAAACTCTCAAAGGACTAAATCACCAGATTGTTTTTGTTTTTCATTTTATTTAATTTTAAACATAGTGATGGCAAGACAGATCTTTTTCCTTGATTGTTGAATGCAATAGTTGCAAAAATTCAAGATGCATCTATGAACCTATCTACTGTTTGCCAGTCACTCAGAGAAATCAACAGAGACAGGCTGAAGTGAAAAACACTCAGTATTCTTAATTTTACACTTCATAAACTAGGCTGAGATCTTCACAACTCTGTTTCTTCAGTATTCCAGAATTTAATAATCAAATTATACCATAATAATAACAGATAACAAGGAAAAAAATATACCTTTCTCCATTGTGCCTACACGATGTACTCTGTTCCTGTATTTCCCTGCAGTGATTATTTTTAATTTCTGGCTCCCACAAACTGGAATCAGTTTGACTATTTGATGACATCTCGACTGTCAGTAGAGAGTAATTCACTAAAATAAATATTCTGGATCTACTTTCTCCTGACGCAATTTCTTAGGATGAAAGGACTCCAGCTTGGCTTCCTTGACTGTATGTCTTCAGGGTGTTCATGTCAGTATCTTGTTATTACCTATGATCTTCAATCTTGTTCAGTTACCAGTCAGCATAGCCATTTACTTATCATGCAAACAAAGTTAAGGCTATGTTTAAAACAATAGCTTCCAGTTGTTTCCAGCTCAAATCATTAAAAAATAGAACGTTCTGGTCAATTGATAGAGTAGCTGTCAGTTTTGTTCAAAATTATAATTTAGCAAGCATAGTAAATAAGACATTAAGCTGTAATGCAATAAAAGTCTTTTAGATTGACTTCCACAGTGCTGTTGCTTGGCTGCTGTGTATAAAAGATAAAAATAATGTATGCAAATTAGATTAAGTTGAAATTAAATATGTCTAGCAGAGAACGGTTAAAGACATTGATTTCATTTTATTGTTTGTAAGTGGATAAAAATTTCCCCCATACTCCTGAAAACAGCAGAAACATCTGACTGAGTTCATTTGAGCGTTTCATTCACTTCTCATTCTCACTCTGAAACTACTGTGGAAAAAGTTATTAAATCACAAAAATACATCAAACTACTGACAGTTCAAGGTGAATTTTTAATGTTTACTTGGAAATTAATACAGAGTGTACAGTGTATGAATAGAGATATTTATTCTAACAGAATTTTGTCAGAAATAGCTATTTACATTATCATGCCTTGTTATGCTCACATGTTCTACCTTTTCACTTACAGATGCTATTAAGCTGTTGACAATTGCTGATATTGCAGCAATTACACAGCTGTTACCTTTGCTTTCATGCCTTCACACTTTCCATATCACTCCCTCATCTTCCTTTGAAAATGTACAAGGCTACTCCTTAACTTCCCTAATATTTTTCCTTAATACTAAGTGCAAGGTTGTTTAAAAATCCTGCACATATATTCACAGTTGCTCAGATGAATGGCTCTGCAGTGACAGTACAGTGTCCTCTGCTTATTACACAATGTGTTTGTTACTTTTTCAGTAAGGTATATGTATCAGTTATATCCACTTGCAGCCTTTGTAAATTGTCACATCTACGAGATAAAGCCAATCTTTTTGTCTAAATAAGAGCAAAAATCTAAAAAAATTTGAGCTTCCATCTTTGATGCAAATGCAAACTTAAAATACTGTCTGGAAACTCACAAATGTTTCTTTGGGGATTTTATCATTCACCGCAGTATTACTTCTTTTGCTTCCATTTTTCAAAAGAAAGATGAGACTAAATGAGATAAATGAATACATCATGAACTACCAGCAGTAGCTGCTTGCCTGAGAAGCACTATTAAGGCTCTCCGAGGAGCTTTTTTTCTGTTCATCATCAAGGTCTACATAGTATTAGCCTCTGTGTGCTGCTCAGAATTGTAAAGAAAAACTGAGACAGACTTGGGAAAGTACCCACACCTCTGAAGATCCTATTCAGGTTGTTTTATTCTAAAGTAGCTTCATTGAAGTCATTATAGTTTTCATAGTTATAATACAAAAACAGCATGGAATTAACTATCATATCAGTAAGAGTTAATTTCCACATTAATCTTAAGTATGCATTTTACATATATATGTATAAGTAATCTTGATAGAGTTTTGGTCTTAGTAACTCTTGATTTTCTTTAGTTTTACTTCTCCCTCATTATTGCAGGAGACAGCTTCTCTTGGATTTTGTAAAATATTGATACTGAAATTGGTCAGATGCAAACAATTCTGCTTGGTGGTTATTATTGTTGTTGTTGTTGCTGCTGCTATTTATTTTTATGAGATTATCTCAGTAATTTGTGAGTAGATGAATGTGAGATTGGTATTTAAATAGAGAATTCCTTGTGAGTGCAGCTGGACAAGTTCTGGAAAACTCTATGATGGGTGTGTTTACAGGGCTTCCAGCATGACCTCAGGATCCAATGCCAAGCACAATGTCATCTCTATTCCCTGCCCATGACATAACACTGACTATTGCTGTCTGGCTTTGCTTTCAGCAACTGATCCTCTCTAATCATAGAATCTTAGAATGGTTTGGGTTGGAAGGGATCTTTAAGACCACTTATTTCCAACCTCTGCCATGACAGACACACCTTGCACAAGACCAGGTGACTCAAAGCCCCATCCAACCTGTCCTCGAACACTTCCAGGGATGTGATATGTATTACTTGACAGATTCCCTGAAAAATGAAAATGTTTTACTTTTACTGTCACAGAACTGTATCTAGCACCATCTTACTGACTTCAAAACAAAGCCTGGATTCTATTCAGGTGACTTCTATTCAGGTGTTCACTTCTAACTGGAAACTGTCTGAAGTTCCTTATGTTTTCTTATCCCACAGAAATAACATATTCACAGTTTCTTGTGGCAATGATATAGTAATACTGTGGGCTTCAGCACAGCCTTCATATTATAAAGCTGAATAATACAACAAAAAAATGCAAAAAGAATGGCAATTACAATTTACCAATAAAAAAAGCATAACACAAAGCCCAGAGGAGATTTTGATCAAATACCCTGCAATAGAAACACAGAACAGTCTTTTCTGTTTGATTTTGAAAGCACAAATTATTGTCTGGAGTTCATGTATTCAGCAGTATCAGTGTAACCAATACCTAGTGACTCATATTTTACTCAGTGAGATATGTCATGTGATGAGAAGATAATTTTTAGCTTTTAAAATATTTTCTAATACATAAGAGAAAGGTTTGAAACCTATTCCTTAAGAACTGAATTTGGTGAACTCCTACAATTCATCTAAATCATGATTTGGGGCAAATACTGCTTATTTTGGATACTTGTCAACTAGTAAGTATCAACTATTTTGTAACTAAAGCTTGTAGAGCTGAGCCCACATAATTCAATTCATGTCCTGTTGAAAATAAGAGACTTTATTTGCAACTAAGTGCAAATAGGTAAGCAAAGGAAATGTTCCAATGTGAGAAATTAAGTTAAAATAAGTCACCAATTACCTATGGCATTTGTTCAAGAATCCCAGAGAAATCAAAGAACAAATGAGTAGTGCAGGTAGCAACACTATGCAATTAAAATTGCATTCTGCTCTCACTAAATTTAATGAGTCTTCAACTAGTGACAAAGGAATCAGGATTAGACCTTTCATCATTAAATAGCTATTAAACCAGAGAGCAAGAGTGTTGACAACATTGTACTTCTTTTTAAAGAGGTGCTAAAGATGATCCAAGAAATTACTGCCTGACATGCTTTGTCCTGGTGTTAGGAAAAAAATGTTCTCACAGAAAACAAAACAAAAAATTCATTAATGGAGGAGTCATAAACCACCTAGACAAACCTAATACATTAGGGAGAAACTAGTAATGACTTTGGAGAGGTGAATTATGCCTACCAAAATTCTTTAAGGACTCTCGCAAAATAGAGGGTAGAGAAACATATGTACTTAGTTTGATGTAGTTTTACCTAACAGAGCTTGATCCCTTGTAAAGAGCAATTATACTATATATTTCTAGTCTACTGGAAAGGCCTTGGATGTGTAAACATTTTAGGCAAAACAAAAAATAGCCAGGATTAGAGAATCTTTCTATATAAACAGATTACATAAAGTCTTCCTGACTACTGTTATATAAGTCCTTCTCTGGCATTCCTACGCAGAACTTGAAAACAAAGGGGGAAATTTTGATTAAGCATTTAGCATTGCATGGCTGTGGTACTTAAGTGGTACCTAAGTAGGCTATTATTTATGATACATTAGAAGTGTAGATTGCCACATATATTGCATATTTAAGAATAGAAAATAGAACATATAGACTACAAATGGTCAATTTCCAAGTAATTACAGTAATGCTCAGAGTATATAAATTCTGCCCGAGTGAATAATTTCTGATTTTTATACATTCATGTATTGTAGATACATTTAATAATTCTAGTGATGTACAAAATTTGCTAGCATCATAAAATGTTTGGAATGTTAACCTCAAGAGATCATTCAGAAACTATTTCTTCTAAATGTCTAATAATATCTAAATGTCTAAATATCTAAATGATAATCTATAATTTAACATTTTGTCTTACCCCTTTGTTTGCTAGGGATTTTCCTTTACACTGTCCCATCCATTACTGCATATGCCTTATTAGTCTAAGGCTGTGCTTAATTTAGGCAACTGTTGAATATGATTTGCAGACGCAACACTGACAAAAGCTTGGTGAACTTCTGTAAAACTAATCTATTGCATTTATTCAGTAATTTTTTTCTCAATCTCACTTCAAAAATTTCCATTTCTTCTTCACCAAGCAACTAGGTACATTATGATTCACATTAACAGGGAAGTAAGTCTTGAGAACAGAATAGAATCTGACTTTTGAAGACATTCTCAGATTGAAAGTACTAGCCATAGTACTTAATTCAAAGTATTCCAGAATTGCTGACTTTCAAAACATACTGCATGAAGAAGATTAAAAACTATTATGCCTTTAAAAAGTCATCATACATATATATGCAAACATCTGCTGAATTTCTTCCATCTGCTAAATATATAATTCTGTAAGAAAAAGAAACTGGAGATTCTTGGCAAATATTCTGTTGAGCATTCTTACAGCTCTATTCATAAGCTGCTTTGAAATAAACAGTAAATATGCTCTACAGAAAGAACTTGGAGAAATGGGGAAAGGTTACAACACTGGTTAAGAAAGTAAGGAGGAAAACTGAATTTCCATCTCTAATCCCCTGAGTACAACTGTATGTTTAGGACCTTAATGTATACAAAGACCAAATTTCCCTCATATAAAACCACTACAAATTCAGCCCTCCTCTATGATGGTACATTGCAGCTGGGGTCTTAATATTTTATTTTTTTTTTACCCTCAGTGAAGTTATGGTAGAGATTGAAAAGTAGATCTCAATGGAAACTATTTTGTCTCGGTTTATTCCTCTCTGCAGTAGTCCCATTTTTAAGACTGGTAACACAACAGCAATCTTCAGTTTACTCAAATTTCTCTACCAAACAGAAAATTGGATACAGGAACCTCATCATCATATGTTGTATTTTTATTCAGTATATAGATCCTTTTTAATATCCTGACACTCTTTACCAACTACAGAACAAGACAAGGATGACTATGCGGTTTTAGGTGACACTCCTTGGATATGTGAAGTAGAGAAGGATGGTTTCTTTCCCTTGTTACCCATATTTTATCACTCCACTTCAGAAAGGTCTATTAACGACAACACATGTAAAGAACAACTACTGTAATACTGGATCTCAAAATTAACAAACAATTTAGTCTGCAAGGGACCTCTGGATGTCACCTAATGCAGCCTTCTGCTCAAAGTATTACTATATTGACTGTTAGGGCAAGTTGCTCTGGGCCTTCCAAGCAGAAGCGGCTTGGGTAGGGAATTAGGAAGCTTAGCAGTTCAGTTGCTTCACTGTGCGGCCAGCAATAGTGAGCTCTCAAGGACGAAGGCAGAGGTAAAAGGATCGTAATTGCATTTTTGTGATGTGAACATCTAGTAAGGAAAAGTGCAGAACTATTTGTCCCAAAGCTGTCTGGGAAACATGTTCAAATTTTCAATATTGTACAAATGACCTACCTTTAGGAATTTTTTAGACACTTAGAGTAAGAGATAGAGAGCCTGGATCCTGATCTCCTCTATGAATTTATATATTGCATCTAGTACCCTGTCACATTAGAATGATTCATTAGGATTCAGCCACCTGAGTTACAGTAGCTAATTACCTACAAATAATCATCATGATAACTGAGCATGATTACATGATACAGGTGACACATGTGTTTACCATGCTGATAAGATGAGGAGCTGTTAGGTAACCAGGAAACAAGCCAAATGGAGCTAAATGTCTTCACTTAAAAGCCCTCCATCAACATCATTTCTTGCAAAAAAAAAAAAGAAAAAAAAAATTTCTTTAGTCTCTTTTGACAAACCTGCAATATTAATTCTTTTTTTCCTTCTGAGAGACTAGATTCCTTTTTTTTTCTTTTGAAACCTAGTTTCTATGCCTCAGGAAGGTTAAGTTTCTTAAGACAAGTTATACTGTAATTAGAGGATATCATGTGGTAAATGAGGTACCACTTGTGGGATTTGAAAGCCTGTAGCTTTCAGGAAAACTCTCCATGATATATAAATATAATTATTCCAATTTCTTAGCACATCACACTGAGTCAAGCTCAAGGGTTCATTTTGTAGCCAAATGATAACATTTTTCTTATTAATGAGGAAAGCGTTTTAACCTGTTGAAAAAGAGTATCTCTGGAAATCTCTAAACTTTACTTGAAAGCGCTAGGAAGACATCTCATTTTGTGTAACTTCTCTTATGTTGCTGTATGCTCTTGTTTTATTTTATTCTATTATAAAAAAGAAAATTTATTATCTCTGTAGATTTTTCTTCTAGAAACAGCAAAAGTAGACACAGATACAGCAGTAAGATATAAAAGCAGAAAATTAACAGGTAGAATCTCTCAATAAGTGAAAATCCTTTGGTTTGACGGGGGCAAATCTGTCAATGAAATTAAACAAGAAAAAAATAATTATATTTGTATTCAGAAATTACAGTGGTGATGATTTAATTAAAGCATAAAGATGTTTTCCAAATTGTCCAGACGTTTTCAATGTTTTAAAAAATGGGATTAAAATTTTATTTTCTTTATTCAAGCTAACCTTAGCCCCTTGATATTTGACTGATAATATATTTCTAGCCTCCTGTAAAAGATATATTTTTCTGAGGAGTCATAGAGGTTTCTTTAATCTTTAGGTTATAGAAATTGTAAGTTTTCAGCTTTGAAAAGTGACATTTGAAGATGCAGAGATAAAGGGAAGAAATGGGTACTTTTTGGACATTTACAAACCAAAATGCAAGGAAAGCTGGCAAAGTGAAGTATTTTTAAAAAAACATCAGTTTTCTGTGCCATGAAGGGCCACTTTGATGAATCAGGTACAACTCTTTAGAAAGTAAGATATCAGATAAAATTAAGTTTGCAAGTGCTGCTTGAGAAATAATTGATTATTAGCCATAGAGACTTGAAAGGAGGCATACAGGCATCATTAGAAACTTCACTTTGAAAAAGAAGGCCCACTTTAAGTACTGGAAGACTGCTGCTAGGTGTCCCCTGAGCCTTTTCTTCTCCAAGCTGAACAACCTCAGCTCTCTCAGCCTGTTTTCATAGAAGTGCTCCAGCCCTCTGATCATTTTTGTGGCCCTCCTCTGGACTTGCTTCATCTCATCCATGTCTTTCTTGTGCTGAGGACCCCAGAGCTGGGCACAGTACTCCAGGTGTGATCTGAAAGAGTGGAGTAGAGGGGGAGAATCACCTTCTTTTACCTGCTGGCCATGCTTTCTTGTGCAGGCCAGGATATGGATGGCTTTCTGGTCTGCAAGTGCACATTGCTGGGTGATGTCAAGCTTCTCATCCACCAACATTCCCAAGTCCTTACCTGCAGGGTTGCTCTCAGTCCGTTCTCCTCTCAGCCTATATT
This sequence comes from Acropternis orthonyx, assembly GCA_035583155.1. NCBI lineage: Eukaryota > Metazoa > Chordata > Aves > Passeriformes > Rhinocryptidae > Acropternis > Acropternis orthonyx. The sequence continues at coordinate 65,639,657 of JAWWEU010000001.1, forward strand.
TGTGCTTGGGATTTTCCTGACCCTTGTGCAGGACCTTGTACTTGGTCTTCTTGAACTTCATGAAGTTCACACAGGCCCATATCTCAAGGCTGTCATAGCATTGTTTTCCTCCAGCACATTGACAGCACCTCACAGCTGGGTGTCATCAGCAAACTTGTTGAGAGTGCACTCAATTCCCATGTTCACATTGGCAAACAAAGATGTTAAAAAACTCAGGTCCCAATACCAACTCCCAAGGAATACATCACTGAACTCCACTTGTATGTCGAGCCTCTGATTGCAACTCTTTGAGTGTGACCTTGCAGCCAGTTCCTTATCTATGGAGTGTTATGTCTGTCAAATCCAGGTCTCTCCAGTTTAGAGATAAGGATGATATGAGGAGCAGTGTCAAATGCTTTGCACATGTCAAGGTAAATGACATCCATTGATCTTCCCCTATCCACCACTCCATCACAGAAGGCCACCAAATTTCTTAGGCATTATTTGCGCTTAATGAAACCATGTTGGTTGTCACTAACCACCTCCTTGTTTTCCATGTCCCTTAGCACAATTTACCTTCCTCTTGTCATGTTTTTTAAAATGTGGATTATGTTTCCCCTTTTTCATTCAGTGGAAGCTTCACTACACTGCCATGACTTTTCAAGTATGATGGATAGTGGCTTGGCTAGTTCATCTTCCAGTTCATTCAGGACCCACAGATGCATCTTAACAGGTCCTATGAACTTGTGAACCTTCAGGTTCCTTCGGTAGTCTCAAATCTGACCTTCTTTTACAGCAGGTGGTTCTTCCTTCTCCCAGGTCCTGCCTTTGCCTTCTGCGTGCACTTGTTGGACAAGACTGAGGTAAAATAGTGGAATACCTCCGTCTTCTCCATGTCCTAAGAAACCAGGTTTCCCATTTCTTTCTGTAGATGGTCTGCATTTCCCCAAGTATTCCTTTTAATCCCAGTGTACATGCAGAAGTTTTCTTGTGGCCCTTGATAACCCTGTCAAGATTAACTTCAGTCAGGGCTTTAGCTTTCCAAACATGATTCCTGAAATTTCTTTGCATTCCTCCTGCATTACCTATCCTTGCTTCTATCTTCTGTCAGCTTCCTTTTTGTGTTTGAGATTGTCCAGTGGCAGCTTGTTTCTCCATGCAGATCTCCTGGCATTTTTTGTGACTTACACTTTGTTGGGATGCATCACTCTAGAGCTTGGAGGAGCGGATCTTTGGATATCTTGGACCCCTCTTCCTTACAGGGCTTTAACCCTGAGGAGACCAAAGTCTGCCCACCTGAAGTCCTGCACAGTGAGCTTGCTGTGTGTCCCCTTGCTACCCTGAGGCTCTTGAAGTTATGCATCTATAACCTGGGCATTTACTGATTTTTGGTCTTTCCATGATCATTACTTTGTTAGTATTAAACATTTTTATTGTAGTGTTTGTTTTTCATACTTCTTTAGAACTGGAGGTTCTACAAGAAGACAAAAGAAGAATTTTGTATAAAAGGTCTAGAATTGCAAATATATTAGGCTGCATCCAAAAACACAAGTAATTCATTTAGTTGTTTCTAATCAAAGTAGCAAAAAGGAAAAAGTTAGAACCATTAAAAAGCAGCATTTAATTACTTCTCATTGAATAAAGATTAAATTCTCCATATGCCAAATGTGAATGCACTGTATTTTGAAAATCAGATTTTGCAATATCTGAAATAGGAGCTATAATTAAACAAATTGTCAGACTACAATAGTCACTACAGACTATTTTAACAGTTTGGTTTCTATTTTCAGTCTTTGTTTGAGAACCAGTTGTCTTAGCTATTTAATTTTCAACACCACATCACTTTCTCAAGACATCTAAGCAGCCATTTCTACCTTCTACCTTTACTGCATTTGTATATTCTTTGCCTTGTGTTCCTAAAGCAGATATATATGTAAGTTTTGATAGCAATTGAAGGCATCAACTGACAGTCTTATCACAGTAAAAGAAAATTTGCAATTCCGAGAGTACTCTGCATAATTTTTTATTTACATGAATCATAAAAAAGGAGAACTACACACTGGTAAACTGAAGGACAGCAATTAGGTTGAAAGAAAATATGGGGTTTATACATATAAATCATAGTAGATAAATAGTAAGATCAATCAGGCCATTTATATATGTATCTCAAAGTCTTAAGCTGGGTGCTTTCAAAACAGCACTGATATTACCCTTTGCAAATGGAATGCAATATTCTGTTCTAGGCCTGGGTTGAGAATCATAGCCTAGAGGCACAGATTTAAAGTTCTGTTTTTAACTTTAATTGCACCAAAGCAAGCTCTCCAGTATCTTTCCAGGTTCTGACTGGTGTTGTGACAGTCAGAGCTGGCGCTAATCTTATTGTTAATGTCAAAGACCAAGCGTGACAGTAGCAGACAAGATAGGCTCTAGTGAATGACAGGGTAATTAGACTGGAATAAAACTAGTTCATCCATAAAGGATCAGGCTGTGGGAAATCAGTATCAACATGTCCACATGTTTACTTCTTTTTTCATTCTGATGACGATTAGATTGTTTAATAGCATATTACTTTGTCAAAGATTATTTGAAATTCATGTTATTCTAATGCTGTAAGCCTAAAGGGACACAAATCATTAAGTCTGACTGTATTATCAGTACTGGAACATTTTAAGATATAGTGAACATTCTTTTGTGAAAATAATTCCAGATATAATTTGAAAATAGTTTATAGTAAATGTCCCAATCCTGCAAAATTCCTGTTGAGTCTTCATTCCCTGTCATAATAGGTCATCATACCAATAGATCAAATATTTAAAAAAAATAGTAAGAAAAGTATTTGAGAATAATTTCTAGAGCAGCAGAACTATGACATGCTCACCAACTTGCAACCTTTGTGAATTCTGTGATGGGTTTGATAAACCCCAAAAAACTCAGATTAAGGTTTTAGTTTTAGCTAGGCCCCACTTCTGTGGGTCATG
>JAWWEU010000001.1:65659128-65682025 GCA_035583155.1 Acropternis orthonyx
GGATTTCCTTTTACTTCATCATGGTGGTGGTCGTATTTCTTCTCATCGTCATGAACTTTTCACCTCTCTGCTGTTTTCTGCGTTTTTTCACTGACTTCAGGATGGGTTGTGTAAGAGTTGTGTACCCAAATTCCTTATCCCTATTATGTTCTTACCTTATCTCCTTGTAAATTAGTGTACGCATACCTTTGTAGCCAACTAATCCCCAGATCCTGACTTCTAGCTAAACATCATCCCGGACTTTTTGTGTTAACTCTTTGGGGTCCTAGGTTTTGCCCCACTTCATAGTCATGTGTTTTCTTTCATAAGCCAGCTACCTGATGTTTCAGTGAATTTACTAAGAAGGAAAGGTATTAACTTACAAAACTACATACACTACAGGCTTCTTCATTTGTATGGCAAAAATATACATTCAAAAATAGTAACCAGATAATGAAAGAATGCGAAAGGTTGTGTACTTTGGCATGTTCACTTGTTTTGAATGTAAAAATTTCTGAAAGTGACTAATTCTTCTTAAAGACTGACTATCAACTCCTATGGCAATATCTGACATACAGATTTTTCTGCTCTCCGACTCTCACTTTTAGCCCCTCTGTGTTACCTTATCTTGTTTCATGCTATCAGTTTAAATTTAACTTGTTCAGAACTGATTGAATATTAATTTATACTTCCCTTTCTTTCCTACAGCCCTTGTTTCAATCATCTTTTTTTTTTTCTTCTTTTTTATGGCCTCATTCTCCATGTCACTTGCTTTCCTCCAAGCTTGATGTCATCCTCAGTGCTTCAATTCTGCCTCAGACCTATAAAATATGTCTTGCCAATCTCATTTGACACAGATAGTTTCTTTCTTTTTCTTTATTTATGAATCCTTTCTTTCCACTGGTTATTCATTCAGGCTTCTTGATATTTTCAATATTTTTTAAAATCTTAATGTTTTTAAGATTAAGAACAATCTTTCTACTATTGTTAATTGCCTAGGTTACTTCATATTTTCCTTAATGATTTTGATGCTGCAAATGTCCTGTCAAATATATTTTACTGAGTTAGGGGAAACTACAGAGAGAAACAGAACAAATCATATTTAATGTATATATTGAATGAAACAGAAAGTAATGTTCTCAAAATACAGCAGAATGTACTTAAAATTAGCATCAATGCACACATTTTTCCAGTTTTAAATGTAGTAAAGCAAAGAACAGATTGTCTATGTAATGAAATCTCCAGGAAAGAAGATATTTTTGAAAAGTTTCATAAACATTTGTAGGGAATATAGATATCTGATGGAGACATATAACTTCAGAAAAAATACAATACTACATGATCTTTCAAATTTGCTTTCAGACTCATTTTCCTTTTAGCCTGGTTGTCTACTTTTCTGGTATGTGTGACATAATTAATCCCTTTCTTTCATTTGTTCTGCAGCCGTACTTTATCTCATATCTAAGAGGTTTCCCTCTTCCTTTCTACCACACACAAGAAGAACTAATCTCCAGTCATGAGATGCTCAGGCAATATTGAATATGCTGTGTTCTTGTTTTGCTTTTCTACATGGTGAGGCACTGGAACAGGCTGCCCAGAGATGCTGTGGATGCCCCATCACTCAAAATGTTCAAGGCCAGGTTGGATGGGGCTCTGAGTGACCTGGTCTAGTGAAAGGTGTCCCTGCCCACACCTGGGGAGTTTGAACTGGATGATCTTTAAAGTCTCTTCGAACCCAGTCAATTCTATGTTTCCATTATCTGCTGGCATATCATTGCCCTTTCTTATTCTTATTTAGCTTCCCCCCCTTCTGACTTGAAGAGCTTCATATTGTTGTTGTTTTCCAAGAAATTAACAACTTATACTCGCAACACCAGTGTGACACATTAAGGTTTTCTTACAGTCGCTTCAGAAATTATGGTTTTCAAGAATTAATATAGTTTAAATATGCCTTCCTTTTGCTATTTAAGTGTCTTGCTATTTTTTACCTTTATTAGTAACACAGAGTAAAAATTTGTGTGCAGCCCCACTGTGCCTAGTGCGAGTAGCTGTAAGCCATGTTACTTTCTAGAAAGGAGAAATATATAGGAGAAAAAAGGTATTCTCAGTAGATAAACCAGAAGAGAAAAATAAACATCTGAGAATCATTATTCAACATTTATGTTATGTTAGGAGTATTGTAGAGTAGTACAGAAGAGTATTGTTGAGCAGTAGTATAGTTTGAGAGTACTGTAGATTTTTTGGAAAAAATATTCCCTTTCTCTAGGCAACCCCACTGAATGCTAGCAACTGTTGTCTAATGAACAATATAATACAACAGGCAGTAGAACTGAGCTATGGTAGGCTGATTGCAGAGAGAGAACAACAATGTCTTTAAAAATTAGTGTGTTCATGCTTTTCTGTATTTTATACAACCCAATCAAACCTTGGGCTTTATCATCCATCATAACAGCTCATATTATTTATAACTGGAGCAATCTGGATATGTTTCCCACATAATTTGAAAAATTTACCATAAAATGCTGCCTTCCATAAAATTTGCAAGTTTAGAGATATTAACTACTCTGGGTTTCCTTGGTGAATTGTAAATACAGATGAACTGTGCTGTATGACTTTGTTTTGAACACTGAAAACTTGTAAGATGTCTTGTGATTTATTTCTGAAGTGACTATGTAATATGTTCGTATTAAGCTTCAGTAAAAACAGATGATAGCTTTGAGTCAAGATCCTCTGAGAATATTTTATAACCCACCTGCAAAGTGCACTAGTGTTTTTATCTAGCTGTAATACTTTGCTGCTTCTTTTATCTTTTATCTCATTAAATACCCCAGATGAAACAGGATTGATATTATGATACTAAAGTATGTGTAAAAGCAGAACACTGCAATGAAATGTGTATGAATGTGTTGGCAAGGCTATGAATGTCTTAGAATGGTCCACATGATCAGGATTTAAAGTTTAGTTGTCTCTATTGCAACTTAGATCCCTAGAGCATCCCAGCAACACATTTGCATACACTGAGTCATCTAGGAAAAAATTGTGAAGGATAGCCTGTGATTTCATTTATCTATCTTATACAAAGATGACTCAAGGTGCATTTAAACAACTTGAATACATTCAGTGTACAGAAGTGGTTTTACTGACTTTTTTGTTTTTGTTTTTGTTTTTGTTTAATAAAGACAGCAAAATAATTTATTAAAGTATTTCCTTGAAAAAAGGAAAGTTAACAAGGGGGCTACAAGATAACACAAGGAGTGTGGTTTGGTGTGCTCACCAAACATTTAGATAGCAAAATTCTGTGAGGTTAAAAATAGATTAGAAACCCTTTAAAAATACTGGTGTTTTGACAGTTTTTTTGAAGGTTAAATCAAAAAGCTTTTTATTTTCTCTCCCAACATAGTTTCAAATAAACAGCTGAAAGGCAGCCCGTTATTCCTATCATTTTGAGGCTCTGTATGTTATACAAAAAGTAAGGATTCAGCAATAACATCTATGAAGTTAAGTGATTAAAAATATTGTAAAACTTTAGAACCCTTCACCAAAGCCAAAAACCTAATAAGGGAGATGGCTGAAGTTATTTTAAAGTGTTACCATCTTCTGTGTAAAATGATTAAGTAAACTGAAGACGTTCTCTTCTAGAGTCTGTATTTCCTCTGAAGAACCTATGAAAACAAAATCTGAAAAAAATACATTTTACTAATTTAAAAAAAAAAAAAGCATAATAAATGTTATCAGGTCTTTCTGTTTGCTGGGAACTATGTAAAATTTAAAGATCTTTTACTTTGTGTTAGCTTAAGAGTATTTTAAACATATAATTATTTTTTTATATACACAGAACTGATTTTCAGTAACAAATTCCTTTCTTTTATAACTTTCAATTCTTTTATGAAAACAAATAAGCACTGAAATCACTTACACCTAGAAAGTCTTTAAAAACTTTAAAAAGAAATCAAATGCAGCATGAAAGTAAGAATTGCAAAGGAAATTCAATACTTACACAACATTTTTGTGATATTGTATCTCACTTATTCATGCTATTCAAGCATCAGGAGACCCAGGAAAGCAATAATCTTGAACTGTAAAATATGTTCCACCCTAAGGTATTAAACATCAGGTTATGATTTTGTAGGGGTTTTGTTTGTCCTCAGTGGGGTTTGCTGGATGGCTTATGAGCTGAGCAGACTCATGTTTGGAAAAGAAGTTGGTATACCACAAGTAGATTTCCTCACTCTGGTTTCCCTGGGCAGTTCAAACTAATGGATCCCATAGCTCTGGGTTCTTCTCTCCTGAAGTGAATTTATAAATGCAATGCTCAGTTGAGCTAGCACACTCACCACAAGCACAGATATTTGTAATATCTTCTTTTTCAGGTTCTATGCTGTGGTTACAGTTAGGGGGTGGGGGGGGAAAGTGTTGTTAGATTATTTGTTTGGTTTGTGTTTGTTTGTTTTTCCCACTTCATATAAGAGCAGAGTTCATTGACCTGGCTGGGAAAAGAATATTTCTCCAAAGTTATTTTATATTCTGCAAATTGCTTAGCTGCAGTGTCTTCTTGTTTTCAATTTAAGTAACCAGAAAAGCTAAAAACTGAAAGGAAAAATCCCCCCAAACATTATCCAGAAAACAAGAATGTGTTTATACAGAGAATTTGAGTGGCAAAAGAAAAATGAAAGGTCTCTATGCTATAGTGAGTGTCCAGTAACTGCTGTGAGTTTATTTTTGTGAACTTTCTAGGGGAAAGAAACCATCTCATAATTTGTTTCAGAAATTGTAATAAAAATAAATAAGAAAACAAGCAAATAAATAAATAAGAGCATCCGAGATCAGTGCCTCTGAAAGCTATAAGCACAGTTCATATTTCTAATATATCCTTAAGAAGTGAGATAATCAAGAAGTAGAACAGAAAGACTGAATAACTTGCAAATCCCCAGTCTTGCATACTACCTTCTATTTCATTTGACTATGAGAAATGTTAAAACGTCCACAAATGATCCGTACATGGAAAGATCAAGTGTTGAGATAGGATATCTAAATGAGAACTGTAAAATTAGATAATGATGCTTTGCACTTGAAAATGTATTAACTGCAAATTGGAAAGCAAAATATCAGCCAGGACCATGTGGGCTTTTTTGGAACACACACAGAAAACATCTTAGTTTCACACAGGTTTATTTCCCTCCCACATGTCCAAATGCAATTTTTTGTATGGTACATTAGGCTGTCTGTTACTGTTTAGTTTGCTTATAGGATAGCTGAAACCAAAAAAACACATTTGATGTAGTAAGACAAGAACAGTTTGACTTGTCTTAACTGCTAGTGGCATCCATTTTAGATCTAGAAGGTGATTATACTTTGGCAATACTTGGAGGACAGAAAATTTTCATAAAGCTCATTCCAGGCATTCATAGCCTGGTAACAAGTTTTTCATTTTGACCAGTGATGCAATGGACATACATAAAACTGTTATGGAAATAGCATTCAGGGAAGACACGTGAATGGTTTTTAGCTGGATATTATATTGATAAAACATCCCTACTGGAGCTGGTACTGCTAGATTCCCATCTTGCTCATTTCACATTGTTACTTTATAACTATAGTCTCCTCCTTTGATCTGTTTGTGCCTATAGGCTATAGGGGTTCTGTAGGAGATGTTTATTTCTCCTTGTCATGACTGAAGACCAAATAACACTATCGAAGCTAAGTGGACTTAGATACCAAAGCACTTTAATCACATATAAATGCAATTGTACGATACTACTTTCCTGTGCTGTGAATCAGATCGTGCAGTGAGGGAAAGGAGTTTAATGCAAAGTTTTCTTACATGTTTTCCTATCCTTCCAGAGAGATAGCACAGTCCTGGAGAAAGGTTGGCAAGCCACACTGTGCATAGTCATGTAGCAGGACCATAGGGTCCACTAGGGTCTTTTCAGTTCCTTGTGTTTTCTGGAGGTTATATAGATGTTCCTGGATTCTGGTGAAGGATTGTGGGGTTTCCTTCCACAGAGTCTTTTCCAGAAATTCTTGTCTATCCCAGTATTCTTAAGTGTTTATTTATTAATAGGAAAGCCTGTTCAAGTGGTGTCAACACTTCCAAATTTGCTGTCCATGTTGTTGGCACTCAGAACCTGCTTGTTCCAGACCCTTCTGATGCTTTTGTATTTCTTTGTTATGACCTGATTATATGTATAATTTGGATATCCATTTCCTTGTACACACTAGACTTATCTTGTCATTTGGGTCAAGTGGTTTATTGCATTTCAACATCTACTTAGTTTCCTAGTGAAGTTCATGGGTGTATGCCAATAGACGTGTTTTAACTAGGACCTAAGGCACACTAACTGCTGCACTCCTCAACACTAGACATTTATGCTTACAACACAGAACAGTTTATTTTGCCCACGTGAGAAATTTGCTATGATAGGGAAAATTATAAAAATGAAGTATACATCAGAGAACATTCAGGAGTTTCAATCCACTTTTTAAGATTACTCTTTAAAAAAAAAAAAAAAAAAAAAAGCAATTATTTCCATAATGAAAGTTAAAAGTAGAAGTCCATTTCTTCTTTCTGGCTTCTGGTTTAAGAAGTCTCACAGATTTGTCTCAGAAATCAATCCAGTCCACTGTGCACTGCCTTCAACAGAATTCAAAAGCTGATGCCAAGGGAAAATAATATAAGAACAAACATAGAATTGTTTCTTTCAAGTATATGCACAACTTTTAACAAATTTGAATTCAAGGACTTGCTCATCTAGAAGGAAGTTTCGGGATGTTCAGGTAGCTGTATTTATTTCTATTTCATTACTTTGTCTGAGCTGTCTTGAATTAATGTGAAATTAACATCATCTCTCTTGTTATTAAGCAGTTTCTCTATATGGTAACTCAGTCAAGACACAGAGCTATTTCCCACTCTTAGCAGCTCTAGTAAATGATCAAAATACAAAACTTGTGTTGAGTCTACAAGTGCAGGAGAAAATCTGTTGAAAATATTTACTTCTTAACCATTTTGGTTCCAGCCAGGAACTGAGGTGTGATCAAAATATTGTATTTTAATTCAGCAGAATATTCTTCCCATACTGGAGAAATAAATGTTTGCTACACACTACTGCTCTTCAGTTTTCTGATATTAAGGAAGTAATTAAAAGAGGGCCAAAACGTTTTAACAGTCTTACAACCAGGTTGGATTTATAAAACAGCTTTGAGGCATGACACTAGACAACATATCACAAAGCTGAACAAAACGTACAACTGATCTGCTTGGTGAAGAAAAGTTGCTATTTATTTGTATAATATAGGATGTGGTGTGTTAGATACATTAAAAACCAGTGTATTTTGAAAGGAATGAAGCAAGCATGATGATGTGCAGAGATACTCTGTGGAATGGTAGTTATGCCCTTACCTCAGTCTCCTGTTGCACTGCTACACTGATTTTTCTTATGGAAAATTTCAGTAAGAGCACATCTGGAGCTCTGACAACACTGGCATCAGTATTCTGCCAGGGTCTAGAGACATTACCTTCACTGAGAACTGCAAATACAAAGCTAGGTGTCTGTCCTGGAGAACTAGTCAAATAAAGAAGACAACACGTCTGATAAGCACTGATAAGCGCTACACAAGATGACTACTCAGGAGAAAACTGATATGAAAAATGTAAACCTTCTTATTTATGTAAAGAATAACCCATTCTCCATTCTGATGTGCTATAGTAAAAGTTTGGGGAGGCCAAATAAGTGACAAGGCACACGGAAAAGTGCTAAAAGCATATTTTCCCCAGTCTTTGTTGTCAAGTTTATTCCTAGTCCTCCCACAGGTTTATCTCTTGTTAGAGACAAAAATATTCTCCTCAAAGTAGAAAACTAAAGGCTTATGGACTAAAAGAAGAGCAAATAAAATGCCCATGAAACTGGACATTGTGTAACTAAAAGTGATGAAGAACCTGGTTGGTGTCATCATGAAAACATCCTCATTTACTTCAATTTCCATTGACTAAGAAAGACAGATGTTTATGCCCATGGTCAAAAAGGGGGAGGAAGGAATACAAGGAGACTAATGTGCAGTCATCCCCACCTCAGTCCTTTGGAAGATTATGCGGAAAATCTTCATGGAAGTTATTTCTACATATCTAGTGGACAGTAAGGTGATTTGGAACAGTAAACAAGGACCTTAGCAAGTTCAAATCATGCCTGACTATCCTGATTGCTATTCAAGATTAAATGACTGGTTGTAAAAAGAGGATGACAATGGGTATTTTTTCCCTAAATTTTAGAAGGTTTTTAGTTTGATTTCCTATATCATCCTTGTAGTTAAACTGGGGAGATATGCATGGGGTGGGTGCACTGCAAATGGAGAACAGAACTTGGACTGCCAGATCTAAAAGGTAGTGTTCAGGACTTTGAAGTCTAGCAGGCAGATATTTCTGAGAGGCATTCCTCTGCACTTCATATTTACATAGTTAAATATATTCAGTAATCTATGCAACAGGAGAGAATACACTTTCAACAAATTTATGAATGATTTTCAAACTTGGGTGGAAAGTTAATAGGCTGGAAGTCAGGGTTGCCATTTAGAGGTATCTCAATATACTAGAGGAACTGGCTAACAGGAATCTCACAAATCTCAGCAAACACAGTGTCTGATCCATTATTTTTGTTCAAAATGAGGGAGACAGTGCTATAAGAAACTAATTCTGGTGCTGGACAGGGAAATCATGTCTAAATCTTTGGCTACAGCTGTCATTGAGCTATGAGACTAATTACAGTTTCCTAAAAATTACCCTCCTTCTCCCAAGTTAAGGAAAGATCTTGGAACCCCTACACTTATGCTTAGTATATTAACTACAATTACACCCACTGATTTCAGTGGAATCAGGTAATTTTAGAGAATGTCAGTTCAGGAGGCTTATTTTACAGGACCATTATCTCGTTCTGATTTTTCTTTTATGTGTACATCAATCAAAGATCAGAGCTCTATTGTACTGGGCACTGTAAAGAGAAGTAATCAAAAAGCAAGCTTCTGCTCTAAATAGGTTCTCAATCGAGATACCAGTAAAAATGCATCATGGAGATGAAGCAGCAACTGGAGTAAAGGATAAGGTAATGATCAGGCCTCTTAGGTCACAGTTTCATGAATTGATTTCTGCATAGTCACACCAAGAACCATGTTGGATATTTTCACCTGGATTATCTCGCACAGCGGTGTTTAAGATATCTACCTGGAAGTAAGAAAGGAATCTCAATATGAATACTGATAGAGGAAGAAATAACATCTGGTTCTCCTCCTTTCATTGATGAGTTCTCTATCAATAGAATATTTTATTAGATGCTTTTTCATTATGTCTCCTGCCTAAGATTTTGCAGTTTGTCATATATTACTCTTTACTCTTTTTTTACTCCTCACTTTTTTTTTTTTTTTTTTTAATGAAGAAAAGCTGGATTTTTTTAGGAGAATATGGAAGGTCTGAGAACCAGCATTTTCAAAGATGGCTGTAACCCCAAGCAAGTGTTTTGCACCAAATTATATACTTACCCTTTCAAAGTATAACATTCCAGGCATGTCCTTATTCAGAGTTCAGGCTCTTTTTCCAGATATAATATATTCACCTGCATGAAATGCATGTGGATCACAGATATTTAAATTAGATACCTTCCTTTCATTGCCAAGTGTATAAATCCAATGTGTGGTGACTTAATATTTTGATTCTGGATATTTTTTTCATTTTCTAATTTACAATGGGAACCTAAGATGAATTTTCAAAGATGATTGTTCTATTTCTGAGCCTTAAGGTACTCCAAAATTATTCCAACTTTCATTTTGAATTCATTTAAAAGGTTTAGAAAACATCATGCTACAATACTAGTACAACTGATGTAATGTGGTTTGATTTTTTTTTTAAAGGTTTGATATTTCCAAGTCTGAAGAATTTAGAATTACTCCAAGTAAGATTCTTCTGGAGTTACTCCAAACATTCAACCACGCAATTGAACAACAGAAGGATATCTGAATCACAAGGTGTGATGGACAATATTGCTTTGCCAAAAAAAAAAAAAAAAAAAAAAAAAAAAAAAAAAAAAAAATATTGCAAGAATAAATTAGTAATCCTCTTTTTATTGTGGATATAGTAAATTATCTGCAGTAACTACAACATGAAACTAAAGCTGGCACTTACTTTTTAGGGGGAAATGAACTATATGCAATTAACAAGTGTTGGATTCTGTTTTATTTTTAAACAAAAGTGAAATTAATAACTTCACATTGAAATTCTTATTCTCTGACAGAAGCACTAGCTTTCTGGATGCTTGCTGCTATGTTGCCTGACTAACAATGCAAAAAGAAAATTATTTATATTATGACCTACAATAGTCTATGTGATCAACAGGGAGCTCATTAATGCTAAACAACTTAAACTCATCATTACCTTCCATTTTTCTCTGCTTCGCTTGCACCTGTGTGTCTTAGGTAACTGTGATCCATGTAGGATTCACAGAGGGATGCCTTTCATCAAGATAGGAACTAAATGAACTGCTATAAAAGGAAGAGCACAACCCTGATTTAGGATAACTTTCTGATTTCTAAGACTGGATCAGTAAAGAGGGATTTCACACAGGATATGTCGTACCACGTTCCACTTATAGGAGTTTCAATCTGCAACAATCACAGTCTCAAAAAGACCCTTAAATACAAGTCTCCTGACTACAATGTACTTCCAAAAGAGAACAGTGAGCAAAAGGAACTATTTTTTTTTTTTTTTTCAGAGCTTTGCCACCCTACATAGGACAACAGACTGATCACAGTGTATGCAGCAGTCCATCAGAAAAGGAGAGGTTTTGGGTCTTAGAAGTGCTTAAAGTAATACAAGCAAATCCATTTTACTCTGAATGGCCATGATGACATCAATAACATTAAAGGAAGCTGTCAAGACTTTTATTGATTTTCATCTACAATTTTTAGCTTAGATATTTTCAGCTGAAACTTTAAATTTTTTAATGAGATTTTTGCATGTTTCAAAATTATGCCGATAAATTCATATCTTTGCTATAGTGATATACAATAAATGTAAATATTATGTATGCAGAAATCTGCATTTTACATTAAAAAGTGTGATAGTCTTCTATTATAAACCTATATAAATCGAATAAATCTGAATTTTAGGATTATATATGTCGTCTACATACAGCTATATATTTGCAATATATATAAACAGTATTTACTAAAGCTTAAGGATTCTGCGCATTCAAAAATGTCTCAAGTTTGCATTTTCAATTATATAAAAAAAATTCTATTCACTATTTGAAACACAGAAAATATGATAAAAATCTGTAATACAGGTTATCCAGGATTGAAGATTTCAGATGTAATTGATTTGAACTAAAGTTTTACAATGGCATTGTAAAAATTGTAGCATAGAATTCACTGGCAATGGAAATGATCAAAGTAAAAAATTGCATCATGGGTCAAGAAATACTATCTATTTTAATAAAAAGCAGAAGTATCTGTTGCTGCTATAATAGAAATTTGGAAATATTTGTCATATTTCGAAGCTCAAATCAGCATAAGCCAGAATGAAACTTAGCATGAGATTCAAATTGTATCAATAAAATTAAATTAAATCTAAACCAGCAAAAGCCAAGTTAAGATTATTCTTCTTGTTTCTGACAGAAGATACTGGATCTTTTCCCCGTAGGCCTTACAATTGTCTGTGATGTTGTTAACCTTGAACTTATTGCATTTATGGTCTTTGGATAGGGAGATTTAAGATTCAGAGGAGTGACGTGAATTGTGCAGCCTCATAAAACTATTTTTACTGAACAAGCAGAAATATGCACACATCCCAGAATAAGTGCTGTCTAAAACCAGTGAGTCATGCGAAATAGTACAGTCTCCTGTGCAATTATCTATGTGGTTCCAGCAGTATTTATAATTACATTTGTACTAACACAACAAAAAATAACATGACTACACAGTTTTCAAGCCTGAATAAGCTCACATCCACCTCTTGGGTGGGAGGGGGAATTTTGCAATGTACATTCATTGTTCATTGCCATGCAAGAATATGGCAAGATGTATTCACGTGTCCTACAGAACAAAACTCTGAGGGTTTCCAAGGTCTCAAAGTGCTATATTCTTCATTGGACACCATTACAACCAATAATAGCATAATTTGTAGAATTTTATGCTTATTTATTTGCTTCCTTTTTAATTTTTTTTCCTAGACTCTTTAGAAAATAAAGTAGTATCACAGAAGCCCGATCTATTTTAATTCTACACCAAAAAAACACAGTCTCACAAATAGTGATGAGGTCTGTGTTCCACAGACAAATTTCTGGATCAGAAGATCTGAGTAAGAGAAGTGTCCCTGTGAACATGAGCTCAAGAGCAATGACAAAAGAAAAACAGCAGGGATTCTGCACAAATAATTATTGTGTACACTGCCCAAAAATATTTATACAGCTAAGTCTCTTGCAATGTCCAAACCTGGAGAAAACTGCCAATAAACTGCCTTTATATAGTATTAATGAGTTCTTTTGCAACATTACAATCACACGCTATCTAACTGATATAAAGTGTACTGCAGGGATAAATGTTACTCACCTAAACACTTCTAATTCATTTAATGCAGTTCTGCTTTGTTGTAGAGTTTTTTAATTTTTTTTTTGCAAAAGTATTCCTAATTTTAAAAGGAACATGGTAATTAACTGGATAAATATGTGTCTTTAAATGTATTGCCTATTCTGCTCTAAATAACACATATCTTTGACTTTTCACTGGCTCTATATTAATCTCTGTACCCAATGTCTGACTCTTTATGCATAGCACTAAGACCTTCAGTTTTTGATCTTTTAAGCATCTTGGTTACAGCATCACAGAATTTAAAATATAAAGAAAAAATTTGCTTTAAACACCATAAGAAGTTTGCATGACAGATTTTGGAAAAAATGCTGCAGATATTTCAGATAGAGTTAGAGTTATACAATTCTTTAATTCTGAAAATATATATCACATTGGAAAATACAATAGAAAATTTATCATAGCTGAAAAAAATATATATAGTTGTTTAAGGATGTAAGTCTGAACTGAGTGATATTTGTATTAGTGAATAAGGAATGAAACTTCAACTCATGGTTCATCACACTCAGAAATGTCATTTATTGCAGAGTTGTAACCATTTTCCCTCTGTGCTACTTTATTTTTAACTGTTCAATGACTGCATCTGTTGCTGTATCATTCCAATTGTCAATATTTTTCTCTACTTTTATATGCTGACTTCGAGAGAGAAATTATATACATACCACTTTAGGAGTGGGAGTAAGAGCTGCTTTTTCTTTTTCAAAAAAATAATTTAAATATATGTACAATTTTTAGTTAAAGACAATGATTCACTTCAATTAGTGGTATTTGTTGCTGGCAAAACAAATACACTTTCTTGAAGCAAAAGCTGCATGAAGATTACTCTGTTTTACATTTTACCCTACCTTTTGTGTACCAATAATTAATTAAATAGTTTAGACAAATAGGGAAGTTCATTTACAGTCACAAATGGTGACTAAATGGGGGACTAAACGTCTGCTAAAAAAACTACACAATGTAAGAGTGCCATCTTCTGGAAATAATGTTTCTTACAATTCTCAGTTAAATTTAATCCTTGGATCACAAGAAATATTAAAGATTAATAATATTTACTTGCCTGTTTGCCCTGTGTTTCCCTTTTCATTTGTCCGTGCTGGTTTTAAAGTCAGTAATCCCTCTACAAACTCTTTTCTATACAAGGGCCAGAAAAGTGTGAATTTAATAATCAGCCAGAGTTTAAGCTTTCAGGTTTATACGTAGCTGTACAATCCCTAAGGGTTAAAACAATCTTAACAGTAACCTTCTCTCAACAGAAAAGAACCAACTTTATCCGGTTTAAAAAAGTTTTAATCTTTTATCTTAATAAGTTCTGACTAATTATAAAATAAACTGAGACTTCTTGTTGTTCTCTGTATCTTTAAGCTGAATCCTCTGCTCTGTTCAGGCTGTTCTGCACTAGGAGCAAATCACTGATTGTTACAATATGAAACTATTTGTTCCTCTGAGGCAGACACAAACACACACCCATACTCCACACACCCACACTCCAGACACAAAGCCTTCAGAAACTTAGAAGGATTTTACAAGAAAAATATTTTGGACTAACTATTCCATCTTCCAAATACACGTGGAATTTCCACTAACTCTGATAAAAATGTTCTAGTCAAGGTATCTCTATTTCTAATTAAAATGTTGGAATACAGTTAGTTTTAATCCTACTGTTAACAAAGAAACCCCCATGCTCTATAAACACAGACAAACTAGGGACCCAGTAATAACATAACTATCCTTGCCTTACCAAAGTCCTTGTACCCATAAATTGTGTGCTTAAAACACGTGTTAAGGCTTTGAAATTGTCTCGGGGAAGTGATGTGTAAAATACTGTCCTCCCTTCTTGCCTTGGAACCCAATAAAATCAAATCTCACCTACTGTACTTCAGATGGGATTTTTCTGTCTGTGTTTATTTTATATATATTTTTTCAGTCTCCAGCCTTCATTTTTCATGTCATTTTTTGTATTACTGCTACCAAAACCAATAGTCATTTGTCCTGCATCTCACTCATTCTTTGTGCACTTAAAAGCCCCTGAAATGAAATTCCCCTTCTTCTCTGCTCTTACCTTCCCAGATTAAATATACCTATTTGTCATCCTTCCAAGCTTTCCACTTTCTGTTGTCACCAATCACTCCACCCTTTTAGACCTTCTGTTCCAGAGGGATTTCCTCTTTGACCAGACCTTATTTTCTGTTCAGCTAATCAACAGCATGCTCCACATCTTCTTTAAAGGAACTTGTAAAACATGTTCTTGTAACTTTTGCAGATATTTCTTCCTTCTCAGCCAAGAATCAGGATGAAAAAAAATAAACAAAAACTTTCTAAATAAGATCATATCAGATTAACACTGAAGTACATATAGCACTTTTTCAAGGTTATCATATTATCAGTATGTGTATTATAACAGTTTTTCAGCTCTTATAAAATTTTAAGCTTTCTAATTTGTTTGAGCTGGTAATATGTATGCTTGTATTGTTTTATTCCATTCAATTCCATTTGGCCTTTTGTATTGTCTTTTGCTGCCAATACCAATTTAGGAAATTTCAGTTCTCACTACTATATTCTTGTATAACAACAATTTGAAACTACATTGTTATTAGCATTCTCAAAACAGAACTCTAGAAAACTGTCATTCTTAAACACAGATGTGTTTTCTGTATTAACAATGTCCCTCTGTGGATGATGCAAGCAAATTAAAAGACTCATGCAGAGAATCTGGAGAGGACACAAGAAAAAGACTCCAGATATGGACATAAAAACATTACAGCACTATAAACTCTTTTGTAGATATATAAAACTCCCTCTTGCTCTAGTACTTTCAAAATCTTATTTAAAAATAAAAGATTAAAGAACTTACAGATATATTTTGCAATACTAAAGAGTACAAAGAGAACATCTAACAGACTAAAAGATCTTTTCCCAAAAACTTCCACTAGTCTAATATTAATTAGGGGAAATTGAATGAACTATAATAGTATAAGAGGGTATTATTAGACATAGTGAAAAATACAAGTTCATACAAGTAAAAATGCATGTTTATTGTGCTGTGGTATTTAAGGTCAAGGATTTTAAGTGGTTCTTTGCAACCACACAGAGTATGAGCAAACTGAAAGCAAAGAGCTGGACAGCGCTGGAAAACAGAACTGGATGATCCTTATTCAGACAGTCTTCTATCGGAAGAAACCACGTCTCTCAGGTTCAAATTAAATGACAGTGAAGAGACCAAATGGATTTAGACCCCAAAACACTTTAATCACCAATATACATTATATATACAAACTACAAAACTTTACTGTCATGTGGGTAAGACCCTGTTGTCCAGGAGGAAGGCTGTGCAAGCCAGTTCAGTGGTCATAGTGTGGGATGCACCATCCTGGTTCTGTTCTATGGGGACTGCTTGATGTCATCTCAGTGTCTTTTTTCTGCTATCTTACCACTCCTGCCTTGAAAATCACTATGCCTGACAGAGAACTTTTTTTTTTTTTAATTTTAGTTCTGTTTCTTCTCTGACAGCCTGTTCCAGAGCTTTCCTTGACTTCCTATGACTTTTTATAAGCTTTTTAGTATAGCGGGTTTTTTTTAATTCACATCACCTTTTGGAAACTACATCAGCCAGTATTTTTTTTGTTTGCAACTAAACATAGTCTTCCTTAAAGGCCCTCAGAAAACAGTCCTGAAGTCCATATTAGGACCTATCATATAATTTCTCCAATTTTAAAGTTATTTCTATTTTCTGTATGACATCAGAATCTTCTTTTATCTCAAACAATAGCACATCAAACTCCATGTTCTCTGAAAATGTCAAGATGTCAATGTTTTGTTTCTAGATCCTTACTTAAAATAGTAAGGACTGTCTCAGCACTCATACACACAGAATTTCACTGATAAATTCCAAGCACACTAGTTTTTAATATTTTTGCATAGCCTTTATCTAAAATATTTTCTTTTGTTAATTCACTTCTTTCTTCTGTGACACTCCGGACACACATTTAAAGAAGTTCAGGGAGATTTTCTGGACAAAGCAATCAGCTGACAAGGAAAAAAATCTGATAAACAGGCACAGTCTATTTTTAAAAGAAGTCAATATTGTAACTGCTAGTGCTGCAACTTTAAAAACAAACAAACAAACAAAGAAACAAACAAACAAAAACAAAAAAACACCAAACCAAAATACAATAGTATCATGAACTTTATGTTAAAATTGGGAGCAATAATATCTTAAAGTAATCACTGGCGTTGTGTCTTATTTCACCAAAAGCTGCTAAAAGATTTTGAAAATCCTGTCTTTAATATATAAATTTTAATTAGTTCTATATTTTTATAGGTCTAAGATTTAAAAAAAAAAAAAAAAAAAAGTAATAACATGACATTTTAAAGCTATTACCAGTTATAAAATTCTGTCAAAGTATCACCTCCAAACATTCACTGTGACACAAGTATGAGAAACAAATTTGCTAAGACAACATAGCACATTTAAAAGGCAAGCTACAAAATGGCAATGGACAAGCAAGACCCTTTAGCTACAACTAACCTACTGTCCACACGTCAGGTTAAATTCTTTTTTTTTAAAGTTGACTTTCATAGTTTGACACTGACTTACCTGGATGTCAAACTAAATTAGACCACAGAAAGGAAATACTCCTAAGTAATAGTGAGTGGGTGTACTGTACTTTTTTTTAAAAAAAAAAACATGGCTAATTAAGTAGTTACAATGCAAAAAGTTTTTTTTTTTACCTTGTCATTCACAGGTAAAAATAAACAGAGCTGACATTAAGAACTTTGAATCTTTACATATGCACAGAATAAAATAGCTATAAAGATTTTAAGTTTGTCGCAGCAAGTGCTCTCTCTTTCATCATCTTGTAATTTATTTATTTATTTGTTTTTAATCCAACACAACGTCTTTTTCTATCTAACCACTGGCTAACTGAAAAATCTCACCATAGATACATACTGTCACAGAAGTAGCTTAAATGAGCAACTTTAACAATTTTAAATATCATAACTCTTCTTGTGTATCAAGGACAAAAGCAGAAAAATCTAAATTCACCCATGCTGAAATATTTTCATTTACATCTTCAGTAAGTCACCTTCAGTTCAAGGAATGTCTTTGAATACAGGGCCTAATAAAGAAAATTGAAAGGTTCCATGAAAGATAGTTTTTCTGGTCCATAGCCCAAGAATACAGCCAGGAAAATTCACATAGATCTGCGTGGTCAAAACTAAAAATATCCAGTAATACTCTTAATATAAAATTAGTCATTTCTGGGTATATACATTCTAAATAAAGAGATGTCAAAGCATAATTCCTGCTTTTCAGCTTATTGTCAGATGATCAATTGAAGAAAGTTAAGTAAATAAATAAATGGATGAATAGCAAATAAAGGTGATTGCTCTGAAGGCCTCTGTAAGCAATCGGAATGCAATGACACTGTATTAGGCAATGTGTTACAGGCAGAAATATTCTTAATATTTTATTCAGTATTTTGACTTTGACTGAGAGCTTGTAAAAAGAAGATATAACTGGTCATCCCTATACGCAAGTGCATTAGATTAAATGCTGATGTTAGGCTATTCAATTAAATAATCCGAGTTTCTCAACCTTGTAATGTCATCTTGCAATAGAGTAAGTAAAATGAATATGGAGTTATTTGGAAGCTGAACAGCTCATTTGTCTAAAAGAATAACATTTTGCAGAGATCAGTGTCTGATAAATATATGTGAGTGTGGTTTATTATCTTAGCTGTTGGAAGTCTATAAAACCTCAGCTACACTAGTGAAAAGGAAGGAAGGACATGGGCTTGCTTCATGGACTTCTCTTCCTCAACTGCCAGAAATTCTTCCATGCTTTGTGACATCTTGCGAGACCACTGTAATATACCTATTTTCAGTTTTTAGAGCAATTGCTCAAAACACCCCCTGATATGTGAGAAAATTCCTTGACACACTACTATTATTTCAGCAGAATTGACTTATTTTTAATGATGATAAAATAATTTGAAACCCCAGAAAGAGTGTTTTGGGTTTTTTATTTTCTTTCAGTTTATTCGTCCGTTACAAAGATCTTCAAGCATTCAGTTTCCAGGTAATAATACTCCTTTACTGTGTAATATTATCTTTTACTCTTGACAATTTATTTATTTATAATATGCTGTGCTTCTCCAATATATCAGCAAGAAACATCTACTAGGAGAGGGGGTGGAAAGAACTTAATAGAATTAGATAAAAATGCCTCACAGTCAAATTATTAACACAAAAAAAAGTTTAGAGGAAATCGACAAAAATGTGTAAATACCTTAAAAGAGAGAAAACATAAAGTATTAAATGAGTGTTTTAGTGAGGAGGACATAGTAGAAAGCAGTGGAATAACAGTTGAAAAAAGATTGCTTTCAACAACAAAAAAGGACAAAAAAAAGATATTGATAAGTGTTGAAATAATAGTAGTCATTAATAACAAAAATTGTGAAAGATTAATATAGAATGTACTGAAGTGTTCACATCTTTAAATCAAGACAAATCCCCTTCTGAAATATAGGTTTAATGAAATAAATTATTGAGCTCAATGTGGGAATAAATTGATAGAATCTTTTGTGATATAGGAGGTCAAACTAGATGATCTAATGAAAATTCAGGCCTTAAAATATATGAAACTGTGAAGAGTTAACCAATAAACCATATGGTGATAATTTTTTTCTGTCCAACTCAGCCATTTATATGCAATAAATTCTCCAAGAACAGAAAGAACACACTCCAGGGCCTCATCTTTCCCTGTCCTTTGCACTGTTAAATCTACTTCCGAAGGCTAAATTCTGTGTAGTTAGACAACTGTGCCTTGATACAAGGAAAAATGCTGAGTATTTGAAGTTCTAGTTATGAAAGACCAAAAAGAAGGCTAATAAGCACCATTTCCCAAAAATTGTTTCGAAAAATTCATAGATAATTACATTTATCAACTTCTCAAGTCTCCTGAAATTTACAGAGGTAAAGCTTGGTTTTGAAAAACAAACAAACAAATTACAATTAACATACTGACAGTATTGGAACTGTCATATTGACAATGACAATCCAAAGAACATTGGATTATGTTTTTTATCAAATATTCTCTTCCTTGATTTGAATCACAGCCAATTCAGGAAACTCCTGTGGTGTGCTGTGCTGTGCATAACATTGCCAAGATGAACAGAGTTATTTCTGTAAAATATGTATCACTTCACCTCCAAACACATATGTCACTTAAAAAGAGATCCTGATCTTTTGTAAGGAATTTATGAACCAATGATTTCCTTCAGATGTGTCACACTGACAGCAGAACATTGGGAGTAGAACACTGGGAACAGGACACTGAAAACCGTAATTTTTCAGCATAATACTATAAAAATACATAACCTTACAGTGGGTTTGAGGACAAGTCACTAACCTTCCCATTTAGATAATCTTAGTAGTTGGCAATATAATTCCTTTATTTCTCAGACTGGGATAATTCTGTGCATTAGAAGTGATTTAATTAGATATTTTGAGTATTTGTTTATAATATTGCAGGAAAATACTTTTGTCATTCCTCCTTCACATCTTTGCTTTGCAGAATTCTTGGTTCTACAAGGTTATATTTGACATTTCCATTCATTCTTCCTTTTTTTCTGAATCAAAATACTAATGGTGAAAGATATAAAAAAGAATTCACAGAATTTTTGTAATGGGACAAATCTAATATAAAAATCTCTTCATCTATTGATTTTGTCTACCTTTGTTTTGCTGATAAAGCCAGTACTGTTAGGACTATTATTTAACTTTTGGTGTTTTATATAAAATCTACACTTCCATGTGTTGGGGTTTTTTTCTTATCAGGAAACTGAATAATCCATATATTGAACCAATTTTCACTACTGCTGTTTGATCAAGCTGATCCGGCAAACGTTCCTCCTCAGTTACTCTGTTCAGATACATTTGCCTGGACTTTCTTAACTTATGTCTGAATGGACATAACCCTTGTTTAATTTAAATTGCAGCAGAGAAATAAATTGAGTTTTAAAATTTAGGACACTTAGCAATGGTTGTCTAATAGTCAAGCAGCAGTTATTTAGTGCATTGAAAACAGACAAGGATTAAAAAAATATAAAAATCTCTGTTTCTGCATGTGACAGAGCTTTGTGTTGTCTCTTTTTCAAATATTTTGACTTAAAGTTTACAACAATGAAAACTGAAGTAGAGGATACAGATAATTTAACCTAACCAAAAGAAAACAAAATCTTTAAACTTCTTTTAAAGTTCAGGACTTAGGCTGAAAGGTATCATGGGGAGATGATAGATTTGCTGCCACTGGGTTAAATTAAAGCACCTATAAATTACATCACCTTGACTACACTTCTCTCCCATATCCTCAGCCTGAAAGAAGATTCATTAGAGAATGTCAGCTTTACATGAATTTTACATGAATGAATTCTCACCTAAATAATTACAAGTAGAATCTAGTTCTTTGTATTTCCTGAGCAACAAAGAAATATATTACCCCAGCTACTTTGAAACATAAAAGCTGCATTATGAAGTTATTAAAACTAGTAGCTCTACCCAGCCTAGCAGTCTTCCAGGATGACTGCTATAGAGAGGTAGGTGAAGTGACAGTGAGGTAAAAGCTTTCTGAGATAAATCTTAGTGGATTACATTGCCCAGTGCTCAAAATCAAATATTCTCAATGCAATACTTGAATTTGGTAAAGTGGAAAATTCCTATGACTATGTCTCCCCTGTTGAAGCCATAGTAAGGGAAATTTTACCTCAGGATTGTTGCCACAATATATTATTAAGAAATAAAACTGAAGATATTCCTGTCATAGTTGACTATATCAACTAGAAGACTAAGCATCAGAAAATTTGTATTTGTATGTAGCTACAACCTAGAATGCTGCAGTACAAAGACTTTTTTAGAAGAGATTCAGAGAGATGAAAATTAGAAATATTTATTTTGCAGACAGATGTGATACACTAGTTTTCAGGTTTTTGCATGGCACTATAACTCTTACAAGTAATTTAGAAATACCTCTGCAATATTTCCTATTTTGATTCATTAGAATTCAGAACACGTTTTCCTCTGATTAATCCCTGATGTAGGAAGTTAAGAAATGAAATATTAATATAATCTGGGGATGTACTATAACTGAAATTCATTTTTCCTAATTAGAAACTTGAGCATTTTGTATAACTAGCTGAATTTTCCTTACTTGAGCTGGATTTCAAAAATAGCTACAGCAAGAACCAGCAACATGGCAAAACAAAAAAAGTGGGAAAGAATTATGAGTAATCACTGTCTGAAGTATTTAAAATCAAAATCAGGTGAAGAAGTGATGCACCAACCTGTAATACTCCTTTTAAAATACAGCGGAACACAGTTCTCACAGTCATTCCTTCACACCCTGTGTCTCTGTAAAAAGACTTGTAGAACATTAATTCTGGGTATATTTCAGAACTGTAGGAAACTATTTCTGAAGATAAGATTCCAGCTTTAGGTAGTAAAATCTGGTGTTTATAAGGTAAACACATTAGTGGAGCTTTGTACTTCATTATATAAAAACACATGGTGTTTTCACTTGATGTGGAAAGATGGTTTTTCTCAAGAAGCATTAGTCACTGGATATTGTCATGACTCCTGAATTATATTATTATAACTTGAAATGAATGCTATATAATATAATAACAGAGTAATGGTTAAAAGAAGGGTAGCCCTTCAGGATACATTCTGGAATGCCCACTGAGAAACAGTTTGCTGTGAAGATGGGAACCTTCTGATCAATGAATGCCTTTCCACAGTTGCCTGACCACGGCTATTCCTTCACTGGACACTGTCAGTCTCAGAGTTAAAACCAGAAGGGAGGCAATAATTTATTTCTGGTTCCATAAGCTAAGCTAGTGAAGAGTTCAAACCACTGAAGTACTCGAGGCTTCCCTTTGGAAAAGGGAAACTGAGCTGCCACAGTCACTTACAGAGTCTGCAACGTCAAGGAGTCTCTTTAGACAAGGTGTGGCCAGACAGTCTTCACAGTTCTCACAAGCCCTGGTGAAGAAAAAATCATTGAAGCTGTTGTCCTATAACGGTGATTTGGGAAGAGAGAAGTTCTCCACAAACTTTGCAATCACTGTGGTATATGAAGCGAAATGGAACAGGACAATGATTCCACATCCCATCATGTCCTGTACCCAGTACTCCACTCACAGCTATTGCCAATCCCTGATGCTTCAGTATAAGAAACAAAGAAGCAAATACAGACTAACAGAAAACCTTAAGAATAATGGCCAGGAATCCATCTATCTGT
>JAWWEU010000001.1:65682125-65697645 GCA_035583155.1 Acropternis orthonyx
AAACCATAAGATT
This sequence comes from Acropternis orthonyx, assembly GCA_035583155.1. Taxonomy (NCBI): domain Eukaryota; kingdom Metazoa; phylum Chordata; class Aves; order Passeriformes; family Rhinocryptidae; genus Acropternis; species Acropternis orthonyx. Next base: position 65,682,139 of record JAWWEU010000001.1, read on the forward strand.
AATGGCCAGGAATGCATCTATTTTTAGGGGGCGGGGGGTGGGGGGGTGGGGGGCGTGGGGAGGGTTGGTTTGGGGTGGGGGGGAAGAATCCTGAAAAACACTGATTACTTGGAAAAAAATAAAGGTTTTGGTTTTAATAATTCTTTTTTCTTACTTTTGCATGTAATTTTTTTTTTTAAATTCTACCTAAATTACTGATTTCTGAAAACCTTGGAAGAACCTTTTACTCTGCTATCTGTGTAATTGGTGTTCAGACCAATTTTTGACAATTCCAGTGCAAGTGAACAAACATTATCAATTAGTAATTTCACTGCATCCTGGAAAAGGTTCCCTTGTTTCTTGGTCTACCCACTCAAAGAATTCAGAGTTCTTGAAGACACTGATCTCAGACTGAAAAAAAAAAAATTAGTCAAGAGGACTTTTAAATAAAAATACTTTTAACCTCAAAAAAAAAAAAAAATAAAAAAACACCAATATAAGTTCACTTGTAAACCATATTGCTTTGAGAAAAATCAAAACCAATTTTAATTGTGAATGTGTTAAATGAAATAGTTCTTGCTCAATATAAATATCAGTTTACACTGATAAATGGAATACAGTGAAGAAAAGAGAAAAATAAAAAGGCAAACCGAAACCAAAGCCACTAAAAAATAACCCATTGGCTGTTGTGATTGCCTAAGGATGGTACTGGACATTCAGAAAATCCTAGGCTTCAACAAACTCTTAAACAAACTCATTCCCCTCCATTAACAGTTGTGAACCTTCCTAATAAGCAATTTGCAAAACAGTTTGATAAGAACAAAAGATTACTTTGAAGTATCATCATTATGATGTTAATGTAAATAGCAGTAAAGTGTAGAGCACTTGGCAGAATTTCACTTCTGCAGCAGTTGTTTGAAAAGACCATGGCCTGTATTTATATTCCTATGCCGTTTGAGGGAATCTGCCCTGTTATGCAAAATAGCTTGTTTAATGAGAATGAAGAGTCGGAGAGTGAAATACTGACAGTATCATTGATACCTCTTTTCTCACATCTCAGAACCTTCTCATTTTGTCAACTCCCACTTTCTATCATGCATGGAATTCACTTTTCCTGTCACTAGATTTGGAAACATATGCTTTTCCCTTTCTTTTGAATTTTTACTTTTATTTTCATTCAAGACTGTAAATATTTCATCTTCTTTTGGCTGTGTTTCTCAGACTTCTTCTTTCAATTTTATGATTATCTAACCTAAAGTTACCATCAGTCACTTAAAGCCGTCCATTTCTCTGGTCTCGTTTCAGTCAGTGAAGGGTAACAAGTATTTCCAAAGGGCTAATCTTTCCTTCTTAACATATTTTTGTAAAGATCCTCTGCAAGTACTAATTTCTCTGTATTAAAAGGGACCTAACCAATCAGCTTAAACTTTAGCTGTGAGATAAAGTTGGGTGAGATGAACCCAAAGTTCTACAAACATTTGCCAATTATTTTTATGATATTATTTCTGGCTAGAAAAATCTTGGCATCTCAGCATGTCTTCCCCTTTTACTCTAGTTCAAATCTGTCATCCTTTCATCTTTACCTTTCAACAGATACTAACCTGTAGCACCCTTTTTCAGTATATTTACCTTATATTTACCACAACACCAGGACAAAATCAAGCATGCTACTTAAGATTAAACACCTCAGGTTGTGTTCCTGGATAACTTGAGATTATTGCAATGTCTAAGGAATATTCTCAAACATGAAATATTGCAGGGTAAATTACCCCTCAGTTTTAAATTCATTTATATATTTCTTTTTGGGATTAAATACATTTAACACTGAAAAGTGGCATTAGTTGCACAGTAGTAGCATACTTGAAGTAAAAGTTGAAAGGTACTCAGACAACACATGAATTCAAATTAAGTTGAGTTAGCACATCCCTTAATGTAGGTTAAAAAAGAAAGAAGAGATCTTCACTAAATTCAATGATCAACTTATACTTATGAACAAAAGGAGAGAAGCAGTTTTATAATGTAAAAATAGAAGAATGATTTTTAATCAGCTAAATTATCTGGACAAAAAGTGAGATATAGGATAATTCAAGGAGACATAGAAGTCATTAGATGTCAGATAGTTCCATCTCATTAGCACAATAAAAACTTAGTTTGATGTTTCACATCACTTGATCATCAGAGAGCAGGATCCATACATAATTGATAAAAACAGAGAAAGGTTAGAGATTAGGGCAAACACCTATGTATAAAGTTTTAAAATGCCAATGGAATTAGAATTTGAGAAAACAGAGAAGAAATTATATTGCTTATACGGTAAACCTTAAAAAAAATAGATAAAGAATGGATGCTAAAGTTGTTTAAATTATTTACACCTCAAAATATATATATGATATTTAGATCTATGTTCTTATGCATTTCTGAAAAATCCTCCGAGCACTTTTTCAATTTCAGTTTCATATATGCTCTACATTCTGATCAAATCAGTAATAAATGCAGATAACAGGAATTATGAAAGAGAGTGTTGAATTAGTAGAAGGTGGAAAAGAACTTAGTCAGAGGAAAAGCCACACTTGATATTCTTGGTATCAAAGTTATCACTGGAAGCAGGAGTCTGAAAGAATCTTAGTGCTGGTGACCAAAAACTGTCGAATATAGTGTAGAGACCTAGTGGATACTTGGAGCAGACAGAAAATTTAGTATAACGGCTGTAAAAAAGGAAATATTATAAAATAAAAACTGTATCAAAACTGTGTCCCCAACAGTATATCTGGTAGAATAAAATAGATTATTTCATCAAAATAAGGAACGGAATACACATGACCTTGTGTGGATTTATGAAAGGTACACATGCTTTCTTTTGTTGTTGTTCTTTATAAAAAGCTAATGTATAAATTTTATGATAACTGTGTACAGCTTTTGCACCAAAAAATACCTCACAGTATCAATTTTTAGCTGTGAAGAACTCCAAAGTCATAATAAGTGATAGAAAGAATATTTTACTTTCACACTTCTGCTTACAGAATAGTTGTTGACATGAGGCCTCTGTCATATGAACTTAGAAAAAGTTAAGCACAATTATTCAAAATATTTATTATTTATTTAAAATATTCAAGATTTTTTTAATCATAATTTTTAGTACACTGAAAAATGTTTTGCAAATTCTTTTGGAAAAACTCTAGTATGACTCAAGTTAGGCTACCATAATTTTTAGATACTGAAGCAATGTACCACATGGCTGAATGTTGTAAAAGCAGTTCCAGTTTTAGAGGGAGGCCTTATCCAGAATGATAGAACTCTTTCAAATCATCCTCATCATGTATCAAAGGAAAAACAAAGAAAAAGTTACAAAATTCACAAACAAGAAAAGATACATGCATTTTTACAGCAGATGAAAACACAGAAAAAAGGAAGCAAAAACCCCCAAAATTTTATATTTTGTATTATATACAATCTATTAATGAGCCTACTGTTCCAGAAATCTTACAAGCCTCACATCCTCAGGTTGTTTTTATGGTGCTCAGTTTTATGCCTCGTCCTCTCTGTTGTAAGGTGTGTTCCTATGATTGGTTATATTGTTTAAGACATTATTAAAAAGTAGTTAACATGACATTATATAGAATTATAGAATCATTCAGGTTGGAAAAGACCTTCAAGATAATCAAATCTGACCACAGAAATACATGTTAATTCTAAGTTTCAACACATTCAAAACTAAATCAGAAGCAATATATCATTGTTTCTCTTCAATACCCATTTCAACAGATTAATTTATTCTGCTTGCAGATATCATAGGTTAATTTTCTAATTTATATGTTTTCTATTTTGTTCTTTCTTTTCATGCTGATTTCTCATAACCATCCATAAAAACAAGGAAAAAAATTATAAAGAATAATCTACTTCAAAAATCACAAATGCATGAAATTTTTTCTGAGAAGACGACAAAACAAACATTTCCTATACACTTATCAAGGAGAAACATCATTTGAATATTCAGCATCTGGTAGCCTCAACAGATAAAAGCATGACAAAAAGAAACACATCTAGTGGTCACTGATGCACACCATACAATGATTCTAAAAATAAAACATAAATTAAAAAAAAAATTAAAGAGTAGTTCTATTGAAAAATTGCTTTATTTTCAAGGTTACCTTTTTTTCACACCTTAGCTCATTTATCTGGGAAAATATAAAACACATATAGGTCTTCAGGACATTTCACAGGGAAAGAAAGAGAATTAAATATGTTTTAACCTCATAGTTAAGCTAAGAAATGTCTTGTAGTAAAAAAAATATTGTGTTTAAACACCTTTGAAAATATTCCACTAATTAAACAGGTTGTCACACATGCTTTGTCCCATGATCCTACCCTCAGAATTGTTCACAATTGGCACTGACTATCTGAATCATTAAAAAACTTAGTAAGGGAGGACATTGGTCACTTTTGGCATTTCACATATCTCAGATGTTAGTTCTAGTCCACTGGTTACCAACGGACCATCCTGTTGGAAATAAATGAATAATACTTCTTCAAATAAATGACTGAATATGTTCAAGAAATATTTGTCTCAAGAATCTCCTTTCTCTGTAATTCCTAAACCTGTTCTGTATATATACTATGTATTTATATATTAACTCACATTCATATTTTCTCTTTGCTGTTTTTCCTTCACTTTTTCAATGAATGAATGAATGAATGAGTGAGTGAATGAATGAAATGATGCAGTGTTACTGTGAGTCATATAAGTAATTTTTTAAAAAGTCTACGGGGGATTCTGCAGCGAATTATTACTTCATCCAAATACTCCTGACAGCACCACAGAGCTAGACCCAGCTGCTCTACAAGTGTCTGTGTCTCATAGGTGGCTACTTTGCTGCAACTCTTTTTCTAGTTTGAAAAGAAATGGTATCAATTGTCGATGTCAGGCCAACGGATACAGAGAAAGTGCCTTTAGTGACAAAATTTTATACATGTAATTAGTTTCATGGGGCTTAGTTTATCAGGAATACATAGCCCAGGATGCAGTTTTATAGTGTGAATGTTTGAGAGTAGGTGGTAGAAATCTGGCTAAATATCTCTTCTGTTTGAACACTTTGCAGCTGAGTGGAAATATGGTCCATGTATATTTTTCAGATACTTTTTTTCTGATTTCCCTAAGCCATTTTCAGTTTAGGTGATCATTCTAAAACAAAGACATGTAATCTGTAGACTACACACAAATGAGAAGAGAACTTTCTGTCACAGAAGCAAGTAAATTGTTAACAAAACACTGCCTGCTGTGAACTGTAAAGTGCATCTTTGGAAAATTGTCAAACTAACTTACAGAACAAAGTACTCACATTTAGTCTGAAATAATGACTTTAGGTTCAGAATGACAAATATGGCAATTTAGAGAGAAGGAGAGTTTCATTCCATAATAAGTATTAATTTTTGAATACTAAGCTACTTAAACACTTCCTCGAGTATATTGGATATTTAACAGGCAAAAAAGTAGATTTGCAAAGTAAGAAATCTAAACTGATTCAATTGTTTTAAGAATACAAACTTCTAAAAAAGCAAAAGAAAACTCTTCAGTAATTTTAAAATATCATTTAAAGTAATGTAGTCTGAAACACAATTCAGACTGAAATAGAAATATTCCATATCTATCTATCTTCAGACACAGTTATGAATGTCTGAACATGACATATATTACATAGCTTAGTGTAAGTCAACTTACATTCCATTCTGATAGCAAAACCTTAAAAATTTAGATAGAAACTAGAAAAAAAAAAAAAAAAAACAACAAAACCACATCTTCAATATAAGCCCAAGTTCTTTTAAACAAAACAGAGAGTGGTTTATTTATTATTATGGCATCAAAAATATTTAGATGAGATAGTGATGATATCTGTAAGTGAATGTACATCTTTATGACTGATTTTGAAAACAGAAGCCAAAACAACACTGCTTAGAACTTATGACTGTAAAAAACAGCGACATGAAAGCAAATTCATATTTGCAGATCCTGGCAGAAGCCTGACTTTGAAAATGCAAAACATGATCCAAATAACAATCTTTATGGAATAATTCATTTATCATAACTCATTGTTTCCATGAAAAACCTCACAGCACTAAGTACATCAAGGTGGATAATGTACTTATTCAAAATTTTTCTTAAAGTGAAACTTTTGCCTTTCTAATTTCTGATAAGTCTTCTTAACATTTTATTATCTGATAGTACAGAAACTAAGAAAAGAGGTCTTCTCATGGAATGCAAAAAGCTGTGTAAAAACATTCAAGGACACCATATTAATTAATAAAGGAAATGAGAGTACTAAACTATAATGCACATATATGTAAAAAGAAGTGTTTGAACATGCTGTATCTTTATAGAGTGTTAGGATAACAACAGCTGATTTTATGGTAACCTGTTTAACAGAAAAAGAAAGGTGAAATTGATTGGTTCTTTTCAGAAAACAGGAAAAAAATAGCCACATCAAATAGGCTTAACGAAGAAATAAATCACTGACACAAAGGTAGAGGCTACATGAGTGAGTTTCAAACTCTAAGCCACCCGTGTTTCTAAAATTCAGTTTCCACAAACCCTTCATAAATAACTGCTGAAGAAAATGTCTATACCAGAGGAAGTAAAGTTGTCAGTTTCCTGTTTCCCCTCTGTTCAGAACTCAGTAGAGAAGAACAAATAGGTAACCACTCCATATGTTTTATGAAATGCCTGGTGAGAATAAACCAACAATACAAAAATTCTCCTTTTGCTGAGTTACACTTTGAGATATTCATGAGGGCAGAAGAACATTAATCTTTTAAAATACACTTAATTTTCCACAAATTATCTCAGTTTGAAGAGGGACCCTATACAGCAGAAAAGAAAGATTGTATTTATATGTATACTTATACACTTTATTTTTTTTTCCACGAGCCCCTTACGCAGTAATCAAGTTATCCTCTGGCAGACACAAAGGCACAGATTAATCTGCTTAAAATTAATGCTACCAGAGACACCTGAGGCTGTTCAAGACATTTCCATGCTGTTAGTAGGTATGACGTGGGCTACAAAGATTCACACTGTCTTTCTAACTGTCTTTCTAGCAGCAGTTAGAGGCAAAACTGGATACTGGAGTGTCTAAGATATTTCTATGACTACCTTTAAAACCTGTACATTAGGATATCTTCACAATGAGTTACCAAATTCCATTACCAAAGTGTAAATAGTGTGTTTCTGAATGAAGAACAGTTGACTCCAGGCAAAATGATTTTTGATACAGAGAAGAAAGCAAAAAATATTGAAAAAACTCTATAAGGTACTGAGTCAGTACTTTATATGTACAGTGTATGATTTATATTTTATAGATTTAGATTAACATTATGTAGTGTGACAAGACAGTAGCAAAGAATCATCCTATTTTATAGCTAGATTAAATCATGACCTTGAGATAAGACATCTCTAACCTACAGAATAAGATTAATGTGATTATCTATCTGGAATCCAAATTTTTTTTTAAAATTTATGTTCAAATCAAAATTTGTTCTATGTACCCTTTCAGCTTCTATGATCCTTTAGGACAATACAAGCTACAGAAAAACCAGCTGAAGCTTTGAGATTAAAAAAAATAATAATAAAAATTCTTGGTCTGTGGGGAGGGGGCTGGGGAAGAAGGGTTAGGGGGTGAAAACAAAATCTTCCTGAAGCAATTTTTAATTACATTCTATTCGTATGGTTTGCATATTCTGATCTCTTTAGCAAATGTTATGAATATGATTGCTTTGCAGATTTCTGGGAAATTAATTTGAGTCGGTATGACAGTAAATATCTGATATGCACAGATCCCAGGAGGAAAAGAAATTGTTAAAAAGATAGAATAATATTGTAGCACAGGTAGTCAGGTAAGTCAAGAAGGGGCAAGATGTGTAGTAGAAGTTTTTTAGTGGTGTTTCCTCTTCACAAAAGCTGGTTTTATTTCTAGTATTACAAACACTAGGAAGGAAACATTTACCCCATAGCAGTTAGAAATCCCTTAAGCAAGTAAAAAAATCTACCATGCATTAAAAAATGTATGTGTTCTTATCTACAGCATACTGCTTTTATTTCCAAATTAAGAGGACCAGACACTTTCTTGTATGTACTGAAGAATTCTCCTTCACTAGTAATTTATTCACAGTCATTATGTTCAATTATTATGGTCACAGAGAGTAAAATAAAACTCAACAGTTGATGTCTGAATATAACCTCTTTCCTATTTATCTTTTCAATGGTTTCCCAGGCAAAGTCCTGGTTCTGTTCAGTGAACTTTCCTGCCAGTTTTTGAATCTCACATAGCCTGCCAGGTGTCTCCTAACACACATCTGCTGCTGTACTGATTCACCTCAGTGACTTGCTGGGCTATCAGATGCTGGATCAAGTTACTGTTCCTTCCAAGACAGGACATGCTGAGGCCGTGCCTGGCTGCTGGGCTAGCCCTGGCTGTGGTACTCTACACTGCTGCTTCTGCCTGGTTTCCATTCAGTGGTCTGAATTTCCTGCTGCAATACTTCTTTTGTCGCACAAAGATGCAAACCCACTTCTGAATGTATCTGTGTAAGGAGTCTAAAGAGTGAGGTACCTTTGGTCCTCATGTTGGTTTAATTCTTATCTGCTTTTCTATATGTCTCCTCTGCCTTTGGTTCTTGTTTTGGCTCTATCTCCTGATATGAATATAAATAACAGCATGCTTGGATTTTCATTAGAATTTAGCACTGCTAGTCTAATGTAGATGAGGAAGAATTGGCTGAACACTACTCAGGTATGTGCATTAATCACAAAACTTACACTTGCAGTAAGTTCCTTGTTAGAATTTTTTGTTGAAGAATAGCCAAACTAGTATTTCCTTTTCTGTTCATTAAAACCAGAAAAGTTTTCAGATTTTGAGAGATCAAGCAGCTATCTACCTTCAAATTAACTCCACTGAGTGCCAACAGCCACCTCACTTCACTGAAGGGCTAAAACATTGAACTGACAAAGCTACAGCTTGGAAAACATTGCAGCAGCTTGAAACACATTGCAGCAGTGTTCTTTCCCACCAATATCTATATTCAGTAGGAAAGATGATGTTTTCCTGGGCTTTATATGACATCAAATCCTTCCCCCTTTTTTTCCTTTTCTTTTAATGAGTTTCTCAGTTAGTGGTTGTTCAAGTTACATTTGACAGCATGAGAGGGCAGAATAAACAATTTTGTGAAGAATCATCTGTAGGGTAAGCATTCGTAAATGAGTATTTTTTCAAGTGAATCTCTTAGGGAAATCAGTGTTAAATAAAAAAATATACAATATTATATATATTCACACTCTAATTGTCTGTGCATCTACAGATATTTATTTATTTATTTATTTATTTATTTATTTATTTGAAGGAGACACTGCCTAAGAAACCATGTTTTCATACTGTAGAGGTTCACAGAGTTTGCAGTTTATACAGCATATAACCCAGTGACAGATCACATCATATATTACCTACCGTAGCTGGTGTCCAAGAAGTTAAACAATTTAACTTTTCATTATAAAGAGCTGCATGGTCACACTTTTCAGATAAATTTCAGTCTAAATAACACACCTGTTGCTTTTACTGTCTGGTTTAGATAAATTTATTAATTCTTGAGTGTTAAAAATATGTTTTATGCACTAAAGATAGAAGAAGAATATGCCCTAAGATTTTGTGGTAAATTAAAAGTCAGTGCTGCTCTAAGGCCTAAGTTCTTTTTTCTCCCAAGAGGGGAGTCTTTTTAATAGGATTCTGTGAAAAAGTCCTGCTGGACATGTGGGTCATATGACTACAGGAATCGGAATTGTCAACAACATGCATTTGAAAAATACATTTTCAATTCTCTGTGTTTGTGTAATGGTTTTGAGCCTTCAGGGTTTCCATTTTTAAATGTTTACTGTGTCTAAGTACTAGAAATCATACTCTTTTTCCCATGACAGCAGACATGCTTCTATAACTAAATCATTCTAGAAGCTAGGAATTAAGAAGATGTGCATATGTGTTTATGTATATGTATTTTATAAACATTTATATAAATAATATACATATACACGTATACATATTCATTCTAAATGTTACAAGAATATATACCTACAGGTCATATCTATCAATACTACTTTTCCTCAGCGATGAGTTGCTCATCATCACCACTATCACCTTAGAAACACCTTTGGTTCATAAGAAAAATCTGTTCTATTCACTAAATCAGTGCAAGCAATTGCAATGACAAAATGTATAATTTAAAATTTGACAAAGTATTGTTTTGGTTTTGAATTTTCCCCTTTGTTTTCAAACAGTTTTTGTAGTTTTCTGGGTTCACATTATTCCCAAATCATAAAATATACAAGAATGAGAGAAATCTAGAAAAAATAAGAGATTATCATTGTCACGAATGATCACAGTCATGATATTGATTGTGACTGCTATTTGATTGTGCCCCTTATATGCTCTCTGAGCTCAGCCAGAATAATCCTGCTCTAGGAGTGTACCTGTCAGCTTGCTCTGTGTTATGGCAGGAAGGAAATGGTTTTCATTTTCAGTAAAGAAAAGTAAAGACTGGGGGTTCATTTCTTCCTGAAAACACAACAAGTAATGTGTTTTGTTTTGTTTGGTTTTGTCTTCTGAGAAATAAATATTTTGGTATTGGTTTTACTAGTTTGGAAGAGTAGACAAAATTTCAGAAATGCAAGTTTTTTGCTGTAGTATGTGAACAAATTCAAGTTATTATTCATAAACTTTGTTTCTCTGCCTCCACTGACAGATTCATCCTGGCATTGTTAGAGCATGGAGACTGCAATATTACAAACATCTGGTATCTAAATTGCCACTTTTTAACATTAGACTTTTTACATTATATAATACAATTTTCCCAAGATGTAAATAAAAATATTTTCTTTTTTCTGACACACACACACATTTTGTTATATCACAGGTTCCCATAGAGATTTGGAAAGTTTTGATCTAAACTTGTGGTTTCTGATAAAAGAATTTACTTCAGGCCCTGAAATTACAATATTTTGACAAATGTTTTATACAGTGTGTGGACTGTCAGATGGTGTCTTCCATAATTGATTGCCCTTCCAAAACTCCTTCCAAACTGGGTTATAGTGTCTTATAGGCAATAAATTAAAATTAAGTGAGTTTTGTCACTGAATTCATAATGTGTCTGGTCTTTCTGTATGTAACTTTATAGCAAAATACCAAAGACTCATTTATTGGAGATTCAACATGGTTGATAAAAATTTCCTTATCAAAATTTATTGTTTTGACTTCTCATTTAAAATTGCATATTATGTAGAAATTAAATTAAACTGAATATCTGATTTTTCTTTCATTTTAAGATAATTATAAATTGTTTTTCACTGATTGACTAAATTAAGCTGTGATGTAAGTGTTAAATTCATTTTGAGGGAGAAAAAGACATCCAAAGTGAAACTGTGACAAGTAGTTTATTCAACAATATTTATTCAGTATGGACTTATAAAATATTTTGTAGGAATTAGTAACATCCAAAGCATAGCAATCATATGATAGTTATTACTTTGTCAGTAAAATATTTTCTTTAGATTTTGTGTAGGTACACACAGCTTCCTGTTTTGCCTGAAACATCTTTTATTCAAGAACCTCATAAAATAACATGAAAAATTTCAGAATTGATATTATTTCTGCTAAACACAGTCTGCAATTAACCCTTTAGAGAAAAAAAACATTAGCTCTGATTTGCATAGTTTTTTCTTATTTTGTACTAAAAAAGAACAAATCCAGGAAAGAATATTCTTCAACAAATTTTATAGTTCTGAAGTCTAATTTTCTCTAAATTCTTCTTGATGTATAACTCTATATAAGCCAAAACTGCAGTATCACTATTAAGAAATCAAAGTTCAAGATTCACCACCACCTTTTGTGGTATTATAAATTTAACATGTCACAGTGATTCAAGACTGAAGGGCAGTCAACATTCTGTAATCTCTTTCCTTGGCATGGCCATAGGTCCACAGGGGTTTCCCAAAAGCATACAAGTTTAGATGAATTAAGTATTGAGAACAGAGGTAGAGGAACAGACACATAGGAAAACATTTAATGAGGTCAAACACGTAATAACCACAGCAAACCAAAGGACAGGAGCAGTGGCATTTTCTGCTAGTTATAAAATAGAACAAGTGGTTTGCTATCTAACAGCACTTCAAACAATATGCATTTTAGGGTGACCTGGTTGCAGCTCCCCCATTTATGACTCTTATCAATCCCTTCTGTAAAATTTTCTGTAATGACACTGCCAGTTTCGCAGGTCCTGTCATATTCCTCAAGGAGGAGATTGCCAATTAAAACAAAACAGCCATTTGTATCAAAAAGGTTCACATAAGTTTCTCTGAGATGCAGGCTTTTACACATGTATACAGAGCAAAGCATTCACATCCACACACATGCTCACTCTCATATCCTCCCTTTCTGAATGTTGTTGGCAGCTTACCTAAGTAATGGAAGATAACTAATGTGCAGCTGGACCAATTTCAGCTATCACTGAATCAGGTCTGGCTTTGGCTGCTGGAAGCATTGAGGGAGGCAGGGATGACAAGATGGGAGACGCTTCACCTGCCTAACTTCTGTAACATGCAAAACCCAAGCATACAGGTCATACAGGTCTCTTGAACGAAATCATAGGGTAATGATAATCCTGTTCTGAGAGCTCACTTGTTACTCATCTTGTAATGCAAACCATGTGTAACAGCTTTGCATATTAAGGTCTCAACACTATGAATTGTATAAGCATTTTAAGAATAATCCCTAATTTTATATTATTTTATATAGTGCAGAATGTCAAAGTATATAGTGTGCTCCATGCAGGTTACATGCACTAGGTTTATAAAGAAGGATAATTGGGAATCTGAAGGATTACTGCAACATTTGTTCATTTATTTGCATATTTAGGTTTCTCTATTCAAAAAGTAGTTTTCCATGCATTGTATGTTATACACAACAAATACAGATCTTGAGTAAATTAAAAGCTTAAAAGCACAAAGGAGTGCTTTTAAAGTCATTTTAGTTACTTAAACCTTGTCAACCTGAAGTAAGAAGAAAATGATGGTGAGGGCAATTTAATCATAATGTTATCAGCTGAACCTTCATATTTTGAAGGGTTCTAGTCACATGACTTGATTTAAAAATTTTGGATTCTCAAGGAAAATTGCTTTCAAACAATATATCTTAATATTTATTATTACTTTTAAAAAGCCAACATTATTTAACAAAATTCAGGAAACTGGTTAGAATTCAATTTGATAACAAATGAAAAAATCTCACACCTATTTAAGACTCATTATTTCAATTTGTTCTATTATTTTGGATTCTTTTTGAGTTCACTATAAATGATTTGCATTTGGCCTCATATTATTTCAATAGAGTGACACACTCTTTCACTGTATTCAGTCAGTTGCTGAATTTCTTGTTTTCAGCTACTCCTCAAAAGCTCTCTTTTTCACATAACAATTTCAAAAGTGTGCATTATTGGAAATAACAAAATCAAATTTTGAATGATTGTTACAGTTCTCTTAAAACTATGAAATGCCAATTAGCACTCCACTTATGCAGAAATCTGTCAGGAATCTAGGATGAACACCGGGTTCCCCTAGGACACTCTTCATGAATACCAGTTCGGCATAGGGCACATATCATTACCTTGATTTTAACAACCGAACAGCAGCAATCATATATTTTAAAGCAATTAAATCAAATAATATGCTACAATATCTTTGGTGGTAGCCCATTAATATATAAACTGAAAATGTTATTTTTATAATGTGCATTAATGTCTTCGCTATATCACTATTTCACTGTTCAGGGTCTCAAAGTCCCATAATCCAGATAACCACTTAGGCAGCTTTGTCTTAACAGCTGAGGAAGAACTGCCTGTTCTATTCCTAAAATGCCAATCTTTGATCAAGCTGAGGTTGAGTTTATTTAGACTTGACATCCTCGATATTTCTATAAGTTTAGAAAGTGTTATTTCTATTTTCAGAACAGCACAATGGGGTACAGAGGTTAAGTAGCAATCTGTGAAAGCATTTAAAACCAAAATGCTTCCATGCTATGCTGCACTTGGACCAACTCATGTTTGCTTCATCTTCCTCTGAAATGTAAATATCCCTTTTTTTAATAACTGGAGAACACATCTCAGTAACAATTACATATCCATAATTATCACACACCATTGAGTGCATATATGATTAAAGAAACTGAAATCCATGATGATATTAGTGGAATTTGAAATTATCCCGCCTGGGGAAAATAAGTCTTTCAAAAGTGTTTGCAAGAAATTAAAGACTGTGAATGAAAATATTTATCTGGATCTAGAAATAAGAAATATTCAGATTTGTTGATTTGAAAAGGGAGAGTCTTTAGACATACTGTCTGTATATTCTGATCTATTCTTAAGTGATAAAGCCAAATGCCAGTTTCAGCTATGTTCCTGTACGACCTGTAAAATCCAAATGATGCTTTGCTATTTTGGAGGCTTTAAAAAAACATTCTTCAACTCGTCCCACAAACAGTAACACAGAGGTTTAGTTAGAGGACATAAAGTCTTTGATTCACTTCAAAGATACGACCTGGCTAACAAAGGATAGATTACAGAGACCATTTACATATCTGGTCTGTGCCTTGACCTATGCAGGACCTTAACTGAACCTCAACAGATCACTTAAGAAAAGGAGAATTAAATGGGTAAAACACAATAAAAAGTGGAATACTCAATTAGCTCTAGGCCCTTAATGTTCAAGGTCATTCTGACATGGGCATTGTATATAAGCAGACTTGAGCATCTCAAAGCTGGGCTACAACACCAGAAGGAAAAATATTAGCAAACTTGCTTCATGTATGACTATCTCAGTAGAGTGCTCAGTTTCAGGACCTCCAGAAAGGCTGAATCTCAGACATTTTAATTGACTCAGAAGACTGTAGGTAATGGGCAGTGTGTTCCTCTGTTTTACTGTCTACTAAGAAGCACTGAGCATGATGCTGGCATTTAGTCAGCCACCTACTCTAATCCTCTCAAACAGGAGAGTATTGTCTTTTCAGAGTTAACTTCCAATTTTTCAAATTCTTAAAGTGAGTAATTTTTCTGCTACCTGTTATTGTTTTAATATCTTTTTTTTTTTTTTTAAGCTAAGGATTTTATCAGTGTTAATTTTTTTCTCATTCAGTTCTTCACTTTTTCTTGATGCCTGTCATAATCTTCCAGGAAAAAAAAAATCAAAATCATCTTATATTGATCTAAGGACACCTGCCATTCTACTTCTACATACTAAGGAACATTTATTAGTTTATACTATGACCCTTCTCCATGGGCACACCCTTGTCACGGGGGAGAAGCTTGCATGCCCTTATGAGGTTGTGAGCTATGCTGGCAGTGGTTTGTGCCCACGGTAGGGTCTCCCATGATAGTCAGGTCTCAACTGAAGGGTCAGACAAAGTGTGTCCATGGGCAGGATGGGCTCACTAGCCTCCTGGCAACCAT
>JAWWEU010000001.1:65697745-65721232 GCA_035583155.1 Acropternis orthonyx
TCATAATGCTGCTGCTTCCTTTGAGAGCACACGCAGGATCAGTGTTGAAGAAAAAAGACAACGCAGAAAAAAACATGTGTCGCCAATCCTGCCTGTGGAGTCTTTCCACTGTGCCTTTTGCAACCGGACTTGCCTATCTCGCATTGGCCTTTTTAGCCATCAGCACACTTGCAGCAAGCATGGGTATAGCCCTTTCCCAAATCTTCCTTCGCGAAGCCTAGCCATGATGACTATGATCATATGGGTAAAGTAGTTGTACACAAAGAACAAAGACAGTTTGGTCCTAGATTTTGAAGGCAAGGAATAGGAAACTATTGCCTAAAGAATACTCTAGGAAGATCTATATTTCTTCAGTATAGAAAGGTTGAAGTTGCAAAATATATACTAATAAACGTTAATTTGAGGCTATCATTGGCAAAAAGGATGTTGTCTCAGTACCAAATACTATGTTGACTTCCCTGTATCATTTGAATCTTTCTAAGTCAGTATATCTCTAGTAATATTATGTGATAAAATACCTCTGATGAAAACTGAGCAAAGCTCTCTGTCTGATAAAAATATTTTTGATGCATTTTTCCCTTCCCAATTATCGTGGACACTGATGAATATCATTCCAGAATAAACTTTAGAAACATTTTGAATATAGAACATTTTGGCATCTGCTGGCATCCTGCAATGCAGAGACATACACATGAATATCTGATACAACTAAATTTAATAACCTGTGATTAAAGTGTATCGTGACCCAAAAGTGGGTGTGATGTTCATTTTAAATTCTCATTGGGCTGGATGAAAACACCAGCCCATGTGTCAGGGAAATTTTATACTTTATTATATAGTTGTCTTAACTCTGGCAACTAGCCCACTATATAGTCATAGAAGTGTTGGCTAAAAATCTTCTCAAATTTTAGAACAAACTTTAACAAGCTCACAGCTCTCTCCACAAACTTTGTTATGGAGTAAAAGGTAGAATGTTATTGTTGCAGTTGCCAAGATAAAACAAGAGAGGAGAGGTTCAAAATGGAGAAGAAAGTGAGAGAAAAAGATCACCAGTCTTTTGATCCCATGTCGATCCTGCTACAATGGATGGTCAGGATCTGGAGTTAACAAAGGCCCAGAACCAATCTACTTCCTTTTATAGCTTACCTAGTATAGACCCCCTTACTTTTTGCACCTTATGCTAATGTTTTTGCATCCACAGTCAATCTCTTAAAGCCCTCCAGGATATGAGTGAGGGGGAATTGCAGGTCTCTGGTGGTCTTGGAGCCCTCTTTAGTGAGTAGCCCAGAACTTGACTCTTCTCTTCATGCAGGTGCACTGAGCATGACTCTCAAGGCAGACTTGCGAGCCTAGTGACTGAAAGAGAAGTTGGTTCAGAACAGGTCTGTCCCACCTTCATGGGACACCTTCTGTCTTCCAATCACAACTTTTCTGTTGCAGCACAACAGTAAATGTTTGACACAAACATGCTTACGTTTTTATGACTAGTCCTCCATGAAGTGCTTGATCTAAGGCTTGTTCTTCATTTAGCCAACAGAAGGAAAAATCACCTATTCTGAGATGTATCTAATATAGATGAAATGACTGTAGATACCACTTCTCTATTAGCCACAGAAAGATCCAAGAACAGAACTTTCAGCTAGTGAAGTTAAATGAAACGAACCTATCATTTTCCATTGAATAAAGTAATAATGCAAAAATGTTCTTGCTGATTTTCTACACAGAGAACTCTGTGTTAATGTTCAGGCAACAGGTGTTTTCACTGCAATGCCCCTGGGGAAATGTATTCACTGCTTTGTGTCTCCTTTTCTGTATCCTACTTTCCATAAAATCTGTGAAACTTCTCTGGCCTGTTTTAATGTATAATAAAAGCGCTAGATATGAAACAAGTATTCTTACACTTCAGTTTGCCTGGTTTATTCATTCCAGAGCTAAGTAATTCTGGCTACTGAATATCATTGTAACTCACATGCATTTTTACTGAACAATAATAAAAATACTTTTTAAAATTATTATTATTCCGATTATACTCAGCAGGATTTTAGTTTAAAAAAAAATTTATTTCCAATTCACTAATTCAAATCCAGGCCAAATTGACTCCCACTTCACAGTGCATACTGTGGGAGAAAAATTAATATATTAAACGACTGGATTCCAAATGCTCTGAGAACATGAACAGGAGGAGTTCACATTTAAAAATATCTCCTTCAAAGGTAATGTGAATAGGTAATAATAGGATTAAGTATTAATTTTTAAAAGATAAGATATTACAGTTATGTGAGTTAAGTCTTTGTTTCTGTCAGACTACTTTGACTTTGGAAACTGGGCCCAAGATTTGATTTATTATTTTTTGCAATCTTATTTTCTTTGTTAGATCAGTAGCATTTGTTCAGTGATCGTTGAGTTTCAATATTTAATTCCCAATTTTTGCAATTTTTTTTGCCAAATGTATGTTATGGGGCAAAGATAAATATTTAAGAAATTTTAAAATTTCAGCTGTCTGGAAAAAAACATCAAAACATATTTCAACCTTATGTGAATTGTCTTTCATTTCAAAGTGAAAAGCTTCAAAATTTGTAAAGGTAACCCAAAGTAGTAAACAAAGGAATGCTACTGTACAGAACCATGGAATTGATAACACTGTAAAGATTCTGTCCTGCAGAGATCTGGAAGCTGCAGCATTTTAAGAAAACCAAAAGGTCTTCAGAGCACTGCAAGAACTCAGGCAGATTGTCTCCACTGATTCATGAATTTTGACAGTCTCTTCACCTCAAGGAAAAGAATGCTTATACGCCTATGAAGGGAACCACCATGAGTAAAAAATAAAATAAAATAATAATAATTAAAAAATCAAGCAGGGAAAAGGGTAAAATCAATTAGAAACCCAAAAATGGAAAGGGCAACTTTAACCAGTAAGTTCCTTTCATAAGCAGCTAACCATCTGTTATCCAATCAACAGCAAAACAAAGTATGAAACAAGTAGGAAAAGGATATATATTTTTTTTTTTTCCAGACAATTGTGTCACCTGGGAAATTATAAATGATAATAATTTCTTACCCCTGTTTGGAGAGTACAAACTTCATAGGCATTTGACAATATTAAGCTGCAAAATACAATTGGAAATATCACCACTGACCTAGATGAAGGGACAGTTACCCTCAGCAAGTTTGTTGATGATACAAAACTGGAAGGAATGGCTGAACACACCAGAGGGCTGTGCTGTCATTCAGAGGGACCTAGACAGGATGGAGAGTTGAGAAGAGAGGTACCTAATGAAGTTCAACAAAGGCAAGTGCAGGGTACTGTGCCTGTGGAGGAATAACTTCATGCACCAGTACAGGCTGGTGGCAGACCTGCTGGAAAGCAGCTCTGTGGAGAAGGACCTGGGGGGCC
The DNA here is from genome assembly GCA_035583155.1 of Acropternis orthonyx. Taxonomy (NCBI): domain Eukaryota; kingdom Metazoa; phylum Chordata; class Aves; order Passeriformes; family Rhinocryptidae; genus Acropternis; species Acropternis orthonyx. The sequence continues at coordinate 65,701,140 of JAWWEU010000001.1, forward strand.
TGCTGGTCAACAAGCTGTTCATGAACCAGCACCGGCCCTTGTGGACAAGAAGGCCAATGGTATCCTGGGTTGCATTAGTAAGAGCAGCTCCGGCAAGTCAAGGGAGGTGAGCCTGCCCCTCTACTCAGCCCTAGTGAGGCTGCACCTGGAGTGCTGTGTCCAGTTTCGGGCTTCTCACAATAAGAAACATTGAACTCCTGGAGTGGGTCCAGCAGAAGGCTGTGACAATATTAAGAGTCTGGGGCTCTGTCTTATGAGGAAAGGCTGAGGGAGCTGGGCCTGTTTGAAATGGAAAAGAGATGACCAAGAGGGGATCTAATTGATGAATACAAATACCTTGCAGGTGAGTGACCAAAGGATGGGATCAGACCCTTTTCAGTGGTGCCCAGCAACAGGACAAGTGGCAATGGGCACAAACTGAAACAGAGGAAGTTCCACCTGAAGATAAGGAAGAACTTTACTGAGAGGGTGTCATATCACTCAAACAGGCTTTCCAGAGGGGTTGTGGAGTCTCCTTCCATGGAGATATTCAAAACCCACCTGGATACAATCCTGTGACACCTGCTCTAGGTGAACCTGTTTTAGCAGGAGCCCGGACTAGGTGACCTCCAGAAATCCCTTCCAACCCCAATAATTCTGTGAGTCTGTGTGGATATTTCAGGACTTATATAGTAGCACTTCAGGGAGAAGTGGGTGGGGTTTTTTGTTTGTTTGTTTTTGTTTGGGGTTTTGTTGGGGTTTTGTTTGTTTTCTTTCAAAATAAATTTTTGTTAAAGACTAAAACTCAACTTTTAACATTCAATTCTTCTGTTAGGTTCTCTTTTGCTTTCAAGACACAACACATGCATCTCATCAAAACAGAAGGTCATTCACTATGGAAAAATGACAGGAAAAATATTTGTGGTGTCAAAAACTATAATAAATTTGTCTGTTCCAATGCAGTGATAGGAATTAATTAGAAAGCAAGTAAACAATAACAAGAATGGAATAGTCACAGGTACCTTCATGTTGACTACTGAATCTTTAAGTATTTGAAAAATTTATAAGTTATGGGAAGCTTGTTTGAACACAAGCATAATATCAGTGTATTAGAATTTTGATCCTCCAACACTGGACTAAAACTCAAAATCACCCACCAAACTGAAAACTAATTTATTGTACTGACTTTTCTAGGATATATTAAAGTTTTGGACTTCAGTTTTTCAAGTGGATATTTGGGGATAGGGTAAATGGGGCATTGCTTAATGTTTCATGTGCAGTAAAAAGATATACACTTGCCTTTTTTTTTTTTTTTTCCCTTAAGACTATGCATGATTTGGATGAATAATTTAAAGCACAGCAAAAGCTGGCACTTCAGTCCCAGACCACAGAATCAGAACTTTATGATTATTCTTAGCTTGATGTGAAAGGGGAAAGCTCACATTAACTAAAGTTGATTTAGAAGTTTTCATAACCTTCATTAGCATAAATTGTCATCTTTCACTCAGGAAAAACTTCCTTTGTACTTTTTTGCTTTAATTATATAGGATCAATACATATAAATTATACCAAGATTATATGGCAAATTTATATATGTCTAACACATACGGCCACAGTGCAGACAGGAGCCATGTCTCTAATTTCCAAAACCTTACAAAGACTGGATTATGCTGGTGTGATGATTGTACTGATCCTCCCATCATCCTCTTTTAATTGTTGTTTACTGATAAACATACTTAGACATGTTTAGTATTTTAAAAGCACAACATGAACATAATTTGATTGACAGGGCATGAAATAACAGTTTTAAACTGGAAGAGGAAACATTTAGATTCACAATAAGAAAGAAATTCTTTATAATAAGAGTCATAAGACACTGAAAGAGAGAGGTTGCCCAGAGAAACTGTTTAAGCCCCATCCCTGGAAGTGTTGAAGGGTTTTGGGTAACCTGTTTTATTGGAAGAATTCTCTGCCCGTTACAGTCTTTGGACTAGAGGATCCTTAGAGGTCTCTCCCATCCCAAACCATTCTATGATTATATGAAATTTGTTTTCAAGAGGACAAAACTGGTGAATTTAAAAAAAAAAACAAAACTAAACCAAAAAAAAAAAAAAAAAAAAAAAAAAAAAAGCCAAAAAACCAAGCAACAAAAACACAAGGAAACAGGAGGAAAATATCTTCCACTTTGAAAATTGATCTTTTGATTATCTCATGATCTGCCATGGTTTTGCCCATCCATTGCATTCTCTGATTCAGCTCCAAGCAAAACAATAGCTGAAGGAAATACTATTCACATTCAGGTGTCATATTCCCTTTGCAATTCCTAAGTGTTCTGAATTGAATGGTGTATAAATATTTACAAGGAAAAGCATGTGTACTTATAAATAAGAAGATAGCAACGACCTGATAAACTTTTGGTTTGCTTCTTAGATTCCAAACCTTACATAGTAGTCACAACAGATTTACTGAGCTTTAAGGCTAACTTTTCATATGCTTACTTAGCTAAAACAAAGAAAAGAACCTAAACTTGCAATCTATAAGATGTTTAATGTAGTAGTGAGCTATTTCACTGTGGATACAGTTACTGTTGTTGCTACAATATTAACGGGATAGTTGCTTCTGGCCTTACTAATTCAAAATTTGTGTTAGAAAACCTCTAGAACTTGACTGTGAAGTGTATATGTTGTGATATGCATATAATTTCCGATTAGCCAAACAGATCAAAAAATAATAAAAATGGGAATATGGAATTGCACAAAAATAAAAAAGTATATGGCAGTGAACACCTAAATAAAGCACAAAAGATACATAAACATCAGCCGGATTAGTTTTATGTCCAGAAACATGAAATTTTCAAGGTTGCAATGGATAAAAATATATGTGAACAAATTTTTAGAGATGCTAGTAACAATCATAAATTCTACTGATATTTTGAGCGCTTGATAAAATAGCAAGCCTTTTGCAGTTTTTAAATTTCTTATCATCTTTAATGAATGCAACTAAGAATAGTAAATATTTTCAACATAAATTATTTGTTTATTGTTTTTGTCTAAAGCAATTAAAGAAAATAAAATACTTTAACTTCCCCAAATAAGAACATTTTGTATGTAGAGTTATTGTTGGGCTTATAATTGAAATATTGAACTCTCCCGGTTACAAAAGCTAGGTTCATATGTAACTTTGTTAAGCCTAAGCTATTTAAAATAAAATTTCCAATTAGCATGAAAGTTGCCAGATGAATTTATTACAAAGAAAGGAAAAGGAGGGGGATGGGGACAGGGACGGGGGATGGAAATTAGCAACATTTGTAAACAGAATTACAGTAATATTCACTGAAGACCTTGATGCTTGATGTGACAGGGCAGAAGGTACACTCAATTACCAGTGATGCAATTTCTGTAATCCACCTATTAATTCACATGGGTTTGGTCACATTAAAATTATTGGGATAAGTCTTTGAGGTTTTAGGTAATATTTACTTCAGGATCTGGTGAACATGCATCCTAAGGAGTGCATCTGCAGTACTCATACTTTAACCCTTCACAATTCCTATTTGCTGTTTAAAAGATGTGTTTGATACTAAAAAAGCAGAAAAGCTGACTTGTCCAAAAATGTCTAAAAAGGATTTTCCTTCCAAAATACAACTGCTCTGAGAATAACAACAAACACAGAAAAGCAGTTAAGGTTTTCTTTCCAATACTTCTCTTTATCCTTCTGATGGTACCAGTTACCTTAGAGATGAAATTCCTGAATGAAACTTGCGGAGTGTAGTAAACAACAAATAGGGAAAACCAAGGAAAGAAAAAGGTACGTCCTTAGAGGAAGCTTCTAAGAAATTGTTACAGAACATAGAGGTCACTGGGAAGACATAAGAGAATGGTGAGAGTCAGGATTACAACTGAAAGTGCTAGACTGAAGAAAATGGTTTAAGGAGAAGACAGGGCAGGCAGGGAGGAAGACAGTCTTTTGGAGCTTAATTTATCATAGAGAGAGTTTAGTGTTAGGAAAAAGATAACGAAAAGGCTATCTGGCAGAACAAGATTAAAGTGTGTGAAATTATGACAGCTGTAGGTAATGATTATTTACCTCAGAATCAAAAATCCACCTGAATCCAGTAGCTAATTAAAAAAAAAAAACAACAACAAACAAACAACAAAAAAAAGCAGTCAAGTACTTTTTTATAGATGAGTGAAAAGGTGTCCTGTTTACCTAAAATCTAGTTCACACTGAAAATAATTTCCTACTACTGCCACTGATTTATGAGATTTTAAGGACTGAACACCTTGTAATTCCTTGTGATTCTTACTTTCCAAGCCCTGCTTGTAATGGAATTTTTCCTGAACAATGCACTTTCCCCCCTCTCACAGGAGTTCCTTTTGTTTTTGTTTCAGTTTTTAAAACTGGAAAATAATTTGATAAAGAAGACCTGGCTGCAGATTTTGGAAACACCTAGACTATGCAGCATATTGAGACACCCAATTACTAAAGAGACCATCAGTTAGGAGACTGATCACATATTGGGCATCTGACTACAGGATTTTTGGATGGTGAAGGAAAGGCCTAGAAAAAAATTTCCTGAAAATAGAGGTGTATCCATGGAGATGCATGTCATGGAGTACCCAGAAACATTGTGGGTGATGTTTGAGGCTGGTAACCAAGCAGCTGTGCAACACACACCAACAATCTGCCTCATCTTTCCTAGACTGGCAATGAACTCCCTTATAGAAGTGGAGACCAAGTGACTGTGCTTTTGAGGGGAGAAGGGACCAAGAGATTGCATGTGATAATCAAGTAGGGTAAAAGCTCTACTCTCATTGCCTTTTAAATAAACTTTAGTATCTAGATCCACTATTAATTGTAATGTATCTCATCTATGATACTTACACTCACACTGCTTAGGACTATCTGATCCTGGGCAGAATTTGTACAGAAGAGAAGTGGTTAGCATTGTCTAAATCAGAGCCAAAGATTAAAACAGGTTGTTAAGCTCATGTTCTGGTTTCTTTTTAATTTAGAGTATAAACATGCCCATTGGAAGCACTTCAAAAAAAAAAAAAAAAAAAAAAAAAAAAAAAAAAAAAAAAAAAAAAAAGAAGGCTGACCCCTCCTCTGAGTGCACTGCCTGAATTGCTTGAATTCAGCAAACTTCTATCCCAGAAGAAGAAATCTTAATACAATAGTCCAATGAGTTTCTACTCAGGATGTCCAAGAGCACTATGACAAATCCCATTAAAGTTTTCAACCAGAATCTATACATTATCTTACTTGAAGCAGTTTGCTCATATCTTGTTCAGTAATATAAATTGTAATCTTAAACCTGCTGATAGCACACTTTCTTGTCCCACTTTAACAAGGCTGAAACCAACAAAATATATTCATTGGAATGCAGCTGTTTTATTTTGCAATTGCTTTGACATGTATCATGTCAGGGACAAATTAGTGTCTTGCCTGTGATGCCTGTAATATGTCTTTTCTTCTTGCAAGAGAGAAAATCTGGAATAAAGCAATTGCCTTCATTGGAGACAATCAGAATTAAAAGAGAATTTGATTGACATCTTTGATTATTTAAATTGGAGGGAGGATTGAATGGATTACTAGCAGTTGAAAGGACATGTGGGTTTTTTTTTTTTCTTTTCTATAATAGCATCTAACCCGCCTTTATTGTTATTTATGTTACAGTAAGATTTTTCCTTTAAAATATATAATTTTATTTCCTCCTTCTCAGTCATAATTTCAGAGACTAAACTGTCAGAGAATATACTCTCCAAGCAGTAAGAAGTTGGGATGAGAATTTCTCTTTAATATTAGAGAAGAAAAAAAAAGTATTTGTGGTTAATATAGTACAAACCATGTTATTTTCTATAATTATGTTTCCCCATAAATATCACTACATGTAAACAACTTAAAACAAGCCTTATCTATTAATCAAGCTGAAATTCTACCACGTAGATAGATATCTGATTCATAATGCAGAAGACATTCACTGTCCTCTCTTACCAGATATTACAACATTTCCACTTATTAATGAAATATCACAGATGCAATATCTTACACTGAATAGCCACAAACTTATTAAAATTTCAGATTTTAATTTGTCAGCAATATTCCACATTGAATTTAGACTAATTTCCAAGAGCACTATGAAATTTAAATTAGATGAAACCAACCTGCACTGGTTTTTTTACCCCTTGGAAACATGCTGGTAGGAAATTATGTTCTTTGTATATGACCCCAAGTATGGTACGTTATATATTCCAACATACACCATGAAATTCATTAATATGGAGGGTGTGTGAGGTTTAATCTTCTCATATTTTCTACCAATGCCACTGGTATACTGCTATAATTTATATATCTTTGTTCATTCAAGGGAATAAAAACATATTGTAAGCACTATGTACATTTCATAACAGAAAGTTGAAAGTACAGACAGGTTTCACAGAAAGCTTGAATTTCAAGTAAATAGTGACAGCTAAGGCATGTCTTATATTTAATTTTTCATTTAACTAATTGAAAGGATATATCAAACTTTTTACACATATCTGATATTGCTGCAATAAAAAAAGTTTTCTTGAAAATATGATTTTGCAGTCAGGGAAGGCATTTCCTTGATTTTAGTCCTTGTCACATAATTTAAAAATAAAGGTAACCTACTTCCATTTTCCCCTAAGATTGCATAAGTTTTAAATTAATCTGTCATGACAGAAATGTAAAATGTGAAGAATAGTCTAAAAGATTACAAAAAACTTTCACTTATGCTGTGGCTCTGCCATCAAAGGCTATTTGTTCCAATTTTCATACTAGCAGATGATGCAGTGTATGTCACCATGAGTAGAAAAAGAATAAAATAGATAGGAGAGTGTATGGGACTGGGAGAAGAATAGTACTGCTTTAAAATAAACCCCTAAACAAGCAAACCAAGAAATAAACCATAATAGCCTCCCTCTCTCTCTCAAAAAAAAAAAAAAAAAAAAAAAGGACCCTGCTAGCAGTCCCCAAATTTAAACAAATCAAATTACAATGGAAGGATTGCTTCTGTCACCACTAGGATACTGTCATCAGCACTTTACATTTATTTCTCTGAAAACACAAGATTACCTGTCTGACCTTTCTTTGCAATTGGGGAGTTGTGATGAAGGACAAGTAATACTGCTGTGCTTATCTGTGTCAATATTGCTTTCAGGATGGACCGTCTCACCAAGCAGCACAATTCCTGGTTACACCAAAACTCCACCACCTCTCTTTTATTCCATAAACCAGATGCTGCTGGTTCACAGGTCATGGCATTGCTCTAAATGTGTGAGGTAACTTCAAGCAGCCTGTAACAAACATCTTTCATTGTGTGCCTGTTAAAGATATACACCAGATCATTCTCATGCCTAAGCTATCCTCTTCCCTATGGATCCAGCAACCTCAGGCAGAGTTTTCCAGGAAAATACACTGGGTCATATGGTATCAGTTCTGAGAGACAACAGCTATCCCTGCAGTCTTAAGGGATTGATTCAAATACCCAGGCATTGTGCATGGTGTCATCTAAGAGTTTCTGAAGCTATTTGCATGAGACTGGTAGACTTAGTACCTCAACTAACAGAGATTTGTGTCCTGGAGCAGTAGTTGTCTTGTTAAATGAACCCCATCTTTGGTATCTGAAGGGTGAAATAACTAATGTGTAAAAATCTATATAAAACCAATTTTTTTGTTTGTTTGTTTTTCCAATATACACATTGGAAATAGTAATTAAGGCATAACTGTGTCTACTCTATAAGTAAAATTATAAAGTGTCCATTTAGCCCAGATTTAGAAGGGATTCTGTCTTAAGGCAGCCCTTTAAACTATGCCTATCTTGCCTGTGAATTGAGCAGTTTTAAGTTACAGGAATACTTAACCTGAAATGTTGCATTATTAATTCCAGATAGTTTGCTATAACTGATGTTTCCATGGAGACAGGTTTTTGATATTCGTTGTAAATTGCACTGCTACTGTTCTATGAACTCTGTGAAAATTATGAGTATTAATTCCATGGATTTTCTTTTCACATTCCTTGATAAATATGTTGCAATGTTGACACTATTGAGTTTTCAAGCTGGTATTAGCTACCTTCTTTCAGACTATGTTGCAGTGACTATTGTCAAACACTTGAAATGCTTTCCCTTTTGCCTGCTAAAACAGCATAAGCAAAGCTATTGTAGGAGTAAACACTGAGGTTCAATGAATAAGAATAGCCTCTTTTCAAGGTATGTGTCTAAACCCACTTCTACTACAATGTTAAATTGGTGTTTTTTTGAGGCCATGAACTCCAAGAAGTAGAATGAAAAATTCATCTCTCCTAAAATGGAATTAGGCTATCAGATTTCAAGGGATCAAAATGGAAATATGTATGTTTTGAGGTATTAAAAAAAGAGATTACTACAATGTTTTAATTTCTATTATATATTTTCATTTGGGTTTGCTATATAGAGAAAATTCTTACTAAACTGAGAAGTCAAAGCTTCACAGGACTCTGATTGATATTTATAGTACAATATCAGAGCCAAACACACCGTTCAGTAAAACTGGAGGTCTTCATTTTACAAAGATATTTCTTTGCATTCTTACATACATTAACTAGTCTATTTCACCTTATTTTTCTACTAACTAACCAAATATTTTGAAGTGACCAGGAACAGAAATATTTAAATGGGTTTTTTTCTAACCTCTTTGGGTATCACCTATAGGTTTCAGGCATTATTGTAATGGAGATACATGTAGAACTGTGGTATAATGGACACTTTTAGCAAGGGGCTCACATGGTAATAATCTCAACTGCATTCTTAAATTTATACAAAAGAAAAATGGTAAAATAAAGTCCAATATAATAATGTAACTGCCTTAGATATAATAACAATGCTTCATATGTTACTGTTGCCATCAGTTCAGAAAGAACATGTTGCCATCATCAGGCCTTGCAAAAGATATGGTGTCTATATCCTCTGTTATATGATTCTTGTCTAGCCAAAACATTTCCTGAAATAATCGTTGGAATACTGAATAACACTCTTATCTATCAGTACTTTCATTTTATAAACATTAGTAACTAGTAAAATCAGCTTAGAAATGTGACTTATTCAGCAGGGACACTACTAAGGAGAGTAGAAACATTACTGTGAGTGGGAGGTTTTATGAAGCATTTTTTCATTGAACATAAATCTTATTGTGTCTTCTGAAGTTCAGACAAAAATGACATATTCTCCAGCAGAAAGATAAGAATTTCCATCAGGGTGTATCTTAAACTGAGTAAAAGAAAATACATGTGGCTAGATATCTGTTATGCTATTAAAACAAACAAACAAACAAACACACACACACACACACAAAAATCCCAAACCCTGTTGATAATTTACTTTAAAAAAAAATAGAATTGGGGGGAAAAAATAGTTCTTTCCCAACAAAAGAAGAGCAATGCATTGGATAGGTGCATGAAAATTATCTTGCAACAAATCTAAAAATAATTATATATGATGTGTTTAGTACTAACAATAAGAACTGCCTTCTTTAAATAGTCTTATAATGTAGTTCAATATGTTTACATTTTGGTATCTAAAATGGGATTTACTGTTATAATTTTACTGTTAATTATCTCACTGTAAGAAAAACTTGCAAGAAACACTGAAAGCAAGAAACCTTAAGAAACTTCTGCTGAAATTACAGCTGAAACACATTTGGAGTCAAAATGAGTACCCCCATCTTCACATCACACACACCTACCATTTTCTTACTTTTCATAGACAGACAAGTAGCTTTTTCTCATTAGAAGTCTTGAAGTTTGGGGGGTTTTTATATCTCTTTGCACCAAGAAAAGCAGACATTAAGCAAAAAAGCTACTAGACATCAGAGTAGTGTCCTTTTATCCACAGTCTATCTGCTTATTATATTACTTTTAATAAAACTGCATAGTATTTATGGTATTTTGGGTATCACCATCTACTGGATAGCACAGTTCGAAGTGTGTCTGCTGCTTTTGTTAAACAGATTAAGCAGAGGTTACTAAAAATAAAACTTTTTGGGAAGTTAATATAATTTCAGATGTTATACTGAATAATTACAACTTAAATTAGTCTTGATTATCCTTCAGCTTATAAATTAAAAATTGGGCCGGTCAAAAAACTACTTGTAAAATTTACTGTAACACTTCCAATTACTTTACTGAACTCTATATCATCGAGTGGAAAGTAACTATTTAGATACTTACAATGTAAATTTACGTGTGTGTCAGTGTGTGTATACAGACAGTGTGTGTGTATGGTTGTGTATAGACAGTGTTTTTATAACTGATGTAATGTTTAATATGTATATGGATATCTCTTTAACTGATAAAATACAGATGTATACATTTGCCTTCTACCAAAAATTCTTTTATGTATGCAGCCTGGGAGCCTAAGTAGAAGAATATTACTCATTCAACACCCAAAAATGCTAGACATATTTACAGTTTGAGTATAGGATTAACTACTGTGGCATTTATGCTTAATGGCAGTCACTAAATTTAAGTCTCCTAAATGCAGAAAATCAAAGAAGCAGTTTCAGCTATAACCAAATGAACTCTTTTTCATACAGTCTGCCTTTGCAGATAGAGAATTTGCTTTTACTTTGATGTTTTTAGTACTGTCAGATAAAAAGTGCATATTCATTAGAAGCCAACTAAAATAAATTCTAAAATTTGAACACTATGAATTGTAAGTGTGTTTCAACTCCAAATCATAAACAAATTTAGTTCTCAAGTGCAGTTTTCTGTGTGGGAGAGACAAGTATTCTCCTACTGTAATCAGTCTAGGGAAGAATTCACCTCCATGAAGTTAGCCACTCTTCTGAATGATTCCTTTTTTTTCCTTATTACCATTCTTAGTAGTTATTGAAGGTCAATTATATGAATATTTAGCAGCTAAGCTTCCTGTGACTTTAATTGTATAGAAGTATATCAAACATATAGAAAATAAGCATTGTGAAATGAGATCTGTGTTGGTCATATGTTCACTTTAATTGATTCCTTCATTTGCCATGAAGTTAACTAGAAGTGACATTTTCACAGTATAGAAATTATTTTCCCTTGAATTTTTGAATTTTTTTTTTTTCAGGTGAAAGTCCCCAGGACAAAATAAAACCTTAAATCTGTTTAAAATGCATTTATTAAATGTGAGAAAATAGACAAATTATGTCTTTACTTTCAAATAATTTTTCCAGGATATATTTCTGTTATTGAGATTTTTCAAAACTTCAGAGGTTGCTGTTCATTGAAAATCTGTTTTCCATCAGTAATTTCCGAGTGCCATTTCTTTCTTTTTTTTTTTTTTGTGAATTGCAAAAAAATGTGCAACATAGACTGCAATTTCTTGTCTTTTTCTGTACTTTCCTTCATGTGTCACATTCACTAATTCTCTGTTTCTACGATTCCTTACCATTACTTTTTGTTGTGACAAAGGTACAGGATGTATTCTAATCAGGTCTCAAAATTAGTAGAGAATATGAATATAAAATATTTGAAGGAACGTCATGTGAGACATCTTGACTTCATTTATTCCAGGATCAATATATTGTATTTTCAATCAAAATTCTGCAATAACAAAATATTTTTTAAAATTCTAAAATTTCCCAATGAAAATAATTATTAAAATACCCTCAGTGATTGTGCCAGACAGTCACAGTTAATCTTCTGGATTCTTTGTTAACAGCAAGCAAGCTGACTATTTTGTCCTCTTGACTGAGTACTGTCTCATGGCTATGTACATTTAAAGCAGGCATTTTGAGCCATACTAATGTGCCACTGCATGAATGCAAACACATGGAAATACTACCTCAGGAGCAATTTCAACTATTAGTCCAAGTGAGGATTAAACACAGGGTATTTGGATGTGCAGTTCTGCAAGCCTAATTAAACAGACAATTGCCAATAAAGCTTTAAAACTAGTGCTATTGCATCTACAAAACAATTGCATACACAGTTTGGTTTTGCCTTGCATCGTGCTTCATAGATTTATTTTAAAATAATAGCTCACTTCTTAAGGCACTGCTTTCCTGGGAGAAAATTACTTCAGGTTTTATTAGTTTCTGTGTATTTGGATTTATAATTTCTTTCTTTTTGGTTTTAATATGACATTAATTTTCTTCACAATTAAGAAAAAAAATTAATACCAGGGGAAAGTTTAGTAAATATCTTTAATGTGTGGTTTTTTTTCATTAGTAATATTCTCATAATCTTCCAAAAAATCAGTATATTTAGGTAGATTTTTCACAATTGGTCTATAGATTATTAAAAAGTCCTAAGGAAAACAAAAAGCTGTATTTTTTTTTTTGTCAGAATAGATATCTTGCTTCTATCAGAACAAATATGCAAAGCTAGAGGAGTAAGAAAAACTAGAAAATGTTTCATATCAGATCATCTGGAAAAAAATATATAGGTGTCATCATTGGAGCAGTGTTGGCTCTTGTTGACAGCTTTTAATTCAAAAACACCAAATTTAAGTGGAGAAATCAGTTTTTTTGTACTGAGACAGACTGGCTTAGGAAAAGGAATGCAATAACCTGTACCAGACTTCTATTTTGCCAGCTTCAATGCCTATTCACCATGTGTTAATATTCACAGAGCTGGTACACTATGCATAGCTCTTCCAAGTTGATCTCCAGTGGAAATTCTCCATTGTCCAAGATTGCCTTTTACCAATGATTGCTTCAAGTTATACTATTTTAATATTTTAATTTAATCTGAACACAGGTGCCTCAGGTCCTGCCGACCTTAGCTCGCCTAATCTGCATAAGGCAATGCAGGGGAAAACAACAACTGAGATTTCTTCACCCCTCTTTCTCTGCCCCATGGCTCTTACAGCGTGGCTGCCAATGTCATACCATACAGGTGAGCCTGCATGTCTGTTTAGCCTTTCCAGTTAGATCAGGACTGTGTCTATTGCAGGTTGTGTAATCTGAAAAACAAAGACGCTTTTCGGTTCTGCTTCTTGAGTTCTTGCTTAAACATGAACAAATTAATCAGCTACCTGTTTAGGTAGGAAATGTTCCATTCAAAATTGCCACTGACAAATGTCTTTCTAGCACCACTGTGATAGTTCGGGTTGGTTTTCATTTCTTGCTATTTGCAGCAGAGGAAGACAGGGTGAATTAATTTGGGGCAGAATAGATAGGAGAGATGAGATGGAGCTAATTTAGAAGCTCTGTAAAACTGTTTCTCTCTTTTCCTTATACCACTTATGACAGAAAAGCAAATGCATGCTCATAATAATTCTGCTGGCATCAATGGAGTTATTCTGTGAAATAATTTGACCTTCAAATTCTAGTTTTCCATTTCCTTACACCTTTTGAAGTCACAGATACATGCTCTGAATAAACACAGTAATTGTTGTATTTGGTGGTTTATATCTACTCCTCATGTAGGATGAATGAACTTATTAAGTGGCAAGGATTAATGTGGGATGATTGGACCACCCCAAATCATCACTCCCCCCACTCTCCTCAAAGCTGCATCATAATTATTACTGTTTAAAATATTGCAACTGTTATATTTCTCATATAGGTGGAAAGACCTTAAATAAGATTGAGTGCACTTAAAAGGGTTTTATTGTCTTGTGAGTAATGTAATTTTTATTAAAAATGCAGGTTTTTAATACAGATACAGATTTTTCAGTTTATCTATGATATAAATACAATATTTTACTTGGGTTTGGGTTTTTTGTTTTTGCTTGTTTGTTTTGTTTGTTTGGTTTTTTGTTTGTTTGTTTTGGGGTTTTTGTTTGGTGTGGGGTTTTTTTGTTGTTGTTTGTTTGGGGGGGTTTTGGTTTTGTTTGTTTGTTTGTTTGGGTTTTTTTGCAATCACAAATTAAGGTGGAAAAGCTTCTGGAGGTCATGTAAGATACTGATATCTTTTCAGACACTGCTAGACATCTGTTCTTTACTTGAATCCTGTGGCACCATTGCTAACATCCCCAGAGGAAATTAGCTAGCCTTTCAGCTGAACATCTGAGCAGCCAGTAGCATTCTGATTCAACTGCCCATGCATAGAACTCCCATGACCTTCAGCTGTTGCACCAGTAAGGCCAGTATCTCTCCAGGGTCCTTGTTCTCTCCCCCACTTCCATGCCAATGTGTCTGGTGAGCTCTAGAGCACCCTGAATGGCAACGAACATTAATGTTTAGGCAATCTGGAGAACTATAAGTTACTAAAGATAGGTTTGTATACAGGTGAAGCATGCAGTTCAAGGTTTGAAGTTACAGCAATTTCTGAGTAGCCACCACTATTCAGTAACAACATCTTCCTATTTAACACACAAGTTCTCTAATTATGTAGGAAACCTCTGCTTATGTTTATTTAGACCACCATCTAAATACTGTGTTCTAAACTTCAACAAGGAAAGTACCAGATACAGGCTGGGGATTGAGATGCTGCAAAGCAGTGCCAAGGAAAGGGACCTGGGGGTCCTGGTAAATAGAAAGTTGAATCTGAGTCAGCAGTAGCCTGGCAGACAGGAGGGCCAACCATGTCCTGGGGGGCATCACGCAAAGCATCACCAGCCAGGCGAGGGAGGGGATTGCCCCGCTCTGCTCTGCACTGGGGCAGCCTCACCTTGGATATTGTGTGCAGTTTTGGGCACCACAACATAAGATACAAAGCTCTAAGAGAGTGTCCAAAGGAGGGCAAGGAAGATGGTGAAGGACTTTGAGGAGAAGCTGCATGAGAAGTGGCTGAGGTCACTTGGTCTGTTCAGCCTGGAAAAGAGGAGACTGAGGGATGACCTCATTGCAGTCTACAACTTCCTGGTGAGGGGAAGCAGAGGGGCAGACATGGATCTTTTCTCTCTGGTTATCAGTGACAGAACCCAAGGGAACAGCCTGAAGTTGTGTCAGCGGAGGTTTAGGTAGGATATTAGAAAAAGATTCTTCACCCAGAGGGTGGCTGGACACTGGAACAGGCTCCCCAGGGCAGTGGTCGCAGCACCAAACCTGACAGAGTTCAAGAAGCATTTGGACAATACTCTCATGGACATGGTGTGACTCTTGGGGATGGTCCTGTGCAGGGCTAGAAGCTGGACTTGATGATCCTGATGGGTCCTTTTGAACTCAGCATATTCTGTGATTCTGTGATTTTGTTATAACTGCAGCTAATTGGCATTTCTCTGCTTCTGCAGCCCATCAAAATGTTTCTCCACTTGATCTTTTGAAGGTGATGTTGTTTGGTATTATCAGAGAAACCTTGGCACATATGTTCACATATGTTGAACCTAATTCATTTGCCTATTTGTAGTTACTTAGTTCCATATAAGATATTCTGAGGAATCCTGCACTTGGCTGTCACCTTCCTCTAAGTTCTAAGACTTAAGTCTTAGTCTCCCATACATTTGGCACTGTATTAACCGTATTTTTGGTGACTTCCTTTTATACAAGAAATCCCAGGAAAATGTGCATTTGAAATCTACTTATCTTCTGGATTATTGTTTGTCCTATTGGCTGAGATTATATCATTCTCTTCTGACTTATTGATGTTTTGTAGCTAATTACAACTCTTAGGTAAGAATCCAGATGCATAGATTACCAATAAAAGTTGATAGCTAGGAAAAAAATTATATAGTATATCAAATCATTATCTGATATTTGTTTGCATTTTGCATTTCACATACAGACTTTTCTAGAGTTAAGCCTACTGTGTGGTAATGTTTACCTTACGTAGTAAAAAAGTGTTGTACTACTTGCTCATGTACAAACTGTTCTGATATCCAGAGACAAGGGGATTTCTACGGCATCCAAAATGATGAAAATGTATCCAAATCCTTACAATATCACAGTCTGGCATTTCAGAGATTGGATAATTATATTCAAATTTATCATTTTGGCACACTTAATTTTAATGCTAATTTTTGACAGAAATAAATAAATATCTGGACTGAAAGTTATTAAAACAAAATTAGAACTTAATACTTCTTTAATAGTTTTGGATTATTGGAATTTTCCATTTAGAAATAAAGAGTGCTCAAGGTAAAATATTTTATAAATAACTTAACTTTTAGAAAAAAAATCAATTTTTCTTAGTCCTTCAAAATTTTGAGGAATTAAACAGAAATATAAGTACTTGTCTAAAATCCTGAGTAAAGGTCATGTCTTGTTTACTCTCTCAGAAATAACAAGAACAAATGCATTAGGTAATATGTAACAGTAGGTCTTTACAATTCTTGAATTATATGAGAAATATGTTATCAAGTATTCCTACTTCTGCAAAAAGATTTTATGTCTGGTCTAAACATTAGAATTGGATACTTTGAAATTCTGGACACAAATTATTTCTTTTCAGTTAGTGACTCTGCCTTTCAGCACACTGGCATTCAGAATTATTTCACATGGATTGGAAGGAACATAAAGATTTAAAAGAAAACCCTGTAAAAATATATGTAATTTGCAATTCCTGTCCTTTGTAAAATGAAAAAAAAAAAAAAAGCAGCTGAATATATATCTATCACTTGAATGGAAGAATTTTGTTGTCCATGTGTATTTATAAGCATTGAATTCACTGCATTCACAGAGCTACACAATATTCTACCTTTGTGCTACTAGACAGCAGTTTATGAGGAGGAAGAAATACTTTTTGCAAAATATAATTTTTATCAGAAACTGTCAGAAACCACATCTTTTATACCTTGAAAATATATTTATAACATGAAGCATTCTGCTAGATTTAAATCCTTCCTCATTCAATATCAATACACAATAAAAATGTCTTAATTATTCCATTTAACTTGTATAATGATGGCATGTTAAAATATATGTAGCACACCCAAGGTTATTATGAAAAAATAACCTCAAACTCTTTATAAAAATGTTTGTTACACATTTAGGCTTGCATCAAGTGTTCAGATGTTCATAACTTATCCAGATGTCTGTCTGTATTTCAGTCCTAATTGCAGCTACATGATCTGTACTTGGGTGTTGGGGTGCTTGCAGCCCAGAACCCATGTCCAGTATGGACAGCAAATGGAGTCAACCCAGATCCTGATGTCCTAGCAGATTTTATGAAGTTTGTTGTATAACTATTTCCTTTAACATTGTTGCCCAGAGACAAATTGACCTTTGTATTTTTTGTGCTATAACAGAATTTTAAAAATATTAAATAGATTAAAAAAAAAAACCAGACCACATTTATTTTTACTGCACATGGATTGATATTTTCATTTTTAAGATCCTAATAAATGCTAGGATGCTGAAGATGAATATAGTAACACTTTGAAGAGAAAAGAAGATTCACATTATTCTGTACTGCTTCATTTGCAACGGTATAGATTCAGAGTATGAAACCCACTACTTTGTACATACTTGTCTCATCGATTGCAGTACCACTTTAAAGAGCACTCCTTTGTACAGTGTGATTAAGAGGTAACATCCTGTGCTTACATTACACATTTTTCCAGTGTTGAGGAGGAGACAACTGACACAATGAGGACAGTATTACAAGACAAAATTTAGCTGCTAAAAGGAGTGATAGCTGACATGGACTGCTGGTAAAGGATCCAATAGGTCAAAGAAAATCAGAAGCCAAAGGAAAGAGAACAGGTTGTAAAGGAAACAGTTGATAAAAGACAGATTCTGGCCTTTTGGGAAGACTAAAGGGGAATAGAGGAAGATAAAGGCATTTGCTGTTTTTGCTTTTGATAACAGCAGAAAGAGGAAAGCGAGACTGTCAGTAGAGCATTTTCAGTAAATAAATAAATAAATACAACCATGCTGGCAGCAGTCAGGCTAAGTTTGATATAAGACATTTTAGAGGAGACTGCCACTGAGATTTCCAACCTGTTCTTCTGCCTTACAGGGTTGAGATAACATTTGTTAAAATATTCTAACTTTGGCAGGCTTTTACAAACCAAAAGGAGCTTGTGAAACTTTAGAATATTACCTGTCACTGCTTGAATCCTCTTCCTCCTGTGGACTTTTAAACGTTTTTATGTTGATTCCATGTCTGCAACTCAAGATTAATTCACATGGCAAATCAAGGGAACAATTTGGCTGATTTCATGTAGTCATATAGCACCATTTAAATTATTAAAATGCACTCCACACATCCATAGGGCTTCCATATAAAACACTGGATCTGTAGGAGTATTGGGAAATCTATGGGTGGCAGGTATCAGACACATGTTAATATATAGTATCTAAAATGTCACCATGTTCAGGCACTAGAATTACACACCTTACTTCACTTTTAGTAAGAATCACATAGTTAACAGATGTTAACCTCAGTTACTTCCCAGAATCTCCCTCAAGATTGTATTTTCTATCCATGCAAATAGTGACTATGCAAGGATGGCTCTGTGTTTGTGTTTTGCATGCACAAGAAGGACCAGAAGAAAAGCACGCTGTAGTATAGTACTAAGACTATAAGTTATGTCCAACCGGGGTGTTTGTTTTTTGTCTGCAGGGACTTCATATGGAAAGCTGTCTGGGCTTCAGCTCTGAAGACTCTAAGGCAACCTTTCAAGCAGGCACAAGGTACTGCCTGATATCGTATTGCACTGTAATTTAGAGGTAATATCACTGAAGTCATTAAGGTCACACACATCCAAGCCACTGGGAGAAGAGAAAATTGAGAAGCCTAATGAATTACATAAAGGTAGCATTTCTGCTGCAATTGTTGTTGGTCTGTATTCCAAGTTACATATTTCTCAACAAGAAATTTCTCAGCAGGACTCTGTATGCATTCCCTTGTACTCCCGTTGGTAGAGGAGGTAAAGAATTTATTACTAACAAACAATTTTCCATGTTCAGAACTATATTGAGCAGGTTATATATAATAAGGAAAAAATATGACTTCAAAATAACTAATAAGTTATATCTGATGACAAATATTTTTCCTGGAAAAAAGTAATAACATATCAACAAAACATATAACATTTTCATCAGGCTATAGATCCACTTTTTTGATCCAAGCATTTTGTGCCATCTAGATTATGTTGTCATTCAGCCTTGATAATCAGATGCAGTCTACTTTGCCCCAGCTACTAATGTCATAATTTTGATACCTTCTTTTTAAAACACTAGTTTTCCCAGGAGAATTAGAGTAATAGCTTTGAAGACTGAATTTTACTGAAACAATTATAGTAACAAAAAGGGCACAAAAATATCACAGAAGTTTGTCAAGATGTTTTCTAGCTATCCTAGATGAGATAATGATATTAATATCCTTCTGGAGATATGTTATTTGCTCTAACCTAAACCACAAAAATTCTCAAACTTATCACCTGGTCCTCATTTAGTAAATTATAAGAAAAATATCTTTAGAAGCAGGAATTCAGTCTGGAAAGGTAAAGGAAACAATTCTTCACTAGATTATTATCCTATTCCTTATCATAAATTAGCTTTTGCTTAGCTGTCTATGACTCCTATTCACAAAGAAACTTGGGCACAGAATTGATTTTATAAACCTGAATCATTCACTTTGCACTCCTGTAAAATACAAGGAAAGATTTTTGACACCTATTATTGTGATACAGAAAATCTATCTTGATGAGATTGAAAGGAAAATAAAACACAGGAAAATATTTTTAATACCCATTCTCAAATTAACATAAGCCAATCCTCTGGGAAAGCTGTGTGGGTTGCACCTGTGCTAAAAATCTAAACTAGCACCAAGACAAAGTATAATAGAACAGTCTATGCTGATAGTTTTAAACTCTCTGGATTTACAAAACAACTAATCCTGAGGTTGCTCTATGGCCCATACCTAATTCTGAATTATGCCCATGATCAAAACCCATGCCACTTATCACAGTGGAATAAGTGATCAGATTTAAATCTGAGAAGATTCCTTGTCACTGTTTAATTCATGAGTACAGAAATATATTGGAAATTATACTAAATTTCAGTGCTTTTCATTTCAATATCAGATAACATTGAGCAGAATCTCAACACCTATAACTGTGAAGACCATTCTGAAATTAGACAACATGATTTTTCCAGTCCATTCTAACACTGGAATGTTTGATCTTGCTGTACCTATGTGCTGGTTTAAAGGTAAACCAACAGGAGGAATGAGTCTAACTCACAAACAGATTACAAGTCAGAATTACAGTTTAGTAAAAAGATCACAATAAGTACAA
>JAWWEU010000001.1:65743343-65763485 GCA_035583155.1 Acropternis orthonyx
AATAATAATAATAATAATAATAATAATAATAATAATAATTATTATTATTATTATTATTATTATTATTATTATTATTATTATTATTATTATTATTATTTCATACAGTTCATATTGCTTGGCGAAAAAAAAACCCTGAGTGCTTTAGTGTAAGGCTTCCTATACAGTAAAAGAGTTTTTCTTAGATTCTCCTGTGCAAGAGCAAAGAATTTAATAGGTACAGTTCTCTTGTCCAATGAGAGGTAGGCTGATGAGAAAGCTATCTAGCAAATCCAGGGCATCCACTCTTTACATGTATAATAAACTGAGGATTGCCCACTGCTCTGGGAAGCTTATTCTGATGCCTGATTACCCTTTCAGAGAATAATTTTTTTCCTAATATACAATCTAAACCTCCCTCGGTTCAACTTGAGGCCATTTCCCTTTGTCCTGCAAGATTCACCTTAGGAGGATCTCATCAATGTATATAAGTATTTGAAGGGAGGGTGTAGAGAATACAAGGTCAGGCTCTTTACAGTGGTATCCACTGACAGGACTTCTGAACATTAGGAAAATCTACTTTATTGTCAGAGTAACTGAGCACTGGTATAGTTTGCCCAGCAAAGTTGTGGAGAAATTCAAGAGCCACCTGGACATTGTCCTGGAAACTGGCTCAAGATGCCCTACTTGAGCAGGATGATTAGACCAGGTGACCTCCCAAGGTCAGCCTCAACCATTCTGTGATTCTGTGAGTCTATGGGCAGGACAGGTCTCAGAAGTTCAAAAGTAAAATTCAAAGAATTAAAGAAAATAAAATGAAGGGTAAAAAGATTCTTCACAGACATATATAGAAACAGGATGAAACCATAAAAGGACTGGAGTCTGTGGAGAAAGAGACAGGGATCGGGTATGTTAGAGGTGTTGCCAACATACTAAATACATGTTTTGCTTTTGTTTCAATAATGATGATGATGCATGTAATACCAATGGAAATGTAATCTAAAGACAATGAGAAAAGGGTATTAGAAAATCATATGTGAGCCATGAGTCAACTTTGGTCTTCTTGTAATGATTATACTGGTTATCTGAATAATCTATATTCAGACTACTAAAAGAATTAACATATTAAATAACACATTAACACACCCCAGCAATATAGGTAGGAAAAAAACCCAAAAACCTAGTCAGATAAAAAAAATTAAGCAGAATGAGACAAGTATAAATCTGCTACTTTATTATAAGGATCATGATTTTTTTTTAAATAGTTTTTATCAAGGACATCAGTATTAACAGAGACAGAAGGAAACGGACAGTGATTGAAACATAAATGGACTTATTGAAGATATATCACAATAGAGTTATTAAACATCTTTCTTAATAGGATAATTTTTAAGATAAGATTAATTGAAAATACTTGATATCTAAACAGTATTATACTATTTTAAAAAAATTTCAAGTTGGAGATCTTCCATCTGTTAATATTAAAAAAAAAAAAAATAAAATGGATAGAGAGACTTTTTGGTGATTATTAAATGCAGGTTTCAGAAAGGAAAGGGAGACTGCCGTATTTCTTAGGTTCAGACTTCCTATAAATGTTTAATATTTTCCTAATTGGTTATGTTTTCAGGCATAGGTCATGAAATCCACATAAAACACAAGGTTGAATAGTTTGACCAAGAGAGTGGAGAGCAAATTATGACTCTCGAAGAAAAAAATTATGCTGAAGTTTCATATCACAAAAATAGTGTTGTAAAATGAAGTACATAAGATTTCTCTAAACTAGCGCCTAATTTTCTAGAGTCCGTGACAGATGAAGAGAAACTGTGATGATAACAAGCTGCCCATGTACTGTTGTTTTCACGGTGAAGTTCTAAAACTTCAGCTAAAATGAATGAATGAATGAATTGATTGATTAATGCATACATATACACATAAACAGCCTGGAAATCTTAGTAATAATTTTGCAGAAGGCAATGTTAGTTGACCTTTGGTTGCATCCATTTCTAGTCCTGCATGGTCAGTTTGAACTGGAAGAAATGAAGATGAATGGAGAATTTATTATAAAATAAGAGAGTAAAAACCTATGGCTAGCTTAGTCCAGTAAAATAAGAGTAAAAAAAAATGATTTATCTGAGTGGAAAATATAATGGAAAGAGAGAAGTATGTATGTAAGCATGTATGTATGTATGTAAGTTCAGAATCCATATACATCGCTCATAAACAAATTATTAATAATTATTACAAAAGCACTTTTCACTGTAAAACAACTAAAATTACTCAGTAACCTGTCAGACATGAGAATTAGATGAAAAAATCTCATTGCTTCACATGTCCTTATATAACAGCTGAGTGGGATTCCCCCAGGTGCAGGCATTAATTCCATTACCTGAGGGGGATGCTCTCCCCCCTCACCCCCTTCCCCAACACGCGGTTCCCCAGGAACCCAAGAAAGGCCACACAGGGACCACAGGAGAGGGAGAGGAAAAAGAGGGTTTATTACAGTTGGGTACACAGATTTAAGGTTTAGGGTAATTTTACTATGACCAATAGGATGAAAGGGGACCTGGACTAGGACCAATGAGGTGGGATTTTACAAGGACCAATGAGGATGTGTTTTAGAAATCCCTTTCATAATTCTTTAAGATACTACAGGGGTTTGGGGAAGAGAGGATACAAGGACAGTAAAATTACAAATCCATCTGTAAAGTGTACTACAGTAAAAGCTTCAATTTCTAAGGCATTTGCATTTGTCTCTTCATTCTCATTAATATTCCATCTTTGGCAATATTTTTTCCATTCCTTAAAGTGTGTGTCGATTACTACATCCTTAGATAATTTCCTGTAAATGCACTTCTTTGTTATTCATGTTGCTCTTAATATCTAGTATTTTAGGGGTTCTTCTGGTTACTGAACAGGATTAAGAGATTCTCTACTCCTTACCTCTCACAGCATAGCTTGTCTTCTCTTTCATTGCACTTTCATGGCCAGCTGTTACATTAGCCAGTGGGAAGGACAAGCACTTGATTTGACATCTCATGTTTTTTTTCTAGTACCATATACTCATATGGCAGTTTACCAGGAATGTTGTCTGTGCCAGTTGTATCATTCCCAGGTATGATGGATACATTCTAAAAAGCCAGGCTCTGCAGGACCATGCATATACATTGCTGATGGTATGCCATAGTGTGTTCCATAAATTACTTTGATCATGATTCCATAAGGAAGAAAATCACTTGTGTGGACCACTGCTGTGCTCAAACACTTATTCCAGGACTACAGATAATATGTGTAAAGCATATTTACGCCTGAAAAGAACCTACCACAGATGCAAATATCAGAGCCTGGCTATAGCTAGAAATTACTGAAGACAAAATGTACTGATGTTATTTAGATTACTACGAGCCTGTTTGCACACAATTTGTAGGTAAGCAGGAGCTTACCTGACTGACAGTGTTCTGAAAACAGCTCCTGCTGTAGCTGAAAAAGTACCTTGAAATCAGACACAAAAGAAGTGACTGGACAAATAAACTAGACATCCTGTAACAGAACATTTCCAACATGAATTTTGGCAGTTACCATGGTTTAGCTTGACTAGTATGGGATCTATAACATGTTTTCTGGGAAGAGAAAGGAAGCCTGTAATAGGGCTATGTGTGTTCTATAAACTTATGGAACATACATAAAATGCATAATAATGTATGTTCTATAATACTTCTGATTAAATATGTATTTTGTTGATGCCTGTAGTTACCAAATACCATAAGGCATGCAGTCTTTTCTTGTTCGATGATTCTGTCTGCTACTCAGTATTAGTTACGGAGTGAAGTTTAT
Organism: Acropternis orthonyx; assembly: GCA_035583155.1. Lineage (NCBI taxonomy): Eukaryota > Metazoa > Chordata > Aves > Passeriformes > Rhinocryptidae > Acropternis > Acropternis orthonyx. The sequence continues at coordinate 65,747,151 of JAWWEU010000001.1, forward strand.
TTTTAGGCTTAGAATTTAGTGATCTGTATTTAGTGTGAAGTTTCTACTAGGGAAAATGAAGCCTGGTGATGTTTTGTTTAAAGAAAGAAAATTAATTTCTTTTCTTTCAATTCAAATAATAAAGCCCTTGAAGCCAATGCATTGAACCCAAGTGTAACTTTAAATACATTCCTAATTACTGTAAAATTACATCATTAAGGAAAAACATCTGTTTAAGTACTTGGCTGAATTGTGGCCACCTTGGTCATAAAGAAAATGTTGACAGTATCTGATCTGCAGATTAAAGGAGCAAAAGTCTTTTCCGTATTACATCAAATGACAAAAATTATCATCGTTCCCATGCAAAAGGGCAAAAATACAAATTAATTCCTGTCTAGACAGAAGAAATAATGGTTTTCTCTAAATTGTCTTGGGCCACTGCTGCGACATTCAATGAAATGCTCTACTACTAATGAATAAAAAGACAACTTTTTTTACAATTAATGAGTCATAGATATTTTAAGCACTGCAATTTGAGGACAGAAAGCTATTAGATTTAGAGAAAGAATGGAAGAAAATAATGAGATCAGAAGGGTGAGCTATTTTGGTACCTGAGAAAGGTTGTTATTCTAATTCAATATTTATCATGCAGTAGCAACTTTAAAATGAAGAACCTAAAGTAAAGATGCTTGGATCTTGGATACCATCTGGAAAGTTCAGCTGAAGAGATTCAGGCATAAGGAAAGTAATAACATTAGTAACTGAAAATACGTCTGTAAAACACATTTTTTTTAATTCAAAACAGAAAAAAAAAAGGTGGATGGTAAAACTTTGAAGGGAATGAGAGATTAGAAATTAACATATTAATGGCCAGATCCTGCAGTCAGTGGAATAAACAGAGCTTTGCCATTGATTTTAATGAAAGCAGAATAAAGTATGTCATCAGAAGTGCTGAGAAAAGGTTGTAAACATAAAAGACCACATTCTCCAATTGACGTAGTTTTCTGCTTTGTAAACACAAATTGAACTTCAAGAGGCTAAACATAACTACTGCCCAAGTCATCCAGTCAGGGGAACAGTTCTCTGGAAAGCAGTTAGCAGAAATAACTTCATTCCTTTGGATTTGAATGATTTTTATGAGGGTAAGTTGTGACAGAGACAGATACTCATTTGTACTGGTTCAGTCACTGACATAAACTAGAGCAGCATTGTACTTTGTTCTTCAACAAATCTAGGTGGCTCAAATCAAGAAGAAAGATCTAGCTCCCCTGTGATCCTGTGTTCTCTCTACAAAGCTCAGTTTGTTTTTGAACAAGGCAGGGTATCTGTCACCAAGATATAAGTACTGCTAAATTGCAGAATTCCATTGGGTTGCATGACTATGGGTAGCACGTTCTAGTCTGCATTTACAAAGCATCCTCTTCTAGGAAATGGAGAGATGTGTTCTTCTATGATCTCAAAGGCATAAGCTTGTATTTAAGTGACTAAAACCATTTAATTTAACCCACAAAGGGCATGAGGAAGCCTTTATCTGATATAAACCTTTTTCTGTAAAGAAAACACATTCTTGGTAGTAGTGCTGCATTTTCATATTGAATTGATCTATTTTGCCTTTAAGGGTCATTGCATTGTGTAAGCAAAGAGCAAAGGATCAAATTTTAGTGAAAATATAATTGCATAATATAATTTGTAATTTCAAAAAAAAAATGTAGCTATATGTGTTATTTACTAGTTCTCAGTTTTAATTAAAAACAAATAAAAAGGTGAATATAAATGGAATTGGGAATACCACGCTAATTTACATCAGTGTTTAATTCCTGAAATATAATAATTAAAGTAAACACTAATTACTAAAACTATTTTTCATTGTTAAAGTGCAAAATGTACTTATTTCTGACATGGACTTCTGTTTTTACAAGAGCTCTCTCTTGTGGCTATAACTGTTTCTACATTGTACCTAGTTCAGATATTTTAAGGACCTTTTTAAAAAGAATTGTTTACTTTATTTTAAGGTAGTAGGAAAAACAATAATATAACTATGTCCAGCCATGGACCAGGCAGTGATAATATAAATCTGTATAAATCATCTAGAAATCTATTTATTCACCAAAGAATAAAGACTGTTGAAAATAGATACTTATATTTTATTCTAATAGGAAGGCTGGAAACAATAGCCAACCTAGAAAAAATGGCAAGAACTATATATAATCAAAACACTGACTATGCTGCAAAAGCAAAGATAGGATAATCAAAACAAATGTAATGTATGGTCAGGAGAGCTGGTTTGTAGTCACACAACACTGAAGAACTCGTTAAAAATGGTGAAGGAGAAAGATGTAATTGTTTCTGCTTCTTTTGTGCAATCTCTGTTTATCCACTGCATTTCTCTATAACACGGATACACTTGCAGCGAGTGAGAGATGTTCAGAAAGCAGTTTGAGCCAAGCTGTTCAGTGATGTCATCTTTGGTGCTGGTCATCTTATAGCAGGTACTTATTAAAGTGAACTGTGCTGAGAACCTGGTGCACACCATCTACTGACTGCATCTATGCCTGCCTCCAACTTTTACCTGCACTGGGTGACAACTGCTTCATTCCCATAAAAGCAGTCTTCTGGGAATCCCTTATTAGCCTATATGCCTGGACTATCTCCCTTTTCCAGCTGGAATTAAGGGATTTTCAATAGTACAGTCTGCACATTAGGAGAGAGTACAGAGCAAATCTGCTTTGAGAAATGGTGCCATAAATGAACTGTGATTACTATCAAGGATTAGACCACTTCATATTTAATGCAGAACTTGGACATATGAATAATGGGACCTAAAACTTTGTAATAAGGAGAAAATAGCAGTCTGGAGTCTAGTACTAGTGGGAGTTACACTCACCAATGTTAGGGAAGTAGATTAATTACTCTTTACTAACCTGTTCTCATCATATGGTGATGATATATCTTTCGGTAAACTGTGGGATTTTTGTTTGACATGGCTTTTCTGCTTCCCAGAGCTATGTAGTTGCACTAATAATAAATGATAAATCCAGCTTTCAATCTTCTCTAGCTTACTCAAGGTGTCACCAGCTCATTTATCAATATTTTAAAAACCTCAAATGGAAGATGCTATAATCAAAACAGGTTAGTGTCTGATGAAAAGTGTCTGAAACAATTTAGTTTAAAATATCTGCAAGACTTTTCATGATTTTAGTGTGCTTATAAGTTTCCATACAGCTAATACACATTTCCCTAAAAAGGGCAGAAATTTACAGTAGAAAGATGTTCTTTCAAATTAGTCAAAATCGTTTCAAAATACAGCAATCTGTACTTCAAATATCACCAGAAGAAGATGATGGATGAAACTCTTCAATCTCAGAAATTAAGATATGTCAATAGCTGTGTCAGATTAAGCAGAACTCAGAAACCTTTCTGGGTAAGGGGTTAAACGGAATGACTCATAGCTCTTAGTAAATGCTTCTAGCCACAAAAAGAGAGTGGCTACACACAAACTGCCAGCTGACATTTAGACACAGTAGCTGGGATATTCAACTTCCTAAAGCACATCCATGAATTAGTGAAGAATTTGTTAGTTGGTTCAAGTAAAAATTGTTCCAGAAAATGATCTAAGACCTTGAAAATACCGATAATTGCTTTCAGACCTGAAAGCATTGCCTGCCTGGTTCTTTTTAAGATACTAACATAGATGACCTCTACAAAGTGATTGTGCCTGACATTGTGTAAAAGCTGAGACCAGCAAAGTGTGGAAGGAATTTATGGTGTGATTTTAAATAGTTTCTCTAACCACTAAAGCTTTAACAAACTATTTTGGAAAAAAAAAAAAGTAATTTCATTTTTGGCTTAAAAAAATTCTTTTACAAAAATTGGAAAGAAAAAGACAAATGAAGTTAAACCCAGCTATTACTGAGTTTCCCAATATAAATAAAATTACATGCAAAACAAATAATGTCTTAGTTCTCAAAACGCATTGTGATTTGACAACAAATAACAACAAAATGTCAATAGCTTTATTCAAATGAGTAGTTTGACAGATTACAGAAGCTATATGTTTAGAGATTTAAAACATTAGAAAAGTAATACTGACAAGTCCCTCAGTCCCAAGGCTTTGTGAAGTCAGTATAAAGTCCATGGCCTGGGACTACCAACAGCATGACCGAATTTACTGCACTACAGGACGAGGTTCTCAGACTCAACCCTTTGGCCCTAATCTATCATTCTTCCACCTGTATCTATATGTGGAACCTGCTTGATGTTGGGAAATCATTCATGTGATGTCCCAGTCTCTGTGGGATGGCAACAAGTTGCTCCAACCCCTGTGCTGGAACTGACATACTTTTACTGAGATTCTTTATTTCCACAAGTACTTCTGATTCAGTTTAGAACTGGACCATAAACCAGGGAATAAGAACTGGGAATGAGGATTTCCTGTTGTGAAGCTACTGTTTATGTTTTAAAGATTGTTTTAATTGTTGTTAAGTAGTACTTACCCTAAGTTAAGGACTTCCACTTTCCCATACTCTGTCAGCAAGCAGGTACATAAGAAGCTGTGAGGGAGCATTGCCAGCTGACCCAAACTGGCCAGAGAAATACTCCATATCACAGGACATGCCCTGTGTATAAATCAGAAAGAGTTGGTAAGGAAGGGCTGGTCACTGCTGGGGGATGGACTGGGCATAAGTCAGTGGTGATGAGCAATCGTATTTTTCATCTTTTGTCTTTCTGTGGTTTTATTCCTCTCCTTTTATCATTTTGTTTCCTATTACTATTAAGACTATTATATTTTACTTCATTCTATTATTAAACTGCTTGTATTTCTGCCCACAGGTTTTGGCTTTTTGCAGTTCTCTCCCCCATCCCACTGAGGGAGGCAAGTGGAGGGAGGCCAGCAGCTTCATGGTTCTTAGCTGCGAGCTGTGGTTAAACCATGACAGCCATTTTTGACACCCAAGGTGGGGCATAAAGGGTTGAGATAACATAAGATCTGGCAAAAGCATGTTAAAACATATTTGTTATAAGCATTTATTATGTAAGTTTAATAGTCACTGGTTACAATGCTCATTTATTTGCTCTCTGAATTTTTGTGCTTGTTCTCAGAGTTGTGTTTAACTTTACTTGCAGTATGTGTTTTGTTGTGCTATTTTTCACCTCTGGGGGCTGGGCTAGGGTTCCTGGTGCTGAACTTTGTAACACTGCCTTAAGGAATGATGGAATTTCTAGCCCTGAAATTAATCTAGTGTTTGTACTCAGCATTGCCATCAGCTCTGTACTTCGGGAGCCATTATTGGAAACCATTAATTACATCTTTTACCTGTTCAGAGAGACAGTCTATGGAGGAGACATCTTTTCTTATCTTTCTCTTCTCCTCCAAGTCAACTACAATAGCATTTAAGAATTTTGAAAATTTGAATATCCTTGAGATGTTGAAGCAAGCATGGTTCTATTGATAGGAATTGTGATTGTGTTAAGATCTTTTTTATTGTTTTTATTGTTATTTTATTGTTAAGCAACTATTTATGACTATTCTGATCCCTGTGACAAGCACTGTGACTACTTCAACCCTTTCAACAAGCACGGCAACTGCCTAAAGCCCATGACAAGCACTGTGACTACTCAAAACCTTGTGTCAGGCATTGCAGCTACTCAGACCCTGGCAATGGGTGATGCAGCTGAACCAGAGAACCAATCCATACCAGTATCAGTTGCCTTGGCATATAAGAGGAAATGAACATGAAAGTCATCTCATTTACTAAAGAAGAATGAAGTAGGGTCACTACAAGAACAGGAGGAAGGGGCAGAACAAGAGGTGACCACCACATCTTTGAGTGAGCTGTGGGATATAAAAAAAAATAATTCAGCATCTTATGACCTGGTTTCTCCAATGCTGTGATAACAAGGCCAGTAGCCTGGAATTAGAGGATATGGAGCCAAGCAGGCAGCATCACTTTCTACATTGACATTGGCAATGTAGATAATGTCAGTGACATTGACAAGGCAATGGGAAAAGAGACACAAGTCCTCTATCTCTGAAGGCAAGTCCTCTCAAGTCTGAAGGAAAAAGATCCTTTTCAAGGAAGTTGTGTGTCACACAGGTAAACGCACAACTATGGAAAGAGACATCTAGTACCTGAGGGAATTAGCTGTGCTAGGAATGATGCATTATGATCTGAACAGCAGACAGTCCCCCACAGATCCAGAAGTCCAATGCAGGTGACCTCTGTGGTGGAAATGTGAACAGAGCACAGAGTTGTCATAAGCCAACTCATTGGCAGTAACGACCTGGAGAGACAAAGTGTCACCATCAACAGATAAATTGGCAATACAAATAAAACCTCTCTTCTCACTACAGACTTGTGTCTTGGCTGGAAAAACTGTCCAAAAAGTAGGAAAGTATCCCCTGTACAGACTTACATCTCAGCTATTAAGTGTTCTTTTGCTCAAGAGGGAGGATATAGGAGGTACACATGATGTGTGACCATGGAGAGAACATGAGGGGGAATGAAAAATTGATCTCAGCCTTAGAGGCTGAGGTGTGGGAGTTGCAGGGAAAAACAATTACAAATGGGGATTCTTCCTGTAAAGTTGCTGCTCCAGTCTCCAGCAGGCAGTAACCCAGACAGTGTAGAAGGGCTGATCTTACTCCTGATCCTGTGGGAATGAATTCTGATCTGTTTTTGCAAGAGGTAAGTGGAGAATCCTGTGATCAGTATTAGAGAGGTCTGGCCTCTAGCCAGGTGGTGGAGAGGGACAACCAGATATACTGGTACATATGGTTCAGAGGGCCTGGCATATCAGTCAGAAGTATAAGGACCTAGTAAGATATTGGTGAACAGTGCACCCTTATGCCATCAAGCTATACATCTGTTTTTCCAGAGTGACAGGAGGATCTTAACAGCTAAATGTATAGGAAGCTGAAATAAGCCTGACTAGGAATGAGTGGCAAAAGCATCCCATTGTGACTGGCCCAGAGGCTTCTTGTATCCTTGGAATAGGTTATCTCAGGAGTGGGTATTTCAAAGACACAAAAGGGTACCTTTGGAGTTTCAGTATAGCTGCCTCAGAGATGGAGGAAATTAAGCAGCTGTCTATCTTTTCTGATCTCTCTCTTCTGTTGTGGGGTTGCTGAAAGCCAAAGAACAGGTGCCTACTGCCACCACAATAGTGCAGCAGTGGCAGTATTGCACCAAGACTCCGTGATTCTGATCCATAAGCTGATTTGTCAACTTTAGAGCCAAGAACTGATCAGCAGGAGCCACTCACCCAATAAGAGTCCCATATGGCCAGTGAAAAAGTCTGACACAGACTAAGAGAGACTATTGTGGCCTGAATGAAGTCTCACCACCACTGACTGCTGCTGTCCCACAATGCCTGGTACTTAGTTTCTGTCTGGGATTAAACCACGACAGGCAGCCTTAAGTCCTTACACTGTGTGTTTATTGATACCACTGAGGATGCACAGGGTTGCACGTATGATTCAGGTCCTAAATGCTGTTCACCAGGATCCCAAAGGTTTTTTTGGAAGACCTATATCCTAGCCAATTGGACTGGCCTGTATAGTTTGGGATTATTCTGTCAAAGGTGCAGGACATTATTTTTTTCACATCTCATGCCTATCTTGTTGACTCAGTATTGAGCTCTGTCTCTATGGTGGCTCTTCTTCTGGTCTATTTTGTTTTCAGTTCAGTGTTTTCCACAGACCTAGGGAGAATTCATTCACTCTTGTTTCCAAGATGATTTTAAAAATATGGAGACATATTACCAACTCTAAGAAACTCAAGCTTACAGTTCAAGTTTGAACCATGAACTATCTTCCCTGAAACTCGGTTTGAGCTTGGTAGTTCATCCAGCTTTCCACTCATATCATAGTACATCTCTTCAGTCCTATTTTACCAGCTTGTCCACAAAGGCTGTGTGAAATGCTGTCTAATATGCAATTATTCACTTAGAATTTTATTTTAATTTTTTTTTGCATCTTAGAATGTATTTTTACATTTGCTTTGTCATTCCTTGTTCAAATGTATACTTGGGGACTGGATACTTACCCATGAAAACTGAGGCATAGGAAGACACTGGATACCTCAGTCTCTTCTGTGTCATTTGCAATTATCTTGCCAGACCTGTTCAGCAGAAGACCTGCATCTTCCAAGTACTTCCACTTAATTTCTGAAGATAAAAAATAACAGATAAAAATGCAAACATAAATGAATCATCCAGACTGTGGGTATTTTCGGTTTAGGTATTCATATTTGTGTTTTCTTCCTTCCATGTGCAAAATAAAGTTTGCCGGTTTTTTTATCTTCAAAGTACCAGATGTTTGTAATTTCATAGTTTAAAAATCATAAATTGTTTTATTTTCTGCAGTAGTCATGTAATGTGGTCATAGAACAGTAAATAAAAGCATGGCAAATCAAAGGGTTGTATTCCTAGACCAGAACTTTTTTCTGTAATGCAATTATATGTATTGTTTCACTAAAATCTTCTGCTTTAGAAGGCATGTAACTTCATTAACCTCATTTTCATATAATGAACAATATAACAAAACAGAACAACAAAAACAAAACCCCTTCAAACTATAAACCCCTCTTCAATTTTTCTGTAGTCAAAGATATGTTTTCCTTCTAATTCTTATGACTTTGAGCCAGGAATGTCAACTCTCTAAACTAACTGAATAATTGTAACTGAACACATGGAATGATAAAAACAATCTCCTCTTATTAAGGAAATAGGGTATAGAATCTAGGAAAAATGAAAGGTTGGTGAGTCTGTTGAAATTCTATGAATAGAAATTCAGGATTTTTAAATTATTATATAACTTACCTCTTAGTGAGCAGTACATGTCTAAAGGATTAAATAACTGATTAGATCCTAATAATTTTGCAATCTTTGTAAGATAAAATTATCTATTAAAAGCTGATTTTTATTGCTAGAAAGGTGAAAAAAATCATAAATTAAGCTGTTAAAAGTGATTGTGTATTTTTTCCATGTTAATAAATGAAAAAAGGCTTTCATGAACTCTTATGTTGTACTAATATCTTAGAAGATGTCATTAGAAGTTAAATGCAGTACATACTGCAATAAAAATATTATTTTTCCAGTTTTAACTTATGTATTTCTCACATTGTCTTACCTGTTTGTTTCCTGTCAAATATTCAACAGATTTTTTTAAAAAAACCCTCTTATTAACTGTTTTCTTGATATTACACAAGTTTTTTAACACCCAGCCAACTTATATAGCTTGTCTGTTCACAGAACAGTCTGTAATGATAAATATCATCTGTCATCATCTAATACGGAAACAGTAGTGGCCTGTGAAATATACAGAAAACAAAGTTTCTATGCTTCATCAATGGTAGATGTGATGCAAATTAAATCAGTGCAAAAAAAAAAAAATAAAAAAGATAGAAAATAAAAAGTCAGAGCTTTGGAGGAAAGAGGGTAGAAAAGAGAAACTCAGCAGTAAGAAATGAAAGACCAAAAGGAAAAATTATTTTAGAAACAACACAAAAACAAATAAACAAAGAAGTTCAAGAACATATAAAATTCAGTAACTGCAGGAATTCACGTTGTGGGTTATGAGTTGGAACTGCTGCAAGCTGAGTGGATTTAAAGAATAGAACAGAATAGTTCAGCTGGAAGGGACCTACAGTAGTCATCTGGTTCAACTGACTGACTTCAGTTCAGGGCTGACTAAAAGTTGAAGTATGTTATTCAGAGAATTGTCCAACTGCCTTGCAAACACTGACACTGTTGGGCCATCAACCAGCTCTCTGGAATGCCTGTTTCAGTGTTTGACCACCCTCTCAATAGAGAAATTCTTTGTAATGTCTGGTCTGATACTCCCCTGCCACAGGTTTGAACCATTCTCATGCACTGGATACCAGGAAAAAGATTAGCACCTCCCTCTCCACCTCCCTCCTCAGGAAACTGCAGAGAGCAGTGAGGTCATGCCTCAGCTTCCTGTTCTCCAAATTAGTCAAGTCCATAGGACATTCCTTAGCCAGTCCTCATTGGACATGCCTTCCTGCTCTTTCACCAGGCTTGTTGCCCTCTCCTGGACACATTCAAGGACCTTCACATCCTTCTTAAATGAGTGGCCCAGAACTGCACAGAGCACCCTACGTGAGGCCACAGCAACGTTGAATACAGTGGGGTAATCACCTCTTTTGGCTCACTTGGTGATGCTGTGGTTGATGTAGTTCAGGATGTGATTTGCCCTCATAGCTGCCAGGGCACACTGCTGGCTCATACTGAGCTGCTGCCAACCAGCACACTCATTTATGCTTGAGCAGCATCTATTCCACAATCACATTAAGCACAGTCTCATGGACTAGAAGCCAGTAAATGCTATAATGTGGGGTTTTTTGAACTAGCAATGGGCTAAGCTATGTCATATACAGCCAGATGGATGTATATGAGTATGGTCATACGTGTCCAAACGATTCCACCTACTGTTGAATATATTTTAAAAGGTGCATTTGTTTACAAAATAAAACAGAAATTAATTAGACTTTCTGTGGAGATGTTTTTCCCAAATAACATGGCAGCAACATAAATCTTGATGTTGAAACCTTGGGTTTTATTTTCTCCCATAACTGTTGCTGAAAAGAGGACTCAGAATTAATGCAATGAAACCCACTCTAAGTACCATCTTTGACCAACCGTTATGTAGTAGCAGTTTTATTGAGGTATTCTATCAAACATCCACCAGATGTCAGAACATACTTGCACAATCTTGCAAGTTGTGGCACAGAAATGTAGCTAACACAGATCTGACCCTTCCGATACATAACACAGAAGTGCAGTGTTGTGTATCACTCACCCTGCTGCAAAACGAGCAAAACAGTGCAAAGAAAATTCTTATGCTAAGTTACAGATATCAAATAGAATTTTTATTCTGTATTGTTCTATATGAAACACTTTGACTGCTAGCTATTTATTTGTGAAAAAAGAAAATACAGGGCAGAGAACCACCCTGTAGTCACTATAGCCATTCCTATTCTTAAATATGAAAGAGGAGCAAAGAATGAGAGGTCTAGACTTTTTTCAATCTTAATAAGAAGACTAAGAAATAATTTTATAACTTCATTCAAATATCTATATTGTCTCAGTGCAGAAGACAGACCGTTCTTAGACAAGCACAGCTATAGGGTGTAGAACAATGAATACAAGTTGCAATACAGAAAATCATAATTTGACATAAGGGGAAAAAACTAAAACTCACAATTTAGTCACACAAATGTTTGTGTCATCTGTCTTCAGATATTCAAAAATCACTCAGACAAGATCATGAGCAACCTCATTACAATTTCAAGTTAGATCCAGCTTCAGAGATGATCTAGCACATTTGGACCAGGTGATCTCCAGAGGTCCTTTTCAATTCAAATTGTTCTCTTGTTTTATTTCAGTAGCATTTCAGAAGTAGGAGACATTAAGGAACATAAAATGTCACTAGGCTGCAATCTCCAGACATTTTTTTTTTTAAAGGTAGTTTATAGAAGTAAAAAATTAGCCTCCTCACTACAACAGTCAGATGTTTCTTTCCCCTCAGGTAGTTTGGCAGCTGCACAGAGATGCTCCAGTGATTTTCTGTATTTCTTTGCATGAGGTATTCTTCACATACAGAATTCATTATCATGAGAACTCCTTTCAATGAGAGCTTAGTGTTTGAAATGTCATCATTTGGTTTTGTATCATTATAAAGCTGACAATTTTGTTTTATTTCCTGACAAAATATTAAATAGATCACAGAAGTCCAATGGTTTTAACTACAACTTCACTTAGGAAGTGTTTTCAGGACCAAGACTGCCCTGTTTTAACAGTTTAAGACTATGCATTGAAACATCACCAAAAAGAAGAAAGAAAAGGGGCCTTAAAGTTAACATCTAAGTGAAATAAATAGATATTTTCGTCTGAGTGTCATAAGAATTAAAAAATGTAATAAGATTTTACTGAGGATTACTCTGACACTTAACACAGATCAAATATATTTTGCTCTGAAAATCTATGAACGTATTACAGAATAATTTCCTTTCCAGTCACTTTTCTTGCCAGGTAACTCTTATAAATTCTTCAGATAAAACCTAAAACTTTGAATATATAATTAATTTCTTGTATTTTCCCCAATTTTTTTGAATGATAGATCCCTATCATCCTCAAGATTTCTTACAATACATCATGTACTAACTAAGATAAATTATCTATGATGGTTTTAAAAACGGTGTATGGCCCAAGAGGTTTGACAACAACATTCTTATTGTTTTCAGTTTGCCTTCTGTTTATTTTACTGAATGAATGTTTCATGCTAAAAAGAATACTGTTATTTTACTCACAGGATTTATCAAATCTCCATTTAACCTAAACCCACAGATGTACAATGCCTAACTGAAATGCAAAACAAACTAGAATTTTCCATTTCTTTTAGAAAGAAATTAAAAATGCATTTTATGTATTATTTCTGAAATAATAATAATGTAATTTGTTTGATTCATAGAAGGATATACTGTTTTCTGATAATGATCCCTGAAGGCATAACGTTATGTCCAGAGGCCTAAAGCTGCTCAGCACAGTGGTCAAATTGTTTAATACTGGCTGAGAACAGAGTGTGTTGTACTCCAGGCTTGTAGTGATTTGGAATATAACAACTTTTGTCACCAATCCTAAGGCAAAATTTAGAGGTAGGAGGATAGTGTCCTGGCAAAACCAGTCTCCTTCCATGAAGGGATGGGTTCCCACTGGTACAGTATGAGATAAGAACCATTTAATCTCATTTATCGTGTTGTTCTTCTCAGAATTCCAGTTAGAGCCTGTCTGCTGAATTTTCAGGAGTCAAAATAAGCAGGCTTGGGTGTTCGTGTGTTCTGCTTTGGAGAAGAAGATGTATGTGGTTTCTTGTTTGTCTGTCTGGAGTTTCTGGGGTTTTTCTCTTTTTTTTTTTTTTTTCCCCCCCAATTTTTTGCTTTTTTTAACTACTCCATAGTTCTCATTGTTTTCAGCATCAGAATAATTGAAATCCCATATGATTTGTGTTGCCACCATTTCACTCTCTCTGCTTATCTGCATAAGCAATTGAGAGTCTACTTTCTTGTTTCACTCTGGAGATGCAATAATTTTTGTTTGAAGCACTTCTATAAAACCTGCCTATCTTTTACTTCAAGCCAGTTTGCTTTTACAGTTTGCAAGAGTATTCTGCCACATAACAAGGCTTTTAATTTATTTTATAAATGTGATCACATCTACAATACATTTGTTTTCTACCAAAAAGAAACTTCACTGAAGAATTTTACCACAACTGCAAAACATCTACACAGTGAAGTAACAGTTTAAGACCCAGGAGTATTATTTGGTTTTCAGTGATACCTTGTACCACATAGGTACAACCTATGTCTGTTTATCAGGAATTAAAAATAAATATGTGCATTTCTTAGCGCTAAAGTGACATGAATAAAATAGATAGACTAATCAAAACAGTAAAATTTGATTAATTTGAGAGATAATATATAGAGGTCAAAGGTAAATGAGGCCACACAGTTATTATAGTAAATTATCATCTGATCACTTCCAGGGCCACATTATGTGAACTCTCAGTTTTCTTTCCTATAACTGAAGAAAAGTAAACTGTGTCTGCATTCTGAAGTAAGACTAAGAGTTTTTTTATTGGCATGAGATTTAATGTCATCTAGTGGAAAAACAAACCATATTGATGCTTTCTGACTGCTGAAACTGGTGACTTAGCTAATACAATACTTTGATGAATGAAAGCAGATGACAAGTTGGGGAAGAAAGAAGACTGATGCTTCAGGTTTTTGTTCAGAACACTGATTAAAATGTAGGAGGCTTAGTGACCATTGGATTTATATGGAATTGTAAGGAGACATTTACACAAATATATGCAAATACAGGAATACAGCACAGGTGAAAACAGAACTATTTTTTGTCAAAATTATAAGGGCTTTTTTAGGGGTTGCAGCAGAGTCCATGTTTCATTTCTGAAGTTAGTGGGATGATATGTAGTGCAAGTTACTCTCCACTAAAAGTAAAAATATTTAAAAATCTGTTTCTATGTGCTAGATGCACCAGTAAACTGGGGGAAATGAGAAGCTGGTAATCTCACTCATTGACTCCATTTTTCTAGATCTAGTGCTTTGTTCTCTATAGTATCACTTCAGAATCTTCTGATTTGAAAGGTTTGCTTATCTTGCAGAGAATATCTTGTAATAAAATCTCTGAGGTTCATCAGTATTATATAACTAGAAATGTAATTGCACTAAACACATCAAGGCTGATTACCGCTTCCAAGTACTATGGGTTTTTCTTAAAATGTTGTTACAGTACAAATAATAGTAACCTACACCTGTGCATGTTCTTATGTCTACAGGTTGATGGCAGCAATAATTCTGGTTATTCAGGACTTTAAGAATATTTAGTTTAATTATAAAAAATGGATATCAAACAAAATTCTAAGTTACTGCTTATTTAGTTCTATATTACAAAATGCACTGAAATAGAAGCTTTAACACATGCAACACTTTGGAATTCATGGGAAATAATAAGTGTCTTAAAAATTTCCAAAATCTATGTTGTAGAATGGAAAAAAGTTCCATGTCAGTTAATTCTTTTTCTGTCAACTGAAAACCTGACCAGGATCAATGAATATAATTTTTTAATACTTTCAGTTCCCTGACTGTGCAGTAATTCTCCATCAAGAAGGATTTTTACACAGTAAGTCTGTAGGGGATGGGTTGGTATCAGTCACTTGTAATCAATGTGTTCTTTGACTGTGCATGTTTATTCAAGACATTAGACTGAGGCTCATAAACAGAAACTATTCAATACATTTATGATGCTTAATGGTTTTGTTAATCTCCAAAATACATAGGAATTTCTTCCTTTTTTTCCTCCCAACCAGCTGTTGCCTAACATATCTACATACTTCTATCAAGTTGTCTCAAAGTTATCAAATCAAGTAGTTCCGTTGTCTCTGTTTTACAGGTGGGAAAAAGGTGTATAAAGCACACTCAGGTTCACTGACAAGAATCATAGTGTGGCTTGAGGCTAATTTCGTATTTTCCACCAATACTGTTCTAAATGTAAACATAATATCCCACTCCAGCTGTCAATCCCTCCCATTACATAGGTCCATCTTATTAAATTTTACAGTTTTTCAAGTGATGGATTAGTAGAACCATGGAATGGTTTGACTTGGAAGGTTTTTACAGATCATCTAGTGCCAATCTCAATGCCATGGCCAGGGACACCTTCCACTGAACTAGATTGCTCTAAGGCCATCCAACTATGCCTTGAACCCTTGCCAGAAATGCAGCATCCACAACTTGTCTGAGCAACCTGTTCCAGTGACTGATCATCCTCATGGTAAAGAAATTCTTCCTTGTATCTGCCTGGTAAGCAGCACACCTATCAAATGTCAGGCTAGCAAATGGGTACCTCTGTACCTCTCAGAAGACAGTGTCTACTACTATCACTATAATAATAACACTAAAATAGAGCTAGTTACATGTTTAGATAACTGCACCTATTGGTGATTTGATTGATTATGAAATCTAATAACAGTGTCCACACCACCAGTCCTCACACTCTTATCTGCTAAATCTCTTGTCTACTAACACTTCTTTTTGATTCTTTTTGTCTGTATGAACAAAGTTATAGAGGAGATTATTCTGGGAAGTATTGAAAAACACCTGAAAGACAATGCTGACATCAGTCGCAGCCAGCACGGCTTCATTAGAGGAAAGTCCTGCTTATCAAACCCGAATTCCTTTTATGACAAAGTAACCGACCTAGCTGATCAAGGGAAGCCAGTTGATGTAATCTTTTTGGATTTCAGTAAAGCCTTCAATACTGTCTTTCACAGGATCCTCCTGGACAAAATGTCCAGCACAGCTGGATAAACACATCATGTGGTGAGAGAGCAATCAGCTCACAGGTCAAGTACAGAGGGTAATAGTGAATGAGGTGACATCAGACTGGTGACCTGTCACTAGTGGGGTTCCACAGGGTTCCATCTTAGGCCCTGTGCTTTTCAACATCTTCATAAATGACTTGAATGCAGGACTGGAAGGGGTACTAAGCAAGTTTGCAGATGACACAAAACTCGTAGGAGTGGCTGACTCCCTTGAAGGCAGGGAGTCCCTGCAGAGAGACCTCAGCAAATCAGAGGGCTGGGCAATCACCAGCCATAGGAAGTCCAGCATGGGAAAGTGCCAGACTCTGCACCTGGAGTGGGGCAACCTCAGATGGTCGTACAGACTGGGTGTGCTGATTTAAAGGTAAACCAGCAGGAGGAATAAATCCAACTCACAAACAGATTACAAGTCAGAATTACAGTTTAGTAAAAAG
>JAWWEU010000001.1:65773026-65788243 GCA_035583155.1 Acropternis orthonyx
AGACAGAGGGTGATTCCTCTGAGGTGCAGGGTTGGTAGATGAAAGAAAAATTCCAAGATTTTAAACCCATAACAGTTGGTTTCTTAGGGAAAAAAATAATTGACTGCTGCACTATCTGGTATAGTGATGTAGTTAGATACTAAATAAAACTAACAAGAATTAATTTGATAACTTAGTGGTAAACGCTGAGCGAAAGGCTGAGATACTTAATACCTTCTTTGCCTCAGTCTTTAATAGCAGGACCAGTTTTCCCTGGATATCCAACCCCGGAGCTTGAAGACAGGGAGCAGAGTGAAGCTCCTAACATCAGGCTGGGTGGGAATGTTGATCTGCTTGAGATTAGGAAGGCTCTGCAGAAGTATTTGGATAGGCTGGTCCAATGGGCTGAGGCCAATTGTGTGAACTTTGACATGACAAAGTGCTGGGTCCTGAATTTGGGTCTAACCTATTGTATGCAGCACTACAGGCTTAAGAAAGAGTGGCTAGAAGTGGTTGAGTCACCATCCCTGAAGGTATTTAAAAGACTTGTATATGTGGCACTTAGAGACATAGTTTAGTAGTGGTCTTGAAAATGGTTGTACTTGGCCTTAAAGGTCTTTTCCAACCTAAATGATGCTATGATTCTATGTGGCAAGGTCAGCTGCAGAGCTGGGAAAATCACAGCAACACAGAAGGACTAAATTAGTTGCAGATTATTTCAAAATTTTCTTCTATACAAATTCCAGCATGTTGTATATTATATATTCTTCATCGCATATTTCTATCAAGTGAAATGCACCACTGACAGAGATATATTAGGCTGCACACAAGAGATTTATGAGGCACAAGAGAGTTGCTTTCTGACCCAACAATATATGGAGCATAAATCTCTCCCATTAAAAAGTCCTTTGAAGCTGCTCTCATGTTGAAAATATAAAACAAAATAAAGTATAATTTTTGCTACTGAAATTATGTTTGGAAGTTGTAATGAGTCATTATCCTTCACTTACAAGAGAAGCTTTGCTTGAGTTCACATAGCCTCTGTTTTATGTGTCTCTCAAACAGAACTCATTTTTCAAACAAACAAAAAAAAAGGATTTTAATTTCTTTCTTTTTTTTTTTTTTTTTACAAATTGACTATTTTATCATGGATATTTTTCCTTTGATTCTTTTAAAAGACTGTTCACAAAATGTTGGCACAAAACAAACCTCAAAAGTTACCTAAATAATGATAACATAAACAAATTCTGATAGAATTAATTCATATTTGACTTGTTTGACTGAGACAAAATATGTGGAAGCTTGTAATTTTCTGGATGGTTATATTAAATAAAAATGGAAGTAATAGCATGATCCATTCTTTGATTATTTGGGTGTTTAAAAGCATACTTGCATGTTGTCTAGTAATTTCACATTATTTTAACTTCCAATTTCTACTTTTGAGATTTACTTAATAGCCTTTTAAAACTACACAAAATCATACTCTGAGATGATGAATTCCACTTAAAGTACAAAATCCTGTAATTTACATCATCCAAGTAGTATCTTTCTCTTTTGTTTGGTGTTTTTTGGGAAGTTTCTATATGTTTTGTTGGGGTTTTTCCCCACTTTCTAGTTAGCCAAGACTATTGCTGTTTGGAAGTAAAATTGACAGTGCTGACACTGAAAAAAAGCTTATCTTTTCTCAAACAATAACATAAATTGTTCAAGTAGTTACTATCATTATATATTTCTCAGAAACCCAAGGCTCTGAATGCAATTGAATCACTTAACAGTAACATTTGATGTACTCCTTTGGCATTCTCTAAAATTAATGTATTCCCCATAAAATTTCAAATTCTGATGGCTCTACAGGTTGTTCAACAGTAACTGTAAAGAGAAAACTGTATCTAAAGTAATTGTTCCATAGCAGCTGCTATTCTGTAGCACTTTAAATAATTAGAAGGAAATGTGTGAACCTCTCTCAAGTACGATAGAACAGTCTGTAAGACAGTCCATGTCTTCATAACTAAAAGCATGGTAGATAAATCCCTAGTCCTCCAGGTAGATAATGTAGAATTTCTTGTGTCTGCACTCATCAGTTAAGGTCCATCAGGGTGGACTGGCCATATTTACTACAAAGAACTTTCCCAGAGACACTCAGTAACCTAAGCAACACCTATAACTTCTTTAGTACTTTTTCAGTTAAGTGTTATATCACAACTCACTAGGGTAATATTCTCAGTCCCAAAAAAAGTACATTAAATAACCTGAAATGATGCTTCAGAGCATGTAGTGATTCTGACAGGTACATAGCTTGATAATATGCAGAGCAAAGGCAGTAACTTGGGGCTAATTTATCCATTTTGTTTACACAGAGGGTGCCAAGGGAATGAACTTTTCTGAGAACTGCAAATGTGTCTGAAAGGTAAGGTGTTTCTTCAGAAACAGGACGGCCTTGGAATAAATAAGCACACACTGCAGCTGATCAGGAGATTAAGGCCCAAGAGCAGACTCCAGGTTCACATTTTCTGATAGTATAGAATCAGAGAGAATGTTTTAAATTTCTTTTACAAAATACTCAAGTACAAAGAAATAAAGAAATGCTTTTTCCTTTAAACACTATAAAATAATACATAATTGCAGATAAATTATTTTTACTGTGTTTTCCTGTACTTTTTCCACTCTTTAAGTTTCACCACACAGAAGTAAGGTATCAAACTATGCTGAGACTAACCAGTAGGTATCATAATTTATGTTTGAAAAGATCTATGTTTCTGAGATTAAAACTCATGATTACAGAAAGCAAAACTGCTATTCTAATTTCTGAATTGTGTTAAGAAATCCCCCTTCCCCCCTGGCAAAAAAAAAACAAAACAAACCTTCCTTATATTAAGAAATTACATTTTGATTTTTAAACATATTATATGAATTTTAGCAAACTTTTACATTGCAAGATTAGACATTATTTAGTGTTTTAATTATGTCACTATTTCTTCTGGCAATACCATATTAAAATTTTAAGTAGCCATAGGGGTTTTTTTCCCTTTCTATTTGCTTAAATAAACAGGCATAAGGAATTTAAACAAGAATCATCATTATCACTTTCATTTTGAAAGGTCAAATTATTATTCAGCACAGCAGGAGATGTAAAGCAGGAAAACTCTGAAGGTTCCCCTTAAAAGAGTGATAAACATTCAGTATGCCTTGGAGTCACTTAATCAATTACAGTGCTAGTAACATTGCCAAAGGTATTTTCAAAATAGATAAATAAGTACCTCAGAAAGACATGGCAGAAAATTTAGTGTTTAAACATAGTCAGATTTTCTCTCGAACTGAAAACCATACCCCAAACTGATAAATGTGAATATTATAATGCCTTTTTTTTTTTAATTTTTGTTCAGCCTATTATAGATAACACCTGCAAAAGTAGCACAGCACATAAGAAGCACCCAATACAGCCCTCAGAATGATTGGAAGGTATACATCAATATTTGCTTATCTGGTTCTTTTGTGTACGTTTTTTGACATGACAAGAACTCCAGATAAGGACTGAGCATTATTGTGTATGCTTAATTATATCAAAGTGTTAGACTGTAGCAGTGAGTTTATACAAATTAAATCAAAAAGGGAAGTGTCAAATACATGGCAAATATGACTCATTCAACCTTTACGGTGCAACCCTGAGAT
Organism: Acropternis orthonyx; assembly: GCA_035583155.1. Lineage (NCBI taxonomy): Eukaryota > Metazoa > Chordata > Aves > Passeriformes > Rhinocryptidae > Acropternis > Acropternis orthonyx. The sequence continues at coordinate 65,776,675 of JAWWEU010000001.1, forward strand.
CTTTCTGGATTTTCTTATTATATGGTTAGATTATATATATAACTTATTTGCATGCAATGTGTCAAATGTGGGCTGGTTTGGGGTTTTTATTTTGTTTGTTTTTTATTTGTTTGGGGGGGTTTTGTTTCTTTATTTGTGGGGGGTTTTTGGTGGTTTGGTTTTCTCTGGGTGTTTTGGGTTGGTTTTTTTTTTTTTTTTTTTTTTTTTTAACACCACAGTGAAATGGATAGTATGAAATCCCTTACGGTGGTGAAATTAAAAAAAGAACAAGTTGAAACTCAAAATGCTTTGGAGCTCTAAACCATGCTGCTTGACACCTGCAGTTCCTTGGGATTCTCAGATCAGCAGGGAGCCTCAGAGAGATGTAAGGATCATCTTCAATAATTCTCTTTTTATCATGACGAAAAAGTCCGGTTGAACAGATATCACCTCTATATATCTAATGGACTTGACAGAAGCACAGTTTACTTTAAACTTGATGACAGAAGATTTTCTCTGTCTCCCCAAGCTAGGGTAAGAACATCTGAAGGGCAGATAACTTACTTCCCTCAAAGACTGTCTTCTCTGTCTTCAGTAGTGTTGTGGATAAGGAGTAGCAATTTATATATCTCTAAGTGAAACCTTTCTTAAGTTACTTCATTGAAATAATCTATTTAAATGTTTTCTGATATTAGTAAGTATCCCATTGTAATACAGCTACATCTGTACTGATAAATTAAATGAACCCAAGGGGCACATCTGCCCCTCACAGTCTGCCAGGTCAAAATGGTTTCCAGACATATTTCTCAGGTTTAATCTCTAAAGTCAGACAATCAAACTACTGAATCTTTGGTCTTGAGTCCTCTCAGTTTCATGGCATTCCTGGGACCCAAAGGCATAACTTGCTCAGTTTAAAATATCTGAAATAATGTAACACAGTTCCTCCCTCCCTATCTGCCTTCCTACTCCCTCATCTGCTTGTCTTCCTACTCATCCATCTTTCCTTTCATCTTTCTTGCTCTCTATATGTTTTTATTTCAGTCTTTCTTGTCGGATTTTTTTTTCTTTCTTCATCTGTCTGTTGGTTATCCTTTCTTCCCTTCTTCCTTTTCTCCTCCCTTCTGTTCTTACTTCTCATCTTTCTGCACAGCACTGTTGTTTAAGAGGTAAAGAACATATTTAATTTTCTGGGGCAATTTCTTAGTGTAAGTCCATTTGTTTCTTTTCTTAATGGTTGTTCTTAACATATTTCTAGGAAGTAGTGGATAATATTCTAGAGGGGAAGTAGCCTACACCAAGTTGAACTTCTTTCTGCTTATTTTAAAGAATAATTTTTTTGTGTGAAACGTATTCACAGCTATCTTCTCATGATTCATTTTGTCTGGAAGCAAACTAACAAGGATGCATTATGGATGCTGGATTGACATCAACATGAAAGACAATTTCAATCAAGTGATTTGATGGTGAATATATGTCTAAAGTTATCTCATTCTAGTTCCCTGTAAGCAGGATATGATGTTCTTAACCAGGGCACACCATTACTTTGCAATTCTAGTTTTTATGGATTCTGGAACACAGAAAAGCGAAATGGATAATGAAGATGTGGAGTCAGAACACTATCAGGCAGTGTCAACACTTAATCCCAGCCTCTTGGAAGCCATGTGCTTGTTTGGTATTTTTTGCACCTCAAGATGCACTTAATGCACAGAACAGATACATAAACACTGATTTTTTTTTTTCTTCCTTAATACTAGTAAAGTATTTGCTGATAAATATCAAACTGCTGTTTGATATTTTGATATTTCAGCAGACATCAGGGGACCCAGAAGGAAGGGTAAACATCATTCCAACATTGATGGCTAAACTGCAAGTTTTTCTGAATTATTTGATTGGTCTTTTAATATATCCCACAGGTAAAGTAAGGCTCAAGCATCTCAGCAGGAAAGATAGTGTAATATATTCACCCCGATCATTAAAACTTTGAAACACTGTATTCTTTTACCAACTCTTGGCCAGGGATTAGAAACTGTATTATCACTTCGGCAGATGCCAAGCACTGAAGCTACTGTTCTATTCATACCTTGAAGCTTTCTATCCCTAAGGATACCTTCTTTACGAAAACTATTGATTTTTGCCATCTGATGTACAGTCACTCACAAAGCATTCTAGTTTTCTCTTTACCTGTGTTACTTTTATGGAGGGAACCATTGATTTTCACTTTTTTTTTAATAGTTCTTTTTTTTTAAATAATTCTTTTTAAGCTTGCCTTTCACCCTCTTCTATGTCAGTAGAAATAAGAAAAGTGAGGAATATGGAAAGCAACTACATTGTCATTGAATTTATGAGGCATGTGGGATGCATATAAACAGACTTTATAGGACTGTTAAACACATTAGCTGCAGTTCTCTGCAAAACAACCTATTTTGTGTGGAAAATGTTCACTATAAAGGAAACTGAAGTTAATAATTTAGAATCATTATTTTTATTTTGTTGTCATGTAGATTTTTAATGACAATCCAGTCTGTTCATAAAAAATACCTTTGTATAGTTAAGACTTGTTCACTATAAATTTCTACAAGTGAAGCTTTACGTAAAGATTCTTGTTAAATAAAGTTCAAAACTGTAAATTGTAAACATTCGGTATTAAGTCAGAAAAAACTTTTGCTGAAGCAGATTACTGGATTTTACATTACAAGGCACTGACTACTTTTGTAATCAACATTATACTGTAGCGCAGGTAATTCACATATTCCAAGCTGGTATTGAAATCCTGATTCCATTAATGACAATGAGAGTTTGACATTATTTGCAGAGACGTAAGAGTTTGATTTGGGGATTTAGCCCATTTCTTCTTTATTGATTAGCTATGAATATAACCTGAAAAATTCTTTTGGAGAGACGCATGTGACTCATAGTTTTCAAGTTTGCTTACAGAAACTGGTAAATGTTAATACTTTCCATTCATGTCACATTTTCAGCTTTAACTGCTAAAAGGGAACTTACCTAGTCCCACAAAACTGAAGTTTCTTCATAATTTTATGTGACAATAGAAATACCAAAAAAGACTAGACTATCCATGAAAGTTCCTCAGAAAACAGGGAGAAACACAGAAGGAATAACAAGTGCAGACCATTAGAAAAAGTATAAAAAGTTTTAAAAAGTGCTTAACATGCCAATATAGTCTTATTTAATTCTTACTTAATTTTGTATTCTAGGTTAGACAGTTAGGCTCAAGTGAAATGGATTTTATAACAGGAATTGACTTACTGAACTACAAAATTTTAACTATGTGAGACAGTGGATCAAGCCTTAAATGCTCCATCTGAACCATTTGTGTAATGTCACAGTGGAAGCACTATAGGAAGTTGTCGAGGGTTTGACCTTGGCAAAATGCCAAGCCCCCCCCCAAACCCACGCGGACCCAGTAAAAGGAGGGAAGGGAAAAAAACTGAAACTGGAAAAAACTTATATACATATATATATTTACACAAAAATTACAACACATATATGTACAAACATAAAAAAAACAACAATAACTTCATCCCAAGTTGCCCTCCCCATAACACAGATTCCAGCCCCAAACCCACAGGAAAAAAACCAAAAAGGTGTTTCCCAGGAAGAACACCCAGCAAGGAAAAGTAGGAGAGAGCAACACCAAACAAAAAAAGAGTATTTACTTCCCAGAGACCAAAACTGCTGTGGATATCTCGGCAAGGAGCAGCGAGGCCTATAGCTCCTGGAGCTGCGACAGGGTGTCCTTCCAAGGCACCACAAGGAGAGGAAAAGGGGAGGGAGGCACTTCCTCCACTGGATTTATACTCAACGTCAGATGATATGAATTACCTCTTTGGTTGCTTGAGTCAGGGGATACTTGTCCCTATAAATCTACATAGAGCCCCATGGCCCACAAAACTGAGGCCTGCTAAATCGGTTTTGGGCCTAACTAAACTAAGGCCTTAATCCGAGTTTTTTGGGGTTTATCAAACCCATCACAGAAGTGCTAGTTTTCTTTGGATTGGTATGGGTATGCAGTATTTATATACAAGAGGACTGAAGGGTGCTGAGGAGGCCACCTTGGACACCACTCTTTTTCCATGAAAAGTTGCCATATAGTGTCACTCTGACAAATTTAGTCAGTCTTTGTGACAGTGAAGAAAGATAATTGGGTCTTCCTGTAGATTCACTCACACTCACATACTCTCTCTCCCTTTGCACTGTCTCTAATAGGCAATGTGGTTTTTCCTAAGATAAGAACACCAGGTGGGTATTGTGGAAAGAACTCTCTAGCATGAGTTTAATGGCTGCTTGTCATTAAAGAACTCCTGGCATATTACCAAAACTTTGGAAGTTTCTTGCATATCCTCAAAAAGAAATTAATTTAGACACTGTTTAAAGATTAGTTATCAACTTCAAATCTAAAAATGAAAGGACTGTTTAATCAGGGACAGGAATCTCTAGTAGTTCTTTTTTTCCCTTTCAAAGACAGAACTCTTTTTTTTTTTTTTTTTTCCCCTAAATACATTTAAATGAGTGAAATTCCATCTTTACCAAAGTTATTTTTCCTCTTGACTGTTGAAAAAATTCAAAGTTAATGTACTCTGAGTGCTCTCCAGGTATAATTGAATTTTCTGTTATCTTCTAAAGGTGAATAATCAAGTGTCCATGAAGTATAATTTATTTGATATAGCATTACTTCTGTTTAAATTGATACTTAACATTATGAAGACCTTTCCCTTGTGTAGCAAAAACCAGTGTTTGATTATAATTGCCATCTTATTGTGAATTATCATTTCACCCACTCATAAATGCAATTAGAATATTCATATTTGATTAGATATTTGAGAAGTAACACTGGCCTAATTTCATATTCTTTAGGACAAAATCTTATAAATCAGACAAAAAGAGTAAATTAAGTAAGTTGTATGCAAAATAGTTTAGGTTTGTACAAATGTCAAAGTTCAAATGTTAGATAGCATAGTCTAACTTGATACTGGTTTTTGTCAATTTTTACAGTATCCATATCAAAATATTGGCCCAAAGATACTTTTTTTTCCCTAAGGAGTGGGAATAAATATAAATAAACCAAAAGACTAAATATTTACTACCTTTTTGTTATGTGTAATATGTTATTTAGGACAAAAAATTAAAACATGGAGGCAATACATACACAACTGTAACAGAAGTTATGGCCATACATTGATAATATGATTTTCTCTCAGCAATAATTCATAACATATGCTATACCTCTGTGTTTACACTTTAAGTCAGAGTACAGGCTAAACAATTCTAGCTCCCTCAACTGCTCTTCATAAGACTTGTGCTCCAAACACTTCAGCAGCTCTATTGCCCTTCTCTGGGCACACTTCAGTGCTTCAATGTCTTTCTTGTAGCGAGTGACCCAAAAACTGAACACAGGATTCAAATTGTGGCCTCACCAGTGTCAAATACAGAGGCACAATCACTGCCATGGTCCTGCTGGCCATATTGTTGATACAAGCCAGGATGCCATAGGCCTTCTTGGCCACCTGGGCACACTGCCAGCTCATATTGAGTTTGCTGTTGACCAGCACCCTCAGGTTCCTTTCTGCTAGGCAGGTTTCCAGTCACTTTTTCTCCAGCCTGTAGAATTGCCTGGGGATGTTGTGGCTCAAGTTCAAGACTGAGCACTTTGTCTTGTTGAATCTCATACAGTTGGTCTCAGCCTATGGATCCAGCCTGTCCAGATCCCACTGCAGAGTCTTCCTACCCTCCAGTAGATCAACACTTCCACCCAGTTTGGTGTCAGCTGCAAAATAACTTACTGAGGCTACACTCAATAACCTTGTCCAGATCATTGATAAAGATATTTAACAGAATTGGGCCCAAATAAACAAAAAAATACATAACTTATGAGGTAATTTCTGATGTACACAGCTTTGACTTTTCAAGTACATTTAATCTACCAACTACTTTTTTGCTATAATGCTGTCTAGTGCTTCATCTAACAGAAGCTGCATCTCCCACAGCAATATAGCAACATACTGAAGGCCACACTTACGTCATCCTTGTTACACAAGTGCTAGCAACTCAAAAAGTTATGATGCCTTATTCTTGTGACTTACGGAAGCACTGATATCCACTCACAATATGACCTGAGTGTCCACAGTTGCTTGTAGGACTTCCACAGAGTGAAATAATTTCAATCTGTCTAGTTGACATTCATGTGCCATCTCTTTCTGCCTTTGGAAATACTTTCATCTCTTGTGTTATCCTCTCAGGGAATTTCTCGTTTCAAATACTTTTCACTTCCAGATGATTACAACTCCTAGGCTTTCTGGTCCTTGAATGACATGTTTTTGAACCTGCTTAAAAGCTATTTAAGGACAAGCCACCTTAACTAACCTTAAGATTCTCTGTCTAGCTTGGTCAGGCAAATGAAGAACTAGAAATAACATGATCTCTAACATATTGCAAATAAGTAGCTGAAAACAGAAAGGAGTTATTGTTTTAAATTGCCTGTCAGCTGCATGAAACTATTTGAATATCCTCTTTTAGAAAAAGGCTAGTTTAAACTGCTTCCAGTATTGATATGAGCTTTGACTTTGCATTCAAAAGAAGTTTGAACATGTACAGAGTCAGTAAACATAGCTCTCAATTCATAACTATGATGTAGCCTTTAAAGGAGACAAAGTTCTTTTAAACTTTGTATGAGAAAAAAAAATGCATTGACAAAGACCAATTCAAATATGACCATTTAGTAGATTGCTTCAAAATGTAGTTAATTTTTGAAAAATCTAACAATTATTGCTTAAGCAAAGTACTTCTTTCAAAGAATGTTTTTAGGGGAGGAAAAGATGTGTTTTTCTGGTTTTGGAATATGTTTTTGGTTGGCTTTTTTCTTAAATTTTGAATAAATTATCCCTGATATTCACAAACATATCAACTGCAGTTAAACTTTTTCAGGTAAAACATTACTAAACATATGACATTGTAGCTGTTTAAAACCAACCATATAGAGAAACTGGATTAACCAGTAACATACAACTATGTTGTAGCAAACTCACCTTTAGATCCACAGTTAGCCTCACTCAGAGCCATGACTCAAACATGGGTCTAAATACCAAGTCTATTATTTCTGTTACATGAAAATACTTTGAAACATCTTCATTTTTCACTAAAAATACTTTTTTTTTCCAAATTGCAAAAAATTCTCTCAGCATGGAAAACCATTTTCTGTTCAGGTCTAGTTATAATTGGTTGATCTGAAAGGTATCACACTTCTGAGCTATCAAATATCCAACTTACAAAACATCTGGCAACCACCTCTTCTCACAGTGTTGTTTATCAAAGAGCTCTTCTAAAAAGCTTCACTGCTGTTCTAGGTGATTTTTTTTCCCACGATACAGTTCACCATCATCTTTAAACAAGTTCCATTCTTCTGTTTAAGAATGTCAGCCAAGATAACCCTTTTCATTAAATTTCATATGCACAGTAGTTTTCATAAGAATGTTGTTCCACTAAGAAGGCAGCAATAGCTTAACTTGTTCTTGCAAAGTTTCTGTTGTCTGGGGAAAGCTGTGTTAGATGGAATTTCATAACAGCTAAAATTATAATTGGAAGCTTGATATTGTTCTTCACTTCCCTTTTTGGTCATAAATGTTCCAGTCCAGAACAGCTGAGACCATTTTTTCTTCATCCCTTCTTTAGCTAAGGAAAAAGAAATAATTATCCAAAGGACTACAGGGATATATGCATGGTGATTTAACCCGAACTGAGAAATAAGTACCATGCATCCACTTACTTACTTCCCAGCTTCTCCCTGTTGGGGGAGGAGAATCAGAAAAAAGGTTAAACTATTGGGTTGAGATGAGAAAAGTTTAACAACTGAAACAAATGAACAAAAAAATAATAACAACACTAATGATGATAAAAAAAACAACAACAAGAATAATAATTGTAATGAAAAGAAACAGGAGAGGAATAAAACCCCAGGAAGACAAATGATGTTGTTCTCTTGCTGACTGATGCTTAGCCCTCCCCAAGCGGCTCTTGGCAAACTTACTTATTATATCTTCCAGCTCTGCATCCAAGACACTTATGAAGATGTTGAAGAGTATTGGGCCTAAAATGACTTACATATGAAACCTACATTCACTAAATTGAAAAATACAGAAATTACTACCTGATTAGATTTCTATGACATAATCTAAATCCTACACAGTGTTTTGTATTACATATAATCTGAAAACTAGGAAAAAAAAAAAAAGAAAAAATCTCTACTTTTAAGCATTTCTGTTAAGCTAGTTCTCAATAAAAATTCCTTAATTTTACTAATGTTCAAGTGTCCAACTAGAGTTTATCAAAGCAACTGATACTGTTTCCAACAGCATTCTCCTGGAGAAATTGGCTCACCATGGTGTAGAGGGATGCACTCTTTGATGAGTAAAAAAATATCTGGATGGCTGGGCCCAGAATGGTGGTAACTGGAGATATATCCAGTTGGCAGCTGGTCACTAGTGATGTTCCCCAGGGCTCAGTACTGGGGCTTGTCCTGTTTAATGTCTTTATTGATGACCTAAATGAGAGGATCACATGCACCTTCAGCAAGTTTGCAGATGATGCCAAATTGGGTAGGCGTTTTGGTCTGCTGAAGGGTAGGAAGGGTCTACAGAGGGATCTGGACAGGCTGGATTGAGGGCTGAGGACAGCTGGTGGAATTCCCGTCCTGGGAAATATTCAAAACATGTGTGGATGTGGAATGTGGCAACATGGTTTAGTGGTGAACATGGTAGTGCTAGGTTAATGGTCCATCTCAATTATCTTAGATGTTTTGTTCCAATCCTAAAGATTCTATAGTTCTAAGTTTCAGAGTGCTACTTATCTCATAGTTCCTCACTCTGGAATGCCTGGGTGAGGCATGGGCATTATATTTTGTGTTGAGTATAACACAACTTCAATCTCCAATTGTTTCTGCAGATGTATGTTATCAATTTCTGATGAGTAAGTTTATTATATAAACCTGAACTAAACTGGACAATTATAGGTGATCTATACTAACCTTTCTACCATTTCTGGCTTCTGCATCTTTGACCTTCCACCAAACTTTTCTCTCTCTTTTCTATGTACAATCTTTCTGCTTATTACTCTACAACTCTCTACTTGGTTTTATGATATTCATAGAATATAATATTATTCAACTGTGTTCCACATATACATTTATAATGAGGTTATGAGAGATATATATACCATTGAAGACCTCCAGAGGATTTAATCCATCTAAATTAGTATTTCATCTGTCATTAAGTTAAACATGCCCAGAATTTTTTCTGGCACTGAGGCAAACAGCCCATATCTGTTCTATTAAACTGTCTTCACCTCAGAAACAAATTGGCAACATCCAAACTGAATACAGAGGATGATCCTGACCCATAGTAGCTCCTAAGTTATACCCAGGAATTGTCAGGGAAAGTGTTAGTTGTTCCCATCCAAATCCATTCTAGGGTTTGCTCCACTTTCATTCAAAATATATATATAACTAAATTACAGTTCCCTGAAATGTTCCCCTGTTCTGTCAGTATACTAACACAGCAGTTCTAAGACCAAAAGGACTGTTTGTTCACTTGCTTTGGATATTGCAATGACCAGAATCCAGTTACTTGGGTGCCAGCATGTACAGCAGCTTGTAAAAGTTTGTTAAATGGCAAATATGTGGAGGGCAAAATAGGTGAAAGAATATTTTTCTTCAAATAAAAGGATTATTATCTATTTGGGATTAGTCCTTTAAAAGCAGAATCCATAATTGATCTTTGTTAGTTATCTGATTACATTGTTTACCAGTATTATATCATCGTTGTGGTGGGTTCACCTTGGCTGGATGTCAGGGTTCCACAAAAGTCACTCTATCACTCCCCTCCTCATCTGGACAGAGGAGAAAAGGTATAATGAAATGCTTGTGCTTGAAACAAGGACAAGGAGAGGTCACTCAGCCATTACCATCATGGGCAAAATGGAGTTGATTTGGGGAAATTAGATTAATTTTTTACCACTCAAATCAGAGTAGGGTAATGAGAAATAAAACAAAATAATGAAAATACCTTCCTCTCATCCCTCCCTTCTTCCCAGGCTTATCTTCACTCCTTATTTTCTCTACCTCCTCCCCTCCAGTGGCGCAATGGGATGGGGAATGGGGGCTGTAGTCAGTTCATCACACATTGTCTCTACCACTCCATTCTCCTTCACAGGGAGGATTTCTCACACCCTTCCTGCTCCAGAATGGGTCCCTCACACAGTAGAGAGTCATCCATTAACTTCTCCAGTGTCAGTCCGTTGTGAACTGCTCCAGGGTGTGTCCTTTCCAGGGAACAGATTGCTTGATTGTGAGTCCCCCACAGAGTCACAAGTCCTGCCAGCAAACCTGCTCCAGTGTGAGCTCCTCTCTCCATGGGGCTACAGGTTCTGCCAGGAGCCTGCTACAGTGCAGTCTTCACAAGGGGTCACAGACTCACTCCCAGAAGTGCTACCACCATTGCTGATGGGCTCAGCCTTGGCCCAGCAGCACGTCGGTCTTGGAACCAGCTGGCACTGGCTCTGTCAGACATCTCACAGAAGCCACCCCCATATTCCCCTCTCTGCCAAGGCCACACAAACTCAATACAATCATGTAGTAGTATCTCATAGGATCCCGTGATTACAGAAGTCTGTTCTGAAAGCACCAACTGAAACAGAAAGTTAGTAATTCTTCCTTATCTCTAAGAATATGCTTAATGCACAGAAAAGAGTCACAAATGTCAACCTCATGTTCGTATTTTGAGTGGCAGCAGAAACAGATAACTGAAGGGGTAATTCACAGTATCTGCTTTGGTTACTTTAAACATGTAACTGAGGTCTGATTGAGACTTGGAAATAAGTTCTTAATTCCCTATATAGCTAATAGAGTGAGAGAGAATTAGTAACAGAGGTGTCAGTATATTACAAGTGCATGATTAAAATTAGATGGTATGAACCTTATAATTTCTAATACAAGTCAGTAAAAAGCACTAACTTCTAAACTCAGTGTAAAATAAAGGATTTTCTACCAACTTTAAAATGAGTCATGTTCTATTAGTGGTACTTCATTAAAAAGATACTTTAATTTGCAAAACAGACTTAGTACTGACCACTTATGCAAAAGGGGTGAGTAAAAGAGATGTGAATAATGAGAAGAGGTATTAATTTGGACTGAAAGTACTGATGTCTGTTGCATGGGTATATTCAAAGTAGAGCCAAAAAATAATTTGGAGTGAGAGTAATGCCGGTGATTTTTCATTTAGTAATGCTAGCCAAAGCCCTACACCTGTTACACATTTGCTTTTGGGGAAGAAAGAGGAAATCAGAGAAACTACCTTAGGAGAAACCACTGCCTAAGAAAAATCCTGCAGTGTTAAACTATACTTAATGTATTTTATTGTATTGAAATATACAGTGTTTCTGTGTGCTTATCCTCTTCTGCAACAGAACTGTGAGATAAGAAATGGCATTATTTTTACTCTTGTGGTAGGTGGTTGGATCCCCCCAGGAGTGGGCGCTTACTTGATTTCCTGGGGGCTGCTCTCCCCCGGCCCCCTCCCAAACA
>JAWWEU010000001.1:65788458-65807624 GCA_035583155.1 Acropternis orthonyx
AGAATGTTATACAATAGTAAAGGTTTCAGTTTCAAAAGGCATTTGCATTTGTCTCTTCATTCTAATTAATATTCCATATTTGGCAAGGTTTTTATTCTTTGAGATGTTTCTTTGTACCATATCACCCTCTCATTCTAGGTTCATCACTCAGAGGAGAGGAAGATGTTAACTTTATCCTGGCAAATAGAGTATGGTCACATCCCTTTAGAGCACTGAGAGCCACCTTGGAAGGAATTATCATACAACACAGGTATTCACTTGTTATGTGGTTTGAATATACATTTCAGAATTAGTCCTGTGACTCAGAAAGAAATTGATGACAGCTCTCAGGGTTCCCCAAAAGGTTAAGGTTTCCTTCATATCAGAAAAACTCATGATCTGTGAAGGAGATTTCTAGAATTGCTAGATTATTATAATCATCTGGGATTATGAAAAAGTGAAAACATAAACTTTTTTAAATTTAATTATTCAAATATTAAGAATTGTCTGTATGAAGTACAACCACTATAGATGTTATTTTCTTTATTAAAGATCTTTTTTCTATGCATATTCCACCTCTAGTAAAAATGAAGTTTAAATAATTTAAAAAAAAAAATTCTCACAAACATTACTGAAATATTGTTTCTAAAAAAATATTACTTCAAATTAAGCCTCTCCATGTACTGGTGATTTTATGGAACAGACTTTTCAAAATGTTAAATGACCTTTCAACAAGGCTGAAAAACATGTTTTTATGCAATCCCATTGGCATCGCTGCAGTACAGAACAACTCACACAGGAAACAAAGGAAGCTTACACAACCCATAACTGGAAAAGTTATTAAGGTAGAAATGAGGGTTAAAAAAATGGGGTATGAATTAAAAAAAACCCAAAATTCTCTTGAGTGTGTCTGCCCAAAACAGGCTTTTACATGTGAAAAAGATGACCAATCCACTGGATTAAACAGTAACTAGGGAATTACTAAGAGACTTTTCAAACAAAAATGAGGAAACTTGAAGAGTAATCCAAGGTCAGACACACTGTAAAAGAGGCAGCAGCAGTCAAACCTGTCTTGACAATGCTGGAAGTCACCCTACAGAGCCCCAACCCTCCCCCATGCAGGACAGAGCAAACACGGGGCAGTGTGAGCAGCTGTGCTGTGGCAGTGGGGTAGCACTGCGGGGTGGGGTACTCAGGGTGATACTGCAGGGACCACACCTCGAGTGTGTAAGCCTGAGCCCGTGGGGTGGTTTCTCAGCCGATGTATGCATCAACAAGGTGTTGAGAACAGCAGAGGTGCACTTAAAAAAAACCAACCTTATCTTGCACAGAGCGGTGTTGTAGATTCATTTCAGCTAACAATTCTTTTAACTGTATCTTTTTGTTGAAGTAGGTTTGCTTGGCACCTGATGGTAAAGTTGCTGAAGCCTTAGGTAGGAAGCCCCCAGCTTCCACTGATTTATCTTGAGCTGTTATATAAAGGGAGGTACTGAGGGTAATGTAAATGGGGATATAAGGAAGCCATGACTGAGAGCAGAAATTCAACCTGTTCAGATAACAAACAGATCTACCAGGAGGCGCAGAAAAAATCCAAGGAGCAATCACCACTGAACCAAGAATCTCATGTAAGCTGTAGGAAGAATATGTGAGGATCAGTAGTATAGACTGAGTGTATAAAGGTCCCGGGATTTCTTTGTTCTTGGTCTCTCTCTGGAGGCACACAGTTCAAGGTGTTCCCATTGCTGCACCACTCAATTATTAAATTTTATTTTCTGGAAGCAGATGTCTGACACTCTGCTTCAGGAAATCTAGGGCAAAGAAATTTCTTTAACAGAGGGGAACCCACCTTCTTATAGTAGTTGAAAATATTTGCCAAAAAAAAAAAAAAAGCAAAACAAAAGTCCTTCCATTTCTAAATATATTTTGACACAATTTTTATGGGGTTTTTCCCCCAATGACTGAATAAAAATGACTCTTAACATTTTAATTTTAGAATCTACTATTATTATTGTTGTTGTTGTTGCTGTTGTGTGGTGATGGTGATGATGATGATGATGATGATGATGATGATGATGATGATGATGATGATGATGCCATAGAATCATAGAATGGTTTGACTTGGAAGGAACCTTACAGATCATTTTGTTGCAATCCCCATCTTCAGCTAGGCTAGGTTGCTCAAAACCCCACCCAACCTGGCCGTGAACATTCCAGGGATGGCGTATCAACAACTTCTCTGGGAAACCTACTCTGGTGTTCCCATCACGCTTGTCATATAAAATTTATTCCTTACATCAAATCTAAACCTACCTTCTTCCTTTTAAAACAATTGTTCCATCTCCTGTCATTACAGACCCTGGTAAAACATCCCTTTACGTCTTTCTTATAAGTCCCTTTTATATATTGAAAGCGCCTGCCTGGAGTCTTATCCAGGTTGAACAACCCAAAACTCTCAGTTTTCTTTGGAATACCTCTAGGAAAGGTATTTCTGCCCTCTGAGCATTTTTATGTCCCTTCTCTGAACTCACTCTAACAGGCCCATGTCTCTCTTGTACTGGGGCTTCAGAGCTAGATACAATAATTCAGGTGGGGTCTTATGACTGTGAAGTAAAGGGATGGAATCAGCTCTCTTGATCTGTTGGCCACCCTTTGTTTTATGTAGCCCAGGATACAGTTTCCATTTTTTCCCAGTTACTGGTGACTGCCTTACTGCCATGACTTTTCAAATATGATGGAGAGTGACGTAGCAACTGCATCAGCCAATTCCTCAGGACCCTGGAATGCATCTTGTTGGGTCCCATAGACTTCTATATTTTCAGATTCCTCTCGTGGTCTCAAATTCGATCTTCAGTTCTAGTGGGAAAGACTTTATTTCCGCTATCCTTTCCTTGAGGTTCAGGGATTTATAAGGTATGGGGAAAGAGATTACCACTGAAAATTGAGGCAAAAAAATTGTTGAATACCTCATCCCTCTCCATGGTAATTGTTACTTGTTGTCCTATCTTATTTACTGGGGGGAATACATTTTCTTTAATCTTCCTTTTCTGAACAATGTAACTCTAGAAGCCCTTATTATTCTCTGCATCCCTTGTCAATTCAGCTCCAGCTGTGCCTTAGCTTTCCTAATCCCATCTCTACATATCTTGGAAGTGGCTCTATAGTCTTTCCAGAACACATCTCTCTGCATTTCTTTTTTCCACCTTAGTTTGACCAGGAAGTTCATACTCAGCCATGTTGGTCACCTGTCATCTTGCCCCATTTCTTACATGTGGGAATTTAGAACTCTTGACCTCCAAGAATAATGTTCTTAAAGAGCTGAGTCCAGCTCATATTATGGTGAACTGATGAAACAAGATCTACTGTTAAAATAACACAATAATAAGATGACAGGATTGTTCCATTTTATTTCAAGGTTAAAATTTGTTACATGCACATCCTGTTCTTTTTCAGAATTCTATAGGTGTGCTGTTTGAGTTTTTTTTATTATTTTTTTTTCTTTCTTTCAACAGATGAGTACATAGCAATTAAGCCTTTCACTTGCCTTCAAATCCAGTAATAATACCAATAAATCTCCATGAATTGCTGTGGTAATTTAGTGCCTAACCTTATGTTATTAAAAACTGAGCTGTGAAATATCTAGCATCTGAATTGCAGTCAAATACTCATATTTTACATGTTCATGGTATTACAAGATATATATCCAAAATCCTCAAATTGCTCCAAAGTTGTCATTTCTCCTCTCGAAGTACAAAGGTAGTGAATTTGAAGGAAACAGAAGTTCAAGATTTTTCTTCATTTACTGAACAAGCCAGATCTTACGACATCTGTCACTCCAAAACCTAAAGTATGCTATTTAAGTATGCTGTTAGAAGCAAGCAACTTAGCAAGCAAAATTTTATCTTATACAAAAGACTCTTGATATAAACTAGCTGATGCTAGTGATGAAAAAAAGTGTATTTACAGAGTTTTGGTAGGCATTGCCTAGCAACTAAAGAAATGTTTGATGCAGTTGCTAAGATTTTGAGCATCTGATTATAAAGAAACTATATTTGATCTAATTTTTCTGACATTGTATTTAATACCAATACCTATTGTTCTTTAAAACTACTGTTTTTAATGAAATTCTATTTTTGGGGTATAAAAAACATCTTTTACAGCAAGCAAAATGAAAATTTGCACATATGTATTTGACATTGGGCCATATGTACTTCATCTGGATTCGCCATTTTACCTCATAATCGAGGTGCGAGCAGAGGTAACAGCTCTTTTGTATTATAGAAGGAATATTACAATGTTAAAATATACCGCTCCCAAATACATATTAGTAAAGATGGATTTTGTCTGCTAAGATATTCCATTATCTTAATTTGAGAGACTTCTTGAAATATAGACAATACTGAATTAAAATGAGCTGAGTGCATTCTGCTTGTGACAATTCTACAGAAACAGAGATAACTAATTATTTGTGCAAGAGAATTAATCACGCTTGACAGGAACAACCAATATTAATAAATTTAATTTCTAAATTCATCTAATAAATGAGGTTAATATTACCTAACTTAGTAACAAAGGAAAACAATTTATATGTTTGGTTTAGGGTTTATCACTAGTGAACCTAGTCTAAAATAACTGCTACACTTGAAAACCTGAAGAATAATTGTAGAAAATCTTGACACAAGATCCTACTGAAACATTTAAAATATAAAAACTATGATAGCAATTAAGCACACTATTTTCACAGGAAAATTTAGTTTTTCAGACTATATTTCTACATAATGCACTTCTATATTTTATTACAGTAAATGAAAAAAGGATGCCAAATGGAAATGGTAACATTTATATTTACTACATTGTGTATTAATCTAATGAAAGTGTTTTGCCACAAGATTTCATTTGAAGTGCTACAGTTGGGTTGTTAAGTATGTTCATCTGTTGAAGGCAATACATTACTAACTCAAAAAATATATTTATCTTTAATTTATGGTTCTTTTACTCTATTAAAATACTTTCCACATACTATCTATATGCCTTGCTTGTCTCTGTGGATTGCAGTAGCTGTTGCTAACTACTTCTGTCTCCATGGCCTAATTATGCAGATGTGGAGAGCAGTGTTTGTGTAAATCCTTAAGGTCTGACTGAATCCAAGAGACTGCAGGACCTGTATGTGTGTTACCACACACATACATGCACACACATCAGCCCTAGATTAATGAAGAGCAGTACTGGTAGCACATTACAACTGAACACCATTGACATCAGTGTGAACAACAGAAATGGCCCCATCTTGGTCTTATTTGCTGCCTGGTGACAGCAATCTAGCAGATCACACTACCCCCTAAGGGACATACACAACCATGAGTCCTAACAGCATCTGGCTGGGATCTCTGGTCTGTCCCTCCAGCGTCCAGCCCTCAGATTCCTGGTCTCTGGACTTTGCAGCTGTGGCTTTTCAGATAACTCAGACACCTCAGTTTCAGAACATTTAGTCCTCTCTTGTACTAGTCTTTACTTACTTAATTTGCTATGCCAGCTAACATGTGGCATCAATTCATACTTACAGTGATGCAAGGAGACTGTTGCTCATTTATCAGTATTAGAGATATACCAAGTTCAAATACAGGGAGAATAATTTCTTCAGAAAAGTTCCTGAAATCGTTCCCAATTCTACAAATTCTCTATGTTGTCAGGGACATAAATATAGCCAGGCCTGTCCGTTGCTAGAGGGAAGTCGCTATAGATACAAGTATCTCACTAGAAATCCACTTGGCTGCCCTATTTGCTACTCAGACTTGATTATGATGTACTCTTTTATCAATATTGTTCCAGGTGGTGAAATCTGAACATATTCTCTGAGCTGGTTGGCTACAGCCTGGCTTGTATGCAAAGGTACTAGAGGATCTAGGGCTGTAGGAATACTTGTTTGTGGTAATATGTAATTTTATTACAATTCATCCCTTCCAAATCTCTCACAGAGAATGTTTTCATTCAACAGCTATGCAGGCATGCTGCCTCTAATAATATTATCTTCACCTGTCATATCTTTTTCCCTCCCCTTTCTGTTTCACTTGCTACCTGTTATAATCAGCTGTCTCACTGGCAGAATGGGTAGCAGAAGAGGTTAAATGAAGACTTTGCACTTGAGCTCCTTCTCTGCCTGCACTGCAAACATAATGAGGAAAATCGTAAGGTTGACTCCACGTATAATCCATGTTCATTTATAGTCCATTGGAAATCACACAATTTTTTATTTTGTGCCTGGCTTTTGAGTGGTCAAAGAGAAGAGGGGTTTTTGTTGATGATTTTCTTTTCCTAACTGCTTGGTACTTCAGTCAATGTAATAGGTCCCTGCTAAGAGGTTAGCTGGTTCTAACACCTCCCAAGAATCAAGAAGAAATCTTCCAAAGAAACATTAATAATAAAGCATGCTTTGCCCCTCGCTAGTAGCAGCTGAAGTATATTAAAACCAGCTACCCAAAGGGATAGCTAAATCTTAGTTATACCCTAGAGGATCAGATCGGTATTTCCAAATAGAGATGTGTCTTCAAAAGTACCATGTTCCAGTATTTCTTTTCAGGGGGTTTGAGTGGACTTCAGGCTTTCAAGAGATCACTCTTCCCATCACAAATAATAGAGATCATACTACTTTAGATACAGCAAGGTCCGATAGGAACAAAATATGATCAAAGACTTTTTTTTTCCCCTTAGCTTTTATAGTCCCTTTCTGTAGCAAATAAGGAGTAAATGTGAACTGAACATTTGGTTTGCCTCAGGCAACACAGTTCCACTGTTTTTGCAGCTTATATTGTCTTCTGTTTGGATTTGATAACTCTTCAAAATAAGCCTAGGAACCTTTCTCTACTGCTACTGTCAGTTTCTGTAGAGATCTCTCAGCTGACTCTTTTCAACAAAATGATGTAGCATGATTGTAAAAAACTGAATGTTCTTGGAAGAACAAAGAAAAAGAGTCAATTCAGACACAGAAATACTGTATTTTGCATTCAGTCTCTTAACATTTAGACTTTAATAACTCTTAAGTAACAGTGAAATCTTAGTATCCCATATTAATTATCGTATCATTATGCAGTCTAAAATTTTTCTATTTGGTACAGAATAGAAGAAAAGATTGTCAGTTTAGTCTCTTTGCACCAAACTTCACCCTAAATACTTTAAATGTATAGTAAATCCTCACCCTTGTATGGAATACAAAATATTTATTTTAAAGGACTTAACCTGGCAATATTTTCTAATGCAAGCTTATGTAGGAATGAAGTTTTAATTAACTGAGGCTGCGAAGAACTGGAAACTGCTGAAAAATGGATCACAAGGGTTAGGGTTTTTTGCTTAGTTTTGAGGCAATTTTTTGCAAGGTGAAGAGTCATGGGAGAGGGTTCAATTTCATAAAAGAAATCAGAAAGAGAAAAATTGTTGAGAAAAAAATGAATGAAAGCATGTCTTCCATGAAGCTTTTCTTTACATTATTGAAGTGATGTTTTTATAGATATATACAGATATATATATGTATTTAAAGTGCAATCTCTGTTATTACAGATTAGGTTTCAATACAGAAATATTTACCTTATGATATAAACAGAAATACTAGAATAAAAAATTTGTTAATGACATATAATAGTAGAAACTGAAGAGAATTTTTGTCATATTTGTATGTATCTCAAAAACTACATGAATCCCCTTGTAAGTATTCAGCAGTTTGTGATTCATCAATGCTACTTCAAGTAAACATGTCTTATCACCAAGAAATCTTTCATATTTTGCAATTTTTTTCTAAAAAATATGTTTCAGTACAATTGTTCCGTGCTGCATGTAGTTGGATGCTCTGCTTGTAATGTGGTAAAACAACTTGAACAATACCCTGTTTTGCAAAGCAGGATATACAGGATACAATGTTATATTCTGTTTTAAAGCGCTAGAAGGAAAAGATGGTAGCTTTGGAAGATATTACCTTAAGAAATATGGTATTTAAATCAATATAATCTAAAGCAATGCAGTGAAATGTACATTATTACATTTAATGAAAAGGTTTTACAGAATGTTTGCCTACCTATAGTAAGCTTAAGTGACATAAAGAATAAAACCCTAGCCTTCTGAGACTTAGATTGCAATGTATCTTGTTAAGGTTGTTCAACCACTGCTTCTACAGAGAAATTTTGATGAGATGAAGAAGAAAACTTTCACTTATGACAGTGAAACCTTCTGAGCTTTGATGCTTTGATATACTTCACTGTCTTAGTGACTATTTAATTAAAAATAAGATCAATAAGTATATAACAATGAGACAAAATGAAAAAATATCCTGAGAGACCATACATATTGCAAATATGCCAAATTCTTCTCTTCAAGGTAATCTTACTTTACAAATCCATAGAAATAAAAACAAAAAAAAAACAGTGGCACTTCAGACCTTATAGAATTTAGCCTGCCTCTGACAGATCTTCCTTTCTCAATAATATTCACTGGCCCTTTAGAAGTCTTTGATAACATCCACAATCGCAAGTTTGTAAGCCACTGCACACAGGTATGAAATGTGATAGCAAATCCTTTTACACCATGCTTTAATATGGCTAGCAGAGTAGGTCTCTTCTATCCTCAGCCTTTCTTGCTTCATGCATCTCTGACTTTCCCTGGAAGACTGATGATTTCCACACAAAAATTGAAGAAAAAAACATTGGAGCATTACAGTTAACTAAGCATTTCTAAAAATGTGATATGTATATATATATATGGTTTATGTATGTCTATGTCTCTATACATATATAAATAATATGTACCTACAGTTTCTATGGCTATTCTTTACATTTGACAACAATAATAATAACATCTATGGTTACTGTTATTTCAAAAAGGTAAGAATTTCCATTATTAAATGAAGACAAAATCCTAGTCAGAAGTATGTAGTCATGGAAATGAATTCTAACAGTGATAAGAAGAGATATTTTAAACACTTTATTTTCAAAGTTATTAAACATTTACTTGTTAAAAGTATTAATATTTATTTTTTCCAGTTATTTTGTAAAATTTGAAATATTTTAGAAGATAAAACCTTTATATGTGATAACCTGTGCATTTCCAGTTTACTGCAGATGCAAAGAAGATGCATAGATTAGCCCATAACTATCCTAAGATATACATGATATATATTGTAGGAAAAACACGCAAGCAAGCAAACAAACAAACAAACGAACAAAAATTGCCTATTAAAAAACCCAACCAACCAACCAACCAACAAAAACACCCCTAAAGAAACAAGAGATAAAGAAAAAAAGTCAGGCTGATAATAAAACAAGAAATAGAAACCTTTTCATGTTTGGGAATGTTTATAAAATACCAAATATAACATAAGGAAGTAAATTTGTTGCAGATTCTATACGCATTTAAAAACATCTTAAACAAATTAAATTTCTTTTTGGGTCAAGAGCTTAATAAACATGAAATACCAAAATTAATGTTAAATGTGAAAGCTTGTGAAATTTTAATTCACTCTTTTACCATCCTGCTTTTGCATTAAAATGCAGTCTTTACTTACTTAATTGGGTGTATTTCTTCAGAGAGCTCCCAACATACTCACAGCAGATGAAAGGGTAGTGTTGACTTAAAAATGAACTATTCATTATTCTTTTTATTACACTGATTAATGTTTAACATTATTTTATATAATTCTTTCCTGCCCAAACTTTCCATGGAAATTGTTCAAAAAAACTAAATTGCAAATTTTGTTCTGAATTGTTCTGTGTCTGCCATCACCACGTGATTAGAATCTATTAACATATCTTAACAATGCTCATGTATTGTCTTGTAATAGTGTTATTTTCCTTTTTGCAGAGTAGAAAATGAGCTGCAGAAAGATTTAATTCATAAGTTTCCATTTGAGTGAGATTTGATAAAACAGAACATTATTTAATTCAGTGCATTTGAGAATTAGTAGTGAATGCATCAATACTGTGGCTTTCAGCAGTTATAGTGGGGATTGGTAAGAACTCAGATCTGAGTGTCTCTTACATAAAAGAGAGATCACTGTGCTAGGGAAAATCGATTAAGAAATGCCTGGAGTGTCTTGCTGCATATGTGGGCAAAGGAAGAGTGAATACAAATCAGTAAGGCAACAAAATATTACCCATGACAACTTAGGGGCATACACAACTTCTCCATGCACCTTTTCCAATGTTGGACCATCCTTTCATTGATTTTTTTTTTAATCATGTGTTTGGGTGGAATATTTTATATTTCAGTATAAGTCTCTTGTTTTTTGTCCTGTTGCTGGCTACCACCAAGGACAGCTTGGTTCTGCCTTCTTTAGACCCTCCCACTAACTATTCATACATATTGATAAGACCCCCTGAACCTTCTCTTCTCCTGAAGAAACAGTTTCAGCTTGCTCTGCCTTTCCTCAGGTGACAAATTCTCCAGTCCTTAATGATTCAGTGTCCCTCCATTGATTGTCCTCCAGTATGTCCATGTGTCCCTTGCACTGAGGAGACAAGACCTGAACCCAGCGCACCAGATGTGTCTCACCAAGGCAGAAGGATCACTTCACTCATACTGCTGGTTATGCTTCTCCATATGCAGCCCATAATGTTCTTGGTCTTGTGTGTTGCTGGGGCATTGCTGATGAATTATGTCCTGGTATCACCTTAAGAAAATACCTGACTTCTTTTTAGTTCAATTGCTCCCTTTGTATCATGGACAAAATGTGGGTATATGATACTCAACCTCATTAATCTTTGCTTCAAAAAAAGGGTTTAGCTTCTTGCTGGGTTTCCCATTTCCTACAATCCCTATGGATGGAGAAATAAGGTGTTGAAATATGAATGATTCATAAAATATTGAATTATGCATAATTTTTTCAATGTTTTAAGTTGACTTCAAACTAGATAACAATGTGTATCATTCATGTACATAATAACATACTGACATAAGTAGCTCCTAAGAGCTAATTGTGGTCTGAGTAATGTATATATCCTGAGTGCTTACACATACACATCTGTCATTTCATGAAATTTTCAGATAAAAAAAAAACCAACAAAAAACTCTGCAAACAACAAAAACCCACCTGCCATGAATACTGATTTAATATAAATTATTTATTTTTAATATAGTATCAGTTTGCAGATGGGGGCAGTAGCATATTATTGCTGCTTTACAAGTAAAACTTTATTATTTTTAGTTCCATCTGTCAAGGTAGAGATAAATTTTCTCTGCCAAAAGGCATTTTCTGTCTTTTGGGAGTTTAGTATTTGTGAAGACCTGGTTTATATTAGAGAAACTTTGAAGTTGCACAGCTGAAATGATTTTTTTTTTTCTCTTAGTGTATGACTCTCAAAGTATCTCCTTCAAACAAACCTGAGGCATGGGTGGGGGTGTATTCATCTGTGATCAGAGATTTCTTTTCCAGTTGCGGTTTCTGAAAGCTTTGATTCACTATCTATTCAGAAATCCTGAGACTAATCAAAATGCATTCTGCAATGATGATTTTTGTGTGTGTGTTTGATTAACAGGAGTTTGAATAACTTAATAATGACAGAAAATTTTTATTTTCAGAAATATAATTAAGAAGTTCTTAATCTCATTAAAATTTTCAAGACTCTTTAAAAAGATTTTGTGATACCTATAATGCTATAAAGAAGAGGAAAACCAATGAACATCCAAAAATCCATCAAAACACCTTTTTCTTAATAAATACCAAGCACAAAATTATGAAAATATAAAATGAGAAAATTGTATGCAAATATTTATATGTCATTCTGTTCATAGATAAGCATAAATGGTTCATTTCCAGCATGAATCAAAGGATCATGGAATCATGGAATCATGGAATGGATAAGGTTGGAAGGGACCTTAGAGATCATCTAGCCCCAAACCCCCTGCCATGGTCAGGGATATCTTTCCCTAAATCAAGCAGCAACAAGGCCTCATCCAGCTTGATTTTGAACATTTCCAGGGTGATTAATATGCCCAGAAAAATTTGTTTTACCTGTAGATTGGCAAACCATCTAAATGGAGCCTGTCATGGACTTCTGCAATTCAGCTTTACACAGCAGGAAAAAAAACCCTCCTAAATTTCAGTTATCCAGGATTATAGGCAGAAGAAGTGGTAACTCAGGGTAAAAAGTAAGGACCTATGACCTGCTTTAAGGTCTGAAAAGATAACCAAATTCTGCTGAGCAGTGAAAAACTCTGGATAACCTTTCATGAACTTGCAGTATATTTTCCTTGGAATAGAGATAAATGTTTGTTCAGAGCTCTTCATGCATCATTTTGCTGCAAAAGAAAAAGGCACCCAGATTAAAAGTTCATGAGGCAGTATTATCAGACATAGTAACAAAATCCTTTGCAGGAGTATTAATCCATCCCAGAAGTCATATGTTCTTGTCAAAGTACAATTATAATGTTTAATCCTTCTTTTGTCTCCTCAGTGAATGTCACTACTGGGGAAATGTATGTCCAGCAATGTCAAAGTCATCACAGTAGTCTGTGTAGGGAACATTTATCTTTTCAGATGTTCAGTGAACTGCAGCAATATTAAATCCACATTTATATTTAGGGCTATGTCCAGGATGATCAGGAACTCACAGGAACTGTATTCAATTTTTACTCCTTATTAACAGAGAATGTACTTCTTTACATAGATAAAGGTTATGAAGGACAAAGGTTATAAAATGTAAAATTAAGAAAATTTATGTGGCAGCAAATGAAGGGAGATGAGGACATAGCTACAAGGCACTCTTCAACTCAAGCTGCACTGGTTTCAATATTTTTTTAAAAGTATGTTAAAGAAGAAGAACAACAAAAACATCCGCAAATGATTACAAATGTGATTTGCCTTCTTAATTGTGAAGTCAGAGACTGAAATTTGCATGGCTGTTGCCAAGTTAATCAAGCTATTTTATGTTAAGGGTATGTAAACCCAAAAGACCGAATGTGTGCAATTATGACAATATTGACAGTTAGTAAGTACCTGATAAACAAGATATTTTAGAAGTTTGTCTATCAGGCATCATGACAAATTAATCAGTAGTTTTATGTCCATAGTTATCACATGATGTATGTTAGTGCATGGTATCCCTCAAAAGTGACATAAGTAGTCATATGAGACTACCTTGGAAGTACTTCTACAGCTGCTCAAGTTTCAGCCAGCAACTTGGAATGAGTATCATTTTATTTATCTATGTGTATAAAAAGTAGTTCTATACAAAACAAACACCTATAAAAATTGCTTTTAAGTATTTTCTAAATCTTTACAATAAAAGTAGATCTCACTAGTTTTAGCTATGGAAAAATATTTATGAAATCTGAAATAATTGGGATTAATCTAAAGTACAGGTAAATCTAAGCATGTTTTTTTCCTCATATACCCTCGCATTCATCTTAGAAAATTATTTATATGGTCTGCAGTTGAATTCTGCAAACAAATCTTTACTTATTTTTATTTTAATATTTTGTTGTTAGGCTTGGTTTCAGGGATGTTAGCAAACCAAAAATAATCCCAAATAATACCTGTTCTGACCTCTTAACCTTTTCAGACAGTATTTATCTGATCAATATTTCAAGGTCCTACTGAAAAAATAGCCAGGAGAGGCTCCTATACTGTGTTGTACAAGTTTTGGTATTCTGGTCTTGTGAGCCTCCATGATATTACAGCAAGGGGGAGAATGCCTGAGGCTATTACAGCATCATTATAGAAGTTCTATATCGGCTTTTCAGACACCTTCACATAACAACTTTCTCATCTCTCTGTTACGGATGAGTAGCCATGTTTTAAATTCTCCCCTACTGGTTGTCACCTTAATTGTCCCAGTGAAAACTTAAACTGTGGCAACCACAGTCTAAACTGAAATTCCAAACAGGGACAAAGCTTTTAAATTGAAAACTTTTAGCTTCCAGTCATTGTCTTTTTCCTTGAGTAAAACAATAGTATCCTGATTCTTTGGAACCTATGTGGATCTCATACATCTGCATCTTCTAGCTTTTCACTTGTAAGTCCAAGATATAATAATTTCCTTCCTCTTCTCAATGGGATTAAGTTTTGTTCTTTGCATGACTGTCTCAACCAATGCAGATTTTCTCCATAGGGGAGTCTCACTTTTTAAGTATCTCTTACAACAAGAAAAAGAAACTTTTTGCATCCCTTCTATAACAAAAAGATAAAATACAATGTACCTGTTCTGGACATGCAATAATACTATATTTGGGTTTATTTTTAAGGTATATATCTACTATTTTAAATACTCTATTCTTATGTAATAAAATTTGTTGTTATGAAAAATTTTTCATCAGGAACATTTGCCCTCCAAGTGGAGCAGCTGAGGCATTCATTACTTGGAAGAGGAAATAATATCAAGGACAGAGCAATACTGGATATAAATCATAGAAGCATGAATTTACAAATCATTGCACGTAAATTTCTAGTTGTCATTATCTTACTGTAGGAACATTTCTGGAGACTAATTTTATGACTGTCAGTTTTCATTACTGTAAATGACTGAAATCAGAAGTTGCTCTGAGTCAAGAGATCTGCTGTCAAATTTAATGAATTTAATTATTAAATATAGTCACTATGTTCTTTTTAAATTTGAACCTTAGTATAAAAGTTGACATTTATGCAGTACTCATCTCACTAAAGTTTAGTTGTCTTCATCAGACCTGTGTTTCTGAGATATTTAATTAGACTTTCTTTATGAACAGTAAAGAGAAAGAAATAATTCTACCATTATTCCTCTTTCCCTAATTATTTAAATTAGTTCTCCTATTGTAAAAAAAATCACCCTCAGACAGCCTTCAGACATGGCTAGATCCTATGAAATACTATTATTTCTTCCTTTGCAACCTAAAAAGGAAGTTTGCTTTGAAGAATAATTTCCCTCCATGTCTTAACTTTAATGAACTAAAGAAGAAGAGACTTAAAGTGAAACAGTAGAGAAAAGAACAGGAAAAGAAGGGAGGGGTAATTGTGGACTATGGAGTTTCAGAGCAGAATATAAGTAGAAGGAATCAACTTTAACTTTACTGATAAGGACAGACTGAAGGAACAGAAGACTGCAGACCTAAGAGAGAGGACAGAGATAATGAACACAAGACTGAAAAGGACTATGAAAAGGGCTGATTTGATGAGGGTTGTTTTAGGAGTTGAAAGAAAGATAATCACTGACTAAAACAATATAAATTTTTTTTTTGTATACTTATTTTTCTTCTTCTATAGGACTCTTACTGTAGAATTTTATAAATACCAAGCACACATACCAATGTGACATTCAATTTACATTTTTAAGTACTTAATTTACGGTAGTTATTCCTTACACCTTTTTTTTTTTTTTTTTTTTTTTTTTTTAGTCTATAAAAAGTAGTACCTCATGGCCAATATGTCTAAAAGGTCTAAAAAATAGAACAAATTTGTTTAATATCTATTTTAAATAACCACATTTCCTGATAGCTCACTGTCACTCCTATAATGATTCCTTTACAGTCTTTGCTCAAGAAAATGTTTCAAGGAAGGCTCAGAAGTCTTAAGAAAATGCTGTACAGAAAGAATTTTGGTTTTTTGAAATCTCCTATGGTTTCCACAAAAGTATCTAGCAACTGCAATAATGCTAAGACTTCTGTTTGATCCATCAGACCAATTCTCAGGTCAAAAACATGATATTTGACTTTTTCTCTATTGTAGTATCACCAGATAGATCACTGTCTGATATCTTACTATTCAGTTTAAGAAACTGGTCTTGAAATTCTGAAAATAAAAGCTCATCTTTATGGTCTTATTAGTTTCTACGTAAGCATATTTTTGGAAATGATTATGATCAAACTTATCATATCCAGCTCATTTCCATGTACAGAATAAGTAGTGAGCTCATCTTACTCAATTTACGTTTTTCTTTTCTTAGTTCAAGGTAACTGACTGAAATGAGAATGACTGACATGGATTTTTTTTTCCATGTATTGTGCATTTCATGCATCAGAAGCCTGTTCAATATTCATTATTGACTTTGATAGCAATGCTTGTCATACCAAAATTTTTGTCTTGTATTAGGGTTTAAAAGCATTCAGCTGCTTATCTTACATTGTTGGCATACTTTTAATAATTTCTCTTTAAATTAAGCAAAATTCTTTCTGCTTTCTGATACAATGGTTTATGAAATGATTGTGACCATTATGGCATTCTGTCATTTGAAATCAACATGCACATGGCATACTAATTTCTTTTCCCTATGAAATGGTCACTGTTATTGCAAGCATTCATGTAATTAAAGTTAAATTGGTACATAAGTTTTATCACATTTTTGAAAGTAGAGATCAAGAGTAAAAGATGACATAATTGAAGCTATACAAGATTTTCAGATGTGTATCATAGCAACTTGAACCAAGCAGTATCCTCTTAGAGGATTTCTAAATGTTGGTGAATTTCACACAATTGAAAAGAAAAGCAAAAGAACAGTAACATGGATGTAAATACCCTATTATATGACTTCTCTATTTACACCATGCTGAGTAAATCTCGGGAAATTAATATACAAATCACCTTCCTATCCAATTTCTGTTGACATTTCTTAAGTATATCATAGGTCATATGAAGGATCATCCATTAGTCTGGGTATTCATCAGCACTTTGTGGCAGAATGAGAACATAAAGTACTTTTCAATGACCTAGTAACATATTATTAGTGAGAAACAGTTATGTAATATGACCACTTTTAATCAGTCAAGTGCAACATATTATTTAAGATATTGCACTCACTTCTCAATGGAAGTATTTGCCATCCATGAAAACCAACTCAAAAAATCTAAACTAATGAAATGGAAGAGTAAAATATGTGTGTAAAGTGAAAGAAATCTTCATTTGGTAAAAGATATGACAGAATGAAGAAAACAGAAGAGTTCTTTACTTATTATTAATCTGCCATTTTTTTCCTGTTCTCATACATTTATGAAATTGTCAGGCTACTTAATACCATATGAACTTTAAACTTCACATCTACAGTGAAAGACATAGGGATTTTTTTATGTCACTTGCTAAGAATAGATTTTTGCAATATATATTGGTAACAAATGAATTTCCTCTGATTGAGTGCAGGTCTGTAGTACTGTGTTAGAATGCCTTAGAACTTCTATTACTAAATCTCCTGAAAGTTAAATATCCAGGTTTATGTTTGTCTTCAAGTAGTTTGTAGAGGAGGTAGAGAAAGAATATAACTGCCCAGACAGGTATAAATATAAGCTCCTGTACCTACAGCTGCCCAGGATCAGGAATGTAAGGTACAAATGCAAGGTACAAAGCCGATCAGATTAGAACTACCTAAATTAGCTGAGAGGAAATGCTGAAAATGGGAAGATCCAGGACTACATTTTATTGATGGCTATTTTGCCTAATACCTTTTTAATGTTAAAGGATTATATAACTACAAAATGTAATCTATAAAACATCTTATGTGGAGCCAAACCCCAGAAATTTTGTATGATGAATGCCCAATTAATAGATTAAAAAGTCATATTCTTTATCACACTGGTGCTCATGCTCTCTTTCTCTGGCTCAATGAACCTTTCATTCCTTGCTGCTTAATGACACGTTTACAGCAATGTGGAGATTGTGTTCTGTGAAATTCCCTCATCATAGTTTGGGCACCAGGTGCAAGGTTGATGAGTATAGCACATGTAAAAGTTAAACATGAGGTTACAAAGAGTATAGCATCATGAATTCACAAAGTAACACTTTTTTCAGTCCTTTGAGTCCTGGATCAAAATACCAATGTGATTTCTTTCTGCTTTTTTGAAGCAAGAAAAATATCTTGCTGTGAAAAGTGGATAACAGAGAATTTTGTGGACGTTACTAGAGAAGGTGTTGTTATATTGAAAATCTTCACTTGCATTTAAAATTTGTAACAAATTACATCAGCTTTAGGTTCCTCCTATTCCCATTATTTACTTTTCAAAGTGGCAAAGTGCTAGGAGTCCTCTTGGGACAAATGAGGGCCCGGCTAACATGTGGCAGCAGAAGTAAGATGATTTGAGACAGGAATAATGCATGTTTTACATCCTTTGGAGTTTATTAATCAATTTTTCAGTTAACTTCTAAGCATCTTGTTAAAAAATAGTTCTATAATTTAGTCTTCTCCTACCTAAACATCTTATTTCTAAAGTTTTTTTCTTAACTACTCTATATGTACTTTTCACTTGATCCATATGATCCTGTAAATAATTTTTGTTGTTTATAGATTTTTTTTGTTTATTGATTTCTTTGTTGTTTAGTGATTTTTTCTGACTTCTCTTTGCAGCTAGTGCTCATAGTCTGTCTCCATCTTAGTGTCACTGTGCCTAACAATGATCCCTTGTAGATTTTGAATCCTCCTGTCCATTCCATTGGAACTGATCCAGCATGAAACAATACTTCATTGAACAAGATGATCAAAGGAAAATGCACAGACACTGTATAAACTGTTTTTTACACACATGAAATCTCTCTGAAGGGAAAACTATGTAATGTGTTGTGCAACATGGGTCATTTACCTTTGGACAGTGTGAAGGAAAAAGGCTTTTATGATTGTATAATTAGTGACTATTTTCTTTTTTGTGTGTCAAGACTACTAATAATTCATCTTCATAAAAATAAATATAATTTTCCAATGCTTATAACAGGACAAAAAGAAAGACTTTTAAAAGGATAGATGACCGTAATATAACAATTTCCAATACAATATAAGCAGAGCTTCTTGATGATGTATATGTACTCAAACAAGAGGAAGTTGAAGGAAATGTAGAGAGGAAGAAGAAAACTATGAGTTCCAGATAAATGGGGCATGAAGGAGATACTACAATCCACAAAAAAAACCAAAAAAACAAAAACAAAAAAAAAAATCAGTAAGGAAAATTTAGGTTCCCAGAGGTTAGGTAGAACACAACGTTAAGAAGAAAATTGTAAAAAGAAGAGAAATAGGAACCCGTGTCATTAGAAGGAAGAAAATGATTATATGATTGGGACAGAAAGCTGTAGGATGAAACATGGGAAAAGAAAAGGACTAAGTAGTAAGAAGACATAGAAGTAATTTCTTTTCAGGTCTTACATTTTCATGTGATGATTTGTGGCAGGTGGTTGGATGCCCCCAGGAGTGGGTGCTTACTTGATTTCCTGGGGGCTGCTCTCCCCCGGCCCCCTCCCAAACACGTGGCCCCCGTGAACCCAAGAAAGG
>JAWWEU010000001.1:65807724-65828163 GCA_035583155.1 Acropternis orthonyx
GTCTCTTCATTCTAATTAATATTCCATCTTTGGCAAGGTTTTTATTCTTTGAGATGTTTCTTTTTACCACATCAATGATTCAAAACTGAATCTTGAACCATAAAGTATTAAATAATTCAGTATTTCTGTTTAATAAATAAAACCTCTCCTCCTACAAGAGTATGTTTTTTATTCTAAGACTCTTGTTACATGATCTTTATGATCTGAAATACAGTGATCAGGGCTCGACCTCTAATATATTTTTTCAGGAAAGTTATGTTAACATGTTAGACAGATCAAAACTTTATTGGCAGATCAAAAATTACATGATGTAGAATGTAGCTTGTGGCCACTTTTGACAACTTCCTTTTCATTATTTTAAATTAGAAACCATTACTCATTGTTTGTATATTACTCACGAGAAATGTTGAGACCATGAAAAAAGTAACTTACATGGCAAAGGTTCATTGTGTCAAAAGTTAAACTCAGCTGAATACAAAGAGAATTTCTTGCTTATTTTCCAACATCTCCTATAAAAAAGAATTTTGACACTTCAGCCCTCAATCAAAATACATTAAGATAAATGTTAAAGAGAAGTACGGTCTCAGCAAAGTTTCTTCATTTAATCTGTCCACCACAGAATGTCTGATATCAGTTATACAAATTTTGTGCTTATTGATGCACTCATGTCTAAAGTATTTGTCTCTACAAGGAGTTTGAAATTACTTAATGAAAATTCTAGTACATGCATACTTCATGCTTCAGGAGTCTCTATTCAAATTTGACTTTGGAAGAACTTTTAACCTATCTGTCATGCATCCCTCTCATATCTTCCACAACATATTTTAGTGTATCTTTTCATAAATTCTATGTATGTTAAGTATGTATTATGATCCATACATACTCACAGAGTGACGGAATGCATTTTAAGAACAGGGAATACCTGAATACTGGGAAAACAAATGGATTGAATCTCAGTCAATATGAACTTTCTACCCATACAATAGAGTGCAACTGGATCTCCCTGTAAGATGAATTCAGAATAAATCTGGAATGTACTACAGGTGGACCCAAAAAATATGAATTGCTCCTAGGTTCTATAACAAAGATTTATTTTATATCCCAGGTTAACATTTTAAACACTAAACCATTTCCAATGTGTTTGATTCAAGACAGCTGTTTTGCCTGAATAGGTATATTTCTGTCCACTAAGAATTTATTTTCTTGTTGATCATCAAATTAAACAGCATCCAAACTCACTTCCAGTTCATGTCTCTTACTCTAGTTAAATCCTGAACTACACAGCTATCCATGTAAACTTTTTTGAGGGAGAGAAGTTCCTTCATTATGTTTCCTATAAAAAGAGATTAACAAAAGCCTTGGAAGGCTGAATTGTTGATGATGTTATTTGTCATTCCATTATAGTCTTGATAGTCTGACTTAAGAAAAGAACAAATGACAAATGTTAATATTTAGCAGTGTCTTAAGATGCTTGCCCTTTGGGGAAACTGCCTATGGACAAGTTTAAAATACACAAGCTAAACCCCTGATTGTGTTACCATATTCATGTAAAAGAATCACCTCTGCAACAAATAAAACCAGGCATATTTATTTTTGCACAGTGACATTTACAAGATTCAAATTTCTTAGAAACAAATTGTGTCAAAGTCAGGTTACAAGTTTAACATTGTGCTCTATTGTCTTCAATTGCATTCTATACACACATGTCCAAGATAGAATCATGGTAAAAGCATAACATTCAGTAAACTGCTCTGCAAATATTGCAAAACTTAGGACAGCTTAATTGAATGTATTTACAATGATATTTATACATTTTCCTAATGTAATTATTATCTTACATTCCAAACAATTGTACACTTATTTTGCCCTGTAGTCCCTTGCCCTACTACATATACTCATACCTCAACATCCCAAGATACTTCTTAAATACCAATTTTGCTTCAATTAAAACTTCAAAACTTCTTACTGGACCAATTTGACACAAAAGTTCTATAATACATCTGCAAACAGTTGCCCTTTCATATGATGGCACTGGAAGATTCATGTTTATGGCATGCTGTTAACTGCATCATTACTGCTATAACTATGTCCTACTTGCAGAGAAGACTCAGTCCTCAATTGCCAGTCTTTTATGCAGAGCAAGCAGCCACATTCCCACACAAGCTCTTTTGGTATGCAAGGTGAAGGCAGAAGGTTTTTAGTTAAAGAATGAGTCATCCATTAGCATAAATCTGCTGACACTGTGTTGATTCGACCATTTTAGAAAACTTATTACTTCCCCCCCGCCCCCCACCCCCAGTTAAGGAAGACCTTCAATCTGTGTGTAACAGTTCCTCTGTGCCATTTTGGTTGCAGTTCTTCCTCCATCTAACTGTAATTCTACAATGAATTATAATTTATGACAATATAAATTAATATATTAATACACTGAAATTAAAAAGGACATAGAAGGTGTCTATTTATTTGGTTGCCTTTTTTTCTTTTTTTTTTTTTTTTTGTGGTTGCATTTTAGGAGGGAAGAAGGGAAATAGAGCAGTCAAACAAGTTCAGTTCATTGAAAAGTTTCATTTAATTTTCTTTATATATATATTTTTAATGACTCTGTGTCAGTTCCCTAAAGTCAGCTAAACATAACCAAAGATATGGTAATTTCCTGACAGAAAATGCATTCTTCAAATATTATATGTTCTGTAATCTCATTCCAGCAGAATGCTGACATCTATTTTTCTGCAAGGTTCCAAACACATAAACGTGTTACATAAAAATATCTTATATAAAATATAGCCACAATTTTTCAAGATGGAATAAACATCTGATTTTAAAGGGCAAAGAAAAAGGTGCTATAAACATTCACTATTTGTAATGAAATGAATAATTAATCCATTGGTTGTTCAGAACTGCACAAATATCATGAACTTGCATTAAAGCAACAAAGAAATTTACCTACAAATGCTGTACAATAGATCTGTTATGTCAAAAGTTGTATTTAATCACAAAAATATATATTTTAATTGTTTATATACATAGAGCTGTCAAAGAATATGTAGCATGGTGTAAATTATTTGGAAGGTAAATGATAACATGGATAAAACTTTAAGAAAGTCAGGCAGATTAGCAATTTCAAACAGATCATATTGGCATTTTTATACACTTCATTGTTGGGATTTCTACTAATTTAGGTATCTAAATCTGGGTTAGTCTTATTGGCACCCTTTTAAATCAAAGAGGAAAACTGCACATTTCATGCAGGTGATTTATAGGTGTGCCTTTATTTGGATGAGATGACCCATCTGGTGGGAGGTGTCTGTTTTTCTCCAGTTTTTCTCTTCCTACACAGGGTCTGGAATAGCTGATACCCATTGATTTCAGCAATCCTATATTTTTAAATAATCCTATTTTATGTTCTGAAGGCTTCTAAAGTCTAATTATATAGACATGTTTTGCAGCTTATTAAATTCTTCCCTTATTCCTGAAATCTAGAATTTCTAAACCTTAGGTAACTAGGACCGGCAGCTACGATTTTCTGAATACCTTTTCTCCTTCTAGGTTAACAAAGACCTCTATTTAATTTCATTTGCATGTCATTTGGAAGCTCAAAATTATTATAACAGGGTTTGATTTCAGGACAGGGATACTGGATTTGTTTGGTGCATAGTTGAATTTTGCAGTTATATTCTAAATTAAATTTCTGTCATAGTTATTGGAAATAAATGTGTGGTCAGTTCCTTCTAGACATCCATTGAGTTTAGAGATTCATGTTATCCAGCTTAAGTATTTCTGTCTGAACTAGTCATTTTAGGGACCTTTGCAGTCAATGGAGAGAAACACACTTTTAAAATGTGATTTGTTTCACCATTAGAATGAGACAAATCATGTCCTGGAAATACTGATTTTGCTACTCTAGCAATAGGAAAAAGCTTTGGATGAAAAAATTCTGATGTGGACATTTATGAAGTAGATATCTATATTAGAGAACACTCTATTATAAAATGGATATTTATTCATTCATCCTGCTATTGCAAGTCTTCTCTTTTTCCTTTCATAAGGAATAAATGAGCATTTTAAATTAATTGATGTCCTGCAAAATATACAAACAAGAAAAAACCCCAAAATCCTAACTCAAAAGTTCTCTGCTTCCCCACTACATCTATATGTGAGATTGTCCACTATGTGACTGAAATATGCCACCCTAATCTTTACAGAATTGTGCTCAAAATCATTTTACTGTTACACAGAAAAACAAACCAAAAAAAGTCTACATTAGGCAATGGCAGCTACTGTAGGTGAATTTTTCAAGAACTGCTGAGTAACAGAGTTGCTTACAGAACAAATTTTTGACTGAAGTGGCACAAAAGCTAATTTTCATTACAAAGAAGTCCTCTCCAAATTAGCATTTCCCATACTTGCCAGTGTTAATGAGTATTAATGGATTGTGCAGTCACTCCTATGCTCACTATATGTACCATTCATTGGACAATCAAGGTTAATATTTGCAAGGTTAAGCTACCTGAAATAAAATATTTTTCAATTCAGCTTTTATTACCACACAGGTGGGTTGCAAGATGCCAACTTCAAATAACTAATGGCACTGCATACATGCATACATACACACACACACACACACACATACACACACACACACACACACATATATATATATATATATATATATATATATATGGGTCTGTGGATTTTATATGCCTACAAAAAAGTATCTAACATTATCTGGAATACTTTACAGCTTCCCAGTTGAACTTCTGTTACCATTCCATAACTGCGTCTCTGCCATACCTGCCAGTCCAGTGTGGATGACATAGATAATTTTGGGCATCTCAGATGGTATTAGACACTTATGTGGGAGTGACTAAGCTGAATGCTCATCCATTTAATTGAAATAGCTCACATTTGGAACAAGATTTCTTCCTGGAGGCCATCAAAGGCAGTCCAGTTTGTTGGGGACATTAGAAATAATTCAGTAAAGATACCAGACTTAACATACCCCCTATCCATCCAAGTGAAGAAGACTGAGCATGAACCTGGTTCACAGACCTAATTCTGAGGAATATTAGACTTCTGCAAGAGATTTATTATTATTATTATTCAATTTTTATGCATTTTTAAGCGTCATGTCTTCATAGAAAATCTGGGAAAATAAGGGGTTACCCAAGTGTAAGTTGCTTATACCTCAGCTTTCACTACTTTTGCAAACCTGTGGATAGCCAAAGACTTGAGGTTGTACTGTTCCCTGCCACTACATTTCTTACCTGTGCTAGCATTTTGCTATATACTTTAAGTTCCAACAGCTGCAGTCCTACACGTGGAAATCAAACTTCTGCTGATTTAATGATTTTGAGGAGTCTCTCTGTCGTTAAAAATCTAGATATGAGACACGTTCACAAACATGAACATCTACAAGAGATCAAGACTCCAGCACTGGGATCATCATAAATTGTGCATGACTAAGCACACAGTTTTTCAAATTTGGAGTGACCTGTGAATAATTGGAAGCTACCTATTAAAAATGTCTACATTTTTAGAAAGTTTACATTTCTTTTTCCAGTGTGTAGATCTTTAAAAGACTAAAGACATATCAAAATTTTACTTTGGAAAAGAAAATAAGTCTTTCCTTTTTAGGTCACACACATCCACTTTGCATATTCTGGTTACCAGTATGGTGTACTCATATACTCGTGCTTTCATCAGAACATATCCATGGGAAAATGGTAGGAAGCCTCTCAAATATGAGAAGAAAATGGGAGTGGGGAGGGAAGAAAAGCAAGAAAGGAGTATTGTACAGAGAAAAATGTGCAGTTGGATTGTGAACATATAAATCTAAACACAGGTGTATGTATGGGAGATGCTAAAGGCAAAAAAGTGCACCATGTCCTGTTCCAGGCTGTGAATTTGATCTAGGTAAACAGTTTTATTCTTGGTTTTGTACCATCAAATTCCATACAGGCACATAATCAAATGTCTAAGTTCACACAATATTACACTATTATTCATGTAATGTAATACTGTTATTTGATAACAGTTAAAAGAGATTTTTAAAGCCTTTGCCTTCTCTACTTATTCCTCATGAAATAACTAATGCAAAGTCATAGATAATAGGTTATATTTTGTTCTGCCCAGTTCATTGTGAGCACAGTAATAAGGAAGGTCTTCTAGAAAGTTAATTCCATTGTGAAAAAACTATTACATTCATAATAACAATATGCAGTGTTTCTAGTCTTTGGTCATGGACATCAAGGTCTGAGGCATTAAAACTTGCATAATTTCAAATTCCTTTGTGAGTTTGGGTTTTTTTTAAGTAATTGAAAAGTTCTTAAGTCATTGACAAATACATTTAATGGAATTTATCTGGGCCTTCTAAACATATAAACCCCCATCTGAATATTAGCTAGAGCTTTCTAGATATATTTTAACATAGGTAATTTTAAAATAATGGTGAATTTATGGTAGCTGACTGTAGAAGAGAATGGTACTTAAGGAAAAGATCCTTTGTCTATGCCAAAATCATTCCCTTACATCAGTTAATGTTAGCTTAACAGAGTAAAATTATGAGACAGGCAATTCCCTGGACGCATCCTAAAACTGCCCTAACAATTTGACCAGTTTCATATGAATAGAAGTCTGTACTATATGCAAAGGGATTTTTTTAAATTTACAGGTTTTTTAAACAATATTAGTATTTTGATGGCAAGAATACATACAAAATTATGTATTGAACAGCTGTAATTAAAGCCAAAGGAACAATTTTCTTACCTTCAGATTTTTTTATTGCCTTATTTGTGACTGATTTCAATGCAAAACTTTTGAATAAAACTGCATCACATAATGTCAATAATAAAGTGCCCCACTAAATAACAGCTATTAAATTACATTCTCCTATGTAGATATTTTCTAATAGGGATTATATTTCTAGCATCCATCACTGTCAATAACCAAGAATTGTAAATGTAAAAAATAACGAAAAGGAAAGGTTCAAAACTGCAAGGTAATAGATAGTTCGAGAAGCAAGAGGAGATCACAAGATTATTATTTATATTGCAAAATGGATTTCTTAACACTACAGTATTTGTAGAAACAGATCAAAAGTGTCCTATTAAAACATTTACCTATTTTTCTGATTAGTTTTTCTATTGATTTCAACTTCAATTATTCCCTATTTATACAGCCTCAAACATTGTCTAGAAAATTATTCTTGAAGTTTCACTATATAGCATTTTGAGAGGAAATCAATCAGAAAGATTAATTAATTTGAAAAAGAGACATAACGTGCCATGGTATTTTTCTTGCTTTTGTTTACTTAAATAAATAATTAAAGCCCTGAAAAAAAAAAAGTAATTTCTTCTATAATTTCTCTAATACTTTTATTAATAAATATTTAAAGTAATGCCACAGCTGTAACAATTTCCTCTTCTGGGGAACTCACTTATTTTGTCTTTCGCATATTGCTTCTGTAAGGACTTCAAGAAGCAAATTTGGTCATAGGCTTGCCAAGCTGATGAAAGAACTTTAAATTAAAGTTGATGGGGAGGAGGGGAGGGGGGGAGGGCGTGGTGGGGTGAATCTCAATCTATCCCACTCCTACCAGTTCACTGCCAGAGGCAACAATAAGAAAAAGTACATATAACTCCCACGTATAAATCCAGGCCAATGTGAAACACAGACTTTCTAGCAATACTGGTTAACATTCTTGAAAAAATAAGTTGGAAGGATAGAGAAAAACCTAACATTTGAGAACATACTTAGAATATTAAACTAAAAAATATAAAAGCAGAATTTTGAAGAATTTAGTTCTTGAATTCACTGAAATTAATATTTGTTGTGGCTGTGATTCCACTCTGATTTTCACACTTTGAAATCAATTTTCAAGTATGATTTCAAGATTAGGTGAATTTAAAGATTATGGGAGAGAATAAAAACCACGCTAGATTACTAACAATGAGATTATCTGTTTTTTTGAAAAAACCACAGTTCTTCCTATAAATTCCTGTAATATTGTTTAGCTCAATTCAGCGTGTCAGAAGTGATTTTAATTCTTATAAATAAAAAATGCATCTTAATGAATTATAGAAACCAAGACTGTGATTGTAGACTACTTTGACTTAAATGCATTCCCTATGAAAACAAAGGTAAAATTATTGCAGTAAGGAAAAAAATAAAACTTTATAACAAATTCTCCATAAATTCTGTCTAGAAGAAACTCCAGAACATATTGATGCAGTTGTATAAAAAGAATATGAAAGTTAATTTTGTCTCTTATTGTGGCTATATTTTACATAATCTAAATAAAACAAATAATAATTTTATTCTTCTAGCATAAGAGAAGTGCAATAGTTTGAAAATTTTCACACGAGAATCATGTTCCATTTTTGCAAAATAAAGGTAAATTGAAAAAATGTAAAAGGAAATTGAGAATAAAAAATAAAATAAAGGATAAGTTGAGGATAAGAATGACCAAGGCACAGAAAACAAATCTGCCACAGAATACAACTGACAGAAATAATCCAAGTTTGAAGATCAGTATATAGGTTGAACAATCATATTTCTGTTGTGTATGAATATAATGCAATCAAAAGAAAGTTCTAGGAATATAATTAAAATTCAATTTCTAACCTCATTAGGTATCTGTGTAGAAGAACTGAATGCCAATGTTTATACCTAATTGCAATTATTATTCTAGAATCTTCATTTGGTCTTAAATGCTTATATTTATGTGAGGCAAAATCTTTAGAGAGGTAACATCTTTTACTCAACAACTCGTTGTGGTTGGAGAAAAAAGGGTTGTCTGTGGAAGACTAATTGCAATTCAAAAGCCAACCAGCTGTGGAAAATTAATGTTGAAGATTTTACAAATTAGTACAGAGAATTATTAAAAATATTTAATCCAGTATACTTAGGCTTCAGAACTGAAGTTCAGTTTGCATCAGTAAACAATCATTCATGCTGATGCTGTTAGAAGGAAAGACACATTTTCAAATCAAATGTCCCAAGCTGGAAGCTGTAGGTAGCATTTCATCTCAAATGGTTTCAAAGGTTTCCACTTGGAAAACTGTATTTAGTGCAACCAGAATTACTTCTCAAAACTGCTAGTAACAGAGGATTATGAGATTTCTGCTTTTAGACCATGAAATGTTTCCTAAAGGATCAGCAGGGCTTTAAAGAAGTATACTTGGTCGAACTGTACCCAGAAACTGTGCCTTCCTGAATGGCAGAATTTCATACTCCATTAGTGGCCTCAAGTTCTAACTGGTTCAGCTGAGCAGACAGAAAGCATCAGCGTTAAATCTACTCCCAAAGCAGAAGCTCAAAGTATCATTACTGGTAGAAATTATTAACCCTAAAGGGAAGAACAGATGACACTAGTATATTTACCATATGAACTTTATTAGATCAAATGGTATAATTTTCCTTATTTCACTTGCATTTATTCTGAACTGCCTACTTTCAGTTATTCTCAGTCATTTATTCTCAGTCATAAGAGGAAAGCCACAAATTGGCAGCTCTAATTAGGTAAAATTGTGCATTTATGAGCATCAGAGAGAAATAAAATGTAGGATTTATCTTCCTCTTGAAATGTTAGATAGAAGAGGTTCTATAGACTGTTCTGGTCAGGGTTCATCTGTTACATGATGCAGTGAAACAACAATATCAATTTTCCAGCTTGTCATGAGCTTCCATCATGCGATAGATCCATTAAACAACAAGATTAAAGCCCACATGCTTAAACTGAATATAAGATTAAGAAATAATTAGGAAACTGTTCTTTTGTCTCCCATATTTGCAAGAAATCTGCAGTGCAGCCACAGGACTGCTTCATGTATT
The DNA here is from genome assembly GCA_035583155.1 of Acropternis orthonyx. Classification (NCBI taxonomy): domain Eukaryota; kingdom Metazoa; phylum Chordata; class Aves; order Passeriformes; family Rhinocryptidae; genus Acropternis; species Acropternis orthonyx. The sequence continues at coordinate 65,817,556 of JAWWEU010000001.1, forward strand.
GATTAATTAAACACACAGCCTTCCCATTTAACAGACTCATTTATAAGTTGTGTTAAAACAGGCAAGGAGGTACAATCTGAAGCTACAAAAAAAGCTTGCTTTTAGTTTTGTTTATCTTCCTACTACAGAGTGACAGTTCAGCCACTACAAATATCCAGACCATTTGACCGCTTCCCTTCAGTAAGAATCAAACTGCCTATTTAAATGAGAAGGCCATAACCCATTTGAGGGCAAGCCCTGGACAGAAAAGAATTATATTACTATCCACTTTTCTCTTTCAAAAAACACAGTTTAAAAATGATTAAATGTAGTTTAATATTTCTGCAGTTGTCTTGCAGTCATGAAAACTGTTTTCATATTCCTTTCTGCTCTTGCATAGAGCTTTCCCTTGGTTATTCAGTTCTCCAGGACACATTCATGAGAACCTGAACTTACTACTCCACATTCACATATTTATGCCTACAACACTCTGGGGGTTTTTTCTTGTTCACTGACTGTGAACAGTTTTTATGATTTTATAGGACATAAATACTTAGTCTTTCTCACTTCCAAACTTCTCCAAGTTTGTGATCAACAGAGAATTCACTGTGTAAATACTTGGTCTTGTGAAGTTATCATTCTCTTTGTCTCATAGAAAAATGATCATTTCACAGTCAGTAAAATCCTAAGCAGTGCTGACAAAGTCATGGTTGTTTGATGACTACAACACAGGCACCAGCTCTTCCAATATTTAACGATGCCATCTGCAGAAAAACAGATAGAAATTAACTGAACAGGAACAAGCAATGCCAAAGATTGCCAAAGTGCTGTGTCAACATTATTCTAAAATGCTTAACACCACCAAAAATAAATACAACCCACACTACCCTAGTATTGTAGTTTTAAAAATTACTCACACTTGGTATCATCTTTCATTTGAAAGTGTGAGAACAGAAAAGAGAGGAATTAATTTTAGAGCTGTCACGAATTTTGTGAACTGCTGATATGTAAGGGTTTTCTATATGTATGTCTGCATTTAAGCTTGTCAACAGAAGCTTCCCTTTACAACCATAAAAAGAAATAAGCATTACTGAGTATGACACATCTCGCCTATTTTAAATGCGTATTTTAGGATAAGATCATGCTTTCAAAGTATGCACTTTTCTTCACTAGCTTTAGAGAGAACTTAGGGTGACTAATTCAGATATAAACATCTACATTGGTGGAAAAAGTATTTTTTTCAGCAAGTCTGCAACAGAACTAATAACAAAAAGTGTTGAAATAAGTTTATTTCTTTTTAAGTCTATGCAATGAACTAAAATCCTTTCAAGCAATACTGTGACATAAAATACATTCCTTCTACAATCAAATCACTTGTCTGAGCTGCTTGCATATACTATTTCTATTATACCTATTACTTCTTTTATGACTCAAAATTAAAGACATACATACAGTCTTTCAACATTTCAAAATATCTATCAAAGAGAAGAAAACAGAATTAAGAATTACATGAGAACTTGGCTCTCTCCAAAAAATAAACACATTTTCATATGAAGGACCTTCAGGACACGCTGGTTACCAAATAAAATTTCGGAACCATTTTGATACTCTTTATGATATTTCTTCTGCATGCAGAAAGATGAAAAAAAATTAATTTGATATAGAAATTGATCAGAAAAAGAATTTTGTCTGAAAGGTGGCAACATAACATTTCTAAAGACTCCTTGTTCTGTCTTTTTTTTTCATTTTCCTATCTTCAGAGGAAACTACCTACATGATACTTCATAAAATACTAGGGCTAGTTTTACATCTGTGACAACCTCATGTACTAAAATAACCTCATATACTACTTTTTTTTCCCCCAAACACTAATATTTTTATTTACAATTGCCAATATACAGTACAGACAAAAAAAATGAATATGTATACGTGTATATATTTATAAGATAGACTGCATAGTTACCTGTGTCCACTCATTAGTTTGAGGGTCATATGCTTCCATAGTGTTCAGGTATGTTTGACCATCATAGCCACCTACTGCATACAGTTTGTCACCAAGGAGACAGACACCAACAGCATCTCGAGGCATACTTAGTGGAGCCACCATTGTCCATGTATCAGTTTTTGGATCATACCTGAGAAAAGAGAAAGGAAACTGGTTGTACAAGGTGAAGAAAAGTGTCAATTAATGCTGATTTTCACTTCAATATAGTCCTTATTTTCTCAGGGGAAAAAAAATCCTTTAGCACCCTCTCTAAAAATATTCTTCCTAACTGCAAAGAAAAGATACAGATTTATTGCATTCCCAATTCAAATCTCTAAATTTTGATTAGAAACTTTTCCTCAGTTAACCTTCTAGAATAAACTAAGATATTTATAGCATAATGTGTCATAAAGAGATCTGAGAAAGATACATGACCCATATCTGGATGTATGTATATTTTTATGTATACATTTTAAGTAGGATATTTCTTGTACCATATTAAAATATTATTTCTAAAATTAAATGTCACTATATTTTAATTTCTGAAATTATATAATGTTCACACACAGAAAACTTCCCTAGGTATTCATGGAATATGCTTAACAGTGCAAGAGTTAGATTCTCCTGATATTTTCTCAGGTAAAGGAAATAATATTGTTTTTAATACATAATTACCTTTGAATTTTTAATACTGAGGGCAAAATTTCTTTTGTATAATGAGGGTCATTTAAAAATTAAAATTTTAACCTAACTATTAATTTAGATATTCTTTAACAATGTAAAATTATTTAATTTCAGAAGTCATTCCACTGTAACTGTTTTGGATATCCATAATGCAGAAATTAATTATCTTTTGAGAGTTTGTTACAAAGGATGTCTGGAGTATTAGGTTAAACTAGATACCTCATTTTAGATGTCAAATATTACTGAAAGAGAATATTGTATCACACTATGATAGAATCAATTTCATCTGTCCTTCAGCATCTCTACTATACAGTATAATCACTCAATAATCTGTGGAGAAAATGCAAATCCTGTGGCTGAATTTATTCAAGTGTAAGGTAGAACATGCTTTCAGCATGATGATTTTTTTGAAAATAATAATAAAGTAACTCTATAATGGCTAATATATTCTTTATTTCCAGGCCCTCTAACTACTATATTGTTACATAAAACTAGTATCAAGCTGATTTCCCCTACAGCTCTAAGAGACAATATTTGCTGTAAGGTTTTTTTGGGGGGGAAGAGTCAAGTTCTTTCAATATACTTTCTTCTAGTCTAAACTTTATTAACTAGGACTTGATAATCCTACAGAAAGCTGTGAATATACATGCTTTACAGAAAAAAAAGGAAAATTCTAGGCTTCTAATGTGAAGGATAACTATAAAAGCACTTGTTACTAATTCAGGCAGTTATATTTTCAATAAGGAACTAGTAGGGATACTTTGTGAACTTGCTAGTATTTGAACAATGAAAAATTTTATGTTTTTTAAATATAGGCACTGCAACACCAATGGGCAGTGCTTTGCTTGTAACAGCCTTTTGGTTCATAAGTATGACCATTAAATAGGACAATAAAAGAATTGGCTGTAATGTTGATTATATTGTACTTGACAACTAAATACATTTTGAGAAAAAGTCTATTCATCTACTAGCTGCTAATTCTTCTGGTTTTTGGGGGACTCGTCAGAAAATAAGATATTAAAATTTTTAATCTTTAAAATATTATAAAATTTATTGTGCTGTTATTTTTAATTTTTTTCTAATTTTCTTAATTTTATTTATTCAAAATTTTTCATTTTTCTAGCTTTACTTAAGAAGTTTTAAGTTAAATATCTAGATATATTGTAAATGTCTTTTCTAACTTCAGAGGAAAATACTTCCAAACATTGCTTGAATATGTGTAAGGGAAAATGAACATGTAAGAAGGGGGAAAAAAACCCAAAAAGCTTTCTGAATGGATTTTTTTCAAAGACTCTCTGAGTTTTTCAACAACAGCATCCTATGCCTCTAGCTGAAACAGTTTCCCATCCAGTGAATTGCAACCAATGTGCATCGTATCTTTTGCCTGCTAAAGGTAATAGATGTTACTAGAGTCTTTCATAGACCACTCATGAATTACAAGGACCAAGGAGGCACAAAACCTGGGAAACAATACAGTTGACATCTTTGGACATTTCGGGGCTTTTTTCACCCAATAAACAGGTATGCATATAACTCAATTCTGACAAAAAAACAGACCTGCAAAAGAACTTCAGTTTTTTGTTTGCTGTTTGGGTTTTTGGTTTTTTGTTTGGTTGGTTTCTTTTTGTTTGCCTTGGTTTTTGGAATTGCCAGGAAAATGTCTGAGATGAGATTTCTTATATCCTTTCTTTAGCTAAAAACAACTGTATATGTCATCTTTATAATAACTATGTATGCCCCAGGCCAAGAAGGGTTATGTTAAAAGTTCTTGAATGTGTTAAGAAATCAATTTTGACATCAAGGTGAGATTAAGAGGAAAAGTTTAGATCAAATGTTTATGTTTTTAGCATCCATCAGGTTTTGAGTAACATTTTAAAAAGAAAGTTACTTTAGGAAATCTGCCAAAAGATCTTGAAAATTGTATAATTCTTAAAAAGGACTTTATTCTTTCACCTTTAAAAAGGAATACACCACTGCACTTTGCCAGCTTGTGAAGAGGAGACAAACATAACTATTATTTTATTACAGAATGCTTGAATCCTTAGAAAATCCTTTAGAATTATGTCATCGTTAGAAGAGATTAAACTGGGAGTCCTAACTACGACTGAGCAGGATTTTAGCAGTAGCATTTAAAACACATATATCTGCTGCCACTGTATTTGCATAATCTCAAAATTAAATTTTAAACTATTATGTCTGGTTTGACAGTCTTCCAGAAGTAAATTAGTTTTTGAATAAAGCACATCTACCAGGCTGTATCAGAATGACAAAATGACTGAAGCAGAGACTCATTCTTGAAGAAGAGGCTTAGTTAAAAAACATGCTTTAGATATTTATAGAAAGTAAAATATTCAGAGAGATATAAAATAACTTACTGTAATAGACCTCATAATCACTTATTAATCTTTGTTTTCCTAAGTTACTGAGATACTTTTATTTTTTGAAAATGATGCATCATTTTTGAATAAAAAAACCAGACATCACTAAATCCATCACTGGGAGGGCCATTAGAGTTTTTTCACATTTTAGTGGAGTCCACCAGCTAATTCAGATCCACTCTGTATAAGCTAATAGTCTTGTAAATTCTTAGTTGTTAGTTCCAACTTTTAGTCTTGAAGCTTACTATTCGTGAAGTACATTATCCACATTTTTGCTATCAGTGGAAAAATATCTAGACAAGGAACACTGTATAATGTCATTCCAGTACCATTACGTAAAACAGCGCAAGAATATGTGGTTTAGCTCATTGTTACAGCCTCTCCTGAGAAAGACAAATGTGATGGGATGTGGTTCATCTTCAATATCAGGAGGGTTTTCTTCTCAGAGAAAGAAAAATTAAAGAAGAGCTCCCTTATGAGTACCAATAAACAAAAGTAGTTGAAAAGATGTCATGCTTATTAAAACCAGTAGCCTTAATAGAAAATTATTTCATTAAAAATGCTCATTATTGTTCTTGGTAAATGGAAGTCCACAAAGATAGGCCGTGTAAGTACAGACATCCTGGGATTTCTCTGATTAACTGTCCATCTGTGGGAGATGAATGGTAAAGTATTTGGCAGTCTATGATCTTTGCTTACATACAGTAGAGATGGCAATGAGTCTAAGATTGAGCAAAATCATACGGATAACATAAGGAGTAAGTTTTAACTTACAGTTTTTTGAATAAATATTGAATGCCAAGCAAGATTCAGCAGAAGGAATAACTGACATTTAACTAAAGTTTAACCCCGTTCAGAAAATAAATAAATAGATAAATCTCTCCCAGTACCTGTCTTACTTGTACATTAAGATAAACCAACCACTCAGACATACCTACTTTAGTTTTTGCAACCTGTACATATTTGGAGAGTGTATTTTCCTTATTCTATTTTATATCATAGAGAAACATAAAAAAAGTCAAACCTTCATGAAACATTTAAAGAATACCTTGAAATGGAATGCTATAAACCCTTCAGCTCTGCTGCCCTACTAGATATTCCTGACTTTGCAGAATATCTACTTGCAAAATTCAGGGTATTGTAAGTACAGTGTATAAGGCTTATATCAACACATTGGAAAGTGGCAATGTTGACACAGGAAGGCATATATTGTACTGTCAATATACATTACTTAAGCAGTTGTTTATTTCTTCTTTGCTTACCCATGTTTTTAGAGTTACAAAATACTTCTAAACACAATTTTGTGTTACACAATTATTTCAAGGGAAAAATTTTATCTCTAGAAAATCTAGTTTATAACTCTGCAATGTGTATTATATTGCCTTAAAAAAACCAGAATATTTAAATGGGATATGAAAAGAGTTCACTTTTGTGTCCATGATAATATATAATAGTACTGTGAATATAAAGGAAAGACAATAAATTTCAAAGAAATTGTAGTTTATGGACCTTTATAGAATTTTTCAAGTAAGACATTTCTTAGAGTAGAAAACATCTGCTTAACTTTACTATCACAAACCTAAGAAAATTATGCTACCAGACAACATTTTGTATTAAAAAAAATGCATGTATAATTGGGTACCTTTCTACATAGTCCAGCAGTCGAGAACAATGGTTAGAAGCAGGAGCATCATGGCCTCCAACTGCATAAAGAAACCCATCACATGTAGCCACTCCTACACCTCCTCTTCTCTTACACATAGGAGCACACATATTCCATTTATTTGTGTGAGGATCATAATATTCCATTGAACTCAAACATGAACTTCCATCCCGGCCTCCAACTGAATATAACCTAAGAAAGTCCAAACAAATAAAAATGTTAATAAAACAAATGCTCAGAACTGCAGAAATAAAAACAAGGAGTATGTGTCTTTTTATCTGACATCAGCCAACAGAAAAAAAAATAATATTTTTAAATAATTTTATTTTTATATAGTGAGCAAAGAGATGGTTTTGATATTATTACAAAACTCACATGGTACTTAGTTCTTTACCTATCTGAATAGAAAGGAAGATATTCCTTTCTGTAATTGATATTTTCATTCTTTGATTACCACATTCTTTGAGTGCCAAAAGTGACATGAAGATAAGTCTCTATATATTTATAAATCATGTAAGCAGGGTTGCTGCCTAATCTCATCATCTGACAGATGGAAGTGCTAACTTACAATTGATAATTCAGACAAATAAGAAATATGCAATCCATTTCTTATAGTTTTTCAGTGGTTTTTTTTTTTGGTGCATCAAAGTAATAGAAACCACCCTAGCAACTGCTGTCCTGTATTTTAAAATTTATTTTATATAGTACTTTAATACTGAATAGATTCACAAGCTTCTAATCTGCCTTTCATGCTAAAAAAAAAAAAAAAAAAAAGACTCTCTATGCCAAAGTACAAACAATATGGAAAATTGTAGTCACTCTTTGATTGATATTCAACAAATTCCACATAAAAATCTATCAATGGAAGCTCAAGTTCAGAATTAATTTTACATGTGCAATATAGTAGAGATCAAATATTAAATGTGTTGCAGATAGGAATATAATATCAGGTTTTAGACACAGATTTTTGAAAAAGTACTACCTCAGTTTCAAGGATCTTGCTTATCTTGAAGAAAAGTCTTGCCCAAACTAATAGTAACATATCTACATGCAAGTAAGAAAAATTATAACCCCCAGGCACTGTATGTTGATTTTCTTCGTCAGAATGTATTGTGAGCATATGTTAGAAAGTCATGGAAAACTTCTGAGAAGTATTTTAAACTTTAAATGACAAAAATCGGTTTAACAAAAAAATGGGCTGTGTTTGTGACTATCTTCAGGCAAGAAACTTGTTTCGTTCTACTCTTTATAATGGTCCTCAGAAGGAAACAGTTCTGATTGTTCTTTCCCACTAACACCATCCTACATTCATTTCTCATATGAATCCTTTTGCAGGTTGTTGCCTTTCCTACAGTGCCTGGAGATTAACTAATAGAAACACAGGCTATTTTAAAGTCCAACCACTAAGCAATTTAGGCTGTGAAAGCTGTCTGTGTGAAGCAATTACTCATTCGGAAGCTTTTACTGTCCTAAGCACTCCGTGAATTCAGAACTATTTAAATGTGCATTTACCATTACATTTCACTGGTATGGATGCTGATGAATAAGGAAGAACCATAATACTACTAAATATGTCACTGAAGCATAAGAACATTTGGATATGCCTGATAGACATACTTGTGCTCTGGCTAAAGTACCCAGGAGAATCCATACTTCTCTATGAGAGATACTAAAGCAAATACACTTTTTTTTTTTGCAACTATTTCTTTGGATACCACCCTAACACGTTCAACTTTCTTTACAACTATCCCATATCTACAGATGTAATCGATATTAAAGAATCCACATGTAGGTGTTAACCTGTGGGTATCTACAGTGTCTAAATTGCTGTTATGCTCAGAGCAGCTGAGCTTAAAGAACAATTTTGTTCACCAGCCACAACCATATTTTTGTCCTTCAGCTGAGAATAAGAAAGCAGAACACCATCAAAAAAAAAATGTTTAAATTTAATAAAAACATTTACACTAATATAAGTGTAAATATAACCATTTACATGTAGATGTTTGCAAGGATGTTATCCTTATTTTCAAAGATCTGACTTGATTCAGCTACCCACAAATGACAAAAGTGATACAACTTTATTTGTCATATCTAAGATATGGTGACACTCCCTGCAGGCTGAGAGATATAGCAAACTGTATATAGGAGAAAACTGCCTGACTGCTGGAGGTCAAGTCAGCTACCCTGAAGCAGTTTAAATGGCAGTAGACAATTACATGTAGATAGGAGAATTGATCCCTAAACACATAAACTATGGTTAACATGCCTGAGATAGATTTCTAAGTAAATATTTGGACACCTAAACACTGCACACAATTTTAAAAAAATGCAAAGTACCAACACTTTTGCAGACTTCGGTGCAAATAATCATGTGTTTCTCTTGGGTATTAAGACCCAACAATTTTTTTATTTCTTCTGGCATGAAAACTTCTCATTTATACTGTTGTCTTTCAACTGAAATAAATCTGTAAGCTGATATTTCCACACTGACAGTGAAGCACACTTTCTCATTCCTCTATTTCTAATAAAAAGCCACAACCAGAGGTTTTATTTGTCTGAACCAAACTCCTTTGTGACATAAAAAATTATTTTTAGTTTTATGAATTACTCCTTGCTGAGACAGAAACACAATCCAACTCTGAAATGGTAGTTCTAAAGTCTGGTTTGGAAGTTAATTTTGTTCTGAATAGCACAGAGCATTTTAACAAAAACTAGGTGGTCCCAATCACTGACTGAAACTTTTATCAGCTACTTAAGAACAGTATTTGATATCTTTTTGCCATAACTTACTTCTTGGTGCTCCTGGTCCTATTTTGTTACATGACTTCAAATTAATGATTTTTTTTTTTCAGCTTTGTCTTGCTCACCAAGAGTTTATAGTAAAATTTCTATACAGAAAAGTATAACATAATTCTCTGAATTAGCTGAGTTGTTCTTCATTGTGTATTCCATCAAAACTGATGATATTATTATAATAGAATTAATAATTATATATCACTGTTTAGAGAGGAAGGTGAACAAAGAAAAGAAAGCTTCCAGTACTGAGCACTTTTATCTCCACAGTAAAAGTTCTGCCTTGGGACATGTTACAGATTTCTAATCCCAAATGGACTACATTTCAGATGATACAGACATTGTGCACGGATATGAAATTAGACAAAGCTCAGCCGCCTTTAGCTGGAAATTTGTCTTTTCAGGGTTTAATCACTTCTTGTACTAAGATGGAGAGAGATTCATGAACATTTTATATATATATATACAAAAAACTATAGGTATAATTGGCTAGAAAATGCAGTAGAGGTTTCAAAGTAGGAAACATTAGGAGAAATCATGACCTACTGGATCAAAAGCATTTATCTCAGTTCTGCCACTACAAACCTTTGATAACTTCTCAGAAAAGCCATTTTTAAATTCACTTTGACAAGCCAACCTCAAAAGACCAGACTGCCTTTGATGTGAGGTGGTATGACTTGTCAAAACAGTTGAATCATGTCCTTGCTGCATTTCTTAATGAGGTTTTTGCTTTTCAAAATTCTTTCATTGTGGATATCAAAGACCATAATGAGTCTTTTGCTTAGGCCCCTTTGTATCCTTTTCTGGCCTTCCTATGCGTCTGAAAGATCAGCACAGAATTACTGTAGCACAAAGGATACCTGCTTGGTAGAAGTGAGGGAATGGTAATAATTTTCATCAGTGCTGGACTACTGTATTGCTGAATCAGTCCACACCTAACCTAGGAATGAAACTATAGGAGAGGAAACCTATCTATCCATGCTGCCTCAGTTAAGCTAATGTAGTTCACTATAGCGGGTGGTGGGGTTTCCCCCTGGTACGGCTGCTGCTATCCTTACCAGGGGGCACGCTCTCAGCCCGTCCTCCCTCCACGTGGTTCCCAGGGGACCAGGAACGGCAGCACACGA
>JAWWEU010000001.1:65828307-65863141 GCA_035583155.1 Acropternis orthonyx
TCTCTGCATTAGCATCCACATTCCATTTATGACAAGAATCTTTCCATACTTTCAATGGTGCATTGACTACTACAGTTCACCAGCAAAAGTTGAAAATACAGTAATTTTCTGAATGGAATGCATTAATGAATCCTATTCTGTGTGTAAATTGGAAAGGGCATTTAATGCATTTCTAATGTAATAGTGGAGTAAAACGAATATACATTGAGTTTGACAAAAAAAAAAAAAAGTATAAAATAAGTGCCTGGAAAGAAATTAAATGTAACTACTGAAATGCTGGATGGAAGTCCTGAGCAACCTGATCTAGTAGCTGGTGTCTTTACCCATAGCAGGAGAGCTGGAAGTAGATGATCTTTGAGGTCCTTCCAACCCAAGCCATTCTATGATGCCATGATATAAAATACTGAGAGAAAAGCACCCTTTCCATTGATAATATCATTATGACAAAGCTTGATTTCTTACACTAGAAATTGGAGTTTCCTAATAGAAAGAACCTCTTTCAAGCAACTTTAATTGTAATCAGAATTATATGGGCTACATTAGCTCTTCAAGACCACTGACTGAATGCAGATTCTGCCAGTTAAAAAATATTCTTGACTTTACCAGGATATAAGATAGGTAAGGTAAAATAGTCTTTGTAAATTAATCATTTATACAGCCTGTGCATAAGACTCTTTATTTGCCCTCTTGTTTATTAAAAAACAGACAGTGAATCTGTCATTAAATAAGAAATTTTTATTGAATACACAGAATTACTTTGTGCTGGACTGAGGTAATGCTTATGACATTAATTTCTTTGTGAGTTTAATAATTTTATACTATACAGTTGTTCTATTTTTTTCTGTCTCAGTATCCATTTATTGCATGATTTTGACTAAAATATTAAAAAAAAATCTCCATCTTTTTGTAGTTTAAGGAAGAAGAATTTCAACATGTGTCTCATTTTTGCTATAGTGGAATGCCTTTCTGATAAAAGAGATTGATCAAAGGCAGCCATTTATAAACAGCATGTTTATAAAATATCAGCAGCATCAAAACTGTCATAAAAGAACCTGAAATAACTTCTTAAGATATAAACTAAGTTATAAATTTATTTTTAAGTCAAAGTACATTTACGGTAAAACATGGTAAAAACAGAGACAAGATTTTAAAATTTTCAACAAAAAAATTCTAAGGCTGGTAACCTGTGAGTTAGTCTTTGAAATATGTTTGTTATTCTTCCCATTGCAAAAGAGTTTTACAAACTTCCTTAATCTGAGATACTCTCTAATTAGGTAGATGATGTAGATGTCTATTATGGAAGCAGTCATGTGACAGCATGAATTCTGTGACAGGAAAAGCACTGCTGGATTTTAGCATCATGCAAAATATCTGTGTCATTCATGAAATATTGATTTAAAACTATTTGCTTTTAGTTAGGGAGAATATTGTGGGCAGAAAGCACATTTTTTTTCTCCTTACATGACTGTAATTAAGTATGCCAACTGAGGTATTTTCTTAGTTCAAATGGATTAGTAAAAGAATAAACGAATCATCAAGATGACAAAAGAGCAAAGAACAGGCAACAAAGCCATGAGAAAGAACCTGCACTGATGCGAAATACAATGCTTTCAGCCATACTTGCTAGCTTGGCATGAAATTTTGAAGTGTTACTTCAGCTTTAAAAATCACAATTACAGCATATTAATACTTCTGTTATTTAATAATATTGAGCCAGGTCCTTAGTCCTTTGTGAAGTATAAAAATTATCCATGCATTGCAATTATATGGATGACTTTCAAAACAGTCTTAGATCATTTAGTTTGTGACCTTCACAATGAACCAATCCTTCTCAGTTCAGTGAATTCAACCAATAATACAAGATTCAGTTGAAGTTGGTCTACTGAGTGAAAAGGAATTTCATCTTACCCCAATATTATTTATTACAAAGGTAATCAAGTTTCAAATTGGAAAACCAGAAAGTTAAGAGTGGAGATGCCATGGTATTCTGTTCTACTGAGTATAGTGGCTATTGGAGAGCTGCTGTAAGGACTGTTGTCCATAAAAAATTCAATTGAGTCCTAAATTAGATATTTACCTTTCACGAATATCAGTAAGATTCATATTTTTAAATATTCTTTCAGATTTAAACTTATGTGGAAATAAGGAAGCATGTGAATACACATGATAATACACACATGAATGCTTATATGTATATACTTCATCTCCCACTAAAAGATAATAATGGAAAGCCAGACATTCAGAGTAATCCAGATTATAGAATGCTAATACCTTTTGCAGTCTTGACCACAAGAGATAAAACAGTGATGCTTTTTAAAAATCTGTGCTTAATTGTGGAAGCTGCACAACTGAAAAATAGGCTGTGAATCATTCTAGGCATTATCCAAATTTCCTCCTGCTGTCTAGATTGGTGCATACATTACATTTAGAAGCTTAAGTTAGATGGAGTGACCCTACTGCCTTTTCCTGCCAGATATTAGGACTGAGTAAGTTAACTCACTGTGTCTGCTTGGTCTGAAGTACCCATACATGTCCAATAATACATACATACTATATCATACACATTATCTATGTAGAATTTGTTGTTCATTACAAAACTGACAGAAAGAACTATGTAGTACAGACAAAATGTTTCTTATTACAAAAACTGAATTACAGACTTTACAGCAAATGGCAGTCATGCTAGCTGTATAACAGTCAACATTTCGTTGTATGTGTAATGAAGAGACATGAATAGAAGGGTTATGTAAACTAAAAGACACAGATGTGCAGTAAACTTCAAAATAGAAACGTGGTCTAAGTATCTGTGAGCTTGGACATATATCAAGAGAAAACAGTCTCACTGAGTTCCCGCACTGCAGCTCAGCAATGCATTTAGCACCTGCCTTGTCTCGTAACAGTCACTTAGGTCCTAAAGAGCAATGCATCCTATCTGCACTTCTGCTTTGGACTGTAGAAAGAATAGTGGGTTTACTGGAAAATTTCATGACCTTTCATTGTCATCTTGTAAGAGGCACATAAATTTATCTAACTTGTATCTTATCCAGAAAGAAGAAAACCTGTTCAGAGTCTCCTATTTTACAGGCTAGACCTAGACCAAGTTAAATCTTGCTTGAAAAAGTGAAGATATGATGCACTTTGAATTGAATTGTACCTTCATGAGCTGCATGGGACCCCCATGCAGGAAATATGAATTTGTGTGCAAAAGTACAAAAGATCAGACCAGCACACTGAATTAGTAATAAGCCTTAATGATTCTGCTAAGAGAAAATACCACAGATAGTTTATTATATGATGCATGAAAGGCAAAGAAGCAGAACTCCTGGAGGAGGCTATAATCAGCCAGGCAATCAAGTTCTGTAGGTGGTTATATGAATGTAATACATTGCTAATTCTCTCATGCCAACCACTTAACTGCTATTAAGGACTTTGTGGAATTATTAACCTTTGCCTCTCCAAGGTCAGTACACAGTGAATATATTCCTGGTGAGTGACTAACTACAAGACAATTTTGAGAACCCTTCTTGTGCACACACTAATTTGGTTTGAATTTTGACATTTTTCTTAAAAATGAAGGTTCAGCAATCTAAATATTCTGATAGTCATTTTGTAATAGTGCAAAATAATTGTAAGGGATATATTAAACTAAAGCAACTGCTGTTTACAACAGGTACAATATCGATCTAAATAACTCAAGTTTCATTACAGCTTCTCTCATTAAATGACCTGAAAACAAAACATTCCACTGGACACATGCCAGCACTTCTACTGGCCAGCTTTCTGTGTTTCCCATTCAAAATGAAATAGAGAATAGCTGGAAAAGCACTGTTGAAACAATAATCCAAGTAATGAAAATCCATTACTAAATGAATCCAATTACTGCAAAACTGGTGGAACTGAATGAAACTGAATATAAATAACTAAATATTAAAAAAAAAAAAATCAAAACACAAACACACCTAAAGCTAGATATTTATTAAAGTCTCTCTACCTTACAAGTTAAGCTAAAAATGTAACAAATGAATTTGCATGGGTATGAAGGGAAAAATACAGATGCATTTTTATTAAAAAAAATATATTCTATTTCTATGAATGTGTAAGTAGAATTAATAGAATGTGGAAGCCATTCTAAATTCTATCTGCTTTAGTTAAGCAAGAGACAAAATTTGACACTACCAATTGATAATAAATATTTTCATAAAGGATGCAACCAGAAAATAACTTTTTTTTTTTATGTTGGACTGCTTAAACTAATCACCCATACAGGCACTGAAGTCAGTGCAGGACACCACAATAGAGTAGCAGGTTATTTCCCAAAGGACTGCAGCTCACGGAGAGCCCATGATGGAGCAAGGGAAATGCATGAGGAAGAAGTGGTAGATCAAAGCAGTTACAGGCTGACCACAACCCCCACTCCCCATCCCCCTGCACCATTCAGGGGTGGGGCTATAGGAATAAATAAGACATAAATTGAGTCTGGGAAAGTGATGAAGAAAGGTGGTATTTTAAAATTTGGTTTTGCTTCTCACTATTTTTATTAGCAATAAAGTTCTTTAATTTTCACCAAGCCTAGTCTGCTTTGCCTGTGACAGTAACTGGTAAGTGACCTTGCTGTCTTTATCTCAACCCCTGGGTTTTCTCAGTCTATTTTCTCCCCCTTCCTAAAGGAGAGGAGTGAGAAGCTAGGTGGGTATTTGACTGTTAGTCGAGACTAACCCACCATAATAATCCAAAAGTAAGTGCAAGTTCAGAGCATTCCCTTTCTCCTTCACTCATTGTACAGTGCATAAATGCAGGAGACTGTAAAAATAATTGTGATAGAAACACTAAAAAATATATTGCTTCTTCTTTCTTGAAAGGATCAGATACAAGTCAGATAGATATTGATGGGGAATAATATTCTCTTGCAGCACTTCTCCTTGCTCATTTTCTTCAGAGAATACTTATAAATACTTATTTTTTTTTCCTCAAATAAAAGATTATTTGAAAGAGTACTTAAAACAGTTCTATTTTTAAAAGTAAAGATTAAGCAATTCCTTGTTTTTTTTTTGTCATTGATCATAGATCAACCATACTGTGTGATATCTAATAAACCCAACAACAGCTGGTGGAAATATCAAGTTCTTTATAGCACATCTTTGAGCATGTGGCAGTCACTGAAGGGCAGGACTCCCTTCAAGATGCTACCATGAGATTGAACTGTTTGACAGTGTGTGTCACAGTCATTATTTTTGAAACTTAAGGTACTGCTGTGATGTTCTACCATTTAAAGTCAGCCTGTAGATTGTATAAACAGCTATTTTGTCCTTTTGTAACACAGATTTATTGATATTTGTTAAAGAGATCAAAGGCAAAGGGCCAGACTTTTGCCCATGAAAGTTACAGTTGCTTCAAAAGAATGTTGATAATTTCGAACATACAAGTAGAAACTGATGAATATTTTTTGTAATTAAGTTTTTATGGACATATAATAGGACAATCTAGAAAAAAATTTCAGTTATTGTAGTATCACACAAATAGTTGGAATAACATAAATCTGTACAATACTGAGAATGTCTTTGAGGTGTATATATTCTTGAGGAAGTTGTGCAAACAAATTCATTTTTACTTAGAGTTACATAGTTAGCATAAATATGTTCTGAAATTAAATTAGCTTAAAAGTTTAGTGTTAGGAAATGTATTTTTCATGTATTAGAGGGTTTTTAATGGAAGTCTAATAAGTAGCTATGGTAGTCTTGGAGGCAACTATGTTTTAAGTTACTGAAAGGTTTAATACTTGTTGGATTGAAAGTGTCAACTAGACCTTTTTATCTTGAGTTTAAAAATAAAGAAATGCAGACAATCTTGAAATAGTAGGTGATAATTTAAAAAAGTTTCTGGAGAAGATAAGAATATTTCATACTTTTGGTTACTTGGTCCTCCTAACTTACACTGTAGAAGAGTACTACTGCTTCAGCATTATCTGCTGAAAACTGTAGAATACTAGTCTTACATAGTCTACATTACACACTATTTTAACACCCAAATTTATTGCTGATGTGAGAAAGTTCATGCACTCTTTCTCTTCTAGTTTGTGCAACAGGTTTTTAACAGTAACAAGGTGGAAAGTATGGTGCTGTTTCTAGATCAGGAGGAACTACTGACCATGTTTCATCATGTGAAACGTTACAGTGTCAAGTCCTACAACACCTACCAAAGTATGTTAAAATTTGATAAAGACATCAAATTAACTGTTTGACTATAAGAAATGCATGAGAATGAAGGAAATGCAATCTCCAAAACTCTCAGTACACATCATTAGAGGTACCCACACATAGAATAATCTATAATTCTATCACTTCAGACAGTCTAATGCATTTCATACATATTTAATTCAGAATTAAGGAAAAGAAGAAAGTAAACATAAGGAATAAGCAGAAAACAACTCAGAACTTCCATACTAAAATAGCTTCTCCTTTGCTGAATGACAAATCCAAGATCTTGATGCTCATTGAGATATCCATTTCCAATATCCTGAGGAATGCAGCATATGTCAGTTGTGTGGAACAGCAGAATAGTAAGAATAGCACCAGGGAGTTGAAAGGTTACATCCTTACATATGTTTTCAAGTTTCAGTTCTTGGCATATGGAATATTTTTTAAAGACGGTTATCCAGATACAAAAAATAAAAATCAGTATTTTAATTCCGTCTGTTTCAGTGAGACCACTGCTTTTCAGTTTTCTCTTTTCTGGGACACAGATAACATGTCCTTGAGATTAAAAGTTATATCACTCATGCAAAATTCAATTGAGTGTCTATTAACTGGGAAGCCTTGGATACATGGTCACTTGTGCAAAAGAAATATACCTGGAATATCTAAACATAATTATATGCAGTCTTCATGATTTTAGATCAATATTTGCAAGGTTATTTGTCCAGGTCTTGTTTCTGCTAGTTTGCTTCATGGTTCATGCACTATTAAAATCAGATTGTTTTACAATAACAGGGCTATTAAAGCAGCTTTGTCCATTTGATCTACTCTGGAATATTTCAATGCCACTGTGACTTAAGACAAAGCAATGACAATTAAGCTTTATTGGTTTTAAAATTATTTCACAACAGAAAACTAACTCCTAGTGTCATGGATAAAAAGTAGATCATCTGAGTCTATGATACCGTGAATTAAATAATAAAATATTAATAATTAATGCACCAAATAAAGCCTATTTAATCCAGAGTTATTCTTCTAATATGACACAACTGTAGTATGACAAACTCACAAAATTAATTAAGACTTTTAAAGCCTGTAGTTTTAATTAATTTGAGATAAATTTAAAAAAATAAAATCTACATATTGTCATAAGGATGGGATTATGGGTACTCTGTCAGGTCTCCTGCTGCTGCTACAGAAAGGTAACAATCTCCTATTGTAAAACAGTTGTTTGTGGGCTAAATTAAACTTCTTGTTTGATTTTTATTATATTCAGTGGCTTACAGTAAGTGGAAAGAGTCTGACAATCCAAGAAATCAATTCAGCCCACTTATCTCAGGCCTGTATGTTAGGTGTGATAAGCAAAATCTAATATAAAGGATTTCTGAAAGGGTTTTACAACTGTATAATCAAAACTGATTGATTTTCAGCTGGAAAAAAACAGGTTTGGCAAAATTCAGTGTGTTCTTGAATATGCAATAGCATAGTATATAATGAAACACAATCGCCTGAATAAGTCCTTTTTTTTCCCATATACTTTTTATCTAAAGTTTTTTTTAATGTCCTCAACATAGACCATCTCATTCTATTCCACAAATGCAGCTGTTTCACATCCTTTCTTCCTTCTGTTCAGTAGCAGTAAAGTGAGGAAAACAATATTCCAGCAGTTTTACTCCATTGCTACCACTATTCCCAAGGGATTCTTTACTGACTGTCCCTTATGCTCAGTTTTCTATAGTGGGATGCATATTCCCCGATTAAATATCAAAACTACAGAAGCCAGAATCTGAGACAGAGTCCTTAGGTTTCCTGCACAGTTACTTGAGAAAAATGGGCACTTACAGAGCACAATTCATGTTGTCTGAACATAAAAGTCTACAATAAGTAAGAAAAGCAATATCCTAAAAGTACATATTTCTTTCATTGATCATAAAGGAGGCTTGGGATGACTGGAGAAGTCAGAGATGTCTAAAGAACATTATCTGAAGTTAGGTGTGATGAATTCTTTCCCACCTCTAAATTACTTCAGTTAACAGCATAATCTTTTTGGATAAAAGCAAGTTCTTTAAAAGTGGTAAGTAACAAGTAATACATAATATCATATTACTACAAAATGAGTTTTAGTAAGTGCCACATTAAAACCTAAAAAGTGAAAGTTATAAAAGAGAAACTTAGAATAAGAACACTATTAGAATTATAGGCTTAAGGTAGCCTGGTTAGACAAGAACAAAACTTCCGTTTACTTGACAGTTGAATGTAGTTGCCTTAGACGAAGACAGTTTCATGAGTCAATGTTTGGGAGGAGCAAGGTACAAAATGCATTTACAACAAATGTAATCACTGTATATGTGACTGCAACAGTGCCATGGCTTAGGAATAGTACTTCCCTATTTAGTGTTCCCACTGAAACTCCAAACCACGCTGCTGCTCACTTGCTCCTCTCTCTCGCCTCCACCTCACCACTGCAGGTGGCTGGGGAGAACTGGAGGCACAAAATGTGCAGATCAAGGGTTGATATAAGAAAAATGTACTGAAAAGAGCAATGAGATAAGAAAACAACCAGTAACCAAACCAATGACAGAAGGCACAAGAAAAGTTATTGGTCACTGCAGAAATCCGCAACAATAGACAGCTGCGAATGCAGCCACGCTATCCCCAACCACTCCCTCTGGCTCAGGATGGGTGCCACACTATCACAATCAGAAGGAAACCCTTCTCCCCAGAAGATAGTCCCTTTCCGACACCTCGGGAATGAATGAGGTGGTATAGAATAACCTCCGAGTCCTGGCCATGCCCCCTCCTGCATACTGCAAATATTAACCCTCTCCTGATCAGAACCCGGACAATTAGACAGATCAACTCGGTTAAATCAAAAACACATAAAAGTCAGATGAGTCAACTACAACTTATCCTGAATTGGTTTATACCATACACATTGAAATTTAAGGTCTATATTCCTAATCACTTGATGTAAATATTACACAAAAAAATATAGAATATATATAAAAAAATACTTTCAAATCAATGTATGAGCCATGAGGTGTATGAGGGTGTGCACAATTGTGACTACATTTATTTTAACAGACACCCTGAATTTCAATATGTTAAAAGTTGTTTACTACTGTGTGTCAGAGTCACTCATCACTCTTAGAAAAGTGTTTCAATTGTGCAAGCATACCCTACTCACTTGCCATTTAATGCTGCTACTCCAACAGTGCTTCTGGCAATTGACATACTTGCCACAAATGTCCACTGCTGACTTTGAGGGTCCCACCTCTCAACTGTGTTCAAATAACTCCAACCATCATGTCCTCCCACTGCATAGATAGGCCCTTCAAGCACTGTAACGCCTAAAAATGGAGGAGAGAGTGAGAAAAGATAAAAGCATGCTTTCTCTACCAGTAGCAAAAAATAGAAAGGTTTTCCAAAACACAGCCAACAAATGAACTTCTATATTCAAAATGAAAATGGAAGCACAAATTTGAAATTTGGTTAATTAAGGGTTAACAAACAGGAATATAATTAATGCCACTCCACACACCTCTAAGAAAAACAGGTCTTGTCAAACCAACTTAATTTCATTCCTTAAGCAGAGTGTTTGCTTCATAGAAGAACCTGTGAATGATGTGATTGTCTTAGATTTCTGTATACTGTTCGATTTAGTATCTCATAACATTCTGATCATGAATTAGATCTTTAGAATAGCAGTAAATCACATAATAAAGTATGGTCTGGATACCTGATGGAGCTCAAATTATTGTCAGCCTACGGAGGATTTCATTGAATGCAATTGCTTCTATGGGAGTGCAACAGGAAAGGTAACAAAGTCTGACTTTTTCAGCAATTTTGTCAATTATGTAGAAGAAAATACACAATTTTTCACTAGCAAGAAACTTGATGGACCAGTACAGAATCAAAACACACATTCAAAGGCTCAAGGAAGTAACTTAGAGTGAGAAATTCAGCTGCTTCATCAATTTTGCACTAACAGAAGAAGAAAGATACCTTCAGAGGAAAATAATGTTGGATATATATGTAAGGATCCTTTTATCTACTGAAGTAAAATTAAAAAAAAAAAAAAAGAAAAGGCAAACAGCAAAGCATGAGAGTTGAAGAAGGAAATATTTAAGTAAGAAACAAACTTTTAACCCAAAGGAACTGATGAATTCTCTATCTCACGGTATCTTCAGTTAAGCTTAGAAGGCTCTAAAAGTGATAGCTAAGCACCATTTATTACAAGAAAGTGAGCTCACTAATTCCATTCTATGAACCCAAGATCCCAAATGAGCATTGTTCTGACAAATGTCAAGCTAAATTAAATTCTATTCCTAAGTCAATGTCTTTTTTTTTTATATTCCACTCCATTTCACATGATTTAAACTCACCAGAAAGTCAGAAAACAGTAGATCATTAAATTTCAGAGACCTGGTTCATTTTTTTCTTGCTGAAAAGTCTATCTTTCATTTAAAACAATGTAAAGTTTCCACTTTCTGTGTAGAAATATTTTGTTCTATTTCAGAAAAGTCATTAGTTAAAACTTTATCTGACTTAAAAAACTATATTTAACAATATATTTAACAATTCAATGAGATTGAATATGGTTCCTCTCCGTGTTTGCAGAAAGTGTTCCTGCACTTTGGGTTTTGGTTTGTTGGTATTTTTTAACACAAATAGAAAATAATTAGAAAGCTCTACTAACTCTTACAAAAATTTTCCTCCATATGAAGCCTGAGCCTCCTCTTTTTCTGTAGGTCATTCTGTGAACTCATTCTCCAATGTTTTTCATTGTCTTGCTTATAAATGCTTTCTATTCAATCACATGTTTCAGTTATAAAATTTTTCAAGAATACTAAAGTGGATATTAAATTGAATTCATGATCCATATAGCTCAATAACTTATCTCAGAATGCAACCAGTAACAACATGTGGGAAGATGTGTCAAAACACATCTCATCAGTTTTAAAACTTCCAGCTTTCACTTCCTGAAAGAGCTTATTTGTGCTTTCAATAGGATATAAAGGGTTGTCCTCAACCAACTCTATCTCATTTACTATTTCATAGTTTTTGTCAAGTCCCTTAAATTTGAGTTTCATTCTCATCTTTTTCTTGCTGTAAATTAAGCCACAATTAATTCAGTCACTCTTTGTAGGAAATTTGCTTTCCCTGTAATCAAAACTTCATTCGTCCTGCATTTTCATGGATTTTTTATCCCTTCCTCCTGCTTTTTTTTTTTTTTAAATGACAATGAAAACTGATATTTCATTGCATTATTATAATGTTATTTTCTCTCTGCACTTCTTGCCATACTCTTTAACTGGGCTTTATACAGAAAATAGTCTTCACTGGCTTCTCTATTTTTCTAATGAGAACATTAATGAGTTTATACAATGACTGTGAGATGCACATTTCCTTCTGATTTTTCCCCAATGACCTTGCATTTAGCAAATGATATTGTGTTGTGAGTTCAACTGTTTATTAAGTTTATCACTGGTCCCAGAACTTGTCTGAATCTTATTGAATAACCTTGAATACTTTGTTGTCATGATGTTCAATTCCATTTCCACATAAATTAATTCTACACTGACACGAAGAAATGCTGCAGTTAGAACTATGTTTCAAAATAAAAATGTTGATTTAGTGTGAGATTCATGTCATGCTAATCTTCCAAAAGGTGTGAATACAGTCACAGCTACACCAGTAACAAAATCTGGAAGCTTATTTTGCTTGGAGAATTTTAAGGTATTCAAGACAAGAATGCCTGTTTGCATTGCTTCTTTAATATGAAAATTTACTGGCAAAAGTATAGAAAAATTGTGCTTTCCATACAATGACAAAGACAGAAAGGCTTCTGTACAAAACTAATCTTCCACGTTGCTGACTATAGCATATATTACTATGCTACAAGTTTACATATTTAAAGCCTATTCTTTACAGAATGCCAAATGCACTGACATCTTTACATTTGCTCCTTAAGAGCTGGACCAATTCTGGCCCACTAAACTTACTGGGGACATGCTGTCTCAAAGCCTCAAGCTTTGGGAGCATTAGTTTTAGACTCCAAGTTTTGCCCACCAAACTTTTGCAAAGCCTTTTAGTTCTTTAATACCTTGAGCTCAAGTAAAGAGAAAAAGCCACATGCTTTTTCTCAAGAGATTTCTTTTAATTTAGGGAGAAAACAGGCATTTTAGGAAAAGGTTCACAGGAGTAACATACAACCAAGGCAGACGCATTTCACTAAAGTACCCAGTACAAGAGAACCCTGAGAACACTTAGTAAAATACAACCCATCAGTTTTAAGTTACCCAAAAGAAATTATGGAAATAATAAAGAAAGGAAGAGAGATTAAAATAGTAAAGAAAGAAAGAAGAGAGGAGGAGTAAAAAAAGACAATAAATAAAAGAACTAAATAGCTTCCACCAAAGGGTGTGCCAGAAGTCCACAGCTTCACAACACAACAGCAGGCCCCAAGAGAAAAAGCAAAACTGAGCTCATGTGCCCCTGTATATGGTGTGGCAACCCATCCCAGGTGGGCCATCTGGCTCCCTGACCACTCAGAGCCCTCCAGGACAGAGTGGGGGGTGGTGCAGCCAACCAGGGGCTCCAGGGGCACGGTGTGGGTGGGACACCAGGAGGCCCTTTGGATTGACAGCTGCCCCATGTGGGCTCCAGCCTGGCCATGAGCTTGAGAAACATGTAGTCATAGGTGGTAGGGAGTTACAGTATACCCAGGAAAACTAGTAGATGTACACATAGTATGTGTAAACAAGAGAAATATTATGAAACAACTTCAGAAAGAATTGCAAAAGTGTCATTACAAATCAGGAAAACCTGCTGGAAATTCTATAAGAAATGTAGGGTTTATCAAGATAATTTTTTCCAAGCAGTAATTTAATCATGGTGTGTAAGTATCTGCATAAAGATTAGATTGTCTGATTAAGAGTCTACCTGTAAAAGGAATAACAAAAGCTAGTGACTGGAGTTGGTAACTTGTTAATTTAAGCACAAGAATAGTATTCTGTAGCTTAACCAATGATGGCAAGGATTTTTTAAATTATTAATTTAAGAGTATGCTAGTTTCTGTGATGTTTGATGATTTCTATCAGCTCATTATCCAGTATGTTGTGTTCTCTCTGATGGCAGCAGAACTGTCACCCACTCCTCACTGTTTCTGCTATCTGCTAAATTGCTGAGCACGCACTTTGTCCCATCATCCAGGTCACTACTGAAGACAATGAACACACTCACCACTGGGAAACATCACTAGTGGCTTCTAGCTGAACTTTGTGCTGCTGATTACAGCTCTCTAAGCTTGGCTGTTCAGCTGGTCAGGTATGGTTTTTCTTTCATAAATTCTTGTTAGTTATTCCCAGTCAACTTAATATGAACTAAAACTGTTCCAGTATTATTTGCTCCATCACCTTCTCAGGGACTGTGGTGAGGCTGACTGGCCTGTAACTCTGCAGACTCTTCTTGACCTTTTTGAAGATACATGTAGCATTTGTTTTCTTCCAGTCTTCAGAAATCAGATCACCAGGACCTTTCAAAGACAACTGACACTGGCCTCACCATCACAACAGACAGCTCTCTCCACACACAGAGATGCATTGTCAGATTCCATGGACTTGTATATGGTCAGCTTGTTTAAATATTCCTTAAATTTGCCCTCCCCGACTCAGAGTAAGTTGTCCTTGTTCCAGATGTTCTCCTTTGGTTTCAGGGACTTAGGACTCTAAAAGCCAGACTTAAATTAAGACTGAGGCAAAGAAGGCATTGAGCACCTCAGCTTTTTTTCTCACCAGGCCCCATGCCCCAGTCAGGGAAAAAAGCCTACACTTTTTCTAGTCTCCCTTAAAGACTTGAGGAATTCTTTCTTGTTGTCCTTCAAATCACCCATCAGATTCAACACAAAATGAGCTTTGACTTTCCTAACCTGATCCCTCCAGCACCTCTATTTCTCCTGGGTCACTTTTGCATTTTCCACCTCTCGCATGTTTCCTCTTTCAGTTTGACTTTAATCAAGAGCTCTCAACCCATCCATGTAGGCCTCTTACCTTATTGCTTGATTTCCTGCACATCAAGATAGACTAAAGCAAGTGATCCTTGAAATATCTGTCAGCTCTTCTGGGCCCCTCTTTTCTCCAGGACCATATTTCCTAGAGCTGCCATTACAGAAACCAATACACTGCCCCCAGTAGTTTCTGGCTCCCTTTTGTGGAAGCTGCTGCACAAACTGTAGCATCTCTTGGCTGCCTCTATTACCTGTGCTCAAAGCCATTTATCTATGAAGCCCCACAGTCTAATTCTTATGTTTTCTAAAAAGCCAAGTGGGAAAAGTTCTAAGCAATGAGGTATTTTCTTTCACCATTAGGCAATGCTTGCACCATATGTTTCAAAACATTCTAATTAGTAGTAATAATAATGTAATCAACTTCCCCAAGGCAATTAAATATACATTTTATATTACAGCAGACTATGTCATATACGAAGAATTCAATATTCAAGCATTGAATTCAAGCACTTGAATTTGTTCAAAGCTTAGATGACAGAACTTCTATATGATTTTTATATTGCACATATGGATTAAAGAGTAGTCCTAAAGGTGTTGCTTTTAGCCTCCCTATCACACAGAATGGATTGCAGTACATCTCACATCTGTGTCAAAACCCGTACTGAAGTGACTGAACAGTCCATTATAACTGCAAATGACAATACCACAATCCAAATCCTAAGGGATACATTTTGCAAAGATCACAAAGCAAAATATTTTCCAGTCAAATTGATGAAACAAGACTATTCTCTTTTCTTTTACAAATGTCCCAGGTCATTTGTTTTAATGGAAAAGAAATTAAATTCATTTTAAGTAGTCTGTGTTGAAATGTCAGCGTACCAATTCTATTAGCACACTGTAGAATTCCTCCTCCTTAAAGATCAAAGGTACTGAACTCTATATACCTTATATTTTTTTCTAAATGCTGCAGCCAATTTCTGCATGGTCTCTTGAGATATTTTTTCATCTTTTTGCAGTCAAGATACTGAACAGTGTGTTAGAAGATCAGAGTTCATGTTGACTTCACGAAACAGGATTTTGTGTTCATTATGTGTCCTACAGTAATCTGATATTAGAGCACATAATTTTGTTGTTTTCTGTTATCTATGTTCACTAGATAATAAATGTCCACCTAGATATAGACTCAGAATGTAGATAACATTTTTATTAAAGCGTATTATATAGAACGAGCTTTTCCTGTTCCTAAATGAGAAAATAATTATTTTCAGCTGACACTTGAAGTCTTATGAAGCAAACTGCACACAAGATAATACTGTTAGCTCTTTCAGGATAGTTTGCTAAGAGAAGAGAAAGGACACAAGGTCCTTACAGCTTTTCTTCCTGTACCTCATCTTCAGTAATTTGGCAAAACTAATTTAAGGCACAAGGAAAGAAGAAATCCTCTTGGATTTACTGTATCAAATGATACTAGTGCTCTGTTGATTTCTCAGAAAACAATAATACGTTCAGGAAGGGAGTATTTTATTGTAAGAGAATTACATTAAAAATAATAAAGGTTATTATTTATCTGAACAAAGGAACCGGTGGAATCAGATCTTACTTTTTCAATTTGTAGAAAACAATAATTCTGGCACTGAGGGACTAATTTGTTCTACCCTTCTTTTGATGAGTTATTTTTATTTTTATGACACTGTAAACAGTTTGACTTTGCTAGTCCTCATAGAGTTAATGGACAGCTGAGACTAGAAATCAACTATGAACATCTCTTTTAGGAAAGGAAACAACTTGTTTTCTTAAGAGGAGATATGTTTTCAGTAATATATTGAGTAATTAATTGCAGTAAGTACAGTGCAAAGGAACCTTATGTTTTCCTGAAAATTCTGAAAGGCTTAATAACTCAGTATTTGATGTTTACTCAGTCAGAATTCAGTATCTATTAAATTTTATTTCCTGTAATAAAGATGCTTTAGGAGGAATGTGTATAGTCTGACTAAAAAGTGTCCCACCTAAATTATGCCTCAACGTATTGCAGTTTGTCAGTACAATCTGAAACTGACAGATTCGTGAACTAAAACAGAAACAAAGAAACAAAAAAAGTATCTGGAAAATAATTCTCTTAAATATTTAGACTTTGGAGTTTATGCAAGCAAACCGTGTAATTTTTAAACTAAATGAGATCTAAAAAATTAACATTGTCCTGTGTGCAATGGCAGGCATTTTGATTGCCTTCACAAAGCTATGCAGCAAATCCCCTATTATGTCTAATTAAGTGCTGAGATCTGTACAGTTCAAAATATTTATACTTGAAGGCTGGAATGGGATTTTAAAATTGCTTTTCTGTGATGTTACAAAATAAAGGAACGCTCCCTATTGTATTTTTAACTCTGCATTTCCTTACATGCCTGATGGATCTAATGTCACAGAGTGAAATTTTAAAAAGTGTCATTTTTAAATAAAGTAACAGGCAATACAGTTACAATATAACAAAGACAAAAATTTTATGTGGTGCTAGCTTTACTGTAGTCTCTGAATTTCGATATTTGTAGAGACATGAAATTTTAACTGGGAAGGATAAACTTGAATCCAACAACTAATATTTAAAATAAGTACATCACCTTTTAAGAGGACATACACTATGAAGGTGAGAAGGCAAATAAATCAGTGATTTGTAATTCAAGTATTAAACTTGATTAAATTACATCCAGACTTTATTCCACACTTTTAAGATATGCATTTATTTAGTCTCTAGATAGCAATATATTTCTAACAATCTCCTTTCTCACCCATGTCCACAGAAGCATAATTTGACAATTCTGCATTAATTGTAATTAACATCACTGCTTTTTCTTACTCAGTTCTTGCCCTCTATTCTTTCATAGTGGTGGTGTCAAAGAAAGTAAAGTCCAATTTGTTTTAAATTATGCATCAATGAATTAAACGTTGTATTTAGTTCTCAAACCCATAATATTAACTGGGTATGAAATACAATTACCATTCTTTGGATGCTGCATATAAGACTGCCATAGGCCAAACTGGGAATTTAGTGTGGGATTAATTGCAGAATTAGACCTGACCTACCTTCCTCAGTGAATATTCAGTGACTTGTTGAAAATACCTATTCCTATGATTATTCACAAGGCAAGTATTAAGGAATTATAGAAATATCACTGCCCTCTTGGGCCAGAATATATTATACTAGCATATTCATATAATGAAAATTTATAGAAGCTCTGCTTGTGTATTCTTTCTTTACATTCAGTTTTTCAGATTAGACACTAGATTAACTCGGCCACACTATTATCCTGAGAACATGACTCAGAAATTATTATAAGTGTTGCTGTTATGATTGGTAACTCTTTAGTGGATTGGGTCATGATCTACTTACTGAAGGTGTCAAGTACAATGAAAAGGTACTTATTAATTCAGGAAAAAGTATCCCCATGATAATGTTCCCCATGATTAGGAGAAAAATCCAAAGTAAAATATCTAATATACATGCAAATCAATATTGCAGAGAAAATACTTTAAAATGGTCAGGCCTTATGTCAACACACAGTAAAAGCAGCTAGAATGACATATTTCTCCTCAGATTTTACATGAAAAAAAATAACAATAATTCAAGTACATAGGGGTACATAGTTCTAGTCAACGTTGCATAAAAAAAAAGATTCTCAAACTAATCTCCTGAAAGCTGCTTCTGAAAGGGTAAACAATAGAACTATGTAACGGCATTCTGTGCTCTGGTTAGTGAGTCTGTTGAAGAACTATTCTACTTAATGCTTAGAAGGTGATAGGTTTGGGCCTTTTTGTTTGTCAGTTTATTGGGTTTGGGGCGAGGGCAGTGGGTGGCAGGAGTTTCTGTGTACTGAAATCACCACATAGAGAGGGAGAACACACAAGTATAGCACTGCTCTGTGAGATGCTGATGTACCCAGAAAGATTTACAATTGCAGGGAAAAAAAGGGTATTTCCAACAGGATCTTGATTCGAACCTTTATGGGACATGAGTCTTTCTCAGCTGACCTGAACTGACCAAAGTGATACGCCATATTGTACGGTATCATGCTCAGCATTTAAAACTGGAGGAAGAAGAATAAAGGGGGGGGCACATGCTTGGAGTTATGGTGTTTATCTTCCCAAGTCACTGCATGAAGGAGCTCTGCTTGTCTGGAGATGGCTGAACACCTGCCTGTCAATGGGAGATGCTGAATTAATTCCTTGTTTTGCTTTCCTTGCATGTGCAGCTTTTGCTTTACCTATTTAACTGCCTTTATCCCAATCCATGCGTTATCTCATTTTTTGTTCTGCTTCTCTCCACACCCCACTGGGGGGCAGTGAGCCAGCTGCTTTGTGGGGCTAAATTGCTGGCTGGGGTTAAACCACAACAGTGTTGAAGCTGGCATCACATGTTGCACAAGCAACATAGCAGTGAACCTTTCTCTTTCTACTCTTGAAGCATGTAGTGAACATATGAATGTGATCTTTATGATGGAAAATATTGTTTATGATTGCCAATATATCAAGGTCCAAAACCATCTCAAATTTCCTGCATGAGCAGAACACACTGCAGATTTGACATGTAGAGGATGCATCAGTTACAGTTCTGCTGATTTCAGCTGGATTTGAACAGAAATCATGGTCATTTCCTCTGACTATCTAAATACTGCTCCATACATCTGGAAATACAGAATATCATTGCCTAGTGCAGGAGACTTTGTTCTGTATTATATGTGTGGTAGTATGAAGTGCTTATAGTGTTTTCAGTTGTCGGTATGCTTTAGCAAACTAGTATCACAAAAAGTTTCCTTTATCCAGTGTTTTAGCTGTTTGGCACTGTAACAAACATTCTGCTAAAAATGTGATTGTATCCTTCAAGAATTATTTTATTTATAAATAGTTGCTCTGCTTACAGCACTTCTGGGAAATTCATTAATCATAAATAATTACTGTTTTATCATACCAATAGGGTATGACCTAATCTGTTGGTTTCAATGTGTTAATTCAATTCTCTTAATTTTACTGACATTTCTTTCTTCCTGCTTTTCGTTTCCAGGCCTTCAGCACAAAAGGACACTGCAGGTTCATACCTGCCCTGATGTCCAGAATGGAATCTCAGATTCTTATGCATCTGTCTCTACCTGTGTATTTTTTAATCTCCACAGACTGGTTTACACACAACATACATAAAATTTGATTTATTTTGCTGTAAAACTCAAAAAGTACATACATAAAAAAACTCTACTTATTTTCTTTTGCATGTTAATGGAAGATGTAAATTTGCCATCTTTGCCTTGTTGGTAGCCCAGCAGTGATATTACATAAAAAGAAGCTATCCTGCAAGTTAGTGAAGGAAGAACAAAGATCCCTTTTATCTTCTACATTTTTATAGTTTATTTATTGTTACCATGGATGAGAGTGATAAGGCTGTATCAAACTTTTACTTTATATTCCTAGTGTACTTTAATGGTTTCTATAATGATAGACTGCAACTCCATAGACAAGCATGCATTTATTATGGCTTAAGCACTATCTAAAATAACATCATTGCTTAACTGCCACAGCAAAAGTTTTTAAAATAGAAGATGAAAGTTCAGCTCTCACTGACTTGAAAATCCTTCAAACTAGGTCTAAAGAGCGGTATCATTCATCATTAGATTTTCAGTGTTCAACAAGCAATAATCTATATTTTATAATATTTCATGAAAAAGGTAAAACTCACACAGCTTATTCAGTTAGTGGCTTTGCTACTTTGCTGTGTATCTGATCTACTGTGCTCATAAATCCTGTAGCCTATATTTCCCTGGTCAAGGTGTATAAAAAAGTCTGTTAGTAACACTCATTCTTTAAAGGCTTTCTTTCCAAACAAAGTTTATTTGGCATAAAATAAAGCAGAGGTGTTACCACTTTCCATACTGACTTTATAAACTGCGTATTTAATTGACATAATTTTGATTGTAATGACTTGTTTATTATAAATTTGTAGTATCAACCTATGTGTTTCCTTTGATTTCTCCTTTACTTGTTTCAATGTAATCAGGTATTGTTTTGCTATTTTGGATCTATTAAGGTTTCTAGTATATGATACTTCTGATATTGCACTGAAGGCTTATTTTAAAAAGCTGTTGGAATGTTACAAATTTATTGTTAATAATTACTTTCTTTACTTCCTCAAGGGAAAGCAAAGGGCTTAAAAATATTTTCTTCATAACAATATTTATATATATAAACTTTATTATATTTTTTTCAACTTATTGCTTTATGAAGAAATAATTCTATGAGAAATTCCTAAACTGGTAAACAGTTCATTGATACTACCTACTCTTTTACTTCTAGACTTTTAAGATATTAAGATATTATTAAGATACTTCATTACTATGTCAGTTTTATTTAAATAGAAGTTTTCCTACAAATTTACTATATTTTGGTTTTAGTTTTGTATTGTAAAGAGTTTTTCAAGAACATATATTTTTGACATCTCTCAAGTTTTACATACACACTCAATACAAGTTATTTGTTTTTCTTTTTAAAAGTTCAAGTGCAATTGGAATCTGAGTTATCTCTACTTTACCAGAGATACAACTGTTTTTTTAAATTATATTTTCAATAGAGTATTCTAGGTTAAATCACCTGTGAAGTTAAGAAGTGGAAAATTTAATCTACTTAATTGATCTAAATTGAAAGATATTTATATTTGTGCCTAATTATAATTTTCTATTTTTTTTTTTTAATCCTTGGCTATTAAAGAAAATGTTAGAACTGTGCCTATTAAGAAGGCAATATATAATTTAAAAAAAATATTTTTTTTTAATTTTTTTTTAGGTCACTCTGAAGGTTTTATTCTACTCATAGTTGATGGAAAACTCCTTTATTCATCTGAAGCTGAAATTTAATATGTCCAAATTAGCACCTCAGGCTGAATAAAGAGCAACATAAGCTTTGGAATAGGCTGATTCTATATGTCCTTACATTAAGTCCAATTGCAAAGTTCTGTATTTATTTGAACAAGCTTCTCAGCCTTGGTTCTGAGAAGTGGATTACTTCTGGAAAGCATGACCTGTTAATTCTTTTGTAAATACATACTTTTTTTTTCTTTTGGGGCATACCTAAACAATTGCAACTACACAGGACTACAATCAGCTGGCTGAGAATATTCTGTCTCATTTGGTTAAGAAGGAGTTATTTATGATCATTGTCTTCTGTGTTTTAAAGAAAAAAATAAAACATCCAGTTAAGATTCTGCAGCTATGTTTGGTGTATTTGCTCTGTTCATCAACACTGTTAGAGGCAAAAATCACTTCTAAACCAAATACTGTAAAATGACATTTGAAAGTCAAGGGCCTAAATGACCAAATTTGAACTATAGGAAACTGTCATTGCTTTAGGTCTGGTACTGTATAAACTCAGATTCTTAATGTCTATATAACTGAATAAACCTAGCTTATGTTACTAGTTTTATTTTTTCAGTGAAATTAAAAAAAAAAAAGAAAAAAAGGAGCTTTCTATTGCTAAGTACAGCTGATAAAAAGTAATTTCAGCTGTGGTACCAAATTTTACCTCTAAGGTTCTAGTGTGTAATGTCCTTATAATGAAAGTATTCAGATTCGTCTGTCTATCTAAATGGAACTAGACTGTACAAATATGATCCTTTTTATGATGATTTAACTTGGGAATTCTATTTTAGATTATAAACATTATATTGGTTCTAACATTCACCTTCTGAACCAAAAGGTTTGTAGCTTATTTTCAGACTTTAATGTGGCTCTAAAGGAATATAATTTATGTGATTCAACACTTTGATGAATGACAGTTGCCAAATTTTAAGTGGGCCGTATTCTGTAGTACAAACCTTATCTGCTGAAGTGTAAATATGAATTGTATGGGTCCCTCTTTATGCTCTTCCTTTGTTTTTTGTCCTGTTACCATATCTATACCTTATTCTTTGTTACCATAAACAAATTTAACTCAGATGCAGATACTTACACTTTTGTAGAATGAATTCTACCTACCCTAGGCCTATATCCCATATAAATAAATCTGCGGCTTTCCCATCAGCAATGAATAATTTTAAAGCATTTATAGCATTTTCACTCAGATGACTACAACTGGAAAAATTCTCTCTTTCAAGAGGCGAGGAGGAAAAATATTTACTTTGCCTCCACTCTAAGCTGTGGATTTTATTAGGTAATGCCCTGTTAGCCTCCTTCCCACACTGATCATCTTGTTTGACTATGGATAGTTAGATCAGTATACTTACAAAGGCAAAACCTAAAATAGGAGCTTAGACACTCTTTACACAGTCCATGAAAAGAACAAGACAATTTAGAACACCTACCTGAAAAGACAGCTGTTCTCCCTTAATTCTACTGAAAGCCCAATTTTTTCACTGTGGCACTTAAATTGTTCCGTTTGGAAAGACAAGCTGAGTATCAATCTTTTGCTTAGTGGGTTTTTTTTTATTTTTTTACTTTTTTCCTTTAAATCACAGTTTCACTGGATTTGATATTTAAAATTTTAATTAGTCTATCACTGGTCCCTTATTTCCTTTCTCTCTCCTCCTCTGTGTAGACTATTAAGTTCAGAAAAGACACTGGAAAAGTGAATGCAGAATCACTTCACAAAATTGCTGAATTTATAAGCCACAATCTGTTTTAATTTTTTCCTGTCTTCATTCATTAAGTCTCTTTCTGCCCTCCCGGTATGGTTTTTGATTTGATATTTGTGTTTGGCATGTTTCACTGTCCTCATATTTCATTTGTGCTTTTCACTGCATTTCTGGTGTCGTATTGCTTTTTCATATTGCATTCTGTTTTATGGACTACTCAATAGGGATATTAGAGTCACTATTACTTTAAATAATAGTTTTGCATCTCATGGTCTGCCCTTTCTTTTTTGTGCTTTAGCAGCACTAATTCCAAACACTGCCATTACCAGAGCTTTCCCTCATCTTTCATTGGCAGCCTTGAAACTGTCTAACACACGACCTCCTACACAATGTACTTTCACTGCAAGACCTATCAGTTTTTATTTCCTCATTTCCACATATATCAACTTATACGCACATGGATATTTTGAAGATATCATGAAGACAGAATAAAGAGAATTTTATTACCTGGCTGTGACTTTACTTACAATGGGGTACATCTGAAAATTGTTTTGCTATGTCAACAAAAAGACATCCATGAAAAGGATGGGTGCTGATTTCTAATCCAATTCAAACTGCTCTAACATTATCGTTACATGGACACAACATAGCACATAGTTTAGAAAACAAACAAAAAAGATTTATTACTTCAGACTAATTTCTCACTACAAAGGGCATTTACCAAACTAATAACTTTATGGTGTAGTTAGAAAAAATTTACAATAAAAAAGGCAATTACATTCTACCAACTAAGCTTCTCAGGAAACAATATATTATGATTCTTACACAATTCCAAATAAAGAGCACATCTCTCATGCTTCATAAACAATTGCAGTCATCTCAGTTTATGCTTCTTTCCTCATTTACATGAGGACTGAATTTCTTCAATATAAAAATTCAAAAGCGATTCCATAGAAAACAAAAAAACACTGAAGTAGTCAAATGTTTAGTCCATTCCTTTTCTTTTCCTATAGAAAACATACCAGTTTTTCTCCAGTCATAACCTTAACACTCCTCAATTTAAACTATAATGGTATTTTGAAAATCAATTGACCAAAAACATCTGTAAAACTATCAGTCCAATCTTAATTTTTCAATTGATCAACAAGGGTTCTGGATCATGGATCCATTTCTTTTGCCACTGGAAGAGTTTTTTCTCTAACAGTAATTCCATAATGTTTTATTAATACTTTCCTGTGTTATAACTGAAGTTGTATTTTTACCACCCTCAGGAATGGCACTGAAACTAATATTTTCTTTAAAATTCTGAAACACTGGTAAAAGAGACATTACATGTATTTCTGCTTGTAATATATGTATTTTCTCATGTATTTATAATGAAATGTAAACTTCGGAACAATTTTAAATCACAGAGCTATTTAGCATTATAATGCCATCTATACAGATTCTCATCACTATTTTCTATGGTAAGACTTGCTTAACAGCAACAG
This sequence comes from Acropternis orthonyx, assembly GCA_035583155.1. NCBI lineage: Eukaryota > Metazoa > Chordata > Aves > Passeriformes > Rhinocryptidae > Acropternis > Acropternis orthonyx. The sequence goes on from JAWWEU010000001.1 coordinate 65,852,599, forward strand.
TACATACGCATTATAAGTGTCCAATGTTGTGAGTGGAGGGTCAGGAAAGTATGTTCATTTTGTGAGATATTGACACAATGGTACATTAAAGAACTTGCTGCTAGTTGTGACTTAGGGGAAACGACAAGATAACATTGTGTGTTGTGTGAGTTGACACAGGCAGACAGCTGGAAAAAACACGGCTGAAATACAAAGAGTAATTTCATTTCCTTGCTAACCAGAGGACCCCAAAGTAACCCTGAGGCAGAGACACACACAGGCAGGAACATGGGCACCGTTAGGCTCAGTCCACACTGGCAGGCAGTGGGTCTGCTGCTGGCACCCGTTTATCAAGGGCCCACACACATGTAGTTTACCATCATGCTTTTTGTGATCTCTGAGCTTGGATCTCTCTCCCAAAACAGGGAGCTCAAGCATGACCATGAGCGTGCCTCCAAGTCTTTCCAAACACATACTTTGTCTCTACAAAGAAATTCTTCTTCTCAAAACAGGGGATAAATAGCAGTAGACATAATATATGGGATTTCCCACATTGGAGTTATTCTCCAGGCCTTGGTATTCCCAGCTGCAAGGTAACTTGAGTGAATCTACCATCCTTGTTACCATTCCTCCCCTTTGAACCCTTTTCTCCCGAAATATGTCTTTTCCATTTCTATTTTTCATTACTTTGTTCTATCACACCAAGTGATTTTAGTAGAACAGATAATGAACAGTTCAGTTTTCTATACCTTATAAAATTTATATTCTGGTGGGTATGATCTACAAAGTCTAAACTGCTTTCTTTAAGTATGAAAATCTCATCACTACAGTTAAGAATAAAAAGGATATTTTTGAAACATCACAAAATTATTTATGTAATTGAATAAATTAGAGGTTTTTTCCTGTTATATATGCATGATATATATAATAAAAGGACTACTTCCCCCCCCCCCCTCCACCCCAACTGTCTTTTGCTTAATTTAAAAAACAGTAGAGAAGAGTGTGGCTTGATTAATGATGACAATGGTATGGATAATGCTACTAAAACCAAAACAAAGCCCAACTTATCTGAAAACATTCTATGAAAAAATATGCTCTCAGTCATGATGAAATTATTGCTACATCATTGGCACATTTTATAACCTTTATTTCCTATCATAATGGATAGGTGAAAACACAGAATTCTGATTAAAAATAACACCTTGACTGCTTCATAAATTAAAAATGTCCTTTTACAAAATCAATGCATACAAATCAGAATTTTCTTACTAATCTATGCAAGCTTCAGGGTCTCTGCTTTTTATTTGTTGGTTTGGGTTTTTTTTCCAATATTATTTTGGTAAACAATAAAAATTTACTTTAACCTTCTATATACTTGGTGATGTAACAGCAATATTACAAAAAAATTATTGTTACTTGTCAGAATGCTACAATATCTTAAAAGTACTGAGTTTTTCATTGCAAATTATATAACTGAAAATTGTGTCATCTTTTAAAAATAATTTTTTTCTTACCTAAGCCATGCCTATGTGTTGACATAGGTGGTAACACAGTCCAAGCCTTGGTCTTTGGATTGTAACATTCAACAGTGTTTAATGTCTTTAAGCCATCCCGGCCTCCAATGACAAACAGCTTGTCATCGATGACAGCAACACCAAACTGAAGCCTCCTGCCATTCATTACTCCAGCCTGGATCCATATATTTGTTCTTAGGTCATACTTTTCAATAGTTGTAGCACCTGATGAGACATAGTAATAGAATTACGTATACCAAGTGCATAAAATAGAGGCATTGTTTCTCTTTTTATTCTACTTTTTCCCCCTAAAACCGTTGAAACTTCTATATTATTTTATGACTACATGTACATCTTGAAAAATACTTTTTTTGTTTTTATAAATAAAGCAGTCCCTGGAATAGAGATATGCATATGTGTGTGATAGATTACCTTTTTTTACCTCCTCAAGAAGCATGAAAAAAAGAAAACCTAAATGGCCCCTATAGAATCAAAGTATTGCAAGTCCGAATAACATTATGCTCTAACTTTACGATTTTTTTAAAGTTCAGTGATATAACTATATAAAATACTAATCTTGTTACACTTGACTCCAATCTTCCATACAATGCATATTGTCATCAAAGATTAGTAGTTGTGTTTTAATTTGAATTCATGTTTTCGTTCTCCTTTTAGGTACTTGTGTAGCGGTTTTTTCAGATGTGCTTCTGCTGGAAGTACAGAGTGCTGTACTTACAATCTCAAGCAAAATATTTAAAGAATGTTTCCATATACAGTCAGAAGTATTTCCTTCTGAGTTTAGTAATTTGAATTACTTTCAAAGATTAATTCAAAAACTATAAAGAGAATTACATGTATTATAGCTTACCATTTAATTATGCAAATGTCATTAAGAAGCCTTCACTCTTAAAACTAACTTGTATGTAATATGCAAAGATGAGTTACAAAATGAAGTGTTTACTAACAAAAAAAAGGGGGATAAAGGAACCATAACTAACTTAATCGGATTCCAGAAAGCAAGAGGCATGCATTCTATTAACTGCAATATGACAGTAGGAACATTTAAATCAGAACTGCAAATATAAAAATAATAGCTGAATTTAAATTAATCCTTAAGAGAGTGACTTGATAATTCATCTGAAATGTAACCCATGTTTTATCTTAACATACACATAATGGTGCTTCCAAAGTTTAAATATTCTACAGATAAAATCAACATAATTATTAAGCTTTACCAACTAACTATTTGGATTATAATAAAAGGTTAGAGTTCCATGAGAAATAATTCTTTCAGGATTCATTCATTCTTTGGAACAAAAGAGCAATGAGCTGAGTGCAAACAAACATCATGAAAGCAATGGGTTTGTTAATTGAAGTAAAAAAAGACATAATTTAAATTCAATTTGTATTTAAGTGTAGCAGAGAAGCAATAATGTACAATACAATTGGATTAAATAGTTTTATGAAGCCATGAGATACATGAAGAATTTTGCATTAGATTCAGACAGACATATTTATTTATCTTTTTGACTGCAATTTGAAATTGAGGACTGTGTAAATGCATAAATCCTTAAGTTTGAAAGAACAAAATATACAAATTATTTGATACAGTTTTTTGGTGGTGCTGCAGGGCATATTATAATGATGCATATTAATAAAATTGTAATTCCATATATATATTAAAGCTATTCATGTTAAAAGCTAGAACTTTATCCCACGGGTTATGTAATAGTGTTTATTCCAATGGTAAAGAGTACAGTTTAAAGCTTTGTCATTCTGAGAAAATCATACTTACATAACAGAGCCTTTGAATTATTCTCAGCTACATATTTTCTAATACTGGCTAAATCTGAGTTGCCACAATGTTTTCTTAAATTGCATATTGAACACCTAATCCAGGAGTTCCTGGAGTGCTTGAATTCTGTTTATCTAATAAAGTGCCTTTCTAATCTGTAATGATGACAAAGATGTGGATGATATAACAGCAACATCAACAGCAATGATAATGATAACAAAATCAACACCACAAAGTGAAATAGGTGTCAGTCCTATAAAATCATCTTTAGTATCAGGAACATAAACATAGTTACATTATGAACTGCAATTCAGACAAGAACAGAAGATCTCCTAAGTTACTATAGTCCTTGGATAAAATCAGCTCATGGATGAAGAAGAGATGATAGAATCAGCTAAAAGAATACAGGTCTCTTGCTGATGGGAACAAAAGCATAGTTTTAGTCTTTTTTTTGGCTGAATTCTATTTCATGCACCCCATTCAGTTCAGTCTCAGCACAGGAATGCCCATAAACTCTCTCTGGTTGCTAAGATTGCATGAAGAGTGTGGAAGTGACATATTTTTACCTCTATTTGATAACAGTTCCTACAGGAAGAGCTCTAGGCCTTAGAATTTCCTATCAGAAATCATTAGTCACTATAGATTATTTTTGTACATGCCGTCATTGCAGCCAGGCCAGCTGCATCATTTCATACTAGTCTGCATTCGCTAGACTTTATTCAAAAAAACCCAACAAGCCAAGTTAAAAATCTCATTCCTTGACTTTAGTGACTCTCAGCCTGGGTGATCAGCCTGCAGCTTGTAAAATCAGTAAAACCTACCAGAACACCTCAACTGATCCACCAGCTGAAGGTGCACACAACAAAGCCTCAACATTAAATAGTTGTGTAGAAAACATCTACAGTCTCTTCCCTGTTCCTGCAGTAAATAAGGAAACAGACGTAATCTCTGTTTATAGCACCAACCACAAAACTAACCAGCACTTCCTATTCTGTTAACATACCACTCCTGTCATGGAACAGTTTTGCTACAGAGCTGGATACGAGCCTGTCTAAACAAACATAAAAAAACAAATAAATAAATATTTTTTAATGGTGCCATGTCCTCACTATGAAGACAATCAAGCAAATTGAACAGTTCATCCATAGACGCTGGGGCTTCATGCTTGAAGATTTTCAAGACCCAAATGGATATGTTTTCATCTCATAGATGACCCTGCTTTGGGAAACAATTTAGACTAGAGACCTGAGGCTCCTTTCAATTTGACTCTGTGATTGAGTGATCTGGGATAGAGACTGTAGCCATCAGATTCTTTTCCTAGGCATGATTCTTTCACCACTTACAAGAAGATAAAACCTCATATATGAAACACTTTTATTTAAGATTGTGAAATTAAATACTGTGTGAATAAAAGACCATTGCCATCCACTCCATGTTCTAGTACGTCACATATTTATTTTTGGTGTTAAGCATTATTTATATAAACAACTATCCAGAAAAAAAAGAAAACAAAAAAACAAACCAGCAAAAACGTAAGTGAACAAAAAAACCTGTCTTACCCTAGTGCTGTTCTGTTTCAATTATTTTTATTTCAATGGCTCTGCAGAAGTAATATTTTAACTGGAAAAATCTTTTAACAGAAAGGTGGTGGAACTCCTGAAAGGTATCATCAACAGATTTTAGGATAACTTTAATTGCAGATTATTGAGAACTTGGTTTATAATATTTGAGAATTTCTTTTTATAATATTTAGACTGTTCTTCATTCCCATACAAATGGAAAATTAATGGGATAGCTTAGATTATAAAAGAGAATAAACTTTTATCTTTCCTAGGAAAAAAACTGGCTATTTCTGACAAATGGATTCTTTTCTTTTAGCTCAACTGTTTTGATCATAAAACTAAAAGGGTATTCTGCACCTAGGAAGGGAGGCAAAACCTTGATTAATTCCAGCAGGATTTTACTAGACAAATTAGTTTAGCTCTTTAAGAGTCAGGTCCTCTGGGTATATCAAAACAATAACATATTGAAATATTGATTTTTCATCTATCATATATTTTATTGTTTGAATATACTTGCATATAATACATTCAGCAAGAAAGTATCATTACATTTCCAAATGTTGACATCACAAATATGCTAAGAACTAATTTACTTGCTCCGAAACAAAATAAAAGCAGAAGTTCTAAATTATCCAGGGATGGGTGCACCAAACCCAGCACAACCAACTGATCAAAAGAAATTATTAACCCACTGTATTCATCATTGGTGTTACCTCACTTGGAGTGTTGTGTGTGGTTCTGGGCCCCACAACTTTAGAAGGATGTGGAGCTCCTTGAATGCGTCCAGAAGAAGGCAGAAAAGCTGGTGAATGGGCTGGAATGAATGTCCTGTGAGAAGTGACTGGGACTTGTCTAGTTTGGAGAAAAGGAGGCTGAGAGGTGAATTCATTGCTCTCTACAGCTTCCTGAGGGAGAGGGAGGTGCAAAGCTTTTCTCCCCAGTTTCGAGTGTTAGGACACATGGAAATGGACCAAAGCTGCACCAAGGGAGGTTTAGACTGGACGTTAGGAAGCATTTCTTCAGCAGGAGAGTGGTCAAACCCTGTAACAGACTTCCTAGTGAGGTGGTTGATGCCCCAATCCTGTCAATGTGGAAGACTCATTTAGACAATGCCAGTAACAACATGCTTTAGTCAGCCCTGAATTGGTCAGGCAGTTGGAATAGATGAACATTGTAGGTCCCTTGCAACTGATATTATATTAATTTTATTCATATTAAATAATTAAATATGTTAATACAAAGAAATAAATAAAGCTACATTCTTTGATTCTCTCACACCCTTTTTTGCTAATTCTAAAATGACCTTAAAATCTTGACTTATGGTAAGACTGTTGGAACTAAGAAATTCATAAACATCAAGGTTTTGGGGAAATATTTTGGAATTCTGTTTTAACATTTAAGCAACTGATTATGACTTCAGGTAGTAGCTCTGTCTTTGCCAGGAGTCTAAGTGGATCATAGAATCACATCCAATCAGTAACTCAGCACTGCCAAGTCCACCACTAAACCATATCCCCAAGTGCCACATCTACACATCTTTTAAATACCTCCAAGGATGGGGAGTCTATTACTTCCCTGGGCAATTCCAATGCCTGATAACACATTCAGTGAAGAAATTTTTCCTCATAGCCAATTTAAACCTCTTCTGGTGCAATTTGAGACCATTTTCTGTCACTTGTTACTTGAGAGAAGAGACTGACACCCAACTGGTTACAACATCCTTTTCAGATAATTGTAGACAGCAGTAAGGTCCTCCTGGAACCTCCTTTTCTTCAGGCTAAACAAATTCAGCTCCCTCAGCTGCTCTTCATAAGAGTTGGGCTTCAGTCCCTTCACCAGCTTCATTGCCCTTCTCTGGACACTCTCCAGTACCTCAATGCCTTTCATGTAGAGAGGGGCCCAAAAGCGGACACAGTACTCAAGGTGTGGTCTCACCAGTGCTGAGTACAGGGGGACAGTCACTGCCCTGGTCCTGCTGGCCACACTGTTTCTGATATAGGCCAGGATGCCATTGGCTTCCTTGGCCACCTGGGCACACTGTTGGCTCATGTTCAGCCACTCTTAACCAATACCCCCAGGTCCTTTTCCACTGGGCAGCTTTCCAGCCACTCTGTCCCCAGCCTTAGCCTGTGTGGGGTTGTTGTGACCCCAGTACAAGATCCAGCACTTCAGCTTATTGAACCTCATGCAAGTGGTTTTGGACCATCCAGTCACTGTGTCCAGGACCCCGCTGCAGAGCTTTCCTGACCTCCAGCAGACCAACACTCCCACCCAACTTGATGCTGTCTGCAAACTGCCTGAGGGTACACTCAATCACCTTATCCAGAGGATCGATAAAGATATTAAGCAGAACTGGCCACACCACCATTTGTGAGTGGCTGTCAACAGGATTTAAACCCATTCACCATCTCTCTTTCGGCTTGGCCATCTGACAGTTTTCACCCGGCTAAGAGTGCATATATCCAGACTATGAGCAGCCAGTTTATCCAGGAGAATGCTGTGGGAAATAGTGTCAAAGGCTTTACTAAATTTCAGGCAGACAACATGTACAGCCTTTCCCTCATCTGCTAAGTGGGTCACCTTGTCATAGAAGATCAGGTTAGTCAAGCAGAACCTGCCTGGGAAAGTAGAATATAGTGTCTATCTTTAAGACTATTTTAGAGATAAAGAAATTAAATAATATATCAGGGAGTATAAGAGTTCCTAAAAAATAATGTCATAAAAGTAGTTCCTGATTACAATTTTTTTTCTTCCAAAATTGATAGTGGGTACTTGTGTCTAGTTCCTGAGATACTGGAGTGACTAGAGCTATTGAAACAAGATTAACAGGGTTAAAGGAGTGACTCATCAATTCAACTGACTGTCAAAATACAGCTGAAAACTAACAAAAGCTCACTGCACAAAGCTCCAGGAAAGTATACTAGTCATAAATGCATCCATAACCACACAATAAAATGTCAAGTCATGGTCTTTGTCATCATGGATGAAAGTGTAACTTGTTTTCATAATAGCCTTTGGATAATAATAAACTAATAGATGTTTATAAAAAATTAGTTTTTCACTTAGTGTAGTGGGTCAGGAATTACAGACTGCAAATACATTTATGTCAGTAGAAACAATGTAAGAATTTCAGATAAATATGAAGTTTAGTAGGTAATGTATCATTTTACTGTGAGAGATATTTTTCCATATATATTTTCAATAAAGGACATCTACTGACTTCAGGCAGCCATTGGTAAGAGAAAACTTGTGTTGAATTTGGAAATGCAAATGATCAATTAAGAGCTTATAATTTAATTTACTGCAATATTGATGTGATTTTACTGTATTAATACCATTGTGGTGGTACACTTAGAACTGTAAGTAGTTGCAAATTTATTACCTTTGATATAGCTAAATAAAAAAAAATAAAATAAATGTCTGATTTAAATAGGCTGTAGATTTCTGGGTCAGAAAACTTTACAGTGACATGAAAAGAACCACTTGCAAATAAGTCCCATTGTGCTAGGTACTGCAAAAATCAAAGTAAAAATCAACTTTATATATTACAGATTGAAAACCAAATATAGGCAGAAGAGAAGCAAGGCATACAAAAATACATAATGTGATAGCATAAAATATTGGTTGTCTATGGTCATATTCATTACATTGCATTTAACTAGGTAGTGGTAAATTAATTGGAAAAATACGAAAGGAAAGGGACACAAGCAGATATTAAGATGAAACTGAGATGGTGGGAAGAAGATGGTGGAAACAGACAAATACTTTCACAGAGCATGGATGAAGACATACAGAGATAGGCAAAAGATGAATTTAAAACATAATAACAGTGATGATATTTCACTACAGACACAGTCCTATAGTATTTTCTGAACATATGCAGTTTCTTCCTTTGTTCAATTTCCTAGAATGGTAACTAGAAAGGTAACTAGAATGGATTCAGTTCATTCTGTCAGAAGAGGGGATGGATGTATTTCAAACATGAAAATGTAGGTATTTGCAATTTGAGGTATTTGTATAAGCTCCCAGGGTATTGCTGGTCAGTGCTGCTAATGGATTTTGTACAGCTCTCCTGTGTAGTAAATGTTGGTCTTGACTAGACCAAGTATACTATCTGCATTTGTATTGACAGTGGTAGGCACTGAATGTATAAGGTGTTGACATGTATAGTGTAAACACTAAAATTTAGATGACCCATATTCTAGTTCTTATGTCAGTTGTTAGTACCTTCATAAAGTAGAGTGAAAGGGCAGAGACCATACAGGTTTTGGTAATGCAAGCTATGGCAATTCAAGACAAGGGAATTGACTGCAGGCATTTTTTCTATTACATTTTTTCTATGAGAATTTAGATAAAACAGTGTTGGCATTTTAAAGTAGCTTTCAATAACAAATACTGTGAAAACAAGTTTTAGGAGGCAAGAATTATTTTCAGTTATCATCTCTCAGGTATAAGCTGGTTCCCATATATAATATATTTCAGTAACTATAAAACAAACAGTTTTTTCCCCTAGAATTCTGATTCATTTTAGTTAATGTGAATAATCAGATTAAACATATTTAAGTACAAATTATGAGACCTTTTTTTGCACTATCACTGTTCTATATTCCCTAAAGTAACTAAATTAATATTTTCTTTCAGTATTAATAACTCATTGTGATTATTAGCATGTTTTGCAGATTTTAATTTTATTGTTTGAAACAGATACAGTGACAATAAAATGGGTTTTTTTGCCATGGTCCTTAACTGCCTGCTATCATACCCTGTTCCCTCTTCCTGTGCTATTATTATTTCTGTGCATTTTCCTTGAAAAATTAAAAAGATATAAAGAGGTATTTTCAAAATACGTAAATTTTAAGGAGGAATATTTACTCAGTTTAGAAAACTGAAATGTTCCAGACTATATATTGTATATATACATTGTAATATCCTGCCCAGATTCATTCACCAATGCAGTCAGGGGTCAAGAAACTGTTCATTCCCAGCATCTAACAAAGCATTTGGAAAGTGCTTTATAAATAAATTGAAGATAAAATTTCTGTCCTGAAAAGCTGTTATTCTTAAAATAACAACCCTGCAGTCCGAGTGGTGACTAAAATAACTCCTAAGTTTTAAACCAAGTATACAACATAGTGTGAGTCATATTTTAAAATTTACTTGTAACATTTTACAATTATTTTACTTCCAACTTACTGATGGTTGTTCTACTTCTGCTATAAAGGAAATATGGCCTTGAATTTAACATAAACATTACTTAAAATTATCCCCTCCCCTGATTATCACAGCTTATATAGAGAGATTTGTCATAAGTTATAGACTCAAAGCTCTATCATAATTTTTAAATTATGCAAACTCCTGTGGTTTGAATAATTACTGGCCCCAGAACTATATAACCAGATGTTGTTTGTAAATGGTTATCTTGCATCTTTTCCAGTCTTTTTATTTACATACTCTGTCCTACATAATTTGCCTATAACAGCAGCCTTTGCAATTGTCCCAGACTCTTGGTGAGAAAAGAGAGAAAAATGAAAAAAAGAGGAACTTGGCAGACAATTATTTCACTTCAGAAGTTCTCTGTCTACACTCTTAAAATAACAGTACCACTTCACACTACCTTGTTATGGGTTTAAGGTTGGAGAATTTTCTCTTTCCCTCACCCACCTGGACTGGGAGTGAAACCTGGAGCGGAGGGG
>JAWWEU010000001.1:65863241-65894024 GCA_035583155.1 Acropternis orthonyx
CCTTTTGCCGTTCATCTAATTAAACCTATTCCCTAATTTGAAATCTACAGTGAGTCTTAGTGTGGTTAATCGGGGGAGTCTTTTGCTCTCTTGGCCCCCAGATATCTTAGTTTTCTCTTTCAAACTAAGACATACCTATACATTACTTCCAATTTTTTAGAATAGTTTGGAGGGAGAAATAGAGGAGGGAGACATGCAAAGAAATGGAGGCAAGAAAGTAACTGAGGGACAAAATATGTGGGATAATACGTAGGAGATTTACAGACACAGGTTTGAGAGGAAAGATTGTAGCTAGTCCATGAAGAGAACCCATTTTAATGTAAAGCCTAAGACTAACATAATTTAAAGAGGTAATAAGGAGTGTTGTACTGACATAAAGACAGGATGCTGAAGGGAACAGAATAAGACACATATAAGGCTGTACTTAGCCTTATCTTAACATGTCTTTGTGGTGTTTGCTCCTGAGCAGGAAATGTTTGAATCCAACCATGTCTATGAAGAATTGAACTTACAGGACCCATTCTAAAAACATAACTTTTGTATCTTTTTTATTTATTTATTTCACAAAGGAATTTATGATATTCTGGGGTAGGGAGGGTTTAGGGAGAATATTTATCCTACAATTCCTACATGACTGTTTGAATTGCCCTTGTGTCTACATCCAGTTTTCAGCTAGGTGCTAAAACAAAAGCACCTGTTCTGCCAAATAGCATGGCCCCCAGCTTGCTCCCTGATCCTGAATGTTTATACATCCTTTACTAGGTCCTAGTGGGAGCAGTAAAATAAAAGCAGAAGAACCATTTGTATACAGCATTCACTTCAGGGTCCACTCCACATTGGCAGACTGGATGAGAATGCAGCATGTTTGATTTCTTCCATCCTGCAGTACTGAAAAGGATTTTATCAGGTTTTCTAAGCTTAAGCACCTTTAGACTTTCTAAGCATCCATACCCTGACATACAAACATCATTCTAGTTGTCTGTGACCTCACACTATTTCACTGACCCTGAAAAAGTGCATATATAATCAATAACTGCATTGCAGGGCAATGAGTCAATCTTTGCCACCGGATCTGGAGGGGCTATAGAGTATCCCTGGACATATGCAGCTAGCAGAAAGAGGGCCAGAACCCCATCCCCATTCACTTTCACCACTTCTAAGATGGGATCAGTATCTAGAGTTTTTAAACCCCCATGCTGGGGCGCATTGGAGGAACAGTCACTCAGTCAGATGCTCATTCCAGTGACAAGCAAAAATTGGTTGCACCGCATGCCAGCTGTGGTAAGAAAGTTCTCTCCTTTGGGCCATTACTAGTAGATGGGATTCAGCAGAGCCAGCTCCTAACTGAAGCAACTTCCAAACTGTGCAGACTCAAAGAAATGGGCAGTGTTGGTTAATATTGCCTACCCCAGTCTATACAGGCTGTGATAGGATGTCTCAGCAACGCTAGAAATCTGTAGACAAGAATTTTTTTTCTAATCCCCATGAACAAATCAGAGTAACTCTATGTATCAGAAAACCAGGAAATCCAATTTCCCAGGAACACAAGCATGGAAGGAAGCAGTTGAAAAGAGAGTATGGTGTATTTTCCTAGGGAAATTGGAGATTCAGGTTTAATGTGAAGATATGAATAAAATAAATAAAGCAAAAATTCATTATTCATTTTTAGTAGCAGCATATCTGCTGATTATGCACAGATAGACACATTTTCCTATAAAACAAAGCATAGAATGCCACAGAATAAGTAAACCACACATAGACCCAAATAAAAATACTGCTAACTATATTAAAAATGACATGAAATTAGATTTAAAAATGTATTCTATTATACTTTCCTTGACTTGCATAACACTGCTGGGTTTTGAGTTGTCTAATTGTGAAAAGGAAATGCATGACTTATTAGACTGTCTTTAAGACACTGGATATGAAACTGTAAAGATTAAAGAAAAACAAATACACAGAATATTGAGGATTTTACAGTAAAAGTAATACACACACAGGCAATTCCTCTATAGATACACACATGCACAGACCCCTATTTCTCAGATGGACAGACCTCTAAAGTAGATTGACTTATTTCAGTGTGTAGCACTGAAGAGAGAGTATATGAAAAAGACATAGAGAGGTGCAACAGAATTCATTTAATAGCTATTTGTATGATAAACGAAAGTGTGTACTAAATTGCAAACCTCTACCTTGACTGTAGCAGCACAAAAGATTTCTGATAAGAAGATAAGGATGTTTCTTGATGTTCTCGATACATTTCAACTCTTTTTTTGCCTTTTTTGCCTTTTTTCTTCCCCCCCCAACTTAAATTCTACTTATGATCCAGCTGGGTATTGAAGGAGATTAGTTCTGTGTATTGTGCATGGGCCTGGGCATTATAAACCCTGATTAATCAAGGTCTATGAAGTATTGAGAGACCTACAAAGAAAGAAAACCTTAGAAATTAAATGCTGTAGATAATCAGGGTAGTTTTGCATGAATGTCCAACTGCTGCTGAGAACTCCTCTGTGTATACAGCAGGAGTGAATGTGATCCTACCATCCCATGTTTCTGAGGAAACAAAGAGTACTAGATCTCTCAAGTTTATCTACAGAACAGTACCTCATTGCACAATATAAATTTCTATTTTTTTTGTTTTAGTTATCATTTGTAAGCTTACAATTTTGTGATTTTTTTTTTTGGTGAAACCTTTCAAGTGATACTCTAGTTATCTCCTATAGTTCATCTTTTTCTAAAATCAAGCATATTTCATTTCCTTGCTAATAACTTTTAAATCAAGAATTTTGTATAAAGGTGATTCTCATTCCCATATTTTTTGCATAGTTGATGGTTGAAGACTAGTTGTATAACAGGATCATTGCATGAAAAAGAAAGTATAGCAATATTGTTTGCAACCAAATACTTTTAGTCAAATGCAGATATATCTACAACCTGTCTTCCAAAGATATTATTAAGTATTTTTGAACAAGCTGATGTAGGCTACATGAGGTAACAAAGACTGTCTGAGACTATAAATGCGGTGTATTTTTTTCAGCTAGGTATAGATGCAGGAATTTTCATATTAAAAAAAAGTGAAAATCACTTCATAAGCAGATGCAAATCCTAAATATCTCCCCCTTGCCCCCAAGCCCACCTTTTGTTCAATGTAGACATTTCCACCATAAAGGTACCTTTGTTTCCTTATTAGAATGATTCAGTATTGAAACCCACAAAGAAGGGTAGGAATTCTACATCAATCATCAGATTTCTACCTTTTTTTTTTTTTTCCTGGTAAGACTTTCTGCTGATTTTGCTATTGCTAAAGTTGTTGCTGACGGATGCTCTGATCATTTTGTTCAAGATTTAGAGATGCTGCTGTGAGTAGGTGCAAAATGATGACCTTGATCTAGTGATCTGCAACATTACATTTTGAACTGAAAAGACGGTTGCTCAAGTGGAACGAATGTGACCTAAGCAGGTTACTAATGTAGATACCAAGGAGAATCTTTTGGTAAAGAAAGAGCTATAGAGAAAACAGTAGCACAGGGTAGCAACTCACTACCCTGTGGTCTGACTGCAAGAAATTACTTTAAACGCTCCAAAAATCTATAATGTGCACAGAAAAAGAGTTATACGCTTTTTTTGAGTGAAAAAAAATGTATTAAAATGTCACAGGGATTAGGCATAAAGTGATATGGGAAAAAAAAAAAATCAGAAGACCTTTGGGAGTACTCAATTATTCTATATGGTGATAATTCTCTTAAACCAATACAAGTTTTTTCCACTAATGTTTCTATTTTCAGGAGCATTAGAAATGACAGCTTTTCAACAGTGGTTTTAGGCAATGTCTTTAGTGCTGGGTGGTTTGTTTTATAATATAGTGTTTTATTACATAAAACATTCATGGTTTATTTTATGGTTTTATCTAGTCTAAAACTTTCAAAAGTTCCTTTTATTAATGATTTATATTATGCACTATGCTAGTCTACTTTTGCTCAGCAAAAAAAAAACCCAGGTCTCTTCTTTAAAAACAGTTCTCTTCCCACTGGAACTTGTGAAAATAATGTGATAACAATTAAAAAAAGAAGGTCTACATGTGGAAAAAAGCAAATGCTAGGGGAACTACATATTCTGTAGGAGGGGTGTGCACTCAGTGGAGCTGTGAGTGGGGGGTGATGGTGACCTACACAAACTGTGAGAGAGTCAGTGCATGTATTTGGGTTTGTGTGTATATGTGTGTGACTGTGACTGGAACTTCAGGACATTTGCTCAAGAAGGATGTTGAAAAATTTAAAGGCATTAATTTATATTTTGTAAGTGTCTAGTATTGCAGTTTATCTACTACATGATTGATATTGATTCCAAACACATAGTTCACCTGATTGGCAGTTCCTTATGTATTATAACTACATCAATAAGCTACTTTCATCATTATTTGGTTTAAACAATGTGAACTGAGCAGCTTGGCACTACAACAGCACCATTTTCCCATTACCCTAGCCTTCTTTTATTATTTTTTGTTATAGCTGTACAGATGCTCATCCACACTGCTTAGCTGATAGCTCAGTTCCTGGGAGATTCCATTTTGCTGTAATTACTTCCCTCTAACATAAACCTGTTGTAAAGCATGCTATCCCTAACTTGCATGGATAGAAGCCAGATAATGCTCAGTATCCTTTGGGTTCTATATAGTGCCATCTGTAGTCCAAAGAGATAATTGTGTTCATTTGGTTTTCCAGTTCAGAGTGTTAAAAATAAGGTGAAGCCTGGATGTTCTTGTGCTTGAAAATACAGACTTTTCAAGCATTTCCTAGAATTTGCAATGGAGATTAATGAGGTGACTGAAGGTGCAAGATAAAGCTGAAGATCTGCACTGAAAAGTGCCACCGTTTTTTAAGTCTCAGCTACACTGCCTGTTGACGATGGTTGTAGCAGTGAATTGTTTCCAGAACAAGACTCAGAATTTGTACTGGAAGAAACTATTTGGTTTATTCTAGAGCCAATCCCAGTAGTAACAAACACTAATGAAATTTTGGTGGTTTGGGAACATAAATTGGCTACTGTATAGGAAAAACATAAGGTTTTCTGATAGTATAGAAGTTCTCTAAATTATCCATTTGCCAGGCATGTCTCTTCTCCAAATCACATACAAGGTCTTCTTTTTTTTTTTTTTCTGTGCACTTTAATCAGTGATAAAATATTGCACTGGAAATGTTAGACAGTAAAGTAGCAGGGAAGCAATGAGGAGGAACAGAGGGGTTTTCTTGGGAGAATAATCTCCAAATACACCCATGATGCAGCAGCCTCTTGTGCTGTCTGCTTGACCCCATAGTTTATATGAACAGTAGTGACTACCAGATTGCCAAGGTGAAATTTATCTTGGTTGTGATAACTTTGGCTCTTCTCTTATATTTGAAACCATGGAAGTTTCAGAATAGATTGCTTCAGGATCTTCACTTTATTGCAAACCATAACTGAATCAGCAGCTTTAGAAGATAACTACACTGAAAAAAAAAAAAAAAAAAAAGACGCCCGAAATTAAATGATGTAAAATAAATACTGAAAAACTACCAGATGGTGTTAAAATCTGATTTATTTTTTTTTTCTATTCAGAAATGCACTGCTAAATCAAAGTACTTTAACTGCTAATTGGCCTATGAGAATGAATGTTCTGGAACATATTGAAAATCACAGCAGTGAAAAGAAGGAAATAATCATGTTAGTACTTGTAAGAATTGGACTAGGAGAGAATTTTAGTGTGATTTATATATTTAGTTATCTCATTAGTAATTAGCCGGTGTATTTCATATTGCACTGCTGAAGTAATTAACCAAGCTCAACTTTTACTCTACAATTATACTAACATGTTACAGAATCACAGAATAGTTGAGGCTGAAGAGAACTCTGGAGGTCACCTGGTTCACCTTCTCTTCTCTAGGCTGAACAGTCCCACATCTGTTAGTGTTTTTACATAGAAGAAATGCTCCAGTCCCTTTATAATCTATCTGAGATGCTATTAAAAGATTCACTGGTATTTCCAGTGAGATCTGAGCAGAGTGGGGGAAATGTAAGCAATTTTAATGACTAAAAAGGAATAGAGGGATATTTAAACTTGAATTGGAATAAAAATGCAAAACAAGAAAGAAAATCTGGTAAAGCATGACTTTAAGAGCTTTGCACAGAGAACATGCTGTGATCATATCTCTCCAATGTCCACAAGTTATGGGTCTTGGCTGTTGTGTTTCAAGCCAGAAAGGACAATTTTGATCATTATCTTGACTCTTCAAAAGCAGAATTTAAGTCAGTAATTCCTTGAGTATGTGAATACCTCTCCTTTATATCCTTCCATTAGCAGAACAGGCCAAGTATCACTCAATGCCTCTTCAAATAGTGGCATTTTTTCCGATAACTGCATGGGAAAAGACTTTCCTTATTCTTGATGTATCCCCAGTCCTCAAAGAGATATACTACATTGCCTTAATAGGCAGATGTGTAAAGTGACTTCCCATGCTGTCACAATGGGGGAAATCCACTGGGAATGGCTCTGCAGTGTTCAGGCAAATCTTTCTCAGTGTCTTTAAGAGAAACCAAAAGCAAATTAAAAAGGGGTAAAATAATTCCCTCGCATCTCCCTCTTCAATAGCAGCAGATGCTTTACAATTCCCATGCAAGGTCTACTGTGTAACAGACAGTGGGACAAAGAGGGTGGCTGTTCTGTACAGCTTCCTCTGCCCCCTAGGTCTGCTACCAGGGTCAAAGCTGCATGTGCAATTTTGGCATTTTCATATATCTGAACTATGGCTGTGTAGATGTTTGGTATAGGGGCAAAATGACTCCAGATTGTTTTCTGTCAAACTGCTTTCCAGCTGGGGGGCCCTCAGATTATATTGGTTCCAGGGGTTGTTCCTCTTGAGCTGCAGGACTTTGTACTTCCCCATGTTGAACTTCATGAGGTTACTTCCTGGTCTTTAATTATGGTTTATCTCTCCAGAGTATTTTGTTTCGAGCTAAGTATAACATAGATATATATTTCCTGAAACAGTTTTCAGTTTCAGTGTATTATTGTGTGAATCAAACTAAAAGTCATACTCTCTTTGTAGTTTATCAAACATATATCCAATGATTAACTCTTGGACTATAATAAAATGACCAAAACCATGAATTTCTGCAGGTAGATAAAAGTATCCCAAAATCTGTTGTCTCCTCTGTTTTAAAAATTAGTGGATTTTTTTCTTATTTTTTTTTTAATTTTTAAATTGCTAACTTATGTCTATTCCATTTAAGCAACCTAAAAGGAAAAGTGAATCTCTATGCCCATTTGCAATACAGAAACTGAAAAACTCAGTTATCCATCCTGCATAGTCTGCCTGCCTCTTACTTTGGCATTCTAATTTTCTTAAGAAAACCCACCATGATGACAACCTCATTACTATGATATCTTAATTACTCCAAAGAGAGATACTTCTCTCTTTTTTGTTCCTGTTTATATATTCCATTATTCTTTTCCAGAAAGTGTTTAAAAGGAAAACAGAGTTGGTCATTGATAAACAGTGTTGACCTAAAGCCAATGGAATGTTACTTGTTTATTAGTTCATTTTACAGTCAAGATAAATTATGTTGTAATCGTTTACCATTGGTAGCTAGATAATGTCTAGAAAAACATTGGATTATATCAACACACATTTTTATGTATAAAAAAACCCTCTGAAATGTGTAGATTTTTTGGGAAAATGTACTCCAGAAACTATAGGAAAAAATATGGAAATGTATTACATGGAACTGAGTAAACACAGAATCATAAAATCATTTTGGTTGAAAAAGACGTTTATGATTGAGCCCAGCCTTTAACCCAGCACTGCTGAGTCCACCACTAAACTGTGTCTCGCTGTGCCACATCTATATGCCTTTTAGGTACCTCCAGGGATGGGGACTCAACCACTTCCCTGGGCAGCCTGTTCCAATTCTTGACAGTGAAGAAATTTTTCCTAATATCCAATTTAAACATCCTCTGATGCAATTTGAGGTAATTTCCTCTCATCCTAGTGCTTGTTACTTGGGAAAGGAGATTGATCCCCACTTTGCTACAACCTCTTTTCAGGTAGTTGTAGAGAGTGATAAGGTCTCTCCTGAACCTCCTTTTCTGCAGGCTAAACAACCTCAGTACCCTTAGCTGCTTCTTCACAACAATCTATCTCAGTAAAATTACTCACTTTTGATATTTGAAAACACTAGAGTTTGACTGAGTCAGAATGGTTACTTAAATAGAGCAGACAAGATTTCAGAGAAAAAATGTAGGTATCTAAATAAAAACAGTCTGCATACAGCTGCTTGGAATGTCAGAATCACAATTTATTTTGGCTTACTGTCCTGAGGTATTTTAAGGCTATGACTACATGACTCTTTAACATAAAAAATGTCCTCATGGAAAACACAGGTGAAAACAAACTAGTACTAAATGGCAGAAGAAACACATACAGAGAGGACTGGTGATGACAGGTATGTGATGTTATCAATAAAAAGAGTAGGATTGCAAGAGGGACCATCAATTTCTCACTTGTCAGTTCTTTTGTGACCATCTACTTGTACCGTAAGTAAGGACAACATGTTTATGTTCCTGCTTGAAAAGGGCTGCTCCTGGAGTCAGACCAGGACTGTGGATGTCCCACCAGCTACTGGAACCAGTGAGGTCTTTAACCTGCAGCCACTGGGGCCCACCTCATCATGAAAAACAGCTACCTGGGGCCATGAGCACGAGTGAGAAGGGCAGCATGGCCACACCAGTACTCAAGGGACCCATGAATGTGCATGTGCTCATGAACCTGGGGAGTGTTGTGTGTATGCTTCTGCCTCTGCCAGCCCAAAAGGAGAGGAGGAGGGAACATGGTCATCTCTGCCTGTGTTTGGTGTGAGTCCCAAATGTGGGGACATTTGCTGCTGAAAGAAGCACTTTTTCTGTGACCATCTGTATGACCAGTCTGTCTGTGTCCTCTGTATACCTGTGTGTGTCTGTGCCTGTCTCTGGCACACACGCTTCACTACTGAATCTGCCAATGGGAAAATGGCAGAAGCATTCTTCAGACTGAGCAGAGATCCTAGGTTCCCAGGAGCACCATGCTGGCTGGGCTACAGCAGCTGGGCAGGAGGGTCCTGGGTCAGGGCAGCTGGGTCCTGGGGTTGTTCCAACTTTCCTTAGAAGTTAGTAATATTTACTTGCATTCTAATATCAGAACAGGAATAAGAAAAGATACCAATTCCTTACTACACCCTCAAACTTTTAAGAGAAGACCTCAATGATTTATATAGGTAGGATTTTACATATATATAAATATATATATGTATGTATCTATATGTATGGATATTTATAAAATATGCATATTTATATAAAACTTTTCAAAAAGCACACTAGGGAGAAATAGAAAGTAATAAACACATTGGAATTATTTTTTTAAAGGAAAATAGCCTAACTTCATAGGCTTTGCTGTTTGTGTATTACACAAATACAGGACCGTAAGTACTCACATTCTTAAACTCAGTTACTGTTATATTGTATATTTTGAATGAAAATGCAAGTAATACAAAGATGCTTACTTAAGATAGTTATGTGCATCAAATAGATAGAAAATGAATGCTGTCAAATGTTTTATGTATGTGAAGACAAGTGGTTTGTAGCGATTTCTACAACTTGGCAAAATGCCATAGAACAATCTTGATGGATTTCACTTTCTTCTTTTTTTTTTTCCCCCCTTTCTTTCTTTTTTTTTCACAGAAATTCTCGACAAACTGAAGAGGAAAGAGGCAGACAGCTTTTCAACTTACAGATATCTCAGACCCCTATCTCAAAAAGCAAGAATTACCTAAAAGGAAAAATATTATCTTTCCCTGTTTTTGCCTTTCTTTACAGTATTTACAACAGGTTTTCCCATATTGCTTTCAGTATTTAAAAAATATGCCTATATGAGAATGAAAAATATCAAATTAAAATAAATAAGGTTTAAGTGAAGTCTGCTGTGAGAAATATCTTGCTAGAAACAAAAGAAAAATCCAAAACTAAAAAAAGCCCAGAAAAACAAGGACATCTTCAAAGTTCACCAAAACAAAAGAGAAACTTCATGTAGCCATGCTAGATGACATTCCGGTGAAATAATGATATATGTAGGGAATAAACCACATTTGCTAAATCATATTTGTAGAGGAAAAATGATTATTGCAAATGATAAAAAAAATGCATCAAAGAAAAGGAAAAATATGCAACATAGGTCTGGTCTATAAGGAAGAATGACTGAAGACCTCCTAATTTCACATTTCAAAAGATTCATTTTTTTAGTATATCTGTGGCAATAGCAAAGATCTTTCTAAGAAGTATGAATACAATAATGAAAGAATTTTTAATATTGCTTGATATGGACTAATGATGCAGCTTACCTATTTGCCATCAGGGAAGTTTTTGCAACAGGTTTTATATCTAGTCACAAGATTAATGAAAAACACACATTTAATATCAGTGTTTCAGTAAATTAACTATTCGTTTTCTTTGTTAATGACCTGTCATGTATTTATGGAGGAGTTTCTTGCTCATGCAACTTTTCATTTTTTTTTCCTTGTATTTACTTAAAGACTGTGATTCAGTAAACAAAGAACTAATTTAGGACTTTGATGAACTAGTCTGGGACTATTCCAAAAATAATATATACCAGTGATTTTGAATCATAGTTACTGTGATGCTTTTATTTTCTTTTTCTGCAGTTTCTTCTTGTCCCTTTTTATTCTAATTGCTAGATAGTGATAGAGTTAGGTTAGGACACCTCCTGAGAGATCAGTTCTGGCACCAGCATAACACCACTCGATTGTTGATACTGATCTCCTCTTTTTGCACAAGTATATCTTCCTGCCCATAATTTTTCATTGTACCATCTAACATAGACTAGATACATTATATTCTATCACATGGCTTTTTCTCCACATTTGGGATTCCAAGATGGCTGCAAGAAGTCACTGTTTAATCATTCTTAAAAATTGGTGCATGTCCACTTATTGCAATTACTCATTTATTTCAGCCTAAAATCCACCTTTATATGTGGACTTGGACAGCTTTTGTGTACTATTAGATTATTAAATCCTGCTAAACCAAACTAGACAAGTCAGTGTGACAACATTTATGGGTAAAGCGAATGGAACATTGTCAGAAGCACATACCCCCAGTCTATTAATATATCTCATTCCATTAATGTAAACATATAGGAAAAATGTGTTTCTCATATGATATGTGCCTTTAATATTAAATTAATAAATAAGCAAAGGTGTGTGGAAACAGATTTAAATGAGGTTTTGTACATGTAGGAAATTCAAATTACAAAATTATCTAACTTTGATCCTTTCAATTCAATCCATTTAGTACTATGCTGCATTAACTTTTCACATTAGGCAAAATTCCAGTTGCTGTTTCCTGGAGCTTAATTATCACTTCTTTTTTATGGAAAGAAAGATAACCAGAGGAGAGATTTCAAAATATACTGCGCGTGCTAGGCTGCTTTTTATGTGATGGGCCACATAACCTTCATATGCTTTCATAATATTTGCACTTACCCACTATTTTATATGCTAGTTAATAAATTGCTAATTTGATTAGCTTATTCAGTTCTTACATGTAACTGTTTCACATTTGGTAGCAAACATCAGGAAGCATTAAAAAGAAATCATTGTGAATTGCAACCATTCATGTCAGCATTTCAGTCAAGAAAGTTGTGGGGGAAAATAAATAATTAATTATTGAGGAGAGATTACAGTATCAGCATCATCAAATATTTAGGTTTGCTTTATGAACTCAGTTGATTCTTCAAAACAAGCAACAGCACTCAGGTCTTCTGAACTGACATGTGGAAACAAGACTCACTGGGTATAAAAGCTAGCCAAGGGTCACAAGAGGGATGAGCTGAACAGGTGCAAACTGAGACTGTACAGCTGCAGAACCTGAGTTACTGGGAATACACATTACATCAGCTGTAACAAAGGCTCCTACTGTACAGATGCTGCTCTGCCATACCGGGTCCCCTCTCAAAGCAGTTCTTATCTGCTGCAAACATATAAAAATCCCGATACTCTTCAGAGTTTTCACCAACAGAGGGTTAAACCTCTGTTGCTCTTTGTTTTCTTCTGCTGCTGTAGAAATAAACTGCTTCTGCCTGGCTTTAATCTGCAAAAGAGGTTTCATGTTGATGCTGCAGTGGTGTTACCCTCTGTGCTTTCTTCCTGAATATTTCTACATTTTGATTGAGGAACAGATATTTATAGTAAACAAGAATAAATACTGCTGCACCCAAATTGAGTTTATGGTCATTTCCTACCTACAGTGAATACTTGTGTTCATTGTAATTTGTTCTAAGTAAGAGGATATTTGTATTTTAGGTATTTTATGATCCAAAGACAATGTTCTGTGCACATCCATGCCTAACATTTAGCTACACAAATGTTTGTAAATTCTAAAAGGACAAAAATAACCAGCAGCTACAATATGTGTACTGGTCTTTTAACGAACATTTCCTTATTATCATAGAATTATAGAACAGTTTTGGTTTGAAGTGACCTTAAAAGATCACAGAATTACAGACTCACAGAATATGCTGAGTTGGAAGGGACCCATTAGGATCATCAAGTCCAGCTCCTAGCCCTGCACAGGACCATCCCCAAGAGTCATGCCCCGTGCCCGAGAGAATTGTCCAAATGCTTCTTGGACTGTGGCAGGCTTGGTGCTGTGACCACTTCACTGGGAATCCTGATCCAGTGCTCAACCACCCTCCATGAAAAACCTTTTCCTGCTATCTAACCTAAACCTCCCCTGGCTCAGCTTTATGACATTAGCATGAATCTCCCTCCACCTGCTTGTCACACTTCTCTTGATGCTGCCCATTTATTTTTCACACAGGTACAGTAGTCATACATCCTTCTCATTGGTGTAACTTCATAGGAAAAACATGCCATGTAATTTTGCAGATGATATTGCCACAGCTGTTCAGTGAAGCAATTGCAATAATTACACCTAGACACACAGTTGTGAAATCCTGAAGATATAATTTTATATTATACTTTTTAAAACTACAGTTTATTTTATATTAGAACTAGTGTTTCTGAAGGCACAATCTTCAGTCTAAGTATGGACATTAAAATTTAAGATAGTGTGGAATTGTTACTGAATATTGCAAAAAAATAATAAAAGCCTTTTTGCGTACGTAGGCTTATAACACAGCTGGCTTTTAGTTCAAGTATTTTATTTAATTCCATTCAAGAAATCAGTGGATTAGACTTCTCACCAGAAATTAAAGCATATCATTTTAATTCTTATTCTCAATATGTAACAACAAGATACTTTAGTAAAATTTCTACTGCTTTCTACTTTGCTTTACAGAAAAATGGGGATAATTTCACCTTCTGTTGAGAAAGTAGTAATCTAGTTTAAGCTAGTTATCTAGGTTTTTTCTCTAGAAAACTGGCAAATTTCTGCATTGGAAGATCATGAATCATCCATAATATTTTAGACAACCTACTTAAGGATGGAATACACTGCACATCAAACTGCCTTTTTCCATTGGTTAAAAAAGGTGAAAGAAGAAGCATTTGACTTACTTATAGAGGAAACAATTTCTAGAAGTCTAAAACAAAGGTAAGTTCATGATAGATTTTTGTTAAATTTCTTTCTGAAAATTATAATAATTTTGAACAAAGAATGAACTAAAAATTCAGTGTCTTTTCTCTAACATTTTTATGGTTTTCCTTAAATATCAGTAGATTTTCATTAGACCAAAAGTCTTGGCAGCATTTCTTGCCTGATTTAGACACCTCCACACCAATCTTGGAACAGAAGGTTATTTCCTCTTTTTAAGATGAAGATGTAAAGTGTAACTTTTATAAAACAACAAATATACTTTAATACCTCTGTTGTTATCTATTCCTCCAACAGCATAAAGTGTCCCAACTGTAGATTTTCTAGGTTTAGTTCTTGGACTTTGCATGAGAGTTCTTCTCTCTGGTAAAAGATGATATTTCATGGCTTCCAGAATAAGCTTCTGGCATTCTAGGTCATCCTTAAAAAGCGCATGGTTTTCCAGGTCAGCCAGTATCTGTGAATGACATGAAGGTGAATAAAAAATGCTAGAAATTCCTAGAAAAGCAATACCATGCAATGAGAGAAGATCACAAATGGATGTTGTTGTAAGTATATTACTTCATTGTAGAATACGTGGTTTTGCAGGGCTATTTCTTTTTTTTTTTTTTTTTTTCTTTTGGACCAGGGACATAAAAGGAAAGAGTTAATTGATTTTTAAAAGATTTTTAAGATCACTGTTTCACCAGCCCTTAAGAATACCATCTTACTAATATTTTACTGAAGGCATTGAAGAAAACTAAATGCTCTCTTGTAGGCTGACTTCTTTTTAATGGTTCTCAAAGTAACACTGAAAGGACCCAGAAAGCATTTCCTTGCAGGAACATCCTTTATTTCTAAAACCAAATCAAAACAATCTCCACAACAGTAACTACAAAACAAAACATTAACAACAATCATATGAAAGAACTTGCTTGTGCAAGTTTTGAACCTGTTGTTTTGCGCATTATTAGCAAAATAAAGGGCTAATAATGCACATAATGTAACTATCCTTACAACTGCCTTAAAAACTATAATCAATACTTACAAAACCAGATGCTCAGTGCATACAGCTGAAAGATTACATTTCCAAAGAAGGCTGTAAGTTGTAAATGCTAAGTGTTTGATTCACCTGCCTGTATGTACAAATCTACCAGCTTTTGAGATATTATAAATCACCCTATAAGTTTTCAAGATCCAACTGAACTAAGCAACCTGGGCTAACCTCACAGCTGGCCTGTTTTTGAGCAAGAGGCTGGACTACAAATCTCCTGAGATCTACTCGCACCTGACTAACTCTGAGATCTCACTGATGTCAGGGCAGAAGGGTGCAAGTGCTTATGAAGATTTTGTGCCATATCTGTCAGACCCATGTAGGTATCTCAGATACACTAGGGCATCCAAATTCAAACTCTCAATGTTTATGTTTAGGCAATTGAGTGTTACATCTACGTGCTGATCCTTATATTCTGCTGACTATCATATTAGAGTGGGTTTTAACTGCGTATGACTGTATATCTCTATAGTGTGGCAAATTTCTAGATCTCAGAGAACATTTATCTGAGAAATCAAATCATTTTCAGAGAAGCAGCTGAAGACCAGGAGGCAGGTGGAATTAGTTACTGGAGTCTGAGGATGTATCTCCCCACAGCACATATATGCAAACATGAGCAACCTGTACTGAAGTTGCCTAAATGTGGGAAGTTAGATGACTTTTAAGAACTCTCAGCTATTTCATCTGGACTTCAGTGGCTGCTGAGGAACATATGAATGTCCTCTGTCAATCTGTCAGCCTTTTGCAGATTTTTTTTTTTTTGTGAAAAATAGCTTGCACCAGTAGACAGTTGTGTCCTGCTTCTGATTTTAGGTGTCAATCATGAGACGAGTCTATTCAGGGTCAAAGAAAGGCAATACACGCTACAGTATCTCAGCTGGTGGTCCAGAACACTTTTACATGGCTGATGACCTAACAGATATGCTTATTAAAAGAAGTGAGGATTATCTAGCCTAGACAAAACATGTCTCCAACTGTGGCCATACGTCTAGGGAGCAAATAATATTTTCAAATATATAGTAATTCCCCTTAACGTTCACCCAGTGTCTGACCTTCAGATCAGGGACATTCAGAGATGGATATCTTTTTCATGCCATTTGTAATTCTAAGGGACCTAATCTTCCATTAAGTAGTTCAATTTTCCTTTTCACTTATGTAAATTTGTTGCATCTGCAACATACTCAGCCTGTGACCTCTCTTGGTAGCTATACAAGTCTCTTATTTTTTCTTTACTCCTTTCTTCTCTTAATATCTTTTCTTCTTTTCTTTCTTTACTCTTTCCTTAATCTCTTCTGTGTAACTTAAAATGGATGGGCTGCATTTTATTTAGTTGGTGGGTATTGGATGCTCTTTAAGAGGTTTCTTCTCCTTGGTTCTTTGTTATTCCTGTAAACCTTCTGCCAAAATGCTTATATTCTCACTAAGTTAGAAGAAGCATCTTGGGAAAAAAGTCTGTGGCTTTTTTTTTAAATGTGAACTCAATGTATCAAAAGAACTAAGGACTCTGTAAAAGTTTCTGGTGGAAACTCTTGAGAGTCTTAAATATATGGAAACCACTTGGGCAGTGTGTGGCTTAAACCTGGGGCTTTACACCTGGCTCCTGTTGCCTATACTTTGCTTTCACTCACTTTGTTTCATACGTTTCTTTATTTCAGTACCTCCTAATTCTTGAATTGAGAAGGAGATGAATATCTGATGTACCAAGTTTCTCAGAATATTTTAGACTTCTGTTTAATTTTCTGTTAGCCAAGTATTTTCTAGACTGAGAAGCCTCAGTTTTGTTAATCATTACTTAGATGAAAGAACTGAACCTTTCTGTTTTATTGGGTTCTTTTTGTGAAGGGATCAGAACTACACACATTATTAACCATGAACTTTTGTGTGGCACAATGATGTGCTCTACTTTCTTTTACTTTTTCTTTTCTAATAACATGCAACTTTTGATTTTGAATTTTTGACTACTGCAGATCTACTGACTACAAAGCCAGAAGCTGACTTTTCCAGAAATTCCTATTTTGTAGACCCAAAATTTTACTCCTGAATGAAAGTTGCCAATCCAGAATATATGGATTTGAATATGAACTTAATATTTGGCTTTTTTTGTTTGTTTGTTTGTTTTATTGTTTGTTCTCCAGGCAGATTATATTACATTTATCTACATTAAAATTTGAAAAATGCAAAAGTTATTATGAATTCTGGAGGACTTAAATTCTAGGGACTTAAATTCTACTTACATCTTGGGTGCTTTTAGGATGTGGAGAAACCAGTAAAATTTCTTGTATCTGGAAAATTTGTTTCTATTATGAAACTGAAGAAATAAATATTCTCTAAGTTGAGGAGACTATATTGCAGGGAAAGACTGGGTATTTCATTCTTTTCTGTTCTAACACAAATTCCACAAGTTGTAACTGAAGAATTTTTTAAAAAACATATTTCTATGTAATTAAAGGTGGCTGTCTGAATTAGCAAGACTGAGGTGTCCTCCATGGGTTACTCATGACTGAGAACTTGTGGATAGTTTGAGTCACACTGATGTTCAGTGACATTCCAGGCAAAAAATGGATGAAACACAGTTGACATTATTACAGCATTAGCATCTAGTTAGCAAGATTTGCAATTTTAAGCTGTCTACTCTGTATTGAAAACCTCTGGTATATTTCAGATGACAGTATACATGATGTTTCATTCAGCCCAACTTCCTGAATATCTGGTAGCATAAAATATCCACATAATAAAAGAAAAACAGTTGGGGTACAAAAAAGATGGGAGAGGGAAAGCAAAAGTAGAAGACAATGTGAAAAGATACAAAGGGCCCTTAGCACAAAATAATTGACCTAGCTTTAGGGAGGAGGAATAAGATTAAAAGTATGATAATTTACCATAGCAATACACAAAGCCCCTAGGTTCATAGGAAACAGTAAAATTTATGTTAGGAAGCATTTCTTTACAGAAGGGTTTCCTAGAGAGGTGGTCAATGCCCCAAGCATGTCAGTGCTTAACAGGTATTTGAACAGTGCCCTTAATAACGTGATTTAACTTTTGGTCAGCCAGTGGTCAGTTAGACTAAATGATATTTGTCGATCTCTTCCAGCTGAACTATTCTATACTGTTCTGTTCTATTTAATTCTCTTGCAGAGGGAACAGGTAATACAAAGTAAACCATTGTTTTGCAAGTCATTAGTTTGCAAAAGGGCTGCATAAATAATAAACTTAAATTTCTTCACCACAGTAATCCTAATATTCACGTTTTCTCCTTAGATGTGAAAGGAAATGCTCCAATGAATATAAACTATGCCACTAATGTACGATTAGGAAACCTAACCAAACATTTATTTTTTGTATTTTTTTTTACTAAAACTATGGACTAAACACACTGATTTTTTTTTTTATCAGTTAAGCTACAAGATCATTAAAAGAATGAAAATAAGAAAGCAAAAGAGATGTTTGATGTGAATATTTTCAGAAAACATCACTGAACATGGTCCAGGTTAACAGCTTTATTTAAATGTTTTCAAATAGATTATGCACCAATGACAAATGATCCCACAAGCATGAAAGCAAAAATAAATGTAAGGGAAAAAAAAGACAGATGAGATACACAGGCATTGAAATATCAATATATTTTGAGGAATTCAAATATCTTTCAGGATCTCTGAATAAATTGTTTTCAATGTACCAAGCCTGAATTAATGTATCAACAAATGAAGGCATGATGCTGAAGTTTTTTCTCCCAATCAATAATAAATGGCTCATATGCTTTCTTTCATTTAGGTAGATTAAATTTTTGAAAACTGTCATATCAACTTTCTATGTCTGATGGACCAAGCACTTTTCTCATCTTACATGGAAAATGAGATATAAGTCCCTCCATATATTTGTTCTCCAAAACTTTATTTGCTATTATTTTCTTATAAATCAACAGAATGTGCATGATTACTGTATGAAGAAAAAAAAAAAAACAACTTTGAAACAGCAGCACCAACTGAAAGACAAGAAAAATATTGAAATTGGCTAATATGAATTCAGTTTCAGGGAAATGTGACAGAAAAGATGTTAATTTGAATCTGCTGCTCCTTTAAATTTGTCACAACTTCCATTCTGGTTTCTTCCTAGTATATATGTATCTTTTCAACTAATTTGTTTCTGCTGATCTATATACTCCTTTGACCACAGAAATTCATTAGGAGATAGTCAATATCATATATAAAATCATTTGAAATTGAAGTCTTACTCCTTAGAAGCACACTTGTCTGGGTCTAGATAATTTTAACATGAAAAAAGCCCCTTTTAAAAAACCAAGTTCACTAAATAGGCCTTGTAATTATGGTCAGATTAAAACAATGTGTATTTCCATCTACAATACAAGTACTTTGAGGCTGAAGGCTCAAGATGCTGGGTTGTCAAGAGTTTTGTTAAAACAGTATGAGGCACAGACAGAACATAGACACATTTCAAAAAAAAAAAAAAAAAGGGGGGGGGGGGAAGGCAGAAGGTTGTGTTCCTGGGTAGCAATATTTTTAAAAGGACTCACTACACATGGTTGAGGTTAATCGCTTGATATAAATGTTTGCAAATAAATTGTACATAAAGTAAATTATACTTGAAAATATTCTTGAACTTTGGTATCAACTTTTTTTTTTTTTTTTAAATAGGAAAGTGGCCAGCTCTCAGACCTATTCTTAATCAAAATGGCAGTTACTTAAAATTTTATCAGTAAGTACTTTAAAGTATATCCTACTCTCTGATCTAACATAAATGATATATCTTCACATCGAAGATTCTATTCAAGACTATATTCTCTTATAGCTGCTGAGTGTTTTCACACTGACTGTAATGGCATTAAATAAAATATAGCATTTCTATATGGTTTACACTTAATATTAATGAGCTAGACTCAGTACAAGAACAGTAGAATAATCACTGGATTTTTTTCAGTATTTCTTAATCTACACCGAGCATGAAGAAAATTGAGTCTATGGTTAAAGTCCAATTATTTTCAGATTTATTAACCTTCCCTAGCATGTAGAGGAAAACACAATTCTCAGGAAGGTATTTAAACTATTATTTTTAACAACTTTTCAGAAAATGTACCCTTATAATTGTGCCACCCATGATATCAGTGGAAGGGCTGTGAAACTTCAGATTACCAAGAAATTAAAAGCAAGCATTTTGTTTGCTAGGAAAACAGGTAACAGCAAACGAGGAGAAGGCTGATGTACTTAAGTCTTCAATGGTAACCTCTCTTCCCACATGTCTCAAGTGGATGGACAGTAGGGTGGGGACTGGAGGAGCAAGTCCCTGCCATTTTAAGTGAAGATCAGGTTCATGACCAGCTGAGGAACCTAAATGTGAACAGGTCTATCAGGCCCTGTCATAGGTTGGTTGGCCGAAAGACGACAGGACCAACTTTAGGGTGCAAATAAGTAAAATACTTTAATTTTATAAAATTTGTCAGTTTAGATAACATCATAGCTTAAGGCAAAAGCACTACGCGCCCTTTTGTCATTGGTTAGGCTCTGCTACCCTGCATCTGCATTGATGGTCTCTTGTTGCTATTTTCACTTGTTTTACTGTCCCTTTGTTCCATTTCTCTATCTGGTGTGCGTCAGCACCTGTCTTGCTATGTTACATATTGCGTGCTTTTCTCACAGGAATGGCCTAAAGGCATCTACATCCACTTCTTCACACAGGAGGTCGGCAGACCCGCTGCCATCCCCCACAGCCCAACGAGAACTCCTGAAGAAATTGGCTGATGTAGTTGCCAAGCCACTTTGCGATATTCAAAAAGACATGGCAGTCAGGGGAATTCCTGGCTGACTGGAAAAAGGGAAACATCTTTAAAAAGGGACGACACCGGGAATTAACAACCTGTTAGTCTCACCTCTGTGCCTGGGAAGATCATGGAACAGATCCTCCTAGAAGGTGTGCTGAGGCACATGGAGGACAGGTAGGTGACTCAAAACAGCCAGCACAGCTCCACAAAAGGAAAATTCTGTATGACCAACCTAGTGGCCTTCTACGATAGAGTAACTACATCAGTAGACAAGGGAAGACCTACAGATGTCATTTATCTGGACTTCTGTAAAGTGTTTGATATGGTCCCCCACAACATCCTTCTCTCCAAATTGGGAGTGATGGATTTGATGGGTGGACTGTTATGTGGATTAGGAACTGGTTGGATGGTTGCATCCAGAGGGTAGATGCCAAAGGCTCAGAGTCCAGAGGTACATCAGTGTGAAAGGTGTCCCTCAATGGTCCATATTGAGATCAGTGTAATTTAATATCTTCTTTCATGACATGAAAGGATGGAGGACACCCTCAACAAGTTTGCAGATGACACCAAACTGAGTGGTGTGGTTGACACACCTGAAGGATGGGATGGCAAACCTGAAGAGAAACTCAGGGGAGCTCAAAAAGTGGGCATATAGGAATCTCCTGCAGTTTAACAAGATCAAATGCAAGGTGCTGCACTTGGATTGGGGCAACCCCCAGTATTAATACGTGCTAGAGGACGAACTGCTGAGAAGGACTTGGGGGTGCTGGTGGATGGGAGGCTGAACACAACCCAGCAATGTGCACTTGCAGCCCAGCAAGAAAATCGTATCCTGAGCTGCACCAAAAGCACCATGTCCAGCAGATTGAGGGAGGTGATTCTGCCCCTCTACTCTGCTCTGTGAGACCCCACCTGGAGCACTGCATCCAGTTATGGGGTCCTTAGCACATGAAGGACATGAACCTGTGTGAGTCCTGAGGAGGGGCACCAAGTTGATCAGAGGGATGGAGCACCTCTCCTATGAAGAATGCCAGAGAGTTGGGATTGCTTAGCCTGGAAAAGAAAAGGCTTTGGGGTCACCTAATTGCTGTCTTCCAATACCTGAAGGGAACTTAGAGGAAAGATGGGGAAGACTTTTTACAAGGGCTGTAGTGGGGAAATGGAGTAGATTTAGATTAGATATTGGAAAAAATTCTTTGCTGTGAGGGTGGGAAGGCACTTGAACCAGGTTGCCCAGGGAACTTGTGGATGCCTCATCCCTGGAAGCATTCAAGGCCAGACTGGATGGGGCTCTGAGCAACCTGATCTAGTGGAAGGTGTCCCTGCCTATGGCAGTTTGGGACTAGGTGATTTCCAAGGTCCCCTTCCAACACAAGCCATTCTATGATTCTGCAGTAAGGGCTTCTGTGTGTTTGTGTGTGCCTGTTCTGGTTATGCTGTAAGAAATGTTACTAAATAAGAATATTAAAGTAGACTAATAAGCAGTGGTGTTAAGTATATTTCAGAATACTAGGTTAATTTTTATTTCATACTGTTAAGATTTTTCATATATTCTTTTTGTGTTTCTATTTTTCCTTTAAAGTGTTTGGTAGACTGCTCAGTAGAGTGAAAGACCTGAAGACAAATTATATTCAGATTTTAGGCAGGATGATGTCGTCTCTTGCAAAATTATTTAATGTACATTTATGACTACTGAACCAAACAGTGTGCTGTCTACACTAACTTAACAGAATACAGGAACAAGAGAGCTAAGAAATCAAATTATCAGTTTTCTCTGCATAAATTTGAGGTAATATTAAGTTACATACTTTATAATGCTTAATGGAATTAATGGAATTGATGTCAAGGATCTTTATGGCAAGCTTATTGTATCAGTAAGGATCACAGTCCAACAATAATATTGGCAACTTCTTGTTAGACTGCTACTTCTTTATTCACAGGTTCCAATCTGTGCCTAGGTTCTTAAAGCAAATATTTTTCTCTGAGATCTTTCAACTGAGCTGCCAGGTGTTTCAAATAAAGAAGTAATAATCTGTGAACACAGTTCTGTCTCAAAATCCTGAGATTTCATGCACCAAGCACAAATAAAAGCTGAATGTCTTTTTCTTTCCAATTAGAAATTCATCTTAGGGGGGAAAAAAAATTACTTAGTGCCCAAATCATAAAATCCAATTTTTGTTCTTTTGATCAAAAAGCCAACCCTAACCTACTATAAAAATAACAGGTAAAAAAAAAATAAAATCATTGTATGATATAAAACATACTACTCCACTGTCTTTTCCCAACTGTGAAGATATTGGAACAGTAATTTTAAGAAAAATATTAATTCCTCCCTCCTACTCACTTTTTTTAGCACATAGGCTAACTTTTGATAAACACCATATTTCTGAATCTCCTAAAGACTAAACCCTGTGAGTGAGGGGAAAAAAGAATAAACTGAAAATGAAGCTACTATTTAGAAACAAGAAGTCATACAAAGTTAACTGTTTCATGTTGTCTAAATTTCAATAATCCGCTTCAAAGTTTTTCTACTCCATAGTTATCTTTCCTTATTAAATCAAGATAATCAGTACATTTTTATTAAATCAGGATGCACTTGATCAGGAAATTCAGTTAATAAGGATGTTTCCCTGAAAACCATATTATATTCAGCTAGCTCTTTCGTGGCTGTAACATACTTCATTAAGCAAGAATTTTATTTGACATTAAATAAATATTGTTGGGCTTTGTAACGTGGAAATTCACAGAGCTGTCACTTCTTGGAAGATACGTATCAGTGCTACTCCACCATAGTCAATTTTACCATTGCTAGAACTTCTCAGACTAGCAATATCCTGAGAATTTTTCATACCTTTGTGTCATCACGTTTCTCATTTTTTCCCAGTTAAAACCCTCAACAAGTCCTTTCTCAGAGGTCCTTCCAAATTACTTTCAACACCATGCTGCAGAGAGTAGGCATGTTTCAAATCAGTGAAGCACATTCAGTTTAAGACCTGGAGTGTCAAGTACTCAAGTACTGCCAAAAGGAAAGTCAAGTCTAATGAGCATAAAAGGAGGAGTTTTGGTACCGGTACACTGACTGACAGTGGGTGAACCACGGGACTGCAGCAACTGCTGCCTGCCTTGCTGTTACCCTCAGCTCCCACTTTCCTTCCTTGGGGAGCATCTCTGCATTTGCTGCTTCCTGACAGATCTACTCCAGGAGAAAAGTGAGAAGCGTTATGAAAGTGATTTGCAGCTATGATTGAGGGGATTTGAATAGTTGATTTGAATAATACTAAGTGAAATCCCATGTATTCTACATAACTGATCATCTGAGAGATGGAATGGGTCCCTTTCTATCCTGTTGAACATGTGTCATCGAGGGTGAAATTTAGCCTCTACTAGGGAAAAAGAGGATACCACCTGCACTCTACTCCAGGAAGAGATTGGAAGGCAATGGAAGAGGCAAAGAACAGCCTCACCAAAACTTTCACAGTAACCTCATACTTCTGAAGAGGCATAGAAAAATCCCTGGTTCTTTAGGCAGAGCTTTCTACCTTGTGAAAAGTGTGAGGCGAGACAATATTCACCAATATTCACTCAGTCAGGATTAACTAAACCTCAACTTCTACCACTCTGGTATGTGCCTCAGAGACAATAATTATCCAAAAGGGCATGGATTCCTACCACTTTAAAAAAAAAAAAAAAAAAAAAAAAAAAGGTTTTTCCCTCAGGACAGATATCAGGGCTGTAAAAGTGAACAAAGTGAGAAAGTACTCCCTGCATGCCAAAGTTAAATAACAAGAACATGAAAAATTTTTAATCCAACAGATAGTTGCTGCCAAAAGAGGAACAGCATTATTCCAAATTATGTGTTATGTGGTCTCTATCTGCCCATGTCTACCTATTATGATTTATAATCTTGACTAGTCCTTAACAACATATAATTATTCTATACCCTGATTAGTATTAAATTTCATACTCAATCATTAATTTTATCACAGACAGAAAGCAACTTCCAGTTCTCTAAAAACTATCCCAGTATCTAGATGAATTCTTCCTGTGAAAAACCCTAGAGTCCTGTGCCCTTAGAAAGTTACATGTCAGTGTC
The DNA here is from genome assembly GCA_035583155.1 of Acropternis orthonyx. Classification (NCBI taxonomy): domain Eukaryota; kingdom Metazoa; phylum Chordata; class Aves; order Passeriformes; family Rhinocryptidae; genus Acropternis; species Acropternis orthonyx. The sequence goes on from JAWWEU010000001.1 coordinate 65,887,780, forward strand.
ATGTGGAACAGAGGATTAGAATTATCTTAATAGCATTAAAAATTGTAACAGAAGAACAAGAAGTTTAAAGTCCTTTAAATGAATTGTGAATGAATGAAATGTGGATTTTTATGACACATTTCATTTAACAAAACCCACAAGTCTCTTTCTTGATCCAAAATACATGTGAAGTCACTTGACAACCTTGAGTCAGAGAAACACATTACCATATGAAAGAAAAATCTGAAAGTTTTCATATTGAATGTTTTTCAAGAGAGATATTTGATTAGCCATCACTGTCCTTTTATGAGTCTTCCTCCACCTAAAGATTTGTTACGGCTGGTTGTTGCTGCTGATGATAGCAATGCAGCTACCAGGAAAGAACAGAGACTTCTGAAATGTAAGGTCATGATTGGTCTTTGTTCAGATTAAAATGAAAGGCAAATAAAGGGTTCATAGAAAATTCTGGAAAGTCTAAAAATGCTAATTTGAAACTTTCTATGAAATTAGTTCTCAATACACTTTCGAAGTCTTACCGTGATTATGCTGCTCTAGCTGTTGGGACATAACTGTGTTTCTATGGACAAAGCTCCAATTAGAAGAATTTTTTATCTGTCTAAAGCTGATGGAGATCATTATTGCAACATCATAATATTGGCATATGAATGCAAATATTTCAGTTGCCTAATGTGGTGAAAGGAATACATTTTTGACACTTTGTATTTTCTGTCTATAAAACAATTGCAAGAAATATCTGTAATATTATTGTAACTGCAGATTTCAACATAATTAATTGCTATTCTGATTAGAACGATATATAAATCCATCCACTTTAAGAAATATCAGTTAGGCTATTTATGCTCCACTGCAAACATGAAGGAAACAAGTCCCCCACTATTTCTGTTTTTTTACAAAACAAATAAACTCTGAGCTACTTCTGTTAGACAAAATGCCTCTTGTTATAAAGACTGTTGTTTAATAATGTTGCAACTTCTTATTTAAAATGTTTTGAACTTATGGGATAATAGCGAGTTAAGTAATCTTTTTTTTTTTCTTTTTTTTTTTCTTCTTCTTCTTTTTTTTTTTTTTTTTTTTTTTTTTTAAGTGTTTCATTGTGAGACACTGGAATAGGTTGCCCAGAGAAGTGGATGTGCCATCCCTGGCAAGTGTTCAGGGCCAGGTTGGATGGGGCTTTGAGCAATCTGATCTAGTGGGTGACATCTCTGCCCATGGCAGGGGCATTGAAACTGGATGATCTTTAAGGTCATGTCCAACCCAAACCATTCTGTGATTCTACAATTTTAAAAAAAATTATGCAGGCTTCCTTGAGAGAGCTGAACTGTTCTGCACCTGGTAACAGATCGGCAGCTGTCACTTAAATGCTTCATAGTAAATTGATCTTGGAGACAGTATTTTTTTCAGGGTAATTCTGTAGTGATTGTAAATAGTTTTGTTATTTCTTTTTCCAAGAACAGCTTGATGTCAAACTTAATTATTTCCACTTAAACTAGGGCTTATAAATAGAAACAACAGTATACTGAGCTAATATTACCAATAGCATACCAAGCAGATCAATTTCTGTATAAATAAATTTGGTCATGCATCAATTAATTCAAGATTCTTCTTGAATGAATATATCTATGTCTTCTCTGAGATTAAAATCATGGTTGATAAAAACAAGATCTTTAGTTTAGTCTACAGGTATTGAATAGGCATCAGCCATTATTAAAAACATAAATAAAATTGATGTCAGATAATTTAAATGCTAATTTCACTAAGAAGGTTTAAACCAGGAATAATAGGTTTCACTGAAACTGTGATTTTATACTATTATAAATCTTATCAAAAATTAGCTAGAAAAGAATGAATGTTGCTTTCCATAATCTAGGTAATAAAGCACTTTGTTTTTTCCCTTGAAGTGATGTAAGCTCACTTTTTTTGTTTTGTTTCCTTTGTTTTACTGTAATTGAAGGTCTCATAAGGCTGAGAAATTAAACAGCATACCAAAGGTATTGCCTTTTTTTCTGGAACACATGAAAGGGTTGGCTCAAATAAATTTTATTTCTGATGCAGAGTCTTTTGAATCTAGGTTAACACATTCCAGTTGATTCCAAAAGCTAACTATATCAAGTTTTATCCTAAATCATTTTATCTACACAGTGTCACAAAATATGGTAGGAAAATTATACTGAAAATTCTGAAAATGAATACAATAAGAACAGAGAAAACTCAGACTTAGCACTTATTATTAGGAAGTATGCTGTAATAAATGACTTTTAGTTAAACAATTACCAATTAGTATTCACAAATTTTTCAACAGGACATACAATTTTTTCATATTTTTGGTGATTATCTACCAGGCATTACAAGCAGATTCAATTTAATAATTTGACTCCATGACATACACAAAGGAACAAAATCTCACATTCAAACACTCTTGGGGGGTTCAAACAGATGTGTGATTAGGCTTCAATATTGTATCTTCAGAATTAAAAGAAAATATATCCCATTTCTTCATACTTCTTGTTACTTTCCTTCTTTCAATTGAAAATTTACAGCCTGTTTTCTGACCAGTTTGCTAGTTTTGGCTGGGATAGTTATATTTCTTCATACTGGTTGGTATGGCCCTGTGTTTTGGATTGTGCTGAAAACAGGGTTGTTTTACCTATTGCAGAGCAGAGCTTACACACAGTCAAGGCCTTTTCTGCATCTCACCCCACTCCGCCAGAGAGGAGAGTTGGGGTGCACAAGAAGTTGGGATGGGACACAGCTGGGACAGCTGACCCCAACTGACAAAAGGGATATCCCAGGCCATATGGTGTCATGATCAGCATAAAAAGCTGGGAGAAGCAGGAAGAATGGGCGGCACTTTCAGAGTGATGGTGTTTTTCCAAGTTACCACTACACATGACCGAGTACTGCTTTCCTGGAGACAGATGAACACCTGCTTGGTGTTCAGTTCCTTGCATTGTTTATGCCCACAGCTTTTGCTTCACTTATTAAACTCTCTCTACCTCAACCTATGAGTTTTCTTCTTCTAAACCTATGAGTTTACTCTTCTGGTTCTCTCTCCCATTCCACCAGGGCTGGGGTGGGGGGTGAACAAGTAGCTGTGTGGGGCTGAGCTGCTCACTAGGGTTAAACCACAATACCACCTTTCCAATCCTAAACATCTGTACTGCATAGTTTTTGTGTGAAGGTGCTTACATGCTTGTAAAAGTGGATAAAACTATATCAGAATCTAGAATTCTGCAAGACTGTGGGCTAACTAAATTAATTTTCTTCCTTTGTTTAACATAAAAATGAAAAATAATTATGAAATTAATTACAGAAAAGTACTGGGCAAGGGAATTAAAGTATGGCTTCTTTCAATATCACTTTAATTTTTACTCTTGCAACATTATGTAAATATTCTCCTTAACATCCATTATTGAGAAGAAGAGATGCAAGTAAGAAAGCATTATGGCTTTCTTGACAATGCATGATATTTACTTACATGTCTGCATTAGAAATTTAAATGGTTTCCACTAGCAATACTACTAATTATTCTCAAGTAAATCAGCAAGATATTTCAGTCATCAGTAATATTGTCAAATAAGGAAAAATACACAACAAATTTTATTTTTACACATACCAAATTAAGTATTCATGAAAAAATCCTAAGAAAATGAGAACAGCATGCTTGCACTGTTTATGTGAGAAAGTATTTGGGGCTATTGATTAAGCATACATTATTACCCCGTTTAAGAATTATACTCAGAGAATAAGAATAAATTTAAAAACTTCAAAAATTCAGATTAAAATTTGGAATAGTACTCATAAAAAGACATTAGAAATTATATACTAATTTGAGAATTGAGCCAATATTTTACACACAAAAATAACTTAATTTTGCATAACAGAAGGTACAAATTCAAGAATCATATAATGTGAATTTACTACAAATATATTTACCACTTCTTTTAACTTTTTCTTTTGAATGTCTATATTTTGAAAGTAAAATTTATTGGAGTCATAAAATTATTTTCTGCCAATTTTTGCACTTTGAGGCTATACTAAGATAATACCAACAGTGTCATGCTCTATACAAGTCCTGATTTGCAAATCGATTCTTATCTAAAGTAAATGAAAATACTTTAATGATCCTTCACTATCTCCATTAATTTTAAACAATGAAAAAATACAAAAGTTAACTCTCATAGAGATCACAAGGTCTCAAATTGATCGTAAATTTAAACTCCGTTTCTAAACCTCATTTTATCCATATGAACCTTAGCAATAATACTTAAAGACCTTTTTATTTTGCTAGGAGTTGAATGAATTGAGCTAAATCCAACATAATCATCTGCTTTAGTCACTTGACTTGCAATCAGGGGCCTTCAATTGAATTTTTTAAAAAAGCTTATATCTAATTTATAATTTTGAGTTTTTACTTGCTCTTAAAACAGCCATTTCAATATATTTTCTTAGAAATAAATTAATGAAAAATATCTACAATTAATAATTTCCCAAATTTAGCATGTCTTGTTTTGTTTTCTACCATCTTCTTTCAGCTCATTGAACATTCTGGATGTGTTTGGAATTCTTTTTTTCTTATTCATGTTTAATTAATGATTTCAGTAAAGTTGGTTTAGCTCAGAGATTTCCAGGCACTTTTCTGTAGTAACACAAATATTCAGTACATGAAATTCAATATTTGTGTTGCTTATGGACTAAATTATTCATAATGTGTTAGTCAAGGCAGCTGCTCAATCAATGCAAGAAGAAAGACTACTAAATCTCTCAGATTTCTCTGTTCTCAGAGAAAGATTATTTTCTTCTCAGCAATGAGATGCAGCAGACTTAAGGATCTTTAAGAAACTCTAGACCAGTTCTTCCTTGAAACATATGGCTATTCGTTTCTATTATGAATAATCTACATTAGGATTTACTGCTTAGACACCACAGACTTTCATTAGTCTGACTGCAAGTCTGTGATCTGTGTATGCATGCAGGGGATAGCATATTGCAAAGAGGTCAGTCACATGGCAGTGAATGGTCTTGGAGTGAGATTTTGAAAAAAAAAGTTAATTGTGTTTTCTGTCTAAAAACTGAATTCTGACATATACTAAGCTTGTAGTTTTGGTTATCATATTCACTGGCAGAGGAAATATGTCCCATATTTAATTGATTTGCCATTTCTCTTTTTCACACACACATTATAAATAATTTCATGATCAGAAGAAATTTTAAACAGGCTTTCTACCAATCAGTTTTAAGTCCAAGTCCTCCCTATTACTCCCCCACACTAGGGTACAAAACCCAAAACAAAACAAAAAGAATATAGCATAGTTGAAGCTTGTTTTCTTTCACCTGTCATTACATTACCCCAATGACTATACTAGAGAAACAATCAACCACGTACACACATTCCCTGAGGATATACATTTGATAAAGAAATGGAGAAACTGTCTTCCCCCCCACCCCCTCCTTCTGAATAAACTAAGCCATGGAATTGGAATATTCATTGGTAGCATCTGTAAGCAAGTAATTAAACTGTGGTGTTGAAATCACTTTCACAACATTAACTCTTCCCCAAAGCTTATGATTTAGGGAGCACATTTATTAAAATCTTCAGTATTATTTTCCATAAGAGAACCATTGTTATCTTTTATGAAGCTGTTCAAACTTTAACTTAATTTGTAAATATGCCCACTCTTTTTTGGCACACATACTGATTTTCGTTGAACTGCCAGTACTACCAGGTCTATCTTTGAAACAGGTACTAATTTGACCAATTTACTTATCACCGTGATGTATTAATTATTCAAATGTTACTCAGTTTAGGAAAACAGCCCCTTCTTAAAGTAATGATTAAGTTTTATTTAGCAATTATTTATTTAGTATTTATTTAGATGAAGTTAGATGAGATGATTGTCTCTTAGACTACCTTGGAATTTTTTCTTCTCTACTCCTTGAGAAAAAAATTAAGATCATAATTCTGAAAACCATATATATTTTGCATTAGTGTTAAAATATTACATAAGAAATAAGAAAGGTTCTAGAGTTCAAATTGCATTCAAGAGAAAGCTGAATTAAAAAAAATCACTTAAAATAAAAAAGAGAAAATATAAAAAATACCCCAACACTAGAAGCAACAAAAAGGTTGGCCTTTGACAAAATATTTTTATTGTCTGGGCTGCTTTGGTTTTGTGATGGGTTTGATAAACCCCAAAAAACTCAGATTAAGGTTTTAGTTTTAGCTAGGCCCCACTTCTGTGGGTCAT
>JAWWEU010000001.1:65905167-65917639 GCA_035583155.1 Acropternis orthonyx
TATATAAAGCCGCAATAGCATTCCACTTCTTGATTTTAAGAGCTAAAAAATCTCTCCTTCAAGTCTTTAGCATTTCCTAAATTGATGGTTGAATACTTTAAACTTTCTAGATAACATTTTAATTTCCTGAGGTTAATTTCACATGGAGTAGCAAAGCATATTTCTATGGCTTGTTGCTTCATAGTAATAGAAATAATTTCTCATATGCTTATTGTGGATTTTTGTTTTTTTTAAAGTGTGACTAGTCTTCATTTTTGCATGTTAGGGAACAGGATACAACAGATGTCTGTGATCTAGCAATTAAAATTTTCAGGATAAACTAAATAAATTTTTAATTACGGTGCAAGATAGGAATTGAGCTACCCAGTTACAGAATCACAGAGTCATTGAGACTGGAAAAGACCTAAGACCATTGAGTTCAACCATTAACCTAACACTGCCATCTCCACCACTAAACCATGTCCTCAAGTATCACATTTAGATGTTTTTTGAACAATTCCAGGGATGGTGATTCCACCACTTTCCTGGACAGACTGTTACAATGCTTGACCATCCTTTCAGTGAAGGAATTTTTCCTAATATACAATGTCAACCTCCCGTGACAAAACTTGAGGCCGTTTCCTCTCATCCTGCTCTAGTGAAGTGCTTTCAGGAATATTTAGGTCCTCATGGGCTGGTAAATCTTAATTACAAGAATAAGGGTGCTGAATGTTAAAGCATGCTCAAGGTTATGTGCCACAGTTGTATGAGTTTTCAGGACCTGTAATTTTTGACTCAGATACTTAAGAAGCTTTGTAGATCTGGTCTTCACTGTCCCATAAGTCTCATAAGATCAACTGGGCTGTAACTAATGCCTCTTCTGCATGTGTCATTCACTTAGCCTTTCCCTTCATCTGAAATTGTAATGTTTTAATTAAGTGGAGTAGTGGATTTTTGCTTTTAATTCAGAAAAGGTAACCTACAGTAGAAAGTATGAAAGCCTCTGAACCTGCCTAGAGAAAGTTATGTGTCACTTGATTGGTCTTCCACTTTCTCAAAAGGATCATGCAATAACTATTGCTGTGGGCCTATAGCATTTCCACAATAGAGCTGTTTCACTTTTAAACCTTTTCAGTCACACACAGGGTTAGAATTAAATGACCATGAAGGACTAGAACAGTGAAGCCACATAAACAAAACATATCTATATTTAAAGGTGGATAAGCAAGCACATGAGTATCTAATAGATTGTGTAGCATAAGAATATAATAAAATTAAATATTACCATATTAAATTTAATAGCATATATCTTTATAATGATGTCACCAATATAAATGAATTAGTTATTGGGGGTTTATTTTTTTAAATCTTGATTTGTAATGATCATTATTTCACATGGAATTAAATCATCTGGCTAAAGCTGGTTCTCGTTGATGTTTATGTCATTGATTTCACTAATCAGCATGTACCAGTTGTAAGGTAGAACCTGAAAAATATTAAATAATTTCATATGTTGACAAAGAATGTTATGTTCTGAGAGTGCTATTTAGAACCTGTTGCATCTGAGTTGCCATGGAAGTAAAATGCTGGGATTCTGAATTTCTAGCCAAATCTCAGATTTTAACTGAGAGTGAGCTCCATCTGACCTATGTAATTCAAATAGTTATGTATGTCTTCTAGCACCAGATGCCAGTCTTCTGTCACCATTATAAAAGGCATATAAAGACTGGAGTGATCAAAGGATGGTGGAAAGAGATGATATGAATTATGTGTATGCTTCTCTGAACTATGTCAGTGGGAAAAAAGACCAGCAACTGCTGCTTTTTGGGGAGAGTAGACAGCAGTTTGAGGATAGAAGAGACTGTGACTATGCATACTAGCTTACCCACCAAATTGAAATGTTAATAGAGACTTCTAGATAACTAAGTTAGACTTTCACAATCTCAATTATTTTAATTGCAAGTTTTAAAATAATTTTTAAAAATAAAAATAATTTGGTTTTAGGATATGAGGCTGCAGAATTAGCCATACTATAGTCGAGTTCGCTGTCAATATGATGTGGCATTCTGAGATTTCACAATCTCAGTGTAGTTCAGAACCAGTTGCTCATAGACATTTGCTGATATGCTGGTTTATCACAATAAACTGGCTAAAACTTTCAATCAGTGTCAGTATGATTAATATTTGTTTCCTGTGTTGCTGAAGGATCTTGTCTCACATACCCTGCACATACTCCTTTTCACATCTAAGAAGATTCAAGAAGCCTAAACCTGTATATAAGAGATATACAACTTGCTAAATGGATGAGGACATCTTGCTTCCCCGGACTGAAACAACCTTCCAACACTGTTCTGGAAGTTCCTGTATCCAAAAAATCCTCGAACTTCTCAGTGTTAAGCCTCAGTACCTGCATAACATTTTCTTCCTAGCATGGTGTCTAGGAGAAACAGAACTCTAGCAGTCTATAAACCAATTTTATTGTTATTCATTATTTAATTTTTTTTTTTTTTTTTTTTTTTTTTTTTTTTTTTTTTTTTTTTTTTTTTTTTTGAGGGGTGGTGGTGAGACAGGGAGGGATGTCTTTTTTGCTTCTTGGTTACCCTGCCAAATTAAAGTTACTAGAACAAGGGAGCACAGTTTGGGGACTTAAAAAACTGGAACGTTTTTGTTCTGTGACTTGAATTGGCCCAGAGAAATATATTTGCCACTGGAAGGGTTTTCAGCACAATTTCAAGTAAATACCAAAAGAGATCAAGACTGTGAATCACCCAGAGGCATTCTGGAGTGAAAAGACTAAAGGTAGCAAAAATACAGTCACAGTGCAAACTGTCCAGTAATGTATTGTGTGGATACACACTTTTACTGACTCTCATGATTGTCTTGTTTTGCTGTTACTTGTGTAAGATTTACCCTTAGCACTTCCCAAGTATGGAAAATATGAGCTGCCCTAGCTCTTTAAATGGTGCTGTTTCCACAGCAGGAATGCAAACCTTCCTCACATAGATACCAGAAGGGTCATTTTCCGGGTTTAAATTATAACACTCCAGGGAAGTAGCCATTTCACTTTCTTACTCTCCTGGAATGACTTTTCTTTCTTCCTTACTGTACTGCTTTTGGCTGTGACAGAGCTCATTTTCTTCTTAGTAGCTGGTGCAGTGCTGTGGTTTGGACTCAGTTTGAGAATAGTGTTGATAACATGTTGATTTATGGTAATGTTGATTTATTTAAAGGTGAGAACATACTTTTATGTCCTAATGGAGCATTTATCTTGGTTACACTGATTGCAGGCACAGAAAGGGAAAACAAGGAAAATGGAGGGTAACAACTCTATCAGAACCTCACAACTCAAAATTTGATTAGAAGAAAACTGGAAATAAAATAAAAAAAATAATCTTGCTGTTAAAGCATTAAGCCCCAGAAACAGGTTTCCAGTAGATAGGACAGGAACAGGTCTGTTAGAGCCAGCGTAATAACTTATGAATGCAGTTTACAAAAGTCATTACACAAGGTGGCTTCACAGAATCAAAGAAAAGCTAAGGTTGGAAGGACCAGCTGGTCAAACCTCCCTGCTCAAGCGGTGTTATCCTAGAGCACATTGCACATTGTGTCCATATGGTTTACTTATATCTCGAGTGAGGGAGACACCACAACCTCTCTCGGCAGTCTGTGCCACTGTACAATCACCCACACAGTAAAGAAGTTCTTCCTCATATTCAGGGAGAACATTTTTTTGTTCATCAGTTTCTGCCCATTGTCTCTTGTCCTATTGTTTGGCACCACTAAGCGCCTGGCTTCATCCCCATGATGTCCCTTTGGACACTGATATACAGTGATGAGGTCCCCTCTCAGTTGTCTCTTTTGAGGCTGAACAGGTCCAGCTCCCTCAGCCTTTCCTTATAAGAGAAATGCTTCAGTCCCTTAATCATCTTTGTTGCCCTCTACTTGACCTGCTCCAGGAGCTCCATGTCTCTCTTGTACTGAGAAGCCCAGAACTGGACGCACCACTTCAGGTGTGGCCCCACTGGGGCTGAGTAGAGAGGCAGGCTCACCTCCCTTGACCTGCTGGCAATGCTCTTCCTAATGCAACTCAGTATACCATTGGCCTTCTTGGCCACCAGGGCACACTGCTGGCTCATGGACAGATTGTCCATCAGGAGCCCCAGGTCCTTCTCCATAGAGCTCCTTTCCAGCAGGTCAGCTCCCAGCCTGTCCAGGTGCATGGGTTTATTACTCTCCAGCTGCAAGACCCCATATTTGCCTTTGCTGAATTTCAGACAGTTCTTCTCTATTCATCTCTCCAACCTTTCAAGGTCCTTCTGAAGGTCTGCAGAGCACTCTGGGGTATCAGCCATTCCTCCCAACTCTGTGTTGAACAGTTTCCCCAGGCAAGAAGCTGCCTTAGAATCCTTTTGAGTTTTGTATCAACTCAGTTATCCTTCTGTTGGATCTAATAACATCTGATTCACTGAAGATTGCTTCCTATACAGGTATCATCTCAAAGACTTCCGTAGATGGATAATTTGCCTCTTTCTCAGTAGCTTTCAGAAGTGATCAGTCTGAACATTAAAAAGTGTGTCTAATATCCCATTTGAACTTGTCAGTCTTCTGCTCATACATACTGATTCTTATTATGAATTTCTCACTCTGATTAATGAGCCCATTAGCACCAAAACTTAAAAACCTCAAAATAATTTCTTGGATCTTTAATAACTCAAAAAGGCTGAGGGGTTATGGCCTTGCCTTTACAAGTACTATGTCCTGTAACACCATGTTGTAATGTTCAGGAGAGAAAACAAGATACTTAATCATTAGCACTGTTTCTTGTGGTAACACCTAAAAGTATACTGGTAATCTCATAATCATTCACTGACCTCTCCTGACCCTACTTAGCCATTAAAAGCAAAATGCAGCCACAGGGAATTTCAAGACCACAGACAAAAAGGGCATTGCTCTATCACTCCCCTTTCCACATTATAAAGACTTGCAACAACACTCTTTCTTTTATCTTCATTATGCATTTCAAAGCTTATGTATTTTGTGTCATGTCATGCATGCTGTTCCTGGAGAATGTTTTAGTTAGTTTTGCTTGAGGAAAGTGTTTAAAAATGATAGTTTATGTTAATATTTGAGATTCAGTAGTCATTTTAACTGAAACCAAACATTTAAAATACCATATCAGAGACATAAGAAAGATGTAGCATTTCTGGTTTATTTATAGCAAATCACTGTATTGAAAAAACATATACCTTCCAAGAGCATTCTAGGAAATAAGAAGCCCATTATACAGAAAATACAAAATTCACAAAATGCCTGAGTTATGTGCTGAATCATTTTCTCACACACTGTTTTTCATTGTTGAACTCTGATCTTTTGACTAACATCCATCATAAACTGAAGGATTCCTGAGAATTTTGAGAGTATATTTCAAATTAGAGAAACATTAAAATGTGGAAAAGGTTGTGGGAAAAACCACCTCTCAGTTGAAAGGAGGCTTCCACAGACTTCCATTCTTTAAGCAAGCTTGTAGAAACTCGTACGGTAATTACTTTCTGACAGCATCTACAACCTTCAAGCACATTATTAAATCCATAATAATGCTAAAGAATCCATGTTAGAGTACAAAGTCAATTGAAATACATCCTGCCCTAGAAAACTGAAATTTTTTGTACTCCACAGTATTCCACAAAATAGAATGATTTACACAGATGTCTGACCATTAACAATGGTGATTTCCACACTCTTTCCAACAAAGTAATGGTATATATTATAATCTAAAATAACCACTGCATTTAGCTCTTAAGTGGTTGTCAAGATACAAGGCTGCTGAAAACTTGTTACATTAAGTTATTTGATAAAACTATTAAATGAATGCTGAAAATATACTAACGTACTGTGTAAATCCCAAAAGACAAATTTCGGACTGAAATGAAATTGTAAAACACTTGTCATCCTGCACATAATATTGATTAACCTGACAGTTAGCCTTGTTTTATTGGTGCTTTGGAAATTACAAATTTGGAAGGAAGAGACATTATGTTTCATTCTCTCCAAGACTGTGTGTTGTCATCAAATAATCTTATGCTGCAACTAACCATAACATGCATTAATTTCTTAGTGCAAGTTCTTTCTTAGGAGAGGAAGGAGGCAAAAAGAACTTTATAGCTGTGTCTCACTGTTGGTTGTTTTGGTGGATTTTTCATTAGCTTGTGTTCAAGTTCATAGAAATACAGAAATGCTAAGGTTGGAAAAGACCTCTAAAATCATTGAGTCCAACTGTTACCACTAAACCCTATGCCCAAGTGCCAGATGCACCCATCTTCTGAACACTTTTAAGGACCGTGATTTCACCACTTACCTGGGCAGCTTATTTCAATACTTTCAGTGAAGGAATTTTTTATAATATTTAATCTAAACCTTCCTTGGTGCAACTTGAGGCCATTTCCTCTTGTCCTGTCACCTGTTACCTTGGAAAGAGATCGATCGTCTCCTCACAGCAACGTCCCTTCACAGGCAGTTGTAGAGTATGATAAGGTTCCCCCTGAGCCTCTTTTTTTCCAGGCTAAATAACATTATTTCCCTCAGATGCTCCTCACAAGACTTGTACTCCTGATACTTCACCAGCTTTGTTGCCTTTCTCTGGACACATCTCAGTGTCTCAGTATCCTCTTGTACTAAGGGGCCCAAAACTGAAATTGATTTGATGAAGCTTAATTCTTTAATTGAGGTAAAAACCACTGTATTAAATCTTTCCATGCCCTTTGTGTCTTAAGTGTTTACTACAACCTCTCCAGCAGTCATGTCATATCCCCATTGACAAAAAAACTCATCAACCCCCCTCCCATCACTATGAAAACATCTGTTATGGAGAGAGGTGTTTTCCTCACATTTTTTGATTATTATTCCATTATTATCCTTAGCTACAACTAAACAGAACACTGTGGAAGTGCCATTCCAACATGAATTTACTCATGGTGATCCAAGGAGAGAGATGTACATTCACCAGCTTCACCTGACATGCTTCTTCCCATGCAAAGGAAACCTAACCTGTAGGATGTTCATTTGAACTGGATGGCAGAAGAATCAGACCTCAGATTACTCTCTAGAACATACTTACACATCTACTTAGATGCAGCCATCACTGATCCTTTTTTCAGTGATTTTCAGTTTTCTATATTCTTTGTGAAATTAGATAACTAGAGCAACATGCAGTATGAAAGGTCCAAACAAAAGCCCCAGAGCAAAGTTTGGTGTTTCCTGTTTTGTCCTCTGTTCCTTTTCTAATCCTCCCCTGCACTCCTTTTGTAACCACCCTGTGTGCTCAGCAAACATTCCCATAAGCAGACAGCTGAACTCAATGAATAAAAGTTGCTTGTATTTTTCCCTCCCTGATAACGGTTAGCTAGCTAAGATCCAATCATTGAATGTATACAGATTATTTCTCCACCTCCATTATTTTTAACTTATTGATATTTGATTTTATTTCTAATTATATGCTTACCATTACAAGACGTTTTTGCAACTTCTTAGAGACAGTCTGTGGCTTTTACAACTATTAGTAATTTTTGCTGTGCATAAGGCCATTTTCCTTCATAATTTGCTCTTTTTCCATACAATTCACGAGAACATTTAATTGAGTCACTCACAACATACATCCCTTTTGATCATGATTGGTAACTTTTTACACAATGACATCTGTATATTCATTCTCATCCTTTTTTTCCTATTTGTTGGCCACATGTTTCTTTAAGAGTTGCCAATCACAGACTTATCAAAGGACTTTTGTGAATCCAAGCACACAACAGAAAACAGACTTGTGAAATAGGGTTTGCCTTGACAAAATTTCCTTCTCTTTTTTTCCATGTTTTTAATCCATCTTTGTACCCACTCTCCTTTATTATAGTTTAATCAATTTATACATAAATCAGGCTAACTGATGTATGGCTCTGTGGGGCTTGTTTTTCTCATTGTTTCTGCTGTCATATTTATCAGCTTTCATTTTTCTCTTACCAAGGACAACTTAAATGTTAGGTTGCTATCACAGCCAACATGTCCTTCTGAATACTTAGGACAGTTTCAAATGCTCTTAGTGCTCTGTCAGCATTCATGTAATTTTCAGATATGTATTCTAACTTCATCTACTTTAAAAAGAAAAAGAAAGTTAATTTATGGTCTAAGACCCTTGGTTAAAAAAATGTATGTATTTAAGTTTCTCTCTCTTGCTTTATCTACCTTGAACATTCATATTGAATCTGTTTTATCTCAGCCTTACAGATTCTATGTGAAGATGATTAGTTTTAATGTTTTTCAGGAAAACAGAACCTAAAAGCCAGACTGATTTCTCAGAGTTCATATGTATTACATGAGCAAAGTCATTAACAGCAAAGCCAAAGTCCTGTACATTAAAGAGGATGCTAATTAAACTTTCAAAAAGGAACCAGATCATTTAGTACCATTTTTTAAATCCCACCTTCTTTTGATGTTGTGGTTTAAGCCCAGCCAGCAACCAAGCCCCACACAGCCACTCACTCACTTCTCCACCAGTAGGATCAGGGAGAGAATAAAAAGAGTAAAAGCCAGAAAACTTGTGGGTTGAGATAAATACAGTTTAATGAGGAAAGCAAAAGCTGCGCACAAAAGCAAGGCAAAATAAGGAATTAATTCACTGCTTCCCAGGCAAGCAGATGTCCAGACATTTCCAGGAGAGCAGGGCCTCATTCCCCGTAACACTGACTTGGAAAGACAAACAACATCCCTCTGAACACCCCCCTTCCTACTTTTCCCTCCCACTTTATATACTGAGTGCGTTGTCACATGGCATGAAATATCCCTTTGGTCAGGTGGGGTCACCTGTCCTGGCTGTATCTTCTCCCACTCTCCCATGCACCCACAATCCTTGCCAGCCTGTTTGTACGAAAAGCAGAACAAGCCTTGGCTCTGCATAAGCCCTGCTCAGCAATAACAAAAACATCTCTAGATTATCAGCCCTGTGTTCAGCCCAAATCCAAAATACAGGCTCATACCAAACACTTTGAGGAAAATTAACTCTACCCCAGCCCAAACCAGCACAGATGTAAAGATACTCAGAGTATAGAGTGCAAATCTTCTGTGGAAGACAAGCCACAAAATATGGGGCACCAGTAGTATGATATCTGTGTTTCAAACAGTATAATAATTCAAATATGCACTAGAGAAATTTTAGGCATAAGACAAACCTCACTCTGAATGAATTAATTTCATCAATTCCCAAGAAAATATTCTAAGTGTTCATGAACAAGACACTATTCAGTGCACTCTCTGTGAAGATGATTTTGAACATGTTTATGTTAATCAACATTTTTGCCATAGATCTTGGACTGACTACTCAATCAAGACAATTAATGGGAAATTAAAATTTTCAAACCTTAAACCTTGTATTGTCATTGGATCTAGAACCCTTTCTAATGGCAGTCCTATTAAACCGGGAGGGGGGGGGGAGGGGGGGGGAATGATCAAAAACGGTTTAGGTTTAACTGCTTTAATGTAGTATGGATAGAAAATAGTAGCATAGCCCATGCAGAACAGAGTAGTAATTGGACTAAACCAAGTCCACTCAATGAACTAAATGTGATGCAATATGCCTTTGAGTTCTGTGCTTTTCCATCTTTGCATCACAGAGAAATCCCTGATCCAAATAACTATGGAGTATTTCCATTTCAACTTGAATTTGCTAATTTGCCTCAGCACACGAACACAGGATATATGCAGAGTATAACCTAACACCAAATTTTTGTCCTGTGAGTAACACTAAGTTAAAAATAGCTATGAGCCAGGATGCAAGGCTCAGGCTTGGAAGAAATATCCAGTGCAACATACCATGTTCTGTATGCTGCTCCATTTACAGAAGAAATATTGGAAGACTAGATATAGAAGCAAGAATAGGACAAAGGTAAAATAAACACTGATATTTCACACCTGATGTTTTCTCCCAAGCACAATTTTTTAATTCTTCTTACTAAGAAAGATAGTACATAGAAAATACAACCTTATTTAAAATAAGCAAATTTTCAGCTAACATTGAATTTTACTACTCTTGTCTCTTCTCAATTTTAATTAAACATAAAACCAGACAGCAGTAGGTATCATTCTACACTTCTACTTCATTGTATAGTGACCTCCTGAATGAAAAAAATCAAAGTATCTATATTTTCATATATTTACTTTCTCCAGCAGGCAGTTGACAGAAATCTTTATGAGATACTGAATTATGTAATGAATTTCCAAATTATATTCTGAGATATCACTTCTTAAAAGGAAGAGGTATTTACCAAGTGTACAATAAATAAGTCAGTTGCAGTACATCTCAGCAGGTCCTGATGTATATAAAAGATTAAGACTGTTAAAACTGTTGAGAACATATGTTTAGAACATATGTTATTGAAATCCGTTTTAGCTACCAAAAAGTAAAAAAAAAAAAAAAAAAGGTGAATTTTAATTCAGTAATTTATTATACAGAATTCATTAATATATATGAATATGAATATTCATTAATATGTATGAAATTCGTAATAAGAAAAACACAAGCATTTAAAAAGAAGTTTGCAAAATCCTTCTTGTGGAAGCACATTGTGATAACAAATTTCATGAAAAAGCTATAGCAATACATTTCTAAGATTCACTACAAATAGGAAAACTATCCGGTGTACTTCTGAATAAATTCTTAGATCCTACCTTTCACAAATTTTAACAAAATGCTAATTAACATAAAGTTTTAACCTCCCCAAGGAATTTCACAACTCTATCTCAGATTTTGTCTAAACTTAAGCAAAGCAACTTAACAATCATCAGAATGAACTTTGTATAGGTTTTACAGTTGAATTAAACTTGCTTAAAGAAAATGTTCTTATGTCCCTAAAATACTGATCCTCAGAACAGTAGCAAAGAAGTTTAGCAATACTCTTTGTTCTTGTTCTGTGTATACATGGCTCATGTGTTTAGAGTCAAAATGATCAGTATGTTCAGCATTTATGAAAAGCAATAGAATGATGGAAAATTGATTGTTTGCATACAATCTTGTCAGAGGTCCAATTCCAAGTAGAAGCAGATGTTTCATAAGCTAGTGATTTCCACAGTTTTGACAGTTTTCCCTTATGTGGAGAGATTGCATGTACAAGTTGTTAACTTTTAAAAATGTAGTTTAATTTCTGTGTGAAATGCTAGTTATTAAGTCCACAGTAAGCCCATTACAGAACTGTACCATAGTAATGCAACAGAATTTACAGTTACACTCTGAGATTGAGAGATTTGCCTTTTTGAGCCATAGATATAAAATCAAACTTTCTTTTTTCATTTCTCTGAACATAAGTTCATCTGCAGAATGTTCTTAGTTTATAAAGTCACTTGTCTACAGGTTACTATTCAGACATAATTTACAAGAATTACCACATTTCTTTTAAATTATTTTGACTTCAATGACATAAACAGAGAGTCCAAAATTATGGGTATTATTGATGTGGTTTTGGCAACTGGAACAACAAGTGCATGTGTATATGTGTATGTATATGTATAAACACACACTTGCATACCCATACTGAAGACATTCCACCACAGGGGTTTGAATCTGATCTGAATCATAGCTCTAATCTCATGAAAATTCTACCAAAAATTGAAAACTGCAGAATGTCACAAAGAATTACATCTGAATTTCTTTCAATTTGTTGGCTAGTATGCTTAGTAAGTGGTTAGTCTTTATACAGATGCAGCACAAAACTTCATCAGAGGAAAGTATTTTAATACTTTCAGTAGTGAGCCCAGAGAGTTAAAAATTGATAATGTTGACACATGCTGCATGTCATTCAAATGGTCTGTAGACTGTGTGTTACTCTCCATTTGGCAACATAGAGACCTGTATAATATCATTTTGTTAAATCAGAATAGGTGCATTTTTTCAACATGTGAGACAGGAACACTGATTAACCTTTGGAAGCATTCCAGAAAATTCAGAGCACCCCGGGTGAAAGAAAAAAACAAAACACCAAACCACTCTCCTCCCAAAAAACTGCAGGAAACCCAACAATAAACAATATAAACCACCTGAGATACAATAAAAGAAAACAGCTTTGACTCAGCTTGAATTTGTTCATAGCAATCTACAATATTACTGGATGCCAACTAAGAGGCCTTTTGTATAAATTAAATATACGGGGTCTTATTGTTTGGTTTGAATCTTGGCAAAATGCCAACCAACCCCCAATGCAACAGAGTTTCAGCAAAGGAGTGAGGGGGAAAAAAAACCCTTAAAACTGAAACTGACATATATATACCTATATTTACCAAAATTTACAACATGGACATGTATAAATACAAAAGACAAACCAACAATAACTTAAATCCCAAACTTCCCTCCCAACAACACCCAAGTAACCACCACCCAATACCTTAGAGAAACACCCCAGTATTTCCCAGGTAAAACAGCTAGCAAAGAGAGGGAAAGAGCAACCCAAACAAAACAAAAGTA
>JAWWEU010000001.1:65917739-65931082 GCA_035583155.1 Acropternis orthonyx
TGGGGCCTAGCTATATTTGGCTTTGGGCCTATCTAAAACTAAAACCTTAATCTGAGTTTTTTGGGGTTTATCAAACCTATCACAGGGGGATGAGGTATCAGCATCTTCTTGGCACATACGGAAAATTTAAGAAAATGAAATGGATATAATTGTCTGAACAACAGTTTTGAACTTTTAACTAAAAGTCTTAAAACCTAATCCTGTGTAGGATACAGAACCAGAGAATTAGACTATACTACCTGCTGGAAAACCTTTAATGAAACACAAGTGAAACTATTAATTCTCATTAACCTTTGTATTTTTGAAAAAAGCAATTTCCTTACCTGCCTGGCTGTGACAGCAACATCATAAGGCTTTTCTTAAGTTTCTGTAACCCTACTGCAAACAGCAGCTACACTGGCTGGATATAACTGTTGAAACGGCTTGAAGGGAGGCATGTTTCTTTTAGTCATGTTAGCAATGCACAGCATTTCACCTTTTGAAAAATTATATTGTTTCTAAGCACAAAACATTGCTCTTACAACAATAAAAAGATCTGACAGGACTAGCCCTATTTAAGACTTTGCACCAGGCTATACTGAATGGTCATTGGCAATGCCAAAATTTGACTTTGTGAAACTGCAGATTTAAACAAATACATTCTGCTAATTTACATTGCTTCCATTTTTTTTAAAGTTAATTAGCATAAACAGAAATTGTAATTTAACTGCTTTATTGCAATAGCAAGTGATACAAAAAAGGCCCAGTCATACCTCAGTCTCAAAAATGGAAGAGATTCTCTGATATTGTATTAATCATCAGTACATAAGGACACCAGTATTTGTGCCAAAAGGTACATTATGCCTGTGAAACCCTGTATTTACAAAGATCAATTTGAATAATAATAAATTTAAAATAACACATCAGAACTAACAGGACCTCAAATTGATGTAGCTAAAATAGATGAAAAATATTTTGATTTCTAACATCATGTCCTTTTGGTAGGGTCTATTTTATGAAACATATCAGACTAATTGCTTGACCAGCTTTGTCTAGGCAACTAGCAGAGAAGACTACAGAATTCTAACACAAATGTAAAAAGTAAAAAATAAGAGACACTGACAGAAATGCACCAATGAGAGAAGGTTCAGAAAGATGACTTGAGTTTGATACACATTTTCATTATTAATTTCTCAAAAATATTTAGACTTCATTAACTAATTGCTGAATTGAAATAAAAACATAAATAAAAAAATTCTGTGACCTCACAAAGAGTACTTTTCAACATTAATAATTTAGTTAAGTCAAAGAATATTGTGGTAGTACTTAGAGTACTTTTTCCCTATTTATTCTAAAGATAATAAAATATTCCAATGGACACTAAATATTAAGCTCTGCTCCAGGACTGCAGCTTGTTGCCATAATAATAATAGTAATGAGTTGAATGAAAAAAAAAAATTAACAGCATTCCTTTACTTACAAATTACCACCCTTAATTTTGCACAAAACACTCTACAAATCTGAATAAACTAAAATTTCATTTGGTGTCAATTCAGCAATAAAAATTAAATAAACACTGGACAAAGTAAAAATAAAATATTTTGACAGTGCAATCACATTGAAGCAGCACCACCCAGAAAAAATCACAGTCTAATAGATAAGAAAGTTATGAAAATGAACAACTAGAAAGGAAGTTCTTGTTTATATTTATCTAATAAATCTACAGTTACATGAACTAATGAACAGTGTTTTGTCTCTTCTATTCAGTAGCGAAATAAACTCATGTGTTTCCTTCCTAAAAGTTTCCCAACCTAGGCATGTCTGATCTCAGCATGCTAAAAGCCTGTTTGACAAAATTTGCATAATTACTACGCATGTAACTTTGTCATACTGAAAAAAAGACTAATTGTAAATAAGAAGAAAAGAAACATAAAACAGTCGTACATTTTCCAGATTTATTTAATTCAAGGAATTGGATAATATTTGTGTTTATTTAGAGTATGTTGTATAAAGATATATAATGGATATATAATGGAAATGAAAAGAGTATTTTTTTGTTCTAAGGTTATTAATCAATGAAGAAAATGTATTATACATGACAGTGTTTATGTCTCACTTCTCTTAAATCAATCCACAAGATTTTTTCTGTTATGAAAGAAATGAATGAGTCAAATTACAACCTGCTCACTAATAAAACAAATACATATGCTGAATAAACATTAAATCACTATAGCAAATAAGAAATCACTGCTTACTCAAGTGGTGAAAATGGAGCAACTATCCTTGTTTATGTGCACCACTAGAATTTAATGGCTTTGTTTGAAAAGATGACCTCTTCCACTGAAATCTGAAAACACTGAAAAGAACTTAAATACTTTGACACCTTCTAAAATATCTAGTCCCTTGAGCACAATTCAGAAGTCTGTCTTTGATGCTTAGGTCTTCTACATGTATGAAGCAACAGTGAAACTCAAACAGTTGTAGTGACAAGGCTACATCTGGCTAGTGACTGGTCACCAATTGTCTTTATATAAAATTGTCTATATTTGCTCTTAAAAATACATGAACTATTTTTTGTTGACTTGTTTGCAGAAAAAAAAAAACAAAAACAAAAAACAAAAAACTAAAGTCCATGAGACAGATATCTAGATGGAAGTTTTTGGGATAACGTTAAAAATGTGAATCAATGAGTAAAAAATTCAAATTTATTTCTTAAGCATGAAAAAGAAATGTTTCATATTTAATCTCTGGGTTGCTATTATTGCCCTGAAACTGAAGATAGACACAATTTAAATGTCCTTTGGAGTAACGTATATTTCTTCACTGATGGCAGACGAAGCTTGAACACCAAGCTTAGACTAGTCAGCTAATGTTAATATAACCAAGTCATTCAAGCTAATTCTCACTTTTCATTTCTATTCTGAATTTTAAAAGGTGAATATTAAGTGTGCACTGGTGTAAGTATGAATTCATGGGTGAATCCATATTTGTTTTATTGTTCATTACTGA
Organism: Acropternis orthonyx; assembly: GCA_035583155.1. NCBI lineage: Eukaryota > Metazoa > Chordata > Aves > Passeriformes > Rhinocryptidae > Acropternis > Acropternis orthonyx. The sequence continues at coordinate 65,920,728 of JAWWEU010000001.1, forward strand.
CAATTACATTTGCAAGGAAAACTGAAAATTAGATGTGGGTTGTATGGATTTTTTAAATGTCAAGTTACTTATTTAAACTTATTAGAAATACCAGTACATTTTGCTGCTTTAATGTTGTCTCATTTTCTACAGTGCTTTTCAGCTCCAAACACACTATTGTAAAGACATCAATAAAAGCAAAACACAAAAAAGAATCATCATTCTTTCTATTAGTTTAATAATAAGCCATATTTACCATCTGAATTCTGTAAGAGGAAAGAAGTACATATTGTACATGTCTCTATATTTTCAGATGGAAAGATAAATTCCCAAGTATGCAAGAAAAAAATGAAGTTCCAGGCATTGGCATTCTTAGAGCAAACCACGTGGCAGCACTGTATTTATAAATACCCTTTAGAAACATTTTCTCTGTAAATAAATCTTGCAACTGGCTTTAAGTGAACAGGAAACTATTCTTTATTATCACTGTGGTATAGTGGCAATAGTTAGAAGTATTGCATCTCAGGTAAACTACTAATATCTGAAATCAAATTTGGATAGTTTTTAATGTGTAACACCTAAGTAGCTCATTTCTCCAGTATCAAAAATTCTGATGCTTTTTTTATAAAAGTCAATCCTTTATTCTCTGGATAGCTAGTATCTCTGAGGATTTACATGAATTTACATACTTCTGTATGGAAGTTTTTGATTCCATATATTAAAGTACTGTTTACACTAAATAAGATATTTAGTTTATTTCACTTTACCTAAGGCTACATGAATTATGTGTGAGCACCACACCTTCATGACACTAGACAATAAGGGTTTCAAACTAATGGTTAGATACTAGGAAAGGCTACAGAATCTATGGAGCATTGAGTTAAATTCCTTGCATCTTTCCCTTAGTAAACACACCACAACGAACTATCCTTCTGTTGACTGAACTACAACATACACCTGTGTTGCAACAAATTCTGCACTTGAATAGAATTTCTGTGAGAAAAAAAGTGTCCACTACAACAAAAGGATCCATTGCCTCCATGTTTCAGCTGACTATCTGCTTCCTCCTGAGCTACGGAATTTCCTATCCTTCCTGATACTGCAGATTCCTTGTTTAGCACAACTTCTCTAATGACAACCTAAACTCCAAAATGCTCCCCCCTGCTGAGCTACCTGTTAAGGAGAATTCCACTTTACAGTTTTCAGTATTTGTGATTGTGACTTAACAAAATGGCAGCTTGCTCCTCTGTTGCACCTTTTTAAGAGGACATATCAAGAACCAACAAGGGGAAAAAACAGACTAGCATGACATAAATATTTAGAATTAAAGTCAAGATAACTGGTTAGATCATTAATTTTTTTTTTGCATATCAAATATATTCTGCATATACAGTTTGCCAATTACCCTGGGACAGGATAATTTCTGCTTTGTCTAAGTTTTATTCAAATGTATTCATTCTTGAGATGACAATGTCTAGAGATGGAGAATTCAATGCTTTCCTCTGCAGCTATTCCAGTTTGTTCCAGTATTTAAGCAGTCTTGTTGATGGAAAAGTGTACCTATTTCCAATCCATCTAAACTGAATTGGCTCTTGCTAAGATTTCTCAACTAGATTAAAGAGCTCTTTAGTTCACAGTAGTTTCTCCCTGTGGAGATAACACTGTCATCAAGTACCTCGTCTTATCTTCTTTTTAATAAGTTGAAACAGCCTGAGCACTTTAAGATATTTATTGCAAGATCTTTTCTCTTGTCCTATAATCCTGTCTCCCTTTTTCACACCCTCCAAATGTCAAGCACTATCTAAAAAGGGTGACATGAGAATTACACAAAATATTCCAAAATCCACTGTTGCGTCCAGACATAAGCCCCTTCCACCGCCCCCCCTCCCCCCTTTTTTTTTTTTTTGCAGCACCACACTGACACAGAAGGGTTTTTTTTAAATCTATTACATATATGTATATGATATGTACAGATATATACATGTACAAAAACATATACATACACCTGCATCAGTAGCATATATTTTGAACTCTGAGTTTTACCTTCACCTTAATTATGATAAATTTCTCTTCAAGAACTTCAGTTTTCATTGAAGCACATCCTGCCCTGGTCTACGTTTGAAATCAGTGTAATTACTAAAAGTTCAAGTTTGTGTTAACTTTTTTACTTTTGCAATCAAGATTGTTAAGTTCTACCCATAGTTTGTTTATCCTTCATTCTAAATAAGGTTTGCTTGTCATCACATGAATCAAGTTTTTCTTTGACAATCAGTGTTTCAATGATGCTCTCAAGTCATGACATCATGAATTCAGCTTAGTAATTATTTGGTAAAGAAAGCTGGAAGCTAATATATCCAGAAATGACTGGCCTCTACTTTTAATAGAAACACTTACTATATTTTTTACATATTTGAATCTTCCATAATGACAATCCCTCATAATATCTCTCACTTTTACAACCTGAAGGACAACCGCATCTATTTACAAATCTAGTTTTATTGGTCTCTAACAGATATTTCTATCTGTTTTAATATTCTTCCCTTTTAAGTCTATCAGCACCTCTTTTATAAGTGCTAATCCTTACTATTTTCCTGACTGCCACTCCATTTACCACTATTACTTTTCACTTCCTTTCTTCAGTGAATAAGCCATATCTTCTCATACCTGTGGAAGATGTGCACAATAATCAACTTGTTGCTACCTGTGTAAAATCCAGTTTCACATATGAACTAAAAACTTTTCTAGTTAGCTGCTCTGTCTTAACATGAGTGCATAAACAATTACATAACACTGATATTTCTTGTCCATTACAGTTTCCTTTGCTATAGCATTCTTCTCTTGGTCCTTCTTAGAGTTTTATTTGAAATTCAGACCCTTCATTCTTCATCTTTTTGCTCTAGGGTATATAACTAACTCACTTGTGGGCGCATTAAAAAATAATGTTAGTGTTAAGTAACCAATCCAGGCAATTCTCTGTTGTTGGTGTTTCTCATGATTGCCCTGCCAATCCTTGTATCATTGATATATTTTAGACTGTTCAGTTTATTAGAGTTTATTAGAACTGGGTTTCACTTGGGTTTAGGGCTTTTTTTATTGTTGTACTTTGGCTTTTGGGTTTTTTTAATACATGCTCTTTTGCATGGTAGAGGATAGCAACATTCCAGATATGCAAAAAAAGACAGAGGTACTCTGAGAATTGCTTTCAAAGTAAGTAATATAACCTCTATCAAGAAAAATATTATCCGCATAAAATATAAAATGCTAACTGAAATATTTTTAGTGCTGAAAGTCATAAAATTATGCCCTAGAGCTATATACTTTAGAGAATCTCTGTTCATATTTTAAATAATCCACCAGAGGGAGTTCTATGAATGAAATAGAAATACTGACAACAAACATGAATCCTTGGAAAAAAGAGTTTAAATACACTTACACTTTTTCACTGAGCACTAAAATTTTTAGTCAAGCTTATGTCAAGAGAATGAGAGTTTAGTAACTACAGATTCATACTGAAGTTGAAAATTTCAGTGTTACAGAACACTGATATAGAGGAGAATGAAATGCATCTATTTGATATTGAGTCTAATCTTTGGCGGCATGAGTATTTTTTTGCAATTACTGAAGCAAATTATATTTAACCTTAAGTGAACTGTCAGTCATTTATTATGGGCACTGCAGTGTTACAGAATATCCTTACAAGTTCTGTTTTTAGCAACGTCAGTCCTAAGTGATAGATTTCCCAAACTACTTCATCCCACATAAAAGCCCCAAGAAATGTCCACACAATTCTCTGTATTTCGCTCTTAGTAATGTTTTCCTTAAGGAAGACCCTCAGATTATACCAACGTGCTCTAACCCTGTAAAACACACTAGCTGAACAGTGTGATGTTAATATGGCACCATTTTGAACAAATAATTCCAGGGGTTACAAACAAAGATGAAATATAAGAAGAGTCATGAACAAATATACAATACCCCTAAAAAAACTTGAAACAATCTTAACAGGGCAATTCTACAAGCATATGTGTTTGCCAGATGCTATAAACAAGCATTAGCTTTAATGACTAATGAAATTATGTCAGTTTAGTTAGATTAGTTTTTGTTACCCTAAATACTTTTTTAAAGTACGAGACGTAAAAATTATCTCAAAATCAAGTAAGTCTATATCCTGCTAAGAAGCAACTGATTCTTCTTCTGTTGAAGCATGTTTTAATTTCCAAAGTAGTTGAGAAGCAGCCATCTTCAGACAGGCTTTTGGAAATGCAATTCCAAAAGAATTAGAAGTTATTTAAAGAAATCACTCAAATAAAGAGGTTCTTTTCTTCTTCCCTTCTTTCCTTTCTTCTTTTTTTTTTCCTTTCAATTTTTGAGTTCTTCATCTTATTCTATAGAACAGTTGTTGTTTTCTGCTAGGTTCCAAGTACACTGTATGTCATGGGGATCATAAAGTGGTAAGACAAGCCTGATCATGAAAAAAGACAATCTCCAGACATGGGAGTGGAGATCAGCTATAATTGTAACTTGAAAAAAGTCTTCTCTACCTATTGGGATACCAACTATCTCTAACTGATAGAAGTTGGCCATTCCCTAGAAAATGTCAGCACTTGCAACAGAAATAATTCCTGCTTTCAATCTTTATCAGGGTTAGTTATATTTTTAGAAAATTTGCCAAACATTTTTATGACTGTTTAAGTGCTGAGGTCAACAAGTTTCTCATTTACATTCAGAAACCAACAAATTTCTTGGTTGCACTGGTTTTTTCAGGGATAGAGTTATATATCTGCATAGTAGCTAGGATGGGACTATTTTTTTGATTTATGCTGAAAACAACATTGATAAGGAAGGGATGTTTTCATTATTGCTGAGCATTGCTTACACAGCATGAAGTCCTTTATAATTATAATTACATTGAATATTATAATTATATATATAATATAGCTTATATAGTATATACATACATGATTATATATCTATATAATATACATATATAATATTTAGTCTATTTACTATGATATATAATATATAATGTACAATGTATAATCTATAATATATGGTATATATACACAATATATCATAGAGTATATAATTACAGTATAATTATTATATAATGGGGAGATGCAGTAATTTAATACCTGGTTATAATACTGTTTAAGTTTACAAGTTGCAAACAGTGATGAAGATCGATACTTGTGCAGAAAATCCCCAAATAAACCATCATTTCTCTTGAGTGATACTTGAGAAATCCCTCTGCTGGGATCTAAACTTGGCAGAAAAAGAGCTGACAGGAGTGCAGCAGGCCGTGGGCAGCAGAGGCCAAGAGAGGTTCCTCCCTTGATAAGATGAGAGCCTGCCATAAGAAGATGCTTTGAGGATTAGGACTATTTTCAGCTACCTATGTGTATTAGCCCTGTCACCTCTTGCAAGATATGGAAGGACTTTACAAGACAGGGCAAGATATCGGGAGGCCCTTTGTCCCCTCCCCAGGTGGTCAGAGTGTGGAGACCCTATGATGAAATACAGTGAGTGAATTTCCTCAGCCCTAGTTAACATAACTCATTCCCCTTATTAACATGTTCTACCTCCTCATTAACATACCCTGTTCCTCAGCTCTATATGTTGTAGCACGAATATTCAATAAATGTCTCAGCTTTCTACCCCCAAGCTGGGTCCATTTAGTCTCTGACCGACTGGACATCCCTCTGATTTCAGTTGGAATAGTCATTGAATTTATGGAGGCAATTAAAACATACCATAAAGAGCAGAAGAAAAGGAGAGGATTCAATGAATGAACAGCGTTCCTGGACAGCGAAGCTAACATATGTTGTCATTTCTGGTAATCTTTTTTTTATTTATCTGTATTTGCTGCCTTTACATCTTAATTTTTAAGTTTTCCATTACATATTCTCTGTGTAGCACAGAATTGCTACAGACAACTCTTAAGGTGGGTGTGTGTCTAAGTGACCAAGAGGTGGAATACCCATACAGCACGTATGGAAAGACAATCAAGAGCGGAAATCAAAGAGGAAGGAAGGAGGAAAGGAAAAAAATAGAAGGAAAGCAGGCAGCAAGAAGGGAGAGCAGGAAAGCAGGAAGAGAAAGAGGGCAGGAGATTAAATGGGACATAGGCAAGGTGCAAACAGGGGAAGAGAGAGCAGAAGAAACAGAGGGAGGAAGAGAGAAGAAGGAGGGAAAAGAGAAAGAAATTAGTCATATTGTGAAAGACAGGGAGATGCAAAAAATTAAATTATGTCATTCATTAGATATAGCTACATTTCTTCGTCTATCCTCATGCATTTTACGTGTTGATCATATAAAAATCACACCTTATTGGTGCTGTATAGTTTTACCATTTATTTTTCTAAACGGGTTACATGTAAAAAGCAGATCCAACATAGCTGATGAGATTTTCTACAAAGATTTAACTGCATTTTTCTTATTTTTGGATAAAAGGACATGATCCAGAATATTTTAATTTTTTTATATTGCCCTCTTTTGTAGCTATCATCTATTACAATATATTTTAACACTTTAAAGTCTAAATGAGTTATAAAAATGTAACATTTTTTAAATTCTATTATTTTCATAAAGAAAAAGAAATAAGATGTATTTCTGGTAAGGATGATTTCCAGTTCACGAGACGACATGTTATTTCTTGGTGCCAAGAAAAAAATCCACAATGAACAGTTGTCAAGGAGGAGGGGGGCAGGGAGAAAAAGCACCAGACAGTGTGATGCTGCAAAGTTCAATTTAATAACTGAACCAAAGCAGAGGGTAAGCTGTGTCAGGAAAAACTTCATGCTCCCATGCATACAACCCACACACAGTTCCAGCTACTGAAGCTGGCCCTAAATGTGAGTAGGCACAGTGGAGCCTGGGGAAATAGAACACTTTCTGCAGCTCAGTGTTGGATGCCTGCACAATATCCCCCCTCCCCTACCCTTCTGGTCCCAATCTCTGTCACTGAGAAGGTGTCACACAGGCCACCAATAAAATCAGTCTATGATTATATGATGTAACTTTCACGTTTTCTTCTCCTGCTTGCTGATCCACAGCCTGTACCAAGGCTTACCCCACTCTGTCTTTGTTTGCATTGTATTGTCAGTCATGGCTCATTATATCCAGTCACCCAACTCAGCTCATTATATTCAGTCACCCAACTCCTTATTAATGCAAAGTTGTGATGCTTCCATGACAGAAAAACTTTCTGAAAGTTTGCAATACGACAAGAAGTGTTCTAAATGTGAATAAAATAAAATATTTTATAAGCCAGCATATACCACAATTTTAAGGCTCAGGATGGGGTAACACGTTAATGAAATTAAAAGACCAAAGTCTTACCTATTAATAATGAATACTTTTTTTTTTTTTTTTTTTTTTTTTTTTTAAATATAGATGGTGTAAATGAGAACATGCACTCTTCTGTCCCCCTGGCTCCAGTTAGGAAGACCTTTACTCTGAACTGTTACCTTCCCCCCCCCCCACCCCCCAGTACCAAAAGTAACAAAAAAGATACCATTCTTTGAGATTTCATTGTCTTTACTTTTGAATGACACCAAATTCTTTATGACTTAGTCAACAGAGAAATAAGCTGCCTGCCCTGCATTATACTGAAAACATTCTTGTCAGATAAGATCAGACTGAATACTCTCAAGTCATTTTAAGAATATAAGCCCCTGATGATTTCAGAAAGCAGACCAATGACTGGGGACAAGAATCTTAGTTATGGAGTTTCTAGAAAGTAAGATTTCTACTGGTCATATACTCTTCTGTTTATTTTCTCAACCATAGGCTAAAGCTTAGGATTCACTTTTCTATCATGTATCATTCCTGTATCTCCCTTTCCTCTGTTTTTCTTACTAGAGTTCCCCATGCTAGTATCAGTTCAATCATCCTATCCAATGTTACCACTAGCTATATATTCCAGTCAGGCTATATTCTTTGTTATTGGAGAAGCCCACAGAAAGCTCTAGTGAGTCTTCTTTCTACCCTAAAAGACCTCTTCTCAATCCGGTTAGTACCGGGTGCTGTAGACAGTCCCGAGGATTTCACTGTCACTGTCCAAGCTCTCTAAACCGTGGCAAATGGACCGTAGGACTTAAATGGTGGGGCTAGTTCCGCGCACACTGTGCCTCACCTAAAAAAATCCACTGCGCAGGCTGGAAGGGCATACCCACGTGGGGAGAGCCCTTCCCTAGATCTTCATTCATGAAGTCTGGCCATACATACAATATGCACTCAAAGGTTTGAATATATAGCTACAAAATTCAGTTGTCTTGATTTTTATCTTCATTGTTTTCAATGGATGCCACACAAATCCTTCAAAATTCACTGTCTTTAGAGTGCTTTTTTAGCGTGATATTCACAGTTTTGTATGTACTGACACAGATTCATGTTGATTTTAGGCACTCACCAATGCTTGTTAGGTTAAGAGTCTGCTTGTCCTGAGCTGCCTCTAAGAGCAGCAAATTTATTGTTGCCTACAGTTCAGACAGATGAAGCAGGACTTATAAATTGATACATTCTTCACTGGAGAGATTGAGATGTAGATCTGCTGACCTCAAAGACAAACAATCACCATATGAAGAAGAAGAGACGTATGAGAGTCCCCTTAATATGTAATTCTACTTCTGCTAGTTTTCTGAAGCATAGAAAGTATTAGTTTGATGAGATATTAACATTGCTGGTGAATATTTAGGTTTCTGGAGCAAGAATAAACTTGAAAAACAAATTAAAACCATAAGAAGTGTTGAGTCTTGCATATAATGTAAAAAGATTGTTCAGCTGAGAGTGATGCTTTTCAGAGCAGCAATCTCTAGAAATAATACAACATTCTGCTATACTAACCTTTTTTAATGTAGCATTTAGGCAACCAAAGTGAAATTCCTGATGATTAAGAAGCCATCAAATTGTGTTTAATTCACTATAGACTATTTGCTTAACTATTTTCCTGTAGATTTCACAGCATTTTATTATCAGCAGTTGTTTTCTATTTTCTATTAATTATCTTGCTGTCCATAGGCTAGTTCTTGAAATGCTTTTACCTTCCTCTTCTCCTACTGTGTCTTGATGGAGTGGTAGTGTAACGTGCTATGTCACAGCAGTACTAAGGAGAACTTAAAAAAAGTGTTAAGTGCTGATTACTGCTTTCAACCAAGAATCTTAGAAATACTGAGTGAGGAAAGTGATCTATGAGGTACAATTTTTTCTCAAATAAGAAAAAAAAGAAAAAAGAAATAGGGAGCAAGAGTCATAATAATAGTCATAATAGTTTAATGTCATGATTTTAAAAAACCCCAGACTTACTGAAATATTTTAAGTCATCCCATCAAGAGAAATAAACTAGTCTAAGTTTAGTTTTGTATGTAAAGATCAAATTTCATGGTTTGTTTGAAAGTTACAAGCATTTTGGGACTCTTGTTTGTATTTACACTGTTGCAGTTGTTGACTTTTTGTATCACTAGTATGGCTTTAAATGGCAAAACAGAGAACATTCTAAATCTCAAAAAAAAAAAAAAAAAAAAACAAAAAACAAACAAAAAAACAAACAAAAAACCCCCCCAAAAACAAAAACAAACAAACAAACAAAAACCAAAACCCAACAACAACAAAAAAACAACCAAATTTCCTGGTCAGGCATAACTGACACAGTCAGTTCCAAAATGTTTTTTCTTTTTAATCTCTGTATCTCTGATAACATTATTCCTTTCACTTATTCTGGTTTCTTTGGAATATTTTCAACTTAATTTTACTTGTCCAAGTGATGCTAGAGAAACAAAGGATCTTACAAAAAAACCCACCAAACCAAATGGTTGGCGTGTCGAAATCAGAACTTTAAAAGTCAGAATTTAAATAGTCAAGAGAAGGGATCTGTTTTCTTTAATTAGCATTCTATGTATATCTAGGAGGCGTTTTAAGTAAAGATGTAATTAAATTTTTTGCTCCAAGCTACCACTAGGATCATAAGAAAATTGCAGAATGTTTTAAAATTTCAGTGTGTTACTGTTAACTTACTGCTAACATGCTACCAAGAGCTTATTGCTAATAAAAGTCAGTTATGTGCTGGCTCTGGTAAACCCATCTGTTTCACACTACTTGAAATGTAAGATTAAAAAACAAAAAAACCTGCACTTTTGCTTCATGTCACCCCTAGATACACAGTTCATTTCTAAGACCAATTGTGGGAAATGGACTAAGCTATGAAGGATGGAAAAACCTTCTCTAGAACCGGAATCATCACTGCTGAAATTCCATCAAGGACTAAAAGAAGCAGAGAGGCTGCTCGCTTCTCATGTTACACTATAGCAAAACCCCTCTCTTGGGTTCTGCCATCCCGCCCCCGGGGCAGTGACATCATGGTTTGCTGGAACACTGCCAGG
>JAWWEU010000001.1:65931182-65946356 GCA_035583155.1 Acropternis orthonyx
TCTCTGCTGCATCAAGGGGCTACAAATCGGCCCCAGGAGTGTGGGTGGGAGCAGGGGGCATTCCCTCAAGCCTGACAACCAATGAAAATGTACAGGAAATATATTTAATAGCCTCATAGAATAATTTTATTTCAAAGTGACCTCATCTAGTCACACTCCCTGCTCAGTGTATGTTTTAACTCGGTCAGGTTACTCAGCAATATTTTCAGTCATGTCTTGAATATCTCCAAGAACAGATCCTAAAAATTAAATTGGTTGTTGCCTTCCTAGTATTTAGCTACTCCAATTGTTTTTTTTTTAAAAATCTTAATATCCAATTGGGATTTTCTATATTCAAATTTCTGTTTGTTGCTTATCAATCTGCACCTCCAACAACAGTCTGGCACCTTTTTGTCTGTATCCCCCAGTCATGAAGATGCAGAGAGCAGTAAGGTCTCCCTCAGTTCATCAGGTTCAGCTTCCCCAGACTTCCCTCATGTGCTGGATGTTTCAGCATCCAATCAGCATGGTGACCTCCACTGGTCTAACTCCATTATATCCATGCCTCTCTTGTACTAAGGAACACCAAAGGAGACACAGCACTTTGTACATAGTCTCATGTGTGCCAAAAAGGAAGGATCACCTTGTTCAGCTTGTTCACTCTCATGAATACACCCTGGGATGCTGATGGCCTTCTTGCTGCTAGGGTTCTTGCTGCTTTACATTCAACTTGGTGTCCTTTTCTGCAGAGCTGCTTCCTAGACAGTTGCTCCCCAGCCAGTATCTTTGCATGGGGTTATTTGTCCCCAGACTTCAGGACTTTACATCTCCTTTTGGTGAACTTCATGATGTTTCTCAGTTTTGAATCAGTCCTGTTTAATACCATTACTGATTATCTGGTCGAGGAGATCAAGTGTATCCCCAGTCAGTCTGCAGGCAACAAAATGTTGGGCAGGAGTGTCTATCTGCTGGAGAGTAGGAAAGCTCTGCTGAGGGATCTGGAAAGGCTGAATCAATGGGCTAAGGCCAGCAGTATGAGGTTCAACATGAAAAAGAGCCAGGTCCTGCACTTGAGTCACAACAACCCCATGCAGACTTGAGGATGAGTGGCTGGAAAGCAATAAAGCTGGTGAAGGGTATTGAACATAAAAATTATGAGGGATGACTGAGGTTACAGTGGTAGTTTAGCCTGGGGAAAAGAAAGCTCAGGGGAGACCTTACTGCTCCCTGCAACTTCCTGAAAGGAGCTTGTGTTGAAGTGGGGTTTGGGCTCTTCTTCCAGGCAGCTAGCAATAGGACAAGTGGAGGGAAACAGCCTCAAGTTGCAGCAAGGGAGGTGCGGGTTAGATATTGGGGAAAATTTCTTCACTGAAAGAGTGGTTAAGCATTGGAACAGGCTCCCCAGTGAACTGGTGGAGTAACTACCTCTGGAGATGTTCAAAAAATAAGTGGAGTGTCACTTTGTGATATGGTTTAGTAGGTATGGTGGCATTCAGTCGAAGACTGGACTTGATCTTGGAGGTCATTTCCAACCTTAATGATTCTCTGATTTCATGCTTTCAGCCCATTGCTTCAGCATGCCCGCTAAATAGCAGCCTTGTCTTCAAACATATTGATCATCTCTCCCTGCTAGTTTCATGACATCTGCAAACTTGCTAAGAACTTCATCCAGATAATTAATAAAGTTGCTAGACAGTATTGGACCCAGAAATAATCCATGAGGGACATCACTATTTACTGGTGACCAGCTGGACTTTTTAATACAGATCACAAATCTCTGAGTCTGTCTGTCCAGTTAGCCTCCCATTTATCTCATTATGTGTTTATCCATATGTCACCAATGTGGTGATGAGGAAATCAAAGTGGTCAAAACAAAGTACAATATGAAGTTAAGAAAGCTGTTATCTGATCAATACCTATTGAGCATCATCTTGTCAGCTATATTGAATTGTAGAGAGCCAACTGATGACCTTGTACATAAATCAAGTTAAGCAGCATGTGCTAAACATCCTGGTTCTGGCCAGGACAGAGTTAATTTTTGCAGTAGTCAGGAGAGGGCACGGCTACGACTTCAAGGTTATTCTATACTACCTCAAGTCATTTTCTGGGACTTAGGAAGCGTTCCCTTCTGGGTTGGGCAGCGTGGTGAAGGGAGCAGTCAGGTATTGTTGGGGGTTTTCCCCATGGTGAGCATGTGAATTGTTTACATCTTTCTTGTATACTTTTTCATTAGTACTGTTGCTGTTACTGTTCATTGTCTTATTCCATTGCTGTTTCCAGTAAATTATTCTTAACCCATGATCTTTACCTTTTGTGATTCCAATTCTCTTCTCCAACCACCTCTCCTTCTCTCTCTCCTCCTCCATGTAGAGGTAGGGGGAGGGGAAAGGGAAGAGAGTGAGCAACACATGGTTCAGAGTGATTTAGTAGGAACACTAAATAGGGGAATATGATTCACAACACTGAAGAACTGCTGAATTACAGTACTAGAAAGTTTTCTTGCTTCACTTTTTATCCTTAGTTAAAGCCATATTAACACTGAAATAAACCCCTGATGTCTGAATGCACAACCACAACTCATTAATGACTGTGATCACCATCCATCAGTATCTCAATAATATTTTCCTTAATTTGAATATGGAGTAATGTTACACTATTTCAATATTCTTCAGATTGAGCTGTTGTAAATGGAACTGGATGGTAAAGGTTTTATATATCACTCCATCCCATCAACCTTTAACTGTGAAATTTTGTAACTTAGATAATAAACATAACTAATAACATGATCACTGATGCTCTTCACCATAAAATATCATTAAAAGTTTTGCATAAGGCAAATACTTTCCATAAATGAAGTGGTTGCTCCATCTGCAATACAATCAGAATTCTCAGTAAATTAAAGAGTTCATATAGAGTCATGTCACTGAGATTACTTACATGCTTGTAATTAAGTTTGAATAACATTTTGCTGTGTTGGGACTAATGACCCTTGCAGTGCAAAGCACACAACTGCATCTGTGAGAAGTTAAACACCTTCTACCTCTTCATTCAAAGGTACTTGCAAACATTCTGCATCTCCCAGGCTGGGAACCGTAACATATGTTAACGTCCTTTATATTGCTAACATTATGACACATCAATCACTTTATTCAGTTATGTTCTTCAGGTCAAGGAAATTTTACTTATGACCATTCTCCTGCTCAGTCCATCAAAGTAATCTGAAGATTTTCCAAGTTTATGTTTAGCAATTCATCTTGAAATATGATGAAATAAAAATATGGAACAAGCTCTATCATTTCAACTCTCAAATTGCAGTTTCAAGATGCAAAATGATCACAGAGGTTTAAGTGAAGTTTCCTGAGAGGTGAAGCACTGACAGATTAAATAGTTATATCTATGAGGTATTTCAATTTTCTGTTTGAAGCAACCGGGCTTCAGTCAAATGGCATGATAATGAGATGAAGAAACTGGTACCATATCTTGGAATGTAACACTCTCAATTTCTAAGCATTATCTCTACATCCTAGCACAAAACAAAACCATGGTCCTTACTGGGAGAGAGAAAACAAACTACATTTGTCATCAAAACCATACCAAATATGACTTTTTTGTTTTTTAAAATAATATCCCATGCTTTAAAACCAAATTGCAATTATCTTTTTAAGGAAAAATATTACTTACTTTTCCTCTCTCAATATTTACGAAAGTAGAAAGCATATGTTATGTGAAGGGCTAATTGTACATTAAGGCCCTAGAGTCCACTAATCTAGCATGGTCTATTACAAACTTTCACCAATAAATATATAACATTTCAAAATAGAGTACCTGTTAAAATATCTTATACTCTAAAACTTGTTAAATCCCAACAAGATGACCATCACAATTTCAGTTTAGACTTTACTCTGTTTTCTAGAGACAGATAAGTCCACATAGTATGACTCTAATTTCTGACAAGCATGTCAAGATGATAAATTGTGGACTTTAGAGGTTAGCTTCCCTACATACGAAACACCTTCTAACTAGAAGAAAAAAGAACTGTCATTAAAAATGTTTCCAGAAGATATTTTTTGCTTTTTCTTTTTTATATTTTTATTTTTTCTGCTGTTTTTTTTTTTTTTTTTTTTTTTTTTTTTAAAGACATCACACGTGCATTTCACTCTACTATCATGTAACTCTGGCAATAAATTAGAAAATTAAACTTATCAGACATATGGAGCTGCAGATTGAAATTTTTCAGAAATTGACAAGCTGGTAACAACCCAGATTGTAATTAAGAAGTACGGAATTCTTGAATCAAGAGACATGGATATTTGTGCTGCCATTTAAATGAGCAGATTCATTAAAAATAAAAGAAAAATGAAAATCAGAAGTCACACAATAAAACACCCTCAGGGTAATTTCATACCTCAGAAATAAAACAAGCTGCATTAAACCTGATGTGCCTGAAAAAGAAACCAATGAAAATTTACATTTTTGCTCTTATTATTAACTTCTTCCTCCCAACTCTTTCATTTAAAACCTTGTTATGTAAGTTCTATTTCTAAAAAGTACCTGGAATGCAAACAGAAATCTCCAGCTTTCATTGTTCACTAACTTTTTATGAATTTATAGCCTCGTCTTCCACCAACCTCATAATTTGCTAAATGGCAAGTGTATTTTCTAAATATTTTTGGAATGCTATCTGATTTTCCTTCATTGCTTTCATATCTTTTCCTCACCTTCTCCCCTCTTTAATGCACATATTTTCTTTTCCTCACTTAGATTTTGCATTTCAAGATAATAATTTGATATTTGACACTGAGGACTCAGTAAATACCAGGGACATTATAATTCTGCTCATGGAAAGGGTTATAACTATATAGTCAAAGAATTTTACTTCCATTAGATACTTTCTCCATGCTCAGCAATGACTACATTTTAGAAAAAGTTTGTCACATTTGAATTATCTCTGACAACTATGCAAACAAAAATTTGTATTCATTTCTTCCACAGGTTTCATGGTTGAGGGAAATAGAAGTTATTCAATGTGTCAGAAAACATGTGTTGGAAACAATATATATCCTGAAGTCAACAGGATTCTTAAATTCAGTGGTCTGCTCTTTAGGAGTATTTCTTCTTCAACATAAAGAAATTTCCAATCTCAAATGTCTTGCCCTCATAACATGTTATGTGAAAGCACAAAGCAAGTTGACTATATATATGTATGATTATAATTTTTTTTTTTTTTTTTTTTTTTGTTGAATGAACAACAGTGTAGGTTAGAACTTCCATCAAGTTAGACACTAAGCAAGGAAATTTCTTTTGAAAAATGAAAATTAAAGCATTTATGGAGAATCAATGAAGCAAACCATTCCCTTTAAAATATACTGATTTTCATTAAAATGCTATTGTAAAGACAATTGTGAATGACTGTCTACTTAAAAGTAATTGGTGGAGAAAAGCTGTGAGACATTTGCCAGGTACAATGTAGTAAGCGAGCTATTATTTTATTACTTTTTTGTCAATGAATCAATGAATATTTAATTTCAAGTATGTAATTAACTATGAAGCAAAATTACTAAATGATGAGATTTAATTTGAGTCATATAGTTCAATCCCATAAGGCACACCTACAAATCTATTTTTGTAAGATTATTTGAAAAACTTTGTCTTGCTCTCCATTTCCCACTAGTGTAGAACTATTGTTTCTTTAAGTATTTTTATCTGAAAAAATTTTATGGTACAGCACTTTTATTTCTGGTTAGGCCTATCCATATAGAAATGCATTACAGTTAGTTGAATGAAGAGTATTATTTTTGATTTTGACAGTTCTTGACTATAATGTTGAAGAGACATACAATGGGATCAAAAGACATTTCCTGTGCTTAATGTAGATGTATTTGTAGATGCAAAGAGCAAGATGAAAGGAAGATATTTCAGTCATCACCCTCATTTTTCTTTACTTTGGGGACACATGTACCTACTCCATTTAGCTTTGTTATTTGTACTCTATTAAAAAAAAAAAAAGTTATGATGATTAGCATTCTAGAACTGGCTATTCAGACAGTCATCTATAAATCCCTATTAACTGAACTGATATATTATTAAAATACTTTGGCAATACAGTGTTAAATATCCTGAAAGTAACTCAATCTTCCTAATGATCTGGAAAAGTGCAAAAACAAATCATATTATTTCACTGTTCAAAAGCCATTAGAGTTCTCTCAAATGCTGGCAGAGCTTTCCCTCCACCCAGGTTTTCTCCCAGTAAGTGCTTTTTGTACATCACAGTTGTTAATTTCCTAACAACTCCACTATTAATACGACACATAATTTAAGTAAGTATTTCAGACAGCAAGCTAAGGAAAATTCAACTCACTTGTTTCACGTTTCACATTTTCAAAGACAAAAATTATTTTTTCTTTGGAAAGCTGAAACCCTGAAACTTTGAAAGCTGCATTCATGAATATATTGGTCTGCCTGCATATCAGAAACTTCTTAAGCTATTTATTTTCTATAGCTTTCAAAGAATAGTAAATTTTTACAAGCAAACAGTTGCACAATATGCCAGAGTTAAGGCAATATAAGGCAGAGTTAAGTACTATTACTTCCTATTCAACAACAAGCTTTTGCAATGATACCTTGGAAGCGGATTCACAGAGCCAGAATTTGAGATACATCACTTACACCTCTTAAAGAAAGAACCCTGAAAAGCTTTAAATAAAGGTCCTTGAAGTTCTTTTGAAAGCATGAGAACTTTTTTAAAAAGAAATGTGATTTTTTTCCATCCTGTTTTTAAAGAGGGCTTCCCCTCAGATCCTCTGCGATAAGACAGGAGGAGTTTGATAACAAACTTCCTCTTGCCCTACTTTATGTTTGTTCTCATCACAGTCCATACTAATTTCCTGGGGCCTGAAGGAAAAAATAATGCTTTCTGTCACCTCAGAGACTACGCATCTGCTCTCTGCCTATGCTCATCACTTCCCTATCCTTTCTTCACATTCCAAGATCTCTGTTTGCTGTTCCTCTATCACATTCCCCTGGCTATGCATCCATGTAGAAGAACTTTTCTCTTATGTAGATTCTCCCTGACTGAGAGTGCTGTACTCAGGACAGGCAATAAGGTACTCTTCCCCCAATCCCAACTGGTCTTCAACACCCTCTAACACAAAACAGTAAGTCAAACAGCTGTGAGCTGACTCAAACTCAAATGAAGTAACATGATGCCTATGAAAATATCATGCACTGTAAAGATTATGTGTTAAGGTTATGTTTTCACTGGGTCAGAAAAAATACTGTAATTGATGAGTAGATGTATTTGTTTTTCAAGCAAAGAGAAAGTATGACTATGTATGTGCATGCTTGCAAATGTCACTGCAGTTAAAACAGAGCTTCAATATTAATCACAACTAACTTTGTTTTTGATCTGTCATCTTTTGTTGGTGATTTTTCCATTACACATAATTCAGATTTTAGATCTGAGCATTAAAAATATATAATTATATAAATAATTATAAATAATTATATACCTAATATCTTAGAAAGGGGCATAAATTTTTGTGGACTTTGTGATACCTCAGATATGTGTTAGTCACAAGTCTTCAAATGTACTGTAATGAGTAATTTCATTCACCCAAAGAATATTTCAGTAAGTTGTTTTAAAGAATAGCAAGATTTTTTTAAATCAATGTTTTTCTCTATTTTTTCAGTGTTCATTATACTGCTTTTCTCTCAAAAAAACCCCACACTAAAACTGAAAATATGAAAGTAATATAAAAATCGAAAAAAAAATTCGATAAAAATCTTGAAGTCTTTCATAACATATCTGTTCAATTTTAATGCAATCTCATTTGAAAGTAGATCAGATGAATGCTGCTCTAACAGCTTATTTCTCTCCACTGACAGATGAAGATTAAACTGACTAGCTTGGACCTGGAAAACTACAATTTAAATGCCTAAATACAAAGAAAACAGAACTAGCTCCAGAAATGTAAAATGGGTATAACTACGTGAACTGTAGTGGTAAGAAAAACACAGTTAAACCTGCAAATTACAACATTTTATTAGCTACTGAAAGGAATAAATAAAATAAGGACATAACTGCTGACCAAGAGAAGCAGATTCATTGAAATGTTCTCTATTACTTTAATAATAATTTCAGAATAGACCTTAAGGGACCATTATTTCTCATAAATTATATGTAATCTACTCTTTATGTAAGTTTAATTTCATGAGTCAAATGTTTTTAATTTTGTCAAAATATGAAGAATAAAATGGCTACAAATATGATCTAATGTCTGAATAAGTAGCATTTTTTTTTGCTTCATTGATTCTGATTAATTTTTAGCATTAATGCCATATGTGTTCTGTCAGATGTAACTAGAAAAAATTCAAATATTGCCAGATAAAATTCTTTATTTCTAAAACTCCTGTCTTAATCCACTTCACAGGAGGAATAATTCTTGACAAAACACCCCCACAGCCCAACAGAACTCCCCTTGATATTTTTCCCATGCACAATGAAAATTACAAAGCTTCCCTAAAGCTAAACTAAAAGAATATGATTAAAAAGTATTCTAATGATTTACACTTTTACTCTTATCACCTGTATGTGATCAAGCATCTAAACAAGACATACAATTCTGACCCAGCAGACAATGCTTCCATCATAGAAGGCTAATTCTCATAAGTTAAGTTAATAAGAATCACCACTTCTGTGGATTTAAAAGGATCACTTCCAAATAAAGTTCCATGGAAGAACAGAATAATTTCAAGGCAAAACCAAACAAGGTATTTTTACTTAAAGAAGATATATAGTATTCGGAAGATTATAATTTAGATATTCCAAAAATGCCTTACCATGGTGTAGTTGTGAGCCACCTTCATAAGCTCTGTGCATCCTTGTGCATCAGCAAATGCTCGTATTCCCAAACAGTTGGACGGGTGCAAAAGCTTCATTAGAAAATGGCAGCAAACCTCTACTACCTGTGGGAGCTGGAGGAGACAGGCAGCTGCTAGAAGATTTTCAATGGTGTCTTCTTTCAATTCCAGACACCCTTAAAAAAAAAAGAAAAAAAAAGAGTGGTAACACATGCCAACTTATTTACTTGGTATTGACAAAACATGCAGTATCAAAAGATATTTTTATAAATCATCATAGCTCTATATAAATAACTCTACAGAAAAAGTGAAGAAAGGAAGGATTAGCCTCCCTGACTGAATACCTCAGGGACCTGAATATTACAGTATTAGAAACATTTTTTTTTAAACTACTATTAATTCAACTATGCAGTAGCCATACAAAGAGAGACTGTACAGTATGGAAAGGAAGAGAAGACTTAGGACTATCAACTAGGCTGTGGATGGTTTTGGGGGGGGGTTTCTTGTATTTATTTCTTTTTACATTGAAGTTGGTGATAAAGCTTGCACTATCTTTATTATACCTGAAAAGAATGAAATAACTGCCTGGTATAGTATGAATAAACCCATAAATCACAGAATATGCTGAGTTTGAAGGGACCTAAAAGGATCATGGAGTCCAACTCCTGGCCCTGCCCAGGACCATCCCCAAGAGACACCATGTGCCTGAGAGTATCATACAAACTCCTACTGAACACTGGCAGGCTTGGTGCAGTGGCCACTACCTTCAAAATAAGGCTTACAATCTTCCAATTTTGTGTTGTTTGTTTGTAATGTGACTTTGGATTAGTTTTATCCAAGCAACATATTGTTATGCTTCCCATAGCACATAGTTCTTCTAAAGTAATTTATATTAGTGGAAAGCACATATAGTCATGCATAATACTTATCTTCAATTAATTAATACTTATAATTGCACTTACTCTCTAATTCCTCAAGTCAGTATCTTTCCCTTGCAGACTAATGCACTTTTTAATAAACAAAAGGTAAAATAGAATAAAATAAACTTAAAAAAAATAATTTATTTTAGTGAAGAATATGCAATTCTTTTTATAATGCTCCACCCATACCAAAATTTTTAGGGTTTTTTCAGTAGTATCTTATAAATCTCTTACATTAATAACTTAAAAACCTGTAAATTAAAGATTACAAGGATGTCTTGTGGAACAGAAAAAAAAATAGGAAATTAAAAAGTGCAACTATAATAAAAATTCTAAAAAACACTTCTGATTTTATTTTGCTGTGCTTGGAAAAATCATCTCAAACTGTAACAGGAAAAAGTGTACATTGATCTTTCTCTTCAAAGTGATATAGTTCAACACTTAGATAAACTCACATTTTTCCCCCCACAAACTTTGTATTTGTTGTCACAAAATTAAAACAAAACAAAAAACTGTATATTAATAGTTGTATTGCATGGCACTAAGGAATTCTAAAACTGTCAACTTCACAACAGTATGCAATTGAAAATAAAAGCTGCTTTATATTGTAATTCCAAACCCAAAACACAGTAACATTAACACTGCACATTTGATCATTTCTAGCTTCACAGTATTGGAGCTTTTATATATGATGGAAACTGAAGTTATACTTTACTAGATGTAGTTATAACCTTTTGCTAAGGTTAGAGCATCAGATGAAGAGCACAGCCTAATTTCAGTGGTTTTCCTCTGCTTCTTTTTATGCTTTTATTAATGTCACATGAGTTTCTCTCTATGTTATCTGACAGTTTATCAAAATTTCTGTCCATCATATCCAATGTGGTCAGAAAGCGCACTGAGCAGCAGATTCTTGGGTAACCCGTATGTTAATCAATGACACTCCCACATTCGGTGCATGCTTGCAGATAATGCTAGCTCAACACACAATCTATTATCTGGAAGATAGTTTCACTGTGTCGAGTGGAAGCTCTCAAAAGATAGCTGTTTTCAGGTTAAAACTGACCATCCCGGTACCAGAAGGAAGAAAATTAAAAATGTGCAAAACACATGTGAAAAGTAGATGGACCGAGAAATGGAAACAAAATTAGAAAAACAGAATTCTAAATTTCCTTTTCTTATGTTCTATTTATTTTTCAACAATGAGCTCAAAAAAGACTCTGGCCCTATAAAACAGACACAGGTATCATTTCCAAAGTGATGTAAGTACTGAAAGAATCACCATCATTTTGAGGAAAGATAACAGTATCATAGTTTGACTTTTTATCACTGAATGTAGCTACCCTTAGGAAAAGAGCCCAAAGGAAACAGTTGAAGACACATCAATGTATTTTTTTTCAAATTGAAAATATTTTCTGTTAACTTTAAGGTAGACTAGTCCTGTTAGGGTACTAGTCAGGAAATAGTAGGATTAAACTAAGTTTAAATCAATAAAAATTATTATCTGTTCTATAAATTATCTATTTCTTTATGCAACCAACATGGCCATTTTGAAGAAGATCCTTCAGTTTTTTATGGAAGAGTGTGAACATATTTCTGCCTTACGCATTAATAGAGGATGTAAATATTCAACGGCTTCTGGGATATCTGGGGATATGAACATATGATAGCTTGACTTATTTTTAAATAAATTCAGAAATATTAATTTACTACTTAATATATCTATAATAAGAGCGAGAAAAGTACAGTCAGTATAAGTTAAAGAGTTTATTGTTCTTCATTCTTTCAGCTTCAATCATGGATAAGTTTTTAATCCATCTAAATATTTTCCAAGTTTTTTATTTCCTTTTTTAAAAATTAAGACACCTTCATAAAGTTGTTCACAATGGCTATATTCACTTTTTCAGAAGTGTGCTATGGCATTTTAATGCAAATTCCTCTGGGGTATCAAGTGTTTAGCATGGTCAGAGTTTTAAAAAAGAAAGCTGTTAAGAGGTTGTGTATATACAGTCTTCAGACAGTTTCATACTGGCAATTAGAAGATAGAAGCATCTATTTAAAAATGTTGAATAGGATATTCAAGGGGGCATTAATACTACTGCTTCTTCAGTTCACCTCCCCGCCATATTTTTATGCAATAAGAAGCTTGCACAAGTGCTTTAGTCTCAGAAAAACAAATTAACCAGGGCTTTAAATCTTTTTTTTTTATTAAATTAATTAAGATTAAAAAAAAATTGAGGAAAACCCAATCAAAATAACTTTTATGTATTCTAATTGTAATTCTAAATTATAGCTACATTTGTGACAAATTTTATGTGCATTCCTTACACAGAGATTAAAATGCTCATCTTTAGCATGCATTCTCATAATGAATACATAAATTTTATTACCTCATTACCAAATGTGAAGCAGAGATAATATATAAAAATCCCCTTATATTCTTATTCTTTTGCTATTTTGCTAGTTTGGGTATTTTTTTTCTCTCTTATTTTACTTTTATTCTATCTTCTACACAATTGACTACACTTTAGAACTACCTTTATTGATAGGGAATCACTGCATATTTGACCACCCTTGGATGATATTGTTAATGTCAGTGTGTATCACAGGAATCAGACTCTCAGAGCTATTGACCAATAGATGGGATTTGTGGTGGAACCACTCAGTAGATATTCATTTGCTCTGTGCATAAGCAACAAATTTTAACTCAGATTTGTAACACATTATAATATCATTTTACCTCACAAGCACAGTACTTGTTTTTCTCTTTTGTAATTACATACTTATCCATTCACAGCAAGACTCTTCAACATTCTTAAGATAGGTGTGAGCAAGGGTGTACTGGTGAAGTCATGGGAAGTGTCAAGGAATTAGAAACAAAGGCTACAGCTAATTCTTTGTAATCATGTTTTAACATTTTTAACCTTTCTATTTCATGTGTCTTGACCAGTTGTGTTGCAGTTTTGAAGTGTTGCTGAATGGAATTATTTCCATAGGTTAACCAGTTGTAGGAATGCAGCTCCTCTATTAGATCTCATTTTTAAAAAAATTAAAGGCAGTAAATGGTATCAAGATAATATTTACAGATTTTGCATAGTAGATGAATTGCTTACAATTATGAGAAGCCAGAAATTGCTTTTTTTTGTGGCAGCATCAAATTCCAGACAAGACTCGAAAAAGCTTATAAAAAAAAGGTACTATGCTTCCTCTTGCTATAAATACTTTTAGCTATTGCTTATCATTAACCTTTCCAAGTCCTAGGTACTTGCCAGGTAACCACCTGAGCTAAACATTCAAGGTCTCCTTTTACAGTCCACAGAGAGGAATATGAGGTGTTAGAGCAGTTTTCACCTGCCCTGCTTTAGTCATGTACTTCAGAATGAGATGATTAACTGTCTGAATTACTGTTTCTTGTTTTCAGCTACAAAACGAGCATCTTCATTTGAGTTACTGAGACACTATTGATATTTGTATTTGTTGATATGAATTCAGTGTATCTGCCCCCAAACACAGTAGTCGAATTATCAGAATTATGAGGTTTCAGATGATGAAACACTCTTTGGGTTCAGTTCAGATAATCAGTTCTCTCTGTTACAGTCAACTCCTGGTAATGACATAGTGTGTAAAATCACCTCTTACATCTACCCATGAACACCAGTCAATGAAGAATGCTATAAAAAGTATTTTCCCTGTAGCAGAACATCTTTTTGTCTCCATCTGATTTCTGAAGCAATGTTAAGGTTTTAATTTTGACCTATGCCCTAAAAGGCAAATTCTACATTGTATCATCTTCCATATTTTCATAAAGGTAAGTTGTTTCCACAAAACAGAACACAATACATTCACTTTGCAGAGGTTTCTCCTGATTGAACTTTTTAAATTTTCTATCAATTATTTGCTGCAAACCACATTCATCAGCTGCAAGTGAGGAAGACAAGCACTCTACAGCTGACTATTTACAATCGTACTATGGTCTGGGTTGCAAGGGACCTTGCAGATAATCTAGTTTCAACACTCCTGCCATGGGCGGGGACACTTTTCACTAGACCAGGTTGCTCAGGGCCCAATCCAACCTGGCCTTGAACATTTCCAGGAATGGGGCAACCTGTTCTAGTTCTCCACTACTGCCACAGTAAAGAATTTCTTCCTATTATCTATCTAAACCTACTCTCCTTCAGTTTGAAGCCTTTGTCTTGTCGCTACATGCTCTTACAAATACTCCCATTCCATCATTCTTGTAGGCTCCCTTCATGTACTGGAAGGTTCTAATTAGGTCATTCCTGAACCGTCTCCTCTCCAGTCTGAACAACCTCAGCTCTCTCAGCCTTTCCTCATAGGAGAGGTACTCCATCCCTCTAATCACCTTGGTGGCCTTTCTCTGGACAAGTCTAGTGTTTCCTGTGCGGGGGACCCCAGAGCTGGATGCAGTGCTCCAGGTGGGGTCTCACCAGAGCAGAGTAGAGGGGCAGAATCACCTCCCTTGACCTGCTGGCCACGCTGCTTTTGGAGGAGCCCAGGATACAATTGCCTTTCTGGGCTGCAAGTGCACATTGCTGGGTCATGTCCAGCTGCTCATCCACCAGCACTCCCAAGTCCTTCTCAGCAAAGCTGCTCTCGATCTGTTCATCCCCCAGCCTGTATTGATTCCAGGGCTTGCCCCAACCCAGGTGCAGCACCATGCACTTGTAGTTGTTAAATTGCATGAGATTCTCATGTGCCCACTCTTGAGTTTGTCTGAGTCCCTCTAGATGGCAACCCATCCTTCAGATGTGTCAAAACCACCACCCAGCTTGGTGTTGTCTGCAAACTTGTTGATGAAGCACTCGATCCCTTCGTCTATGTCATTAACGAAGATACTAAACAGCAATATGGACCCCTGAGGGACACCACTTGTTATTGTGACCCTGAGCCATCATCCATTACCCTGTGAAGGATGTGACCTTCCAACCAATTCCTACAACTTAGACAGAAGGATGCTGCGGAGGATTGTTTCAAAGGCTTTAAGAAGTCCAGTTTGGCATCAGTGGAAACTCAGAAAGGCAGCTCACTTTTTGATGTTAATATTCAAATAATCAAATAAATACTATCCCAACAGGGAGTAGGCTCCTACACAAACAGATAATGAAACTTCTACACTGGACTTCCGAAGGGCAGATTTTGGCCTATTCAGAAGACTAGTTCAGAGAATACCCTGGGAAATAACCCTTAAAAACAAGGGGGTCCAGGAGGGATGGACATGCTTCAAGCAGAAAGTTTTGAGTGCACAGGAACAGGCTATACCAGTGTGCTGAAAGGCTAGCTGGCAGGGAAGATGACTGGCTTGGTTAAACAGGGAGATTCTGAAGGAAATCAGGGTTAAAAAGAAAGTTTACCAACTGTGGAAGAAAGGGCTGGCTACTTATGAAGAATTTATGAAGAT
>JAWWEU010000001.1:65954508-65966951 GCA_035583155.1 Acropternis orthonyx
GTGCTGGGTTACACACTTGTTTTTGTGGGTTAAACGGACCTTTTCCTCTGTACCCTTGTACTTATTGTGATCTTTCTTACTAAACTGTAATTCTGACTTGTAATCTGTTCATGAGTTAGATTCATTCCTCCTGCTGGTTTACCTTTAAACCAGCACACCAGCTGAAGAGGGGAGTGAGAGAACAGCTTTGGTAGAACCCTGGTATCCAGCCAGTATAAACTCACCACAATGGGGAATTACCTATGGTGGACATAAGCAGATGTTAACCACTCTCCTTTCAGATCAATACACCTATCTTTCCTCAGGTCTCTGGTACAAAACCTCCCTTTTGCTGAACTTTAATTCTGATATTTTTGCAAAAGTATTTGCTTATATTGCTGAAAGGTCTGGTATTAGTTCAGGATACTTTTATCTATAATACTTTTCACAGATATGCATATTTTACCCTTCTTGAACTCCTACTAAATATGTACAATTCACAGTAAAAATGAAATAATTTTACCAGATTCTAAAAAAATATAAACCTGACTGAATTACAGTTAATAAAATTTGGAAATGGTTCCCTTTTTTAAATCACATCTAAACATACTTGCACTGTAATACTCTTAACATCTAAGTTTTTGCAAATACATGTTCAGCTGTATTTTCTCTGAAAAACTTCTCTACAACAGCAGCAACTATAAATGAAATTCTTCTTTTTTTTTTTTTTTTTTTCCTCAATCTCCTTGCGCCAAGAAGGAAGTGGCAGGAAAAAGAAAATACGAGAGTGAATAACTACCCATTTGTCAAAATGGTTTGCTATTCCTGAGGTAAAAGAATAAAGAGCTAAACTGGTCAGATACATGAGCTGCTGAAACCTTTTTCACATATTGTGCAGTCAGTACATGGAACTTGGCAGCCAGATTCTCCAGATATTAAGTCTGTCGAAGTCTTGACAAATGTATGCTCCAGATTACAGATCAAGAGGCTGAAAGGGAATTTCTGTTTGCTGCTGTGACACTGTGGCTATTTTCTTAACTTTTCAATGTTCCATTGTCCACATCCATGAAGAACAAGGAAAGTGAACAGACTCAAAGGAAAAGAGGACATGAACTAGACTGGTGGTAAATAAGGAATAAGAGGATAAGAAAAGAGATAAGAAACTACAAAGCAAGATAAATAATGAGAGATGATGGAAATTAAAGGGAAAAAAATAAGATTTTTCTCTGGCAAGGTCAAAGGAAAACAGAATGATTAACTGAGAAGCAAAGACTGCATTTAGTCTCAATAAACTGAATAAGTTTGGGACTATTTTTCTAGGAATTCCCTGATCATGTGAATTATCACTAAATTCCCCATAGCACTTTTGAATGCTCTGATGAGCATTAATGATGAGCCTGTGTATCCAAGGTATACCAAATATTTTTTAGAGAGACTGCTAGTTGGATTTGTCTAAAACTGTCAGGATCAATATAGATAATTATGTTCCAGTGCCTGGAAATGTTCCCTAGCACTGTTTAATTTACTAGCCTAATTGTAGCTTAGAAATTTAGGTGTCTGAAGAGAAAAGGAATAGAGAAAGAAATAATCCAACACGAATTTCAAGAGAAAAGGACACAAGCTAAGAATAAATAAAGATAAATCAGAATAAGTCTGGACAAATAACTTCATGGAAGAGAAACACAAGACAGAGTAATCAAACCCAGAACAGTCCATGGCATCCGATACATGAAAATAGTCTCACATTTCCTGAATCTAATCACTTTTCTATTACCTGCAAGTATTTGTGAAATTTGCAAGTGTAAACTTAAGGAGATATTTTTTAAGTCTTATTCAGTCTCCACAATAAGTTAGGGGGAAAAAGGATAATGGGGTATTACCACTGCAAGTGACAAAAATTAGACACCTTGGTTATCCCCTTATGTTTCTGATTCTTCAAGGTGACATTACAATAGCACATAAGGTTGCCATTTCTAAGATAATTTGGACTTTGTGTGACCATTTAAATGAAAGAATATTACAGATAAAAATTCACAGAAGGTAAACTAGAAAACAATGGAAGTATGCTAGGTGTGAAGTTCTCCTTTCATTGTGAAGGCTGGTCCTTACTTACATAACACCAAAAAGAAACTTCCAATGTAATCACCTCATATAATAAACACAGTACAATACATGGCATACACAAATCAGAGTGTAAAGCAGTTGAAAATCATAATCTTCTACAGAAAGCAGGATTTCACTTTTTCTGCTTTTTCATTGCCTCATCCAGTCTCCAAAGTTCTCAGAGATAAAGTTCTGAGATAGACTCATTCATATTGAAAATTGTAAAGTTTCTTTTTTTTTTTTTTTGCCTTTCTTCTGTATGTCCTTCTTTTCTTAATCTACACTTACATGCTCTATTTTGTTGTCAATAACAACTGTGCTGTATATTTCCATGTGATTTTTTAGTGAAAACTGAGGCAAATGAACCATGCAGTACTTGAGTATTTCCACAGTTTTGTCCACAGGGGAACAACATTGTCCCTCATTTTCCTCTTGCCTCCTCTTTCTTTTACCTTCTTCTTACAGAATGATTTAACATTACCAGTAAGTTCTTTTGCTATTCTGTGCCAAAATATTCTTGATTTTGCCCCAGTATTCCTGTGCTGTTCATTTTACACTCATGTCAAGGAATCAGACTGTATCCTTCTTACGCTTCATGAAAACTATTTATATGTTCTTCATTTAATGGATCCCTAGTTTGAAACCCTTCTGATTATGTACATTCCTGAATGGCAAAATCACATCTGAAGGGGGGTAGGAACAAACCTTTGAATATGCAGAGTACTACATAAATGATGGTCTGACATGTATTTCTCAATCATTATACTCAAAAAGAGAAATTTTAACTTATATTGTATTTATTTGCAGTTTCTGTTTCCTATTAAGATGGTAAAGCTATTATGTCATGAAAAACCCAGCACATATCCTGATTAAATATATCAAAGCAAACAGCAACTTGTGACTAAATTATTATATGTGCATTAGAGAAGACTAAAATTGCTGGGTTTGGGATATCCATTTAAAATTGAAACTAAATCAAATATACAATAGAATCATCATGATAAAATACTGTTAATCTAAACAATATAAGGATGTCTTTTCGGAAACAAATAGAAAACAACATCTATTTTATAATTATATGATTCAAGTCAAGGGAAGACAAATCTTACGGGCATTTCCTCTCTTCTAATTATTTTGTAACACCATTATTCTTTCTTATTAATGCACTTCAGTCACATTGTGCATAACAAGGATAAAACTCAAACCTATACTGCATTAAAATGTAAAACCTATTCAGAGGAAAGCTTTGAGTTATTAAATCTGAGTTGTGAGCTATTCATAAGTTTGCATTACACAACAAAATACCAGCCTATAACAGGAAATGAAAATGACAACATCCAGCTCATAATAAAACCTTTTAAAATATTTTATTATTTTAAACTGTTAAAGATTTATGTAATTATTTAAACTTAAATTTGATTCAGACAGAAATATGGGGCTAGTCTTCAAAAAATGCAGCAGTTCCTTCAGTGATGTTATATAATCTGAGTTATGTGCACGAGGCACTCTTTTTCAGTATTTGTAAACCAAGAAAAGCATGTAATTTTCTTGACTGTCCAATTGGACTTGCCAAGCCTTACATATTTAAGCTTGGAGATAAGAATTAATCTAAATTCAGCCCTAGAAATGGTAAGTAGGCATTTGGGATGATTAAGACAATGTATGCAGTACAATACCTGTATATGCAAACTGAACAAGGTCCCACAGTGCATTGGGGTCTATGCCTTCCATTTTGATCTCTTCTTGCTTGGCTTCACAAACATCACTTGTAAACATGGCAGCAAAATAGTCAGAGACAGAACTGAGGACAAGTCTGCAAAAAAGTTAGAAACTGCTTTAATTTGCATTGATATATGTATTAGAAATTTCATATACATGTAAACATTTTTTTTTAAATATTTTTGTAACAGTTATAAATTACCAGGAGCAATATATTACTAATGCATATAGGCAGCTAAATAAAGCATGACATTTACTTCTAATTTGCCCCCTGTGACATGAACCAAGTGGCACTTCAGCATATGACTATAAAACAGACATCAAAATTAGCGCTCAGTCTTTCTGACAATCTTCCAATCATGCAGATGTCTCAACTGTTAACAGGGTAACCTCTCAATATCAAAGACAACTTATTAATGAAACACACTGCATACTCCAGAGGTACTCTTCATGTTTCTTAAAGGCTTATTTTTTATAAACTTCAATAGAAGCCTGTGACTTTAGACAATTTATCACTCTTCAGTAAAACTGTTTGTAGCTTAACATGCTATTCACTAAAAAAAAATAGTAGTATCATTGTGTAATTACATGTTTTTGTTAAGAAACATTTACAAGGAAAATCATTTCAAAATACCTACAAAATGTGTGTGGATTGCTCTTTAGGGATCTGATTTAGATAAATCAAAACCACAGCAAGTATCAGGTATGATTATAATTATGGGGGCTTTAAGTTAAGGCATTCTTCTAAATACCATCTACAGCAAAATTCTGATCTTGTTAGGAGTGAATATTCCCAGATGATCTTGAGATAGACATGTGGTGCAGCTATATATAGTTTACCACATGCTTCTATAAGAGATGGTCACATTTTTGGATTAATTTTAAAACACAATATACAAACACATTAATAAAAGACACAAGAATCATAAGTGGAGAAGTTGGAAACCAGGAAAATTATTTAACCTTTAGTATACTGTTAACTATTTTGTTCAATGGAAATAAATAATCAAAAAAATAGTAAATATAAACAAGTTGATATTTATCAGCCAGCATAGTAATTGATTGCCTTTGCTCTCTTAGCTCATTCCAATAGCAAACTAAAATATGAAAGTTTGAATTGGCTTCATAATTAAGCTACTATATATTACATCTGCATGTATGGCAGCTTGAAGGCATATATATGACCTTTGGCTCTAATTATAGGAAATGACTAATTAGGTGTAGTAGTATTATCACTTTTTGTGTTATGCTCAACTCTAGCAATCATGAACTTTAGAAGTAAACATTCTGATTCATAAAAAGTTCATATTTATATTCGTGTAATTGTTAAAAACCAATAGATGACTATAAAAAGATCAAATGAGAAATATACTTTGGTGCTGGCACCAGAAACTCCTCATTCACTGTTTTTTCATCACGGAGGAACATTTACTTGTACATTTTTTTATGTTATTTCCATTTTATTTTAATTATATATTTATTGATTACCTTTTTAATCCTTCTCCAAATTTTTCTGACCACTTATAAATAAGTGACTTTACTGTTAATAGATGCTTTTAATAAAATTTAAAAAAAAAAACACCAAAAAAAAAGAAAAAAAATAAATATTACTTATGTTCTGTGAGATAAAATCTCTAATAACCAGCAAAGGTGTAATTCAGGAATGTGATTGAGATTTCCATTTGAGACCATTTTGCATTAGCTGTTGCTTCAGATTTACTAACCATCATTTAAATTCAACTAGGAGCCTTCAACTGGTTATTTGCTAGAAGCAAAGTCAAAACCATTTGGTGCATCAAAAGTAATGGACCAATGAATGAACAAAAATTTTAATACACCAGTTAATGATCAATGGAAATATTTTCAATCAGTAGTATCTTGTACTTTTAATTTAATCATTTATGTTCACAGATTATTTATTATATAATCTTACTGTCTATGTATTGTCAAATACAAAAACAAAACAAAAAAAACCCCAAAAAACCAAAACCAAAACAAACAAACAAACAAAAAAAAAACACAGGGAAAAAAAAAAAACAAACCACCCAAACAACAGAGGGAGGAAGAAAAATAAATAACAGAAGGATTACATCTCTCTCACAAACTTCTACAAAAATGTGTGATTTTCCACAATTTGTGTGAGGTAAATCAAAGAAGTTACCTAATGGATTTCAGCTGCAAAGGAGCATTCAGTCTACAGGACCAGACAAGATACAGTCCAAAGTGGAAAAAAAGTACAGATGTCAAATCCTCAGCATTACCCATTTTACTTAAAAGTTTATCCCTACTGGTTTACACTCCCTATTAAAGAAGATGGCTTAAGTGAAAAGAAGGGCTCTGTGATGTGGCAGCTCACATAAACAAGCAAGGCAAGCTTTTGAACAGAGTGAGAAAGCACAAGGATTGTTTCTTTTAAAGTACCTTATATTAATCAATAGTTAACATAAATAATGAACTATTTCATCAATATAATTATAACAAAAGGGTTAACTGATTTCAAGACACTTTTACCTTGAGAAGTGCTCCAAAAGTTGAACTAAAGTGAAAGGAACTTGCTAATTACACATAATTCTGAAAGGTGACACCTTTTGTAAATCTTAATTGTGTTCCACTGTTGAGACAGAAGATTAAAAGTGAGAAATCAAAGAGATCAATGAAATTGTAATGATCTTCTGCTTTTTGTAGATCAGAAGGCTCCAAACAGCCCTAAATCTTGGTTTAAAGGCATGTTGACCTATTCATCAAGAAAGGTCAGGCGTCTCAGGATGTCACCTTTTTCAACTGCTGATCTGGCAGAGAGAATACATAATAAACTCTTTCATCCTTGAGACTCACACAAGGTAACTCGTGGCTTAAAATGAATTTGTGGACCCAGAAAGCTTTTCTCCAAATTAAGGGACTTTTCTACCTTTACAACTAAATTCAGCCAGATATATTTCTGGTTTGTTTTACAGTGACCAATATAACTGATTATTTATTCTATAATTCCTTGCCATAAAATGTGATTTGTTGCTCTGTAGAGGACATCAGCTGACACTGTGTGTCTTCACTAATAGTAAAGCACTACGGGTCACTCTTTACTGATAGCTGCTTTACAGCTCTTCTTGCAACAGGCAAACATTTACTGTATGCATAGGGAAAGTTCCATGATTTCCTAAATTTTAAGGCTTGCAGAATCTATACTAAGGTGTATCCATGCATGCCCTTGAAATAATATCAGCAACAAAAGAAAGTAGAAACTAGTCATCTCCATGGTACACAAAAGTAACTAACCCTCAATAGCAACATGCCTTGAACTGACTTTTCAAAGACATGCTTTATGTGAATTATTCCACAATTCATTGAAAATTAAATTTTATTTCTTTCAGAATTCAGAGTTAAAAGCTACATGTTTTAAAACAAATGTTATTTATGAATGCATATATATGAGTCTGTAGACATATATATGCATACTTTCACAATTGTATCTGTCAAAAAGGAAATTAAAATATCATGTGGCAAAATTCTAAATATTGCTATTTTTTCCCATAATCTTTGTAAATAAAAGCTGTTCCTATGCAGTTAACAAACAGGAGACATTAGAGTTAATCTGGGATTTAGCATACACTCAGAACCATTATCATAGTGCAGTCATCTTGCTAATAATTCAGGAATATCAGGTTAGCTCATCATCTCAGAAATTCACATTTATTTGGTAAAGAAGCAGTGAGTATGTAACAGTTAAATTAATGAGAATTTTCTCATACTTCCCATCATAACTCTTGTACTGACATTGTGTTCTGTGCATTTATCTCATTTTGGAGAGCATGGAACAGAACTGTGTGATAAACCTTTTCCCCCCAGACCATCTCAACAGCATTTATAAACAAACTAGCCTATTTGAGAAGGCAATTTTTTTTCAAGAACAACTTAATAATAGTAATAATAAAAATAGTAATAGTAATAATAATTGTAGTGATAATGATAATATCAATAATAATAATAAACAAGAAAGTTTATTTTTGTCTTTACTCAAACATAGCTTTCTTCCATTTTAATTTTTTATACAATACATAGCTACAAGTATAAGTGATACCAGTAATCTACACTAAGTGATGTTCCCTCTTTACACTGAGAACCATGCCTTTTTGAGTCTACATTATCTTCTTTCTTTAACTGATCTTTTAATTCTTTCACTGTTTCTCAGAAACTTAAGTGTAAATACAGGAAGTGCCTCTATCTCTTCTACCATAT
Organism: Acropternis orthonyx; assembly: GCA_035583155.1. Lineage (NCBI taxonomy): Eukaryota > Metazoa > Chordata > Aves > Passeriformes > Rhinocryptidae > Acropternis > Acropternis orthonyx. The sequence goes on from JAWWEU010000001.1 coordinate 65,962,543, forward strand.
AAACTGAAATACAAAGTTACATCCATTTAATTTTCTTTTGTTGTCACAATGTTTTTATGAATGTTACACAAATCCAACATAATCATTTCCAACAAACACACAATATCTAGCAGAGCTTTAATTTTCTTCAGAAATTGTAAGCAATGCATGTATCCCATTTGCCAGATTTGGCAACAAAGTCTATTGTTTAAAACACTTTGCCAGTGTGTTTGTGTTCTTGCGTCAGTTTTGAAGGTACCTGTTACTGCAGTCAGTATTCGGAACTCCATCCTGTAACTTCTCAATGGAATGGGTAGGACAGAAAAAATGTCACAGTGATGAAGATAAGAGCTGATTAGGATCCATTATGATGCAAATAAAAAGCACAGCTAAGTGTTTTTCTCCAGAAGAAAAACCACATATTCAGACATCGCATACATATTTGATTGTAGAAAGAAAACGCAATCAACTGTGATACTCAATTTGTGGGCTTAATGATTTCATTTATTCATTGTAACACCACAAGAAAAAGTGGGATAAAGCTTGAAGGAGAAGAAAAAGTTCAGTTTTATCCCCTTTGAATAATTAGCAGAAACCTCAGAAACACAGACATTAGGTTTGATGAAAAGTATAGAGATTAGTCTGTGAAGTCATTAGAATAAGCAACTGCTTAAGTATCTTGATCTTTTAAAGTCAATTTATCATTTTCTTTTATTTTAGAACTTATTTGTACAAAATCATACAATAGAGCAGCATTGTTATTTTATCTTCACAACCCATTCTTCATAGAGCTTTGTTCAGTCAAACCTTTGTGTGTGATTTTCAACCCCTTTTTTGATGGTGGATTGACATGTGTTCCTGACCCAAATACTTCTTGTGTGGCCTTCATCATTCTGTCATCTACCCGAATTTGTTTTATTTTTATATTCTGTATCATTTAGCCTCTCCCTCATTTTTAATTTTTTTTTTTTTTTTTTTTTTAACAAATCAGCTTGAAAGGGGAATCAATGCCCTAAACATCGATGTCAGAGGCAGTTTCAGATATTTGAGTCTGAAGAGGTGCACAGGTGTCTTTTTGGTGTCCTTTACTTCATTTGATGCAATATACTGGCATTTCTTAACCAAATTTTTACTTTAAAATAGATACTTTAAGACCACATAAAACATTTTTCTGTGCTTGGTTTTTACACCACTGTTTTGTTTTGATTTGTTCTAAATCAGAGAAAAATGAAGAAAAATATAGAATGTTTGTCTCTGGTTTTCTGAAAGCAATTCTTGTTGTACTATATTGTAGTATATTAAATCTATTGCATTTTCTAAAGTTATTCTGTTAAAAAGTAGATATTAAATGTGAGTACCGTTATTTTTTGGCAATAATTTTGAGTATTTTGTATTTCTTAATTTGTTACATATTCAGTATAAGTTCTGTCATGTAATATATTTTAATCAAATTTTAAAATGAGGATTCATTTTATCTAGGGTAAGATTTTATAAACTTATACAGATGATGTTCTATCAAACTCCTACCTATCATGAAGTACCACATTTAAAAACTCCACAAATAATTATTATGCATTGTCCTCTGCAAGCTGTTTTTTGTATGTTCTTAGGAATGCAATATTACCTAGCCTAAATAGCAAAAAACTAATTAGAGGAGGCCCTTTACTGGATCTGCTCCTGACAGATCTGTGGGCCAAAAAAAGGACCTGTGAAAGGTATTGGTAAACTCAGTGCAGTGGCCATGAGACAATGAAGTTTAAGATAATGGATCCTGAGTCAAGTTAGTAAAACAGCAAATTACAAGCCTGGACTTCAGAAGTGACTTCTGATGAAAGTCAAATGCAAGAAGGGAGCACATGGAAGACAAAAACCCCCAAACCTCCCAGTGGCAGGTTCTGTGGAAGGTATCACTCACAGCAGAGGAAGATGTACTTAGTCTTCAGCTAAGTGAATTGGGAGCAGAGAGGATAAGTTCAAGGTACAGTGCTGGAGGAAAGGCCACTGTCTTGTATCTTTAATGGATCATGATAATTGCAGGTTTGGAATTGACTGGAAAAGTCAATTTCCATGTCCCTCCTCAGGAAGAAAGATGTAGGCAACTATAGACTGGTTTGTCTCACCAAGATCATGGAGCAAATTTGCCTAGAAGTCACATGCTGGACCATTAAAGCATGAGGATAATAAAAGACTGGAACAAGCTAAGAAAAGAAGAACCTTTGCAAGTGATGATATTAAAAACTAACTGGGTATGAGCTCAGTAGTCTGATCTAACCTTATAGTTGATCCTGCTTTAAGCAGGGAGAGTGGAATCCATAATTCCTAGGACTGTAATTGATACAGTAAAAATATGCAGGTCTCTGTGTTTGTCCAGCCACATCTGTCTAAAACAACATAAACACTATTTAAAAAAAAAAAATTCAGAACACCCTTTACTTCATTTTATCTTGTCTTTTCAACTCCACAAAATTCAACTGTTGACTTTTCCAGTTCTTTGAGATTTGTACTATTGGCTTCAGATCACAGAGAAGTACAAAATTACATGTAAAGGTGTCTGAAGGTCTATTAGAAAACCTAAGTAAGACTCTGCCTACTATTTCATAGTCAGTCTTCTTATTAGGGTATTTTTCCAACTCAAGAAGGATTTACATATACTGTAGAACTGAAATTACAAACGTGAAATGAAATTTACTGCTGCAAGGTGGGCATACAAATATGAACAGCGGTATTAAAAATAGTGTGGGAACTGAACTAAACTAAACTAACTAGAAAAACCAAACAACTTACATTTTCCTCTGTCCCCTACTCTACAAACTATGAAGTTTACCAAAATATTCAAAATAGGTAAAAAGTATACTGGTAAAAAAATGTGTATTTTGTACCATCCATATTAAACAGGGTGGATGACACTAATTGTGGAATATTGCTATGTATCTGATAAGTATTTTTGTGTCAGATTAAGAATGTAGATTCAGTAAATGATTTTTTATTTTTTCACCTTATATGCACTGAAAAATGTGAAAAGCAAAATTTGGTCAGGTAACTGCTAAGAAGGAATGACAAAATTCTCATTTCTGAAAAACAAAGAAAATAATCAGTTCAGTAATTTATAGGAATATAAAACTGGACACAAATTAGAAGGCCATAGGTTATTATCACTACAGTTTTCTTTGTGATGGGAGGAAGCTTGAGGCACATCTTCTAGCTCTGGAACAAGAAGATGGATAGAAGGACTGAAGTTTAATATTATTACATCTGTACTTAATATACCCATAAAGAAAAGATCTTAGCGATTTAGATAAGAAGAGCATCAGAGCACAACTACCAGGGGTGCAGAAAGTGCTAGATGCATAATACAATTGACAGTGGCAAAAGGCCTGGAACACAGAAGCTGTATCAGTTTGCCAAGTAAGTGGGCAGAAATTACTGAGGACCTACTGGAATATATGAAGGCAAGGGAGGAACAGGAGAAATGGCAGCTCTTAGAAAAGTAGAAACAAATTTTTAAGAACAAAAACTGCTGAAAGAAGAAGAGAAACATTTCTACAACTATTACAGCTACTAATCTAAACCCAAATGGATTCTATTCCACGTGTGCTGCAAACTACCTAGATGAATCTGTTACTGCTTGTTAAGTGGAGTTATATTTTCATTTATTACAATTATTGGAGTGATTTACATATTTAAAGAAGATTTCTTTCTGGTTTTACCTTTTACCATTTGAACAATAACTTTGGCTTTGCAGTCTTGCATATTGTAACTTTTTGTTTTACTTATTGTTATGGGAATATGGAATATCCAATCTTTTTTGTTAAACAGGAATAGTCTCTGAGTTTTAGGGACACAGACAACTTTTTAAGGCCCAAGTTGCCAAGATGACCTTATAATATTTCTCTACACCAGAAAGCTAATTTATGAGTTCAGAAATCCATTGGCTGTTTTCCTGATTTTCTGCTGGGGAACCATAGTCCTACTCTGAATACAGTATCTCAGCAGAGAAATCAGAACACAGGCAGGGAACAGATCACCCTTGGTTTGCAGTCTTATTCAGAGTTCAGATGCAAAAATACTTGTTCACCTGAAAATTCTGAATTATTCTCTGTATTTTAATCTAAATTCTAGGATTTTATTTTTATTTGCGTTCATTAAACCAAAGCTAAGACCAAAATCTCAATGAAGAATAAGCATTTAAAGCTCTAGTTGCTATTCAAAACCAGGCATAGTTTCATATATACGGACTGCTTTAATACCAGGTAATCTTTCAGAATTTCACAAATTATAATGTAATTACAATTTTTACATCAATAATATTAAAAGTAAATACATTATTTTTCAGTTCATTGAAAGGTACAGGTCATGGTGTGCTGGTTTAAAGGTAAACCAGCAGGAGGAATGAATCTAACTCACAAACAGATTACAAGTCAGAATTACAG
>JAWWEU010000001.1:65967051-65979227 GCA_035583155.1 Acropternis orthonyx
GGCTCAGGTGGGAGTGCCCAGTACTTCCCCAAGGGTGGGGAGTTTCACAATGGGTGATTTACACTCTGACATATTTTGGAAACCCTGATGGCCCATTAGCAGACATAACCCCTCAGGCTGGGTGTGAAGGTGCTAATGGTTCTCCAGAGGGCCATTATCACACCTGAGTCACTGGTGTGAAGACAGGAAACCTTTCTTATCTCAGAAGTTCCCAAACACCCACCCTGTAGCCTGAGGGGTCAGGTGTGCCCCGGGAGGCTGCTGCAAATGATCCATTGTTAGCAGTTCATGAAGGGGCCAGGTGGAACTCTTTTCTGTGGGGCATGCAGTCTCCTTCTTGGTTCCACAGTTGAAAAAGAGAGAGAGGAGGTGATCCCTCTGATGTGCAGGGTTGGTAGATGAAAGAAAAATTCCAAGATTTTAAATCCATAACACATGGGAAGAAAGAATTCAGTATTTTACTATAAGTGTCTGAGAGACTGTACAACAGACTTATCAGAGTATCAGGATCTTAAGCTAGAAATGATGCTGTGTTCACTGTGGCTATACAGCATCTCATAACAGAAATTTCCATTCTCCTCACGTATGAACAGTATCACAGCAGGGAGAATTGTTTGTCATACTCACAATCAGTCTGCCAGTTGAGTGCTACTTGAACTTTTGAAATATGTACAAAAAACTACTCACCTTCAAGGCCCCAAACTTCAAACACACCTTTTGCAGATGCTTATGTTTAAAGTAAGAGGGAAGCAGGCACAAGGGGTAACAGAAAACACTGTTCTATGAAACACACATACCCCAAACATTTACTTTTGTAATTTATATATTTTATGCTGCTTTCCTACCTATGTGCAGGTATCTTGCGATCCCCAGCAATGAGGATAACATCACAGAGCTGCTGTTGTTTCAAGTAGCTCTCCATTTTTCTGAAGGTTTGCTCTGCATGGTGAACAGACTGGTAGAATTCCTCAGAGCTACACGAATCCATGTCACAATGGGGTGGCAAGGGGTGGCTGGCTCCTGACAGCCTGTAAACCACAAGAGAAACTCCATGTTGATAAGATGTGACCAGGTGTTTAGGCTTCATCACAGGCTGTTAGAATCTAATACAAGTAATCAATTCTTTCCATGTTCTCATCATTAAAAGTACAAGATAGGAAAATTTTGCTGCATTGGGAGATAAATGGAATAAGTAATCCTATCTTTCCACTGATTCTTACTTCCTCAAATTCACATTCATTTTACACCACACATGGGAAAGAAAAATAAAATTCTAATTGACGTAATTTGTAAGTAATTGTGATTATTTCCACACCAACAAATTACATACCTTTTTTTTTAACCAAAAGGCTCATTAATAAAAAATAAATTTAGCCTCCAAAGTTAATGATATCTATATTAAAAAAAAATTAGAAACAGAAGAAAATGTAATTTTTTTTCTTCATTATGTAGCCATCTATTCCTAGTTCAAAGTTCGACAGTGCAAGGTTGCAGCAAAAGATGAGAAAAAATGTTAGGAAGCACCAGCCCTTGAGGAAACTAATGCAAGAGTTTTCAAATTATTCACAACAGAGATGATACTCTCTTCTTTTAAAAATAAATAATGAGATGGCTTCAAATGAAAGCCACAAGACTATATGTAACTTGTAGTGCTGAAAATAAAGATTTTCAATTAGATAGATACAAAACAGTTTACATAATCAATAGAAGAGCAATAGAAGACATATTTTAGTTCAACATATGAAAAAATACTATAAAATAATTCAAACCAATCTCATGTTATATATATTCTATTGAAAGATAAATATTAAGGAGCACATAAGAAATGTTGATTATTTTCAGGAATAATACAACAGTTTCATTATGTAAGATTTGAATTCAATAAGTACTATATTCAAAGAATGATATTGAAAGACCTATAAGAAAATGCAGTCTACACTCCTGACACTGGGGGGGGGGGCGAAGAAAAGTTCATAAAGATAATATTTTTTAAAAATTAGCCACTAAAATTAAATGCAGTTATAAAAAAGGATAAAAATTAAACCCCGAACTTTTGAGATATGTTTGTTATTTTTTAATTATTTTTTGTCCAAAAATATTCAATGACAGTCTCCTACAGTCATTGTACAAGGCTTAGCAGGTTTATGGAGGAAAGGTGGGTCCATCTTTCTGTAACAGTAAGCTCTAGGCTTCACAGCATTCCTTTAAAGTAGCTGGAAGCCTGCATAATTGAAGACGGCATGAAGATAATTTCACAGGGAACCAACACAGTTACTTTTGTATCTCATCCCACCACCTGTTATGTGCCATATACAGGACTAATTTAAGAGAATGAGTTATCATTTAAATTAAGTAACTTAACATTATTTAAACTTTATTTAAGAGAAGTAAATTCACTTTCTTAACATCCTGAAAAGTCATCAATTGGTTTAAATCAATTGACATTGCTACTTTCATGATGGAAAGGTTACAATATGTGTAAGCCTGTCTATAGGAAAAAGAACTTGCAAAATGTTATTAAACTTGATCCCTGAACAGAAACAAAGTGGTGATTTAAAAGGAACATTTCCTCAATTCCATTATAGTTAATCTGGTTATACTGTCAAGTACTTTGTGCCAGATATCTTCTCCTAATGGATAAAACAAACATATTCCTTCTTTGAGTCACATAAATGTCTTATGCGTTCCTATGTAATTTGGACTGCCAAATATGTTGATCAGAAATCCAAGTTTATTTTCACATTGTTGGCTGATCAACAAATGCTTTCCTGCAAAACTCTAATGATAGATCTAAGCTCATTAGAATGGGTAGTGCGTAGATATTTCAGGTTTTTTATTTCCTTTTTCTTATTTTTTCACTTCACTTTGATTGTAGCCCTGTACAGACTTCTTTAGTTTCATTGCTGGAGAATTAGAATAACAAATAATTTACAAGAAATAAATCAGTGACTAATAAACGAGGTTGGTAAGGTTAACGAGACACATTTCTTCCTCTCCCCTGGAGAATTTAAAAATGACAAAACCAGCAATTCTGAGAAAGGGAAATAACAAGAATGAGCAGATCTTAATGGGTTCATATTGTTTGTTAATCCAGAAGGTAGGTCTAAGTCAGTTTACATTTGAAGAGATAGGATGCTAGTCCTGACTCTTTTTGGCTATTCAAGATGCTGTCTTTTCCAGGACAGAAAAAGAGAAGTACCATGACTGAATTTATTCTGGTCTCATGAAGTGAGATTGGGCTGCAATGAGCTTAGACTATTTTGCTCTTGAATTGCTAGACAGTGTTTGCCACAAATTTTGCCCTATTTCCTAGTTGCCATTTATAAACACTTTCTACTGTCTAACTCAGTATATCTGTCACTTAGCAAGTCACTAAATTACTGCTCAAAAGCAATCCCCCAAAGGCCTAGCATATTTTAAATTATTATCCTGAAAAATGGCAAGCAATAAGCTTAATAGATGACAATAAGTTAATCTTTTATTTATTTTCTAAGAAATCCCAGATAAAAAGTCTGCTACTTTTCCTATTCAGGAGCTACCTCTGTTTCATCAGAAGAGCTCTGCCTGCATAATCAATGCTTTAAATTCAGATAGCAGCTTGTTCAAGTAGGAATTAGTTAAAGTAAATACCATTTATTTTCTACCTGCTTGTGAAAAGCATGTATAAGTACTTGGGGCCAATTAGTGATATGAAAATCACATGTTCTCTTTGCATATATTGTTTTTGTTTAGGTGCATGCAAACTGCACCACACATGCAGTGAGATCCTTGTTGATTGCATTCAGCAGTAACTCCAGCACAAATGTGACTGAAAATTCCCTGAGTCTTTCAAACCCTTTTCAGTATTTGTGTATGATAAGATCCTGTAATCAGTGAATAGGACAGACTCCAAATGTACTTTTTGCATAATATTTCTCAGTTGGCAATTGAAAAGCCTGAACTTAGTGTGGAAATTTCAAACATTTTTGGGTTGTTCAAACTTGAGCAATTTATCTTTAAATGACTTGGTTAATAGTACACAAATATGGAAACCAAACCTTTCACAAGATTGCGACAATGATACTGAAGGGTGATATTGCAGCACGAGAAAACTAAAAGGCTCACAAAAATCAACAACACTGCAAATAACCAGTAATCTCAAATGTTTCCTTATGAAATGGCAAACCAGAGTGCATATGTCTCGCATAATAAAAAAAGGAAAAAAAACCACCTCAGCAAGTTTGTACAGACTAATTTTCAGTGTTAAGAACAGAATTCTGCCCTCAAAAAAGACATGTTTAAGATGAGCCCAAAGGTGTCAAGAAAATCCAGTCTTAGAGCCTTTAGAGATCTTAAGATAGTGTAAATAGAAATAAAATCTCGGAGCATCTACAACATCTGACTCCACAGTGCACCTCTTTTTCTAGAAAGAGCACATTAATTTGAACAAGAATAGAGAAATTAAAACCATTACCTTACAGTAACACTGTTGAAGAGTTAAAGAAAAAATCCCAGGAAAAATAGGGACCACACATACAGATTTAGCTACCTGTATCTTTCTTGTTTGGTAATTAGTAAAACTGTCACTCGTAAGGTGCAAACATTTGAAAACAGCAATAACAAACACCAGTAGTTAAACCATACTCTGAATAAATTTCAAAATAAAATAAAAAAAAAGTACTTGAAATAGGACTTGAAACTATACCACATTTCTCTGAATAACCAGAGCCTTAGATTTAGAAATGTTTCCATTCTGGAAATTATATTCATAGAAGTGCAGAAAAGAACAGATTCATATCACTATATATACCAGAGTACTTTACAGAGTACTTAGGTATTTTAAATACTCAACTGGAGCACATTTAACCTGCATTCCACTGAAGGCCCCTTTTTAATCAGAAAATGTCATGTCATTTCATTGTTACTGAAATATCAAATCCTGCTATATTTAAATTTTTTTTCAGTGTTCACTTATGCAGGATTGATCATGCACACTTATTCAAAACCTGCTCAATGCAATTTAGTATATATTACTGGGTACCTATGTAGAATACATAGTCAAGAAACGAAATATATCCAGTTCTTCAGTGAAAGAAAAAAACACCAAAAACACCACATTGCTTTGCTATTTATAACTTGCAAAACCAGAAGAAATATTCCATATATAAGAGTGAAAAAAATGTTCACACAATTCTTTCTCTAAAAATTGCTTATTGAATGCTTAGAAATCAATAGCCTGTGGAATTGCAATTACCAAACTAAGATGAACTGTCAAAAGTCATGGCTCTCATTAGCAATCACCTGCAAAAAGAAAAAAAGTTTTCTTACAGCAAGAGCAAGGCTAAAATTCTGTTTGTGAACAAAAGCTATGCTTTTCACTCTGCTACCTGCAATGATACCTGCCACTACAGATTCTGTGCAGAGTTTCAGCAGGTAGAAGGACCAGATTAAAAAAAAAAAAAAATTAGAATATCAAATAGGACTTTTCTAGTTATACCAGGTTAGTTCAGCGATGTGTTCATGCTTGGGGATTCTTTTTCCATGTAAAAGAAACAAAATTAAATGGAGTCCAGTGTACATTATAAACTTGTTATTCTTGTTCTATAGAAAAATCTGTATAAGGTGTACTTTACAATGGTGTTTTCTCCTAAAGGCAATTTGTGGATCAAGATAATTGTAATGTAATTCATTCCTTGGACACTATCAGGCAAAATTCAGTCACTAGGCCACCTGTGTGCCTAGCAAAAATACACATGAATCCTCTGTTGTTCTGTGTTTCTGTACATCTTAAGAATATTACCAGCCCTGAGAAGCAAAATATCAGATACCAGTTTATTGTGTGATCTCAGATAAATTGTTCAAGCAGCCCTTCAGAAACACAGAAAGGACAACGAGAAGGGACAACTGCACTACATCAAACTGCTTCTATAGAGAAAAATATGTGCCTTTTTAAGTAGCTGACAGGGTAAAAAAGGGCTCAACAAGGCAGTTCAACAAAAAGGCAGTACATTTAGAGAAGGAATAGTTTGTTCACAGTATGATTCAGGGTTACTAATAAAATATACAAATCAAAGTAAGTGGTTTAGTTCAGTTCAAAATACTCTCACTTGAATTTTTTCTTATCTATGACCTTTCACTAGATAATGAGCCAACCTAAGCTCCAAGCATCAGCCTCTATTGTCAGTGGTGATAAACCAACACATAAAGATTACATAGCCTCCTGAAATATTTGTGTTTTTCAGATTTCAGTTCTTTTTAAAATGTCTTATGCATGCCTTTTTTTTTTTAGTAGAAATAAAAGGTTAAACAAAATTGGTTCAATTAATGAAAAATTACTAAAAAATCTCATTATTCTGAAAGCAAATACTTACAGAATTCAGTTACATTCATGACAAATGCTTTCTCTTCTCTCAGTCTTCCCCCATTTTTTTCCAGAATTTATTACTGTTATTAATGACATGAGTTTGTCCTATGTCCTGTGCTCTAGAAACCACTTAAACTGTTAAGATGTTTCATTGGTTGGTTCTTTTAAGTGTTCAACTGATCCTTTACCTCTGCTCACTTTCTCAGCTTTTATCCTCTACCGTTTCTAAACAACAACTTCAGACTTTTCCTATTTCCTCTCCTCTTTCTCCACAGTCCAGTGTCTAGTCTTAAAAATAGCTGAAGCTTTTGCTCACCTCCACTAGTACTCCTACCAATATCGTGCTCTACCTTCTGTTAATTTTACTTACAGCTTTTCTCTCAAATACTTACAGCCCCCAGCAATTTAGATGCTCTTCCATGGATGAACAACTAAATGGGCTCAGCAGTCATGCACAGCCTTGTCTGATAGTCAAAAAATGGAATTTCCAAATAAAGATTGAGATTGAGCAGCTGCAAATATCAATGGACTGTTTTAAATTTTGAAAAAAATAAAATCATAATCTCTTACTTGCAGAAAATTGAAATATATGTAAAGTTGAAGTTTGTTGGTTCTGTGTTTTTTAACTAAGTCAAAGGTTGGGGGTTTGGGATGGTGGAGCTTTTTTCCCCAATAGACAGAATGATGTCACAATTTAATGCTTTTATTGACAAGGTCAGAAAATTTCATTTTGATATTGTTTTACATTACAGCTTAACTGTCTTAAAAGGCACACCACAACATTTATCTCTTAAGGAAAGCTTTTTCCAACTATATTCACTTACAAAAAAATTTACATTTTTGTGAAGATGTAGTACATAGAAGTATTTTGATATAGGAGTTTCCAATTGAAAAGTTACAGGTCTGTGCCACTAATGGGGATGTTTACTTTCCAATTTATGTATTCTGAGAGGTAAAATGAAAGGTAGCCCAGACAGAAATGGTGCCATTACTGATAAAATATCCATTTTATATATCCCTTCCAGTCAAAAAAATTGTTAAACACTGTTTTGCTTAAGTTATGCAAAATTCCCCAAAGCATGCTTCTAGTAAAAAGCAAGTTTGTAGAACTGACTTAATTTAATTTCATATATGATAATTTATTAAATTTGGTCTTTTAAGTTTAGTTTTGTGTTACATAGGGATTTTTGTTTTGTTTTTTTGATTTTAGGTTTGTTGTTTTTTTTTTTTTTTAATTCAGAATGTCAGATCTCATTTTAACAGCTCTTGAGACTCTTAATGTATAAGGAGATGAGTAGGGAGATCACTCAAGAATTACTGTCACAGGTAACAGACTCAACTTGTTGAAATTAATTTAATTTATTACCAATAAAATCAGAGGAGGATAATCAGAAATAAAACACCTTCTCCCCTTTACTCCCTTTTTCTGGGTTCAACTTTACTCCTGATGTCTCTACCTCTTTTCCCTCAGCAGCACAGGGGGATGGGGAATGGGAGTTGCAGTAAGTTTGCACATTGTCTCTGCCACTCCTTCCTCCTTAGGGGGAGGACTCCTCACACTCTTTCCCCACTCCAGAATGCGTGGAGGTGCACTCCATGGGGTGCACTCCTCCAAGAACTTCCATCATGGGTTCCCCATGGCATCACAACTCTTGCCAGTAAACCTGCTCCAGTGTGGGCTCCTCTCTCCATGGGGCAACAGCTCCTTCCAGGAGAGTGCTTCAGCATAAGCTCTCAGCCTCCTTCAGCCATCAGCCTGCTCTAGCCTGATGTCCTCCATGGGTGGCGGGTGGGTTTCTGTTCCACCACGACCCTACATGGGCTGCAGGGGCACAGCTGCCCCACTATGATCTTCACCATGAGTTGCAGGGAAACCTCTGCTCTGGTGCCTGGAGCACCTCCTGCCCCTCTTTCTGCATGGACCTTGGTCTCTGAAGCACTATTTCTCTCACATGTTCTCCCCTTTTATTTTCCCTAGAAAATCCAAAATCTCCAAATCAGGACTGAACATGATAAATACAAATAAAAACTAAACAAGAAATAAAAGGGTGTTTTTTTCCTGACAGTTGAGTTGCCTCACAGGATCTAAGAGACTGAGTATTTTTTTCATATTCTTGTGTGCTGCACAACAGCCACCAAAGACTTTTTTTTACTTTCTTTTCCAAATGTACACATTGCTTCTTAAGGCATCTTTGAAATGTAACTAAGACTTCTTACTGTTACATTCTCATCCTGTAAAAATACGATTTACTGCAGTGCATAACAGTCCAAAATTCATACCTGAAATCATTCTCATTATCCTTTCTGAAACTCACTTGAACATAAAGATGATAATTTTATAAACCCTATTTCAAGTTCCAAATACTTCCTAAAATCCAGAGAAAACTTTTGAAGGAGAGATGGTTTTTCAAGGTTTACCATACCTGTCACACCAGGTGCCTGACAGCTACAGTACTAACAGTACCACTACAAACCACTATCACAAGTTAGGAGCCATCGTACATCCTTGACAAATTGCACTCCCATCCCCTGGCCCCCATCATCTTTGACCTATTCTGCCTCTGAACAGCCTATACAACAGAGAAAGATGCTGGCTTGACAGCTCTCTCCCACCCACAGCTAATGGTGCATCCACTACTTTTTCAGTTTTTTCCCGGACAGAGGGAGCAGTTTGTTCCAGCTGTTCCTGGAAAGCTGACCATTAACTCAAATGAACATAGAGTTCTCATAACTACACACTGACACAATAATTTTAATGACTTGGAAACTTACTGCTATATTTTCATGTGTTCTCATTGCTAATGGAACTGTTTATCTTATTGGACCTTGCTGTTTGAATTTACTTTTTGTATCATGGAGGATACAGGAAACAAAGACCCTACAGATATAAAAGCCCTGCAAGCAGATACTAGGTGCATATAAATATACACTATGAATCAGCCTTCTGAAAGGAGGCAACCTGTTCTTCTTGAAAACACAAGCCAGGAAAGATGTCACAGGAGATACCAATTTTTAAATACATATGCCCCTGGAGAACAACCAAGAAGCACAATCACCTTTCCTTAACTTACTGACAGTAGTATTTCTGTTTCTAGCTCAAGACTCCAGGGAGCCTGCTTCACTGAAGTACAATCCAGCTGCTCTGCCTTCCTTGTCTCTTTCCTTTTACTATCATAAAAGTAGACAAAATTCCTACAGATAAGAAACAGCTTTAGACCAGCAGTAAGGTTCTTTCAGAAGTAAGTTCTTTCATGAGTAAGTAAGGTTCCTTCTTCAGACAGCCATTGTTCCCCCCCGCTTCCCCATGCATTTTCAGTTCATGAAGATTTTTATTCCAAGTTGGAATAATAAATAAATGTATTTATATAATTTACTTACATATTTATAGATTTATTTATATACATTGTGCCACTGCACAAATTAAATCTCTTATATTTGTGACACTGCTTGCTTCTCATTGGAAAAAAAAAAAAAAGGAAAAAGAAAAAAGGTTGATTTATTTTCTTCCAAGCCTCTTAATGCCCTTATGGCAAATAAATACATAAAAAAACAGGCAAGCATCCTGCATACATCACTGGCATCAAGCATTCATAATGCACTCACAGCATATTCATACTTCAATTACCCAGCTGGTAATGCAATGGAGACACATCCTCTCCATTATGAAAATAAATTGTCATAAAAAGAAATGATAATACTCTGATTAAATATTTTCTGGCATATTATGAACCCGCATTTCTACCAACCAAAAGTTAGTAAAAAAAGATTATTTTGACTCAGAAATTAAAAATTGCATGTAATCTAACCTTAACTTCTTTACAAAAGTCAAAGTCATCCCATTTCTAAAATGTAACACCAAAATTATATTCTTTCTGCATTGTTCATTACATACATGCCATTTTCTGCAGTTTAATTTTATTATTTTATTTCATAATAATAATTCACATGAATTCCTTTAAAATAGACTCTCCACTTTGATCCTATCCATTAAAAAATGTAGGCAAATAACAAAAGTTCATGGAGTAGTTGTGCATGGCAGACAAGCTGCTAGCAAGGTTTAAGCTGGATGAGAAAGACCTTTGAGTCTGCTGTGGCATTTATAGTGGAAGTTATCATCTGGGAAGTATGAGACAAAGACAGTTGTACAGGAGGTTAATTTTACTGGCCTCAGTAGCTAAATGCAACTTCACACTCACACAAAGCACAGACTTTCAGCTTCCTTGATGTGCAGTTGTTATACAGCTTTTTCCAGATGATGAACTGCACTGAGCCTTTGTGAATTACTTAAGTGGTCAAACATAATATAACAAAATAGTTCTCCTGTATAATTTAAATAACTCCCTTATTCCCCAATACCATATTTTACCAGGTGGCAAACACCATGTAGGAATCTTATACCTCAGTTATAAAAAAAAGTGGACTGAGTTTGAGCCTAAAGATAATTGTGAATGAATACTGTGATGCATAATCTGTCTTTGTACCCCTCGTAGAGGTGAAAAAAAAGTGAGCAGCTAGAAATATTATGCTTCCAGGTCTACAAAGAGATTCAGGTTATGTGCCTGGCATCAGATGTGCTTCTCAAAAATAAAAATAAGTTTCTGGAGAGGCTGGTTACAATTGAAACTATATATTTTTAGAAACTGGTATTTTGATGGATGATTAACACTTTCACAGTGAAAAAAAAATGGCAGTATTAAAACTAATGGGAACAGGCTTACTTTAATGCATTTTATAAATGAATTCTGCTGAGCATTTCAGAATAATTATTGCAATATAATCTCTATTCCTGGATTTTTTATTTTATTATTCAAATTCACTCACTCATAGCTAATATTGAGAATTTCACTAAGTGTGACTTTAGGTCTGTGTCCAGTTCTGGGTTCCTCAGTACAAGAAAGACTGGAAGCTACTGGAGCGGGTCCAGTGGTGTGCCACAAAGATGATTATGGGTCTGGAGCGTCTCTCTTATGAGGAGACACTGAGGCAGCTGAGCCTGTTTAGTCTAGAGAAGAGAAGACTGAGAGGGGACCTTATTAAAGCATATAAATATCTTAAAGGAAGGTGGCAAGATGATGGTGCCAGACTCTTTTCAGTGGTGCCCAGCAACAGGACAAGGAGCAATGGACATAAACTGAAACACAAGAAGTTTCACCTCAACATGAGGAACAACTTCTTTATGTAGAGGGACATGATCCTATGTAACTTGCTCTAGGTGACCCTGCCTTGGCAGGGAGTTTGGACTAGATGATCTCCAGAGGTCCCTTCCAACCATAACTATTCTGTGATTCTGTAAGTCAATCAAGTGGATAGAATATGAAAGAACATCAAGGCAAAAAGCTTAAAATTAAAAGACATTAACTTTCTTTCATAATAGGGTCTTAACAGCATTTAACAGCCATACCAATAACAATCCCTGACAGTTTTATTTTTTCAAATTATAAAATCGTTATGATAAATGTATTGACTTCATTTGTTCTATCCTTAAAATAATGTTACATATTTTACTTCCTATACTGTATAGATACATGATAAAAACAGAGAGAAATTCTGAACTCACTTTAAATTAGGCAGAACAAATAAAGGGGATGGTTTTAGACTTAGGTACAACAAGTTGACACATCTACCAATACAGATCAGATAATATTTTAATTCAGAAGTGATGCACACAAAATAACTTGTGGTTTTAACACTGTTGCCGTAAGCCTTAATATAGCTGTAGATTTTTATATAGTTTTATAGTCTTATAGTTTTTTGCATTTTGCATTTGAAAATAGCTTGTAACCCCTGTACCACATACTTAAGCAAGATCCTAACCTCTGTGTTACATTTAAGT
>JAWWEU010000001.1:65979327-65995315 GCA_035583155.1 Acropternis orthonyx
TTAGCCGAACTTAGTAAAAGACCTTTTTTGCCTTCACCCTGTTGTGGAAGTTTTCTTCCCTTGGATTTATGGCAACAACACCACCCATCATTTAGGCATGTACTTACACATAAAATGAGATTTTCACAAATACAGACACTAAAGATTGTATGTAACTGATGAAGCCAACACCACACAGAAGAGTTCTAATACACCATGGACAAAAAACTCCCATATCTTTCAGGCAGCTCTGGCTGTAATTCCTTTAGCTGCTGCTATCAGTAGCGTGTAATTCTCCAACAAATGTCACTTTGTAAAGTCCACTAAACCAGTGCCACTGCCACTGACATAGGAGCTCTCTTCTGCCTTAGTCCCATACTACTCTAGGAATAATGCAACTTCCGACTATAAACGAGCAGTGCTGGATTTACTAGTGGGATTGCTAAGAGAGAGAAGGAGGGGGAAAAAAAGAAAAAAAAAAAGAGGAAAGAGAAAAGGTACAGTGCACACTTCATATTGTGCGACAGAACAAAGGCTTTTCCATCCCAGCACCAGCTGATTACTTCACAGATGTTTTTGCTTCCTTCTGTAACAGGAATCTATTTTCTGAATGGATGGCTTGAATTATGCCTAAGAGAGATGCCTGCGTCATGTGTTAACTATCTTGTAATGACAAATGGCCATATCTATATGGATAAACTAAATAAATTAGCTGGCACAGTTACTCCTTCAGAGCACGCGCACAAATACATACAAGGATGCAAACCTCTCTTTTATTGAGAGACATTTCCTTCCAGCATTTAATTTATGATATAGGGACTTTATGTAAACAGAAATCATATACATGAGTGATGGCAATGGCATTCAGAAAAGGACAAGCAAGTATTTTATGAATATTGTGTTTAGTATACATTTCAATAACATTACACTGTGCTACTATACTACATGCTGATATTCCACTGCATAGGTAGCACGTCAGAGCTTGAAACACATTATGACTGCAATGGAAATCATGTCAAAGACCACAGTAAGTTGAATGCTTTAAAATTCTCAGCTTAAAATTCTGGTTCAGTTAAGCACTACACTTGGTGAGGTGGGAGATCACAACACACATGCATGCACACCTGTCCCTCAGTAAACTGTATGAATGATTCAATCCATTTCCTGTTGCAAGACAAGCTTTTAGGGAGCTTGCACAGCATTCAGTGGCAAGCAGCATACAATCTCTTCCTGCTATTTGTTACAGATCTATCGAGTGTCATACATCTTTTGGTGATGCTCACAAATTGCACGGCCCTGACATGCCTGCCTGCATCTGCAAATCAGTGGGAAAGATATCTCTGAAATAAAGAAATAAATTGTAAGTTATTTTGCCCTGCTGTTTTAAAGTGACAATTCATTTTTCACTAATCCTGAAAACAGCAATTAAGATTGACAATTTGGTGAATCCTAAGATGAATTTGATGGGTTTAGCTTCTACATTGCAGAATCACTACAACCTAGGAACTTAACTCGCAAGCAATTAAGGACTCCAGGTTCCATAACAGCTACCCCTCATTAATGCAGCACATACTCAAGCTATGCTCTTCATCCTATGGTCAATATGAAAAAGGTCTAATGAATTTTTCATATGTATGCATGGCAGCACAAAAGCCTAGCCACTAATATTGTTTTGTCTAGTAAAATTTGTATTTGTAAAATTACTATCT
This sequence comes from Acropternis orthonyx, assembly GCA_035583155.1. NCBI lineage: Eukaryota > Metazoa > Chordata > Aves > Passeriformes > Rhinocryptidae > Acropternis > Acropternis orthonyx. The sequence continues at coordinate 65,981,016 of JAWWEU010000001.1, forward strand.
ATAGAGGTTGAAATCAGGCAATGAGTGACATGCTGGACTGAGTCAAATAAAAAGGTAGGTACACACACATCCAAGTTAAATACTTTCATTAATTTGCAAACTTGTAGGTATGGAACCTCTAGCCAAAGCCCCAATATTATGTACAGTTACAGAGAGCTACAGGGCAGCCTGTGACATAATTAGTGCTTACATTAAAGAACACGGGAAAAAATCCACTATCTACTAACTATTCTATCTACTTTTTCCATGTTACTATTTGTGATTCGAAGATTTTTTTAACATTTTTTTATCTAAAGTGTGACACAAATAAAAACAAAACCTGGAATTCAGATTTTTATTTTTTTTTCCATTAAAGGAAAGTTATTTTTTGGACCCTCTGTCTTTTGTTTAATTTTCCTTGAAAGCTGAAGAAGCTGAAACACTTTCCTTCACAGACGAGTCTGCAGACCCCGGAAGTAGGTAAGACCTTTCCCTGGAGGAGTAATCAAGAGCAGAGCATGAGTGCACTGAACACATAACTAACTGCAAACAGCACAGAGAACCCAGACCTTTGTGATCAAGCATTTTGTACAGGGCATATACAAAGGTATTACAACAGATGTGAAAGTTTAACATCTTTAAAGAGACAGATATGACACAGTCTTGCCTGGTACTCCAACACAGATGAAGTTACTTCCACAAACACATACGAAGAAAAACAAGATTTAAAGAAAGGCATTTCTTCTCCTCACCTGCCCTAAAATGGCTAGTTTATGAGGATTCTCAGTATGATGGCTATTATGGATCTCCATTTTGTGGTACTTAGCCTTTTGCATTAAACATTTGAGGAACCTCAGTATCTTTTTTAATTGTAGGTATGCAATGTTTAGGCATTTCAGTACTCAACATTGCAGCAACAGTCTCCCGTGGAAACTGACCTCTAGGGATGACAAAAGGAATGGCTAGCTTTCTAAACTATGTGTCTCTCTACATTCAATTTAATGCAGAACTAGTGTACGTGAAGAGGAGTGTCCAGGAATATTTTGTAAGAACACTGCTTAGGCTTCCGATATTTTTCTTAGGCTGTTGTATCACAGCATTTTTTTTTTGTTTGTTTGGTTTTTTTTGGAGCCCATTCTCTTTGTTTTTCACTGTCTATTTAGATAGAGAACAAGAGAAACAAACTGCAGGTCATATATATAGAGATAAAAGCTATTCACATCTTTTGCATATCTTTGATTATTGGATATAAAATAAATTGCATAAATTCTCTCACTGTCTCAGGACAGCTTTAAAACATCCTTGCAGTGATTACTTGATTATATTTTACCTTTAATCCATATGGATTATTCATGGACTTGTCAAATGTTATAAAAATACCTGCTTCTGTAACAAAATATGCAATCCTTTAATTTATCAGGGCTGCAGTATGCACTTCCAACTAGCTCCAGTGAACCTCACATGACTTCAAAATTAAGAATTAATAACGAGAATAAGATTTATTTTAATCAGGATCGTTATACACCGGGCTAATCTATACTGTCACTGTTTGCATCTCAAAGGTGCCTGCCTAGTCAGATCTCAAGTCTGCATGATATTTTTTATTGCATGTACTTGTTTATGCTTTCTGAATGTGTGTCTTTAAATGTCAAGCTAATTTCAGTGGATATGGACTAATTTGCAGAGACTTCCATTCCCTGACTATCTGAATCGAACTCAGTGTACATAGAACAGCATAGCTGTGAATTATATTACTATTCAAATACTAATCACTAGCTTTTTTATACTTCTTTATTTCTTTGAGATAAAATTCTAGTTCAGTTATACTAAAAAAGACAAAAGATTAAAGTTTGTATCAGTCATTAAGAAATGGATTAAAAATATTACATTTTTAAGAACCCCTGCAACCTTTACAAAGCTATCAAATAGCATCAATGTATGATTACCAAAGAGAAATGCTAAACAATTTCTCAAACTTTTTATATCACTCAGGAATCAATTAAATAGTTTAATTCATGGGTTATTCATTCAACATAAATAACATGACATATATCAGATCCAGTATCTCTGGAATGATACCTAAAAATGACCACTGATTATAGAATATATCTTTATTTACTTCTCTTATACAACTTACTAAAACACAAATATCTGAAAATTTGCAATAATATCTTATACAATTGCAAGTCATGAATGTTATCTTCATCAAAATACCAGATACCAAAATATATTACATTAATCATATCCATTATAATAATGTTATAAAATATAGCAGTGCATTTGAATATTATTACTTATTAGTCCTTCTTAATCAATCTAATATTCAATGGAAATAGGAAGATTAATATAAAAATAGAGACTAGAAATGTACTTTTAATCAAACTACTTTAAAAATAACTGTAACATTGTTTACATCTGCACCACAGATTAAAATGTAAGAAAGATTTTCATTGATTTCTTTGTCATTCTTTGGATGAAATGCAAATACAATAAAAAACATTTGAGTGCCTTAAAATAAATAAACAAACAAATAAATAGTATAAAATACAATTAAAACTATTTTTAACTAAAATGAATGTAGATATTACCCACATTCAATTGTAAATTACACTTTAAAGCCCATTTACATTAAAGTAAGTTTAGACAAATAAAGTTCTAAGAATATATTTAAGTGCTGTTACTTCACATGAATCCGAAGGTATAGAAAATACTGCCAACATCCTTCTGGACTTAAAGAGCCAAGATCATGAAGAAATTAATAAAGTAGGTACTACAATCCTTTACATTTAGAATTGTTTTTTTACTACATCAGTTTAAATAGAAGTTATGCATATATAGGCTGGCTTCACCTGTATTTTCTAGTACATCTTCAAAATTGTCAAACTAAATTAACAAATTAAAACAAATTACATATTCAAAAGGTGAAAAACTGTAGTTCTACATATGCAAGATACATAGAACTACGTAAAATTTGCTTTTTCAACAAACCAAATGCAGTAATCTATAGAACAGCAATATAGAGGCTCAACTAAGGTTTTTCTTCAATCATTTTATTCCCATTAAAGCTACAGACATAGTAGTACTATAAAACGAATTTATTACAATGAGTTCACATTGGTGAAGCATCATCATGGCTAGGCTTCGCGAACGAAGATTTGGGAAGGGCTCTACCCACACTTGCTACAAGCGCGCTGATGGCTAAAAAGGCCAATGCGAGATAGGCAAGTCCGGTTGCAAATGGCACAGTGGAAAGTCTCCACAGGCAGTATTGGCGAGGCACGGTTCTTTCTGTGTTGTCTTTTTTTCTTTGACACTGATCCTGCATGTGGTCTCAAAGGAAGCAGCAGCATTACGGATGGTGTGTCTCCACGCCTCCCGATGGGAGGCCAGAGTGGATGGCGGTCAATATGGCCAAGGCTGAGGTATTGTTTGAGGGAGTCCTTGTTGGTCATATTTCATGTCTGGCCTGATCATGTTTCATATAGAACCCAAATGAGTGTGTTAACATAGGGTATCTCTGAGAAATCTTTTAATCTGCAAGGCCACTGGGATTGTTCACTTCTGGCCTTAATTTTGAATAGCTCTAGTCAGTAAAAGTGACATGGTGAATTTATCTCCTCAGGGTTTGTTGCTGTGCATCACCATTTTTGCTACCAGAATAGCAAAGTACCATAGCAGAAGTTTGAGGGGGAGGGAAGAAGTAAATTAAAAGGTAATCCTGCCATTAGTTTAAAAAAATACAATAAAATTAAAAATAAAAAAGGTGAAGAAAAGAAAATTAAAAAGCCCAACCCCAACTATAGGTAACTGGTCTCATCTGAAACATTTTAAATAGCTCTGTGACTTGTGCAGATACTTTTCTAATCCTGTGCACTGCCCTGGTACATTCATTACTTATTCAATTCAACAGCTAATATTCATTAGCTTTGCAAGCATTATCCGCTGTCATATACATTTATTTGGTTGAGATTATTTCACTGAAAAGCCAGTCCCAGTCATGACTAAATGTTTCCATATTTTTGGCAGCTGTAAGACAAAAGAGAAGGCATTAATGCCATAATTACTAGCCTACCTCTAAGAATGATATAGATGGATCAATTTTTCACTATTGAAATAGCTGCCTGAGATGAGTAGTTTACACAATGCAGAGTTACAGAGACTTAATTGTGGAATTAATTTCATTTAGCTGTCACTTAAAAATCCAACTTAAATAAAAAGGTTTTATAAGTGGAATACATCAAACTATCCTACACATGTTTAAGGGCAAAATGTGACAATTACACAACGTTATAGCTGAGTCTCTTGGTCAGAGATGCCTCTAGACTATGAGGGTTTTTTTGTCAGCTTTCTTTCTATACCTGAGCAACTTGCATACACAAACTTAGGAGATAAATCAATTCCTGTAAGCAAGCCCCAGCTTTCATTAGGAGTGCTGCAAAACAAACACAAAGGGAAGATAAATTCCCTTTCACTTTACACCATGAAATATTTTCTTTCAACAAGAAACAGTGTTAAGGATAGTTCCTTGATTATGCATTTTTTTCATGGCTTATGAATAAAACACTGTCACTTTCAATGAAAATTCAAAAAACTTTACCCCACATCAGTAAATTCCAAACTAGACCTATTTTCTTTTTTTTTTTTAGTAGATGAAGACGTTTAACTTCTAAGTAATGCGAGATTAAAGCAGCACACCTGTACATTTTCATTTACGTTACAGTGGAGTACAATGTCTCTATTTCCAAATTGTTCTGACAATCCTGATATTAATTATTATTACATTTTAGTAGCCTGAAACTAAAACAAAAGTTACTAGTAAACAGGGTAACAAACCTGTGTATCTTCTCTGTAGACTGTGTGTGACTGTATTAAAGAAGTTATCAATAAATGTTTGTTGGATAATTGCAATCCCGGCATACTACATGTCATGAAATTAGGTACAGTTATGTATGAGATTGACTTTTATTAATGAACTACACCTGTTAGTGATTTTGATTTCTGCCAGGCTTTGCTATGATGGACTATTCAATTTAAAATGTTGATATGTGCATGCATGTTAATTTTTGGGTTTCTCAGCAGTTGTATTTGTGTATCTGTTCAGTATGTATCACACTATTGACAGGCACAGATTTCCAAGATTCATATTTCATTTAATCTTTTCCACTGTGCTTGACATCGTATTTTTTCCTCACTGTCAAAAAGAGTGATTCATTTTTCATTTATGATATGAAATCTCTCAATTATAGCATGTAATTGCAACAGATTGTAAAATACTAGTCATTCTTTCTGGACACACCTTCCCTATTTAAAACACCACCACTGTCTAGGCATCACTGAGATTATTTCAAAGGTACATGCTATGCTGGGGGAAAAAAAACAACAAAACCAAACCCAACAAACAAACACAGAACAACAAGAACAACCCTTTGAGTCTTAGCTTCTTGCAAAACTGTGCTTATTCTACTTGCGCATGTCTGGAAGAATCTCATCCCTAAAACACCACCAGAACACCTAAACACTGAAAAAGCCTAAATTTCAATTGTTATACTTGTCATTATAATCTGTCTCTGTAACAAATTTAATCTTCTTAAAATGACCTTTCATTATCACTTTCCTTGCTTCTAGAATAGTATGCTCACCTTCCTTAAGTAATTAGGGATAACGTAATCATTAATTTAATGCAGAATTATTGCTATATATGTGTATGTTCTCCACAAGTACATAACTGAAAAAATTTTAAGCATAGTATCATTTTGTTTACAATATAATAAATAATAATATAATATAATGGCCAGACTTTGTGAACGAAGATCTGGGGAAGGGTTCTGCCCATGTGGGTATGCCCTTCCAGCCTGCGCAGTGGATTTTTTAGGTGAGGCACAGCGTGTGCAGAACTGGCCCCACCGTTTAATTCCTAAGGTCCATTTGCCATGGCCGAGCGAGCTTGGACAATGACGGTGAAATCCTCGGGACTGTCTACAACACCCGGTACTAATGGGGGCTGACCCTGCTGAGCATCCAAGATCTGACGGGGATCGAATGGCAGGGAGGCATGTAACTGCTCAGGGGATGGTTCCACTGAGGACTTGAACTCAGGCCCTTGGGATTCAGAGTTCAGAGTGCTAACCATTACTCCACGGGACCGCCCCTTTGTTTACAATAAAAAGGACTAAAAGGCTATTTGTTTGGAGTTTTTTATTTGTTCATTTTTTGTCCTGAAACTACCTTTTCTGGTGATTTATAAGAGAAATTTTAAAAAAATCAATTTAGCATGTAATTTCACAAGCATCTCAGACTATAGAAACATTCAGGAAATCAATTCATACACTATTTAGCAAGAGCTCATCCTTATACCTGACAGAACTCTTAATTCTGTGGCAAACTTCTGCATTGTTGCTGAAATGCAGATTAAGTTTCAAGTAAACAATAAACTCAAATGTGTGACTATTCCACATTCTTATGTTACAAATCATACATCAAATTTTACCCTCATACTTAAATGCTTTCAATTAAGTGCTTCTCAATTCTAATGCTATGTTGTTACATTTCGGATACAACTGCAATATCTGACAATGCTTCGGTTCTAATGGAAATTCTAAATTTTAGAATGAATGAAGAAAATACTTCCTACCACATAGAATGTAAATATAGAAAGCAGGTGGGCATATTTTTATCTGAAGGAAGGACAAAACATAATTTTTTAACTGTAAGATTCATGCGGGATATTGGAGACTAGTATATTATTTCATCACTTTAACTGTGAATCTTGTCCTTATAGCCAAGAAATTAGGTGAGGCCTCAGCTGGGTGCTGTGGCCAGTTTTGGGCTCCCCAGCTCAAGAAAGACAACTACTAGAGAGGATCCAGCAGAAAGCTATGAAGATGATTAGGGGACTGAAAAATCTCTCTTATGAGGAAAAGGCTGAGGGAGCTTGGCCTGTTAAGAGATGACTGAGAGGGGATCTTAACAATGCATGCAAATATTTTAATGGTAGGTGTCAAGATGATGGGACCAGACAGTTGTCAGCAGTGCCCAGTGACAGAACAAGGGCAAAAGGCACAAACTAGAACATAGGAGACTCCCTCTAAATATTGGGAAAAACTTCTTTACTGAGAGGGTGACAGAGCACTGGAGCAGGTTGCCCAGACCGATATTAAAAATCTGCCTGATTATGATCTTATGCAACTTGCTCTAGGTAAACCTGCTTTACCAGGCGGCTGGACTAGATGATCTTCAGACATCCTTTCCAACCCCCTGCCATTGTATGATTCCATGAATCACCAAGTTATAAACAAACAAATACTGTTAGGAGAAATCCCAATGTTTAAAAACATTTTAATGAAAAATTTACCTTTCAGAACAACAAAATCTTGGCAATAATCAAAATCAGCAAAAGGTTATTTGCTTACAAGAGGCATATTACTAAATGTAAGATGATGGTAGTCACATGCAAAACTTTTTGGAAGATCAGATTGCTGCTAACAAATTTGGAAAAATGTTTTGATTACGTTGTAATGTGGTCTTAGTGAACAGATAATTGGACTCGATGATCCTTACGGGTCTCTTCCCAACTCAGAAGCTGATTCTGTGAAACCAGAAAATAGATATACACACATATGCATCACCAGGCACCCAGATCACAGACAGACACTCAGAGCACCCACATGAAGACAGACAGCACCAAAGGCCTCATTCTGCTCCCATCTCTGGCTGAGCAGGATGGAGGTTAATATGTACAAGGCGGATATCTCCAGCAGCTAGGCACAGAGACTGCATCTGCTCAGCTGCTGGCAGCTGGACATTCCAAGGTCACAGGACACTCCAGCTGCTGGTACAGACCCCACCCACCCCACCCCACCCCCCATTCTCTCTTAAATGCAAAGAAACTTTATTTTGTTCACCAGTCCAAAGTCTTAATGTAAGACATGTCAAAAAGTTACTGAAAAAGTATGTCAATAGCTATTAGTGGAAAAAGGACCATAAAAGAGTGCTTCTCCCTCAGGGAAAAATGTAGCAATCCTCAGGCTAAGCCAGATTACCTCATATGAGCATTGTATGAGGTTCCTCAAGAAGTAAAGATTTACAAATATAGCATTAACATCGTTCTTACAGTGGTGTCTTGAGACGTGAAAACTGCATGCTTCATTTTCTTAAAAGTAGAAACTTAGCCTTTTACCCTTCATTTTCCACACTTGAGAAAAACTATTGAATGGAGAGAGAGCACACCTTCGTGCACTTGGTGTGCCTGAACATTTTCTCTTCTGCATTTTCTTTTGACTCTAATCCATTAGGAATCTTTTTATGTTCATTTATATATTTTTGTGAATACTACATATATATTTAGTACATATGAGTTTTTATATTTACATATACATTTGCATGTATGTATATATGAGCTAACATACCCAGAGAAATATATACAATTCACTCATCAAGGAGTTTTTGCCTGTCACTTTTTGTTTTCTGATTGTCATTGGTATTGCACATTATAATGTTAATTTTTAATTCAACACAAAAAATGATCAGTGCAATTAAAGGGAAGGAATGAAAGCAAAATTGTATCAAGTACTGTTAATACTGCTAGCAGTATTACTGATGTACACATGCAGGAGGAATTCAATAAGGTCAATGATAACCTGTGAAGCTTCAAAGTGATTTACTTTGAAGTTCACCTATTTCACATGCACTTTGCACAATAATTACAACCATAGCTGTCACATCAGAGCATGGCTTTTTGACCTCCTCTAGACTGGATAGCTGAAATTAGTTATTCTTAACAATGCCTTGAAAGTAAAGAAAATACTTCCAAGGATGCATTGTGAACTGCATCACCTGCCTATTGAATTCCTGGTACAGTTCAAGATGCCATTAGGAGTCTCAAGGGCTGTATGGTTAAGACATTAGTTCTCAGAATATACCAGCAATTCACTGTACATCAGTTCAGCCAAGTTCAGCTAATGAATTTTATCCAGCTTGGATTTTATGTCAAGTTATTCTCAACCACAGATTTTTGATCACCTATTACTGAAAAATGAAAAAAATAATTTCTTACAATGAATTTTCATATGTAATACATTTAGGAAGGACATAAATAAGCAAACAACTGACTGCTTTAGTTTTCTTACACTTGAAACTAAAATGGATTAAAGAGATTAACACTAATGTAGCACATCATGACTTTATATGACTCTTCATAATTTACACTTACAAATCTAATATTTCCATTAAACTCAAATATTATCTAGATATATTCTGCACATTCACCATCACTGTTCTTAAAAGAATGATGTCATTATTAACTACATTTTAATAATGGACAAACTGTCATTGGCATACAAAGTGGTATTTTCAAAAATCTACTACCTGGCCAAGAAAAAATGAAGCAATAAATGTCAGAATTAATCAGATAATGTTTGTAGTTTAGCAAAATCCTGTGGTTTATGTAAATAATCTAACATAGGCAACCAAATGTATTAAATTTCAATAGCTTAATCGATACTAGTAAACAAAACATATCAGAACCTGTCCTTGGCATACCTAATACCCACTTTGCTAAAATCTTCCTGCCTCAAAGCACGCTGATTTTCCCTGTTGGGAACCATCCCTGGGCTGTGCTATTTCTTAGATCCTGCCCAGACACTGGGACAAACCTACCTCATGAAATCTGCCTGAAGCTAAATGGCATAGGCAATAGGAGGCTGCTTGAGCTTGTGTCTTGGTCTGTACTGTTTATACTTATATATGCTATTACTCTCCACTGAATCCTAAATTCATCACAGATCAAAGAGAAAGCAAAAAGGTATCTACTTACATTTTAGGATAATTTTCAACTAATATGTTGAATGAAAGATCCCAGAAACAAATAACTGACAAGTATTCAATTTAAAAAAAAAAAAAAAAGGCATTTCTTTCAATTATACCATCTTTCTCTTACTACAATTTTTGCTGAATTATATAATTATCATATTTAAACTTGCGCATGTGTTAGTTTTATTTGGAACATTATCTTTGTCTTGTCTTGCAAAGGCTCCCAATAGTTGAAACATAGAATCATAAAATCACTTAGGTTGGAAGAAACACTTAAGATCATTGAGCTGATTCCTTCTTTGTGTTTTAGCACGGCTTGAGGTGAAAAGCAATAGGGTTTGGTATATTGACAACAGGGTGGATTGTGTTTTGAAGATTTTGGAGGATTTTTTACAGAAAGAAAAAAGTTTTGTCTCAATTGTCATGTTGTGTGTTCTTGAAAGCCCATATGTTCAAACATACTGGCAGATTATTCTGAGTTACAGTCAAACTAGCTTCAAAGACCACAAGCAAACAGCTTAAGTATGTTAAACCAAGGAGCTAATTTAAAAAACAATAATACAAACAATGTATGGAAAATAACATTTAAAAATGCATTTAAATCACATTAAAATATTACTTCATTTACTTTGTCATAGGTAAAAATAGCTGTATGTTTGAGAGTTTAAACTTCTTTACAAACACACTTTCTTCACCCAGACAGGGTCTTCAAGAAGAAAAGGGAAAAGAATGCTACAGTTATTAGCAAAGGGAAAGGAAGAACTCCTATTTTCTCAGAGATCATAACATTAATTCATCTTGTGAGGTTTTCCTTTACAGTCCACCATGGACTTTTTACTGCTAGTGCTTACTCATTAGCAAAAGTATATTTTACATTTGTATTTGTAGAATAACTTTAAAATTACTTATTTAAGACTTAGAATAGATTTGCATAACTGCAATATCAACACACACACACAAAAAAAAAATAATTCTGATGTGCCAGAGTTGCAAATCTAGTAGCATAACCTGTGGGGTAAATAAAATTTTGTACTATTATGAAATATATTTTACTTTTAAAATTAATTTACTTCGTATCCTTGGAAAAGGCTTTTACTTAATTTTAAAAGGATGACAAGTTACTTAAGCTATTTAAATATTTTGGCACAAAGAAAACAATTATACACAAAATATTTCCACTTTCAGACAAAATGGATGGGCATTCAATTGCCAGTAGCTTTTATAATAAAAAATTGGAAATATAAACTACTGTTGTTAAGGGGAAAAAAGGGATGAAGAAAACTCAACTGAAATCTAATCCTTATCCTTTCCAATTAGAAAACCCCCACAACCCCAAACCTGCCTAACATGAGAATGTTCCTATGTCCTAGTGATCTTTTGATACATACAGATATGAATTATAGTATAGTACTTACAGTTCAAACCATCAACTATTCTACTGTTGGAACCAAATGCAACCAGAGTATATTCACATTATATTTTAAGAACAAGATTAACCTTAATTCAATTCCAGTTCTCATTGATAAGTTCCTAACTCCAAATTATTACACTCTAGTTCAGAGCTTTAAATCCCTTAAACCTAAGAGACACAGAAATAGATACAATATGACCTTCTCATCAAGCTTTATTATGCTGCCTAAATGGACAGCAATTCACAGATGAAACGTGTTATATGAAATGACACCTAATAATCTTAGCTGTTTGCTGCAATGCCCTGTCAATGGCTGAAACAAACATAAATTTATCCTTTCCCTTTACATCTGGAAACACTGCCTCAGCAGCGACTTGTCTCTTACATAGATTTTGCAAATGTGTGCAATAAGGCAGGCTGAAATTCACCTGTAAAACTAGAGATCTAGCAGATTTTAAGAACAAAGATAGCAGATTCTATAACCTTCCATCGTTCATCCTTGATTGGTTGAAGAGAGTTACAGCTGGGAAGAAAATAATGCCAGATAAAATCTGCTGCAGGGTGACCAAATTCCCAGGGATATAAGACTAAAGTTCATGACAATCATAGATATAATAGGATGCCTAACATAAAGCCTATTAATTCCAGAAATGAAATGAATAAGTGCACCTAATTTTCCTACAGATGAAGTTGTAGAAGACAAAGCCCCTTGTCTATGACGTATCAGGTAAGGTACCAGAGGTTGGGACACCCAATTGAGCCAGCAGGGAACACCAATGAAAGAAATGCCATTGAATTTCCTTATGCTGTACGATTGGAAAAGGCATACAGTATAAGGCAGACTCTCTCATGACTGCAGACTAACACCAATATAAAACAGTGACAAAGAGACACATATCCTTTCTGGTCTTATTCATCTACTTGCCTCTGGGAAGAATCACAGAATTACTCAGGTTGTAAAAGGCCTTTAAGGTCATTGAGTCCAAGTGTTAAGAACCAGTCTTTAGTGGTTCAGGGTAACAGGAATATGTTCAGACAGTGGGAGATCTGTGTCTTGTGCCCAAAACCCTGGGCTCTGTACCTATAGCTGTCCAGCCCAGGAAAGCTTTTCATTGATTTGATTACACGCTATTCTGAACTGGAAGCCCTCTCTAAACATCACTGACCATTAACATTGACTATTGACTATGTTATATCATGTAACTGAAATCCACTACTTATGGCTATAGAGAAGATCATGCAGGAGAAGGAATTTCAGTTAGGGGCTTGATCTGTCCATAAGCTTGAAATATAGCATTATGCACAAGTGATATTATATTTGTCTGAACAAAATCCCAACAGTACCTCTTCTGCGGAGTGATCTTACACTGCTGTCCATTCATAATTCTCCTGCTTTATAATGGACAAAGAGCACAAAGCCTCTTTCAGAGTACTTCACACCACATTTGCTTGCTATGTATTTCCAAATTATAATCACTTGAAAAATTGTTGAGTCAACATAAATTCTCCTTTCTAAATATATTGTTGAAAGATTCTCACTACAGTGCATTTTCACAAGTCTGCCTCTATAATTTGTCTTGAAACTTTAATGTATACAATACCAAGCTTAATGTAGGCAGGGAAAAAAAAAAGATTAATTACAATAATTTCATTTTGGGATGCTTCATTTCAAGACCAAGGACCTGAAACTGTTTGTCTTCCTCAGCCTCCCCACACTACTTTTAAGCTTTGTAGAAATAAAGACTTAGCCATCCGCTGACTGGGTTAATTTCCCCAAGCTTTTTATGTGTTTTAAAAGATGTTTGTTTTGGGAATGCGTTTTATGTATATTGATAAGCTGTATATTCTAAAGGACTCAAGCTTGCATTCATAATTAATCTCTGAAAGCTCTTTAAGCTGTACTGTACCATCTTGTCAATAGCAAACACATCTTAGATGGAAACAATTAATCCAACTCCTTTTACAGATGTTGGAAAGACACATTTATTGTTTCATATACTGCACATATTTAAATACATTTTAATTCTTTTAACCATAATCACTTTTTTTTCCCAATTATTTTTCTTCAGAGCTGTCTGCCCTTCTGCAGATATGTCTTTAGTATTCACTTTTCAGGACAGCTGAATTACCTCATTATTTTTTACTTTTACTTTTTTTAAACTACCTCACATTACTTGCTTACTACTTAGAATTAACCATTTCAAAATTGAAAGGTTCCTTGACAGAATGCAGATGATCTGAAGTTCTGTTTTAATACCTAAGTGGATACTCTAAATATACAATTATGCTTTGGCATAAACGTTGAATGACATGGTTTACCAGAGCTGCATATCCTTTCTTTATGGTTGTTATGGGTTTAATGTTGGAGAATTTTCTCTTTCCCTCACCCGCCTGGACTGGGAGTGAAACCTGGAGCGGAGGGGAGGGGGTGGGGAGAGGAGAACTTCCGGGGGAGGGAGGAAGGAAGGGAACGTTTTTACGTTTGGTTTTTGGATCGGTTTCACACACACACGCAGTTTGGTTGGCGCTGTGTTCGGAGCCAAGGTCTACAGCCTCCGGAGGTGCCCCACTGCATCGGAGCGGCTCTCTGCAGTTTTCCTGTGGATCTGGAGGCACCGAGACAAGCAGGTCAGTCCTCTCCTTACTGCCTGGTTGCCGCTGAGGCGCCCTGTCCTGAGAGCCGAGCCCCGTCCCTGGCCCGCCGCTGCAGTCAGACATTCCCCTCCCCCTCCCTGTGCCCGGACACCAGCACCCACTCCTAGTCCGTCACCGCCAAACACCCGTGCCCCACTGCCGGAGCAGGCACGGCCCCGCACGCACCAGCCCAGTCCATTGGAGCCGTTGCCGACCAGGCGGGGTCCCGTCTGCCTCCACTCCCTGCCAGCTGTCCTGCCTGCCATCAGTCGGTGCCCCTACTGCTTCATCCACGCGGCCCAGGAAAGAACAGCATGGCTGCACCGCAGCGCAACAGTGCCACTCACTGTCCGTGACTAGTATCAGTATCACAGAACGTTCCAAACACTTTTTTTTTTTCCTTTTTGTGTTCTTTTGTTCTGTTGTTTCATTGGTCCCCAGTTTGTGGGTATGTGTGTATATATATATA
>JAWWEU010000001.1:65998251-66014493 GCA_035583155.1 Acropternis orthonyx
ACTGTAATTCTGACTTGTAATCTGTTTGTGAGTTAGATTCATTCCTCCTGCTGGTTTACCTTTAAACCAGCACATAATTCAATGAAAGAAAACTTACAAATGCACTGTAACAGGCATAAGATTGTTGTATTTTCAGTATGCCCTGCCTATCAAATTCTGACATTAGCAAAGTATGTTTCTTCCTAATATTTAAAAGAATATATTCTTTTGTTCTTAGTCCTGCTCAGTTTTTTGGGTTTTTTTAAATGGATATATTCAGTCTCTTTTATATGCCTGCAGTCCTGACTGTAATTTTCCAATGTATCTAACATTGGAACAGAGAAGAACCTCAAGACCATTTTAACAGGGAAATTGAAGCTGGAAGGCAACACTCTTCCTTCTAATGTCTGCAGTGTCTGGTGGTCATATAGGCTTGATTTGTTTCCTGAATTATTGCTGATTTTGCAGGCATGCAGGAATGTAATTCATATTTTAAAACAGTAAAAGAGGAAATTTAATTGTTTTAAAAGTAAAACTGCACTACTGTCTATATTGTAGCCTTGTCTCTAGTTCTGTCTCTGGCCTTGTCTCTTTGTGCTCTTAAACCCCTGGAAGCACCGTGGCTCTGGCCCTGTTTGCCATGTTGGAGATATCAATAGTCCCGGCTAACAGCCCTGGGCTCTGTCTGCTGTGTTCAGATGTGTTCAGCTACTGTAGGCCTCTACCCTATCAACTGTCTGTGTTGTGGTCACCCTCTGCTCATTGCTCACCTCCCCATTGGGAGCAGTCCCTGATCTCTCTTCTCCCAAAAATACGAGACACACCTTCCCAGTAAGACCTTTTGTGAAGTCCCTTCTTCAAGTTAAGGTGAAAATTTTAAGAAAACCCACTGGCTATTAAGTTAAAAGGTAGTTTTATAAAAATGTTCACTAAAGATTACTTTTATTTTTTATTTCCCATTCTACTCTCCCCTGTTCTCTATTGCTATTTCACAGGGAACTTCACAGACTTACACTATGTTTTGACCATGAGAAATTACTACTTTGAAGGAAATGGCAATGGAGCTTGTTCTCCAGAACTTGTTTTCATTATGTCCAGTAAGCTTACTGCTTTTCTGTAGGAAAATTTCAGTGGTGGGGATTGGAAAGGGAATAGATATGAGGAGGGCCTTTTGGGAGAATTTTTCATATTGCTGGTTAGGGAGAAGGATGAAAGACTCTGCAACTACTAAATTTGATGAGGACAAGCAGTGGCATAAATTACTTATTACTATCTACATTTGTTAGTATGATCTAGTTATAAAATTATAACCTATTTTCAAAGAAAACTGAATTTATGCTGCATGAAACTGAATTTCTGGTTGATACCTGCATTCTTAACTTGTGACCATCATTCAGCATAGATCTAGCAACAGAAACAGCAAAGATACAGGGCTGCTCAACTGCAATTGACTTTTTCAGGAAAAAAAAAAGCTTCTGTTAAGTTAATTGCTGACTGCATAAAGCTATATGGATCATCTTTCCTTCTGATAGATTTGGACACAGCTTAGCATTAGTTCCAATAGCCTGCTTATCAGAGGCCAAAATAACAATAAAAACAAGGACTTTGATGTACTGGTTCAATAACTACAGTTATGGTAGGAATAATGCTGATTCCTGGGAAAATATGCTGAACTGGGAAAATAGTTGATCCACAGACTGATTGTTTACATAGCTATCTAGCTGTATCTTAAAAAAAGGAGAAACCTATATGCTTATTGCCTCTTGCAAAGATTTCAGAGATGTGGATTAAAAAACCCACCACAAATAAGAACACTCTGATGTTAATAAAGCTAAAAAATATAAAAAAATAAGATAATGACAAAAATTCAGTATACTCTCAATAAATAAAATCCATCATCACTCACTTTATGGAATGAGAGAGCATATCAGCAGAGGAATAAATTTTCTGTCAGAATTGCAGCAGAGGTTTTTCACTTTATGGTAAATAGCTTTGTCAGAGTGTTCTGAACTCCTAAAGAAAAAAAATCTAATTCTAGGTTTCTTTTTCCTTCTTTAGAAATAACTCATAACCATACAGACCTTATCCAGATGTAGATAGTGATTTTTCCCAAGATGTTTTGCACTACACTTGCACTGCAAGAATATCTCTGTATCACACTTCTGTGTACATATATTTGTATGCCTATATGCAGAACTGCACATTAAATTGGAAGAGACAGTAGAATTTTAGGGATGATCTTAGGACTGCACAAATTTTGAGGGAGAATTCACTTTTCCTTCTTGAGCTTCTATGTGGAAGTACCTTAGCTTGACAATAACAATACCACACAGTTTTCTGTCACTTCTTCCCTTTCCTAGATGGTTCCAGTGTCTGGGGTCCTGCTCAGTAAGGTGAGCTCTTGATCCTTTTCATACAGTTAATGGCATGTGCACATAGAAACCCCGTGTTACTGATGAAGACAACTAAGTAGCAGCTTGCAGTCCTGAGAAGACAATCAGGCAGGGAGAAAGGTAAGCCTGTGGGACAGATGCTGACTTATCAGAAGGGAATAAGGCTAATAAAAGTAATGATAGCTATGAGTTTGACACCTATGAATAAGTTCTTGTGAAATGTCCATGGCACCAAATAACTGAACTAGCGTGTAATGTGACTCTGGATGTAGAGATGAGAAAAGACAATGGAGCAGAGGAAGGCTGCTATTGTGATCACGAAGTTACAGTAAGATACTAATTTGTTTTGCCAATCTTGTTTCCTTATTTTCTCACACACAATATTGCTGCAGCCCATTTCTTTGTGCAACGATACTATCAGTAAGCAGAACAATTCTGAATTGACCTGACATTACTAAGGAGACATATGCACACATTAGCTGTGTACTAGGAGGTACCACTACAGAAATACACCACTCACAATGTCCTTGGACAGCGGGTTGTGAAGGCTAATGGAAGATGCAGGTAGAGTAAAAGAGTCATAGCAGGTTGCTTCGGAGATCTGGCATCAGCTTGACGGAGGAAGCTGAGAACTTTATATCTCTCAAATCACACTGGTATCAAGACAGTATTTGTACAGAGATGTCAGTTGGGAATACAAGACAGATTAGTTTAACTGCACACTAAATAGTCTGACAAATTCAGAACATGGGTGACAGGGGTGACACTCTTGCTCTTGGTCTTTCTGGTGCACTCTGTGACCGTAAATTCCATGAGGCTGGGAGGGAGCACTCCTCAGGGTGAGTCAGAGGGGGTTTGGCCACCAGTACGTGCTAATCATTTGGATTCATTTGGCCAATCAAGGAACATGAGAAATGCTCATTAATGTACTGGGAAGATATATGATTCTGATATAGCAGAGGAGGAGCTAAACTGTGAATAATTCTTCCATTTGCTTTTCCTCCTAAAAGATTTTATGAAGATATATTAGTTTTCTTCTTCCTGCTTCTTATTTCCTCAAATCCCCACGATGACAACATAAAGGTCTAGGCAGTCTGGCTTACAACTGCACCTAATCCTAACTTAGAAGGGAAAAACTCTATGTTTATTAAGGGACTGTTCGAATATTCCTTCCTACTAGTGTTGAAAGATATTAATACATAATATATAAATGACAATAAAGTTGAAAAGCATCTTGAGTCAGAAAATCCAACTACAACCACTCAGTGACATTTTACTGATAACTGAAAACAGGCTGTTCTAATTCATTCTGCCATCTCCATTCAGCCCATCCCTTAACTATTGAGACACTAGTTACTAAAAATGGTGTAAAGGTGAAAATATAAAAACAGATCCAGTCACAACTTCCCGAGTAGTGTGGTAACAGGTTCGTGACCCGCTACACTCTTGACACAGCCAAAGTGCCAAAACCATAGCAAATCTCAGAAGTTAACCATCATGACTATTGCAAGTGTGAGACTCAGACAACTTTCTGGATTTCTTTATCCCCCCCCGTGAACTTTAGCAGTGATCAAATGATTTCAAACTTCATCTGTTAATCTTCCAGCCTGTATTGATACAAGGTATTACTCTGACCCAGGTGCAGCATTTGATCGTGTTGAACTTCATGAGATTCCCATGTGTTCACTTCTCAAGCTTGTCCAGGTTCCTCTGGATGGCATCCCATCCCTCATGCGTGTTAACTGCACCACTCAAACTGGTGTCTTCAGCAACCTTGCTGAAGGTATACTTGAGCTTACTGTTGTTGATGAAGATATTACACAGTACTGGTCCCAAAATGCATCCCTGAGGCACACCACTTGTCAGTGAAGGATGTTGTGGGGGACCGTGTCAAAAGCCTGACAGTCAAGTTCCACATAAATCACATTCACAGGTTTGCCCTTGTCCACTGCTGTAGTCACTCCATCATGGAAGGCCACTAGGTTGGCCAGGCACAATGTGTGCTTGGTGAAGCCCTGATGGATGTCCTGCCCAGTATAGCTTCTAGGAGGATCTGTTCCATGATTTTTTTAGGCTCAAAGATAATGCTGATAGCTCAGCAGTTCCTAGGGTGCTCTGTTCTACTCTGTTTAAAAATCGATGCAATGTTTCCCTTTTTCCTGGGAATTTCATCTGAATGCCATGGCTTTTTGAACATCATGGTGCTGCCAATTCCCTCAGGACTCTGGAATGCATCTCATCGTACACTTATGTATGTTTAAGTTCCTCAACTGGTCACAAACCTGATCTTCTCTTGCAGTGTGAGGGACTTTGCCCCCTCAGTCCCCATCCTGCTGTTCATCTCCATGAGAGGTATGGGAAGAGATGTTGCCAGTGAAAAATTTAGCAAAAAAGTTGTGAGTATCTCAGCCTTCTCATCATCCATTGTCACCAGTTTGTCACCCTGTTTATCAGGATGGGTATGCTTTCTCTGGCCTTCCTTTTCTGGCTGACACACCTGTAGAAGCCCTTATTATTCTTGGAATCTCCTGGTAAGTTCAGCTCCAGTTGGGCCTTGGCCTTCCTGACTCCATACCTACACAACTGAGCAACATCCCTATACTCTTCCCTCATTTCACTGCCTGGGCATCTGCTTCTTGCCCTTTAGTTCGACCAGCAGATCTTGAATCATGCGTGCTGGTCTCTTACTTTCCTTGCCCAAATTCTTGTGCCTGGAGATCCCATACTCTTGTACTCTATGGAAAGTGTCCTTAAAGATTTGCCAGGTCTGTTCTGTTCCCTTTCCCCCAAGGGGTCCTATTGACTAACTCCTTGAATAGCTGGAATTTTGCTTTCCCAAGGACCCTGATTTTGCTCTTTGTCTGACCCATATCCCTTAAGACTCCAAATTCCATCAGCATATGAACACTACAGCCCACACTGCCTTCATTCTTAACATCACTGATTAGCTCACTTGCAGTGGTGACCATCAGGTCCAGTATTACATCTGCTCTGGTAGGGCTGTCTACTACCCAGCTTAAGAAGCTATCCTTCATGCATTCCAGGAATCTCTTGGGTTGCCTACAACTCGCTGTCCTAGTTTTCCAGCAGATATCAGTGTGGTTAAATTCCTCCAGCAGGATGAAAGCCTGTAACCACAGTGCCTCCTGCAGCTGGAGTAACAAGGTTAAGAGTCATGTAAATATTAAAATTAAATAAATCTAAAAAAAAATTATTCAACCATCTGCATAGTAAGAATTAAGCACACCCAATTACTGAAAGGTGTATGCCTAATTTTCAAAACTCAAAACTTTTCAGTGAATGAGATATTCTGAGCTATTTATCATAATCTTTTTTAGTGTTTGTATCTCTAGCTGAACATGTTCCCAAAAGACAGTACACATCAGATGACCAAAAATTCTATTCTTAGCTACAGACACTAGACATTTGAAATAGCTTATCCTTTGTTACAAGAAAAGTAAGTTAATTCAACTTACCTTGTATTTGCTGTGGGATATACACATCTGTGATTATTAAAGCAGTACCCATGGGAAATTTGCTTGTGTATCTGAGCCTTGTGTTTCAACATTAAGATTTCATTTTTTTTTCCTTTTTCCTTCCAAATGGTTCAAAATCAATAGGAGATCAGTCTTGTATTTCAAATAATTTTTGAAATCACTTTTGACTTTCACCTGAGGTTTGTATGCACTTTTTTAAAAAAATTTACTATTTAAGCAAGTGAATGAAACTGGCTTCAGGACATAACCGTAATAAATGTCCTTTCAGCTTACAACAAGCTTATAATAACTATTCTATGATTGATTTTTAAGTAGTTGAACATTTACCAGAGGCTGATTATACCTCCATCATATATCACTAGTTCATTTATCAGCATGCTTAAGTACCAAAATATTTCCTGGGTTTTAATTCATTGGGAAAGTCAATCTAACAAACAGATTGGTTAGACATGATTTATTCTTCAAATATTGGTTATAGGAGGTTATTTTATCTCTTGATCCCAATCTTGTAAGATCAGTGTTTATTTATTGAGCTTAAAGGTACCTCAGTCAAACCCTGTGTATGTATTATATGTGTCTTGAGACAGTGTAATGGTCCCTTTTTGATTTAATTGTTAAAAATCCATCACTTCTTCACTGTTTTCAAACTCCTGAAGAGACCGTATTCCTTTCAAGCAACATATTCAATGAATATCCTATTAAATAAACCTTTGTAGTACATTGTCTCTTGAAAGCAAAAGGATCCTATGAAAATTATTTCTTAGATTTGCAATCTCAAGGCATCTTAAGTGGATATATGGCATGAATAATTTCAGTCAGGTTGGATTGGCAAATTTAAGATGAAGAACTCAGAAAATGTAAGGAACACAGCAAAAATTAATTCATTTCTCTGCTCTATATTTCAGAATATAGGCAAGAACATAGAAATTAAATAGTTGTGATACTTGAATCTTACATGTTTTCAGGATTTTTTTTTTCTTCTCACCATTAACAACTACTCTTTCTCTGTTGAAACATTGTACCTAATTCTGGTAATTAGCATCGGTTTTCATACTATTCTTGCACTATGTGCACATAAATCATAATATAACATGGCCCATAACGGTGGGGTTTTCTTCTTTTTTAGACTATTACATAGTTAAAACCAAACTACAATACAGTTCCTGTTCTCCAAGTAAACACAAGATACATCTGTACATTTAAAATTAGTCCTTACTGTCAAAACTCTCTAAGCCTTGAACATAAAGGTGTCACTTTCTGGCATTCTTCATGCTGTATCAGTTCAGCCACCCAGCTGCAATTTAAGATGCTCTCACATATCTTATCTGGTCTTCAGATGGCCCCTTCTAGATCCAGTGTAATATCTGCCAACCCCATCGAATATATCTTAGGGCATGCCAAATGACACTATGTATCTATTAACAGGGAACTGAATTAAGATGTTATTGGAGCCTACAAAGGTATTCATGTGGACATTTACAGGCATTTACTTTAGCAATGAGATGACTAGCTCTCTGGATGCTTTTTATTTAGTTTTTCTTCTAACAGTGTGTGCTTCAATTGCTTAACCACATTAAAATATTGACACTACAGGAACTGAAGTCAATGAATCCCCATTTAAAGTCTGCTCCTGAAAAGCCAGTAGAAATATTTAAAATTACATAAAGAAGGAACTGGAGCAGATATGGTTTTGACCATTAAATGCAAAAAAAAAAAAAAAAAAAAAAATGGGGGAGGTTTTTTATTTTTTTGGTGTTTAATAGTTACGTTGCTACAGCTTACTCTTAATTGATAAAACCCAACAGCATTGAAATGGATCAGTACGTGTATCCAGGTATGCAATAGGAATTCTAAATCCTGAAATATAAGCTCTGAGATCTGGATTTAAGTAAAGCTTGAAAAAAAGGAATTTCCCATTTCATCACCTAAGGAAACTGCTGAGTATAGGGTTCAAAGAGACATATAAATAGGGTAGTCAATGGATAAATATTCTCCTAACTGCTCATGTCTCACAAATGTTTAAGACATTCTGCTGAGGCTGAGAGGGTCCCATCAAAGCTGCTAAGTGGGAGTACCACAACTGTCATCCTCAACAGTTATTCGTATATAGCTGCAAGCACATGACAATATTGTGATTTCCCCTGCATCACTTCATGGGAGTGATACATAAATGAGTATTTCTAAAGTATAATCACTGCGTCAGAATGGCAAAGTGGATTCCCTTGCTTAAAAAAGTCGCATGAAATAAAAGAATAGCAGTATAAGTTTAAGTATTTTATTCTGTTGAATGAAATATTAGTGATGTTATTTTAAAAGTCTCTTAGTAGAAATGTTTGAAGAGACTTAGATGAATCAATGTCTGACTGCCGAATCATGTTGACATTTAGCTGGCTAAGTACAACAGTGTGCAATTCTCACTTAATGCTGAAGGATAACAAGCTCACTTACAAATTTCATTCTAAGGAGGTATGTGCAATACTTGTGGATTGAGAGATCGATCAACAATCCTTAAGGCAAACAAAACAGGAGAAGGGAAGGGATAGTTCATTTGCCTCAATCCATGAATAGGAAATTTTAAGACATTAATGCGTAGCTCTTGTTCAAGGATTTCCAATATGTGGCAGTTTAGACTTACTTTATTTAGATTTATTAACTCAGTAACATTTAAGTTTCTACAGACTTGCTCTTTGGTTTAAAAATACTTTTCTTTTGCCAGTCCATGTTTATACAAGAAATAACCATTGCAACATTTCAGTACATACCCAAAGAGTGCCTTTTTAGAATGTCACTCCTTGGAACACTTTACGTATGCTCATGTGTGAGGACACACAGTCAAATGTAGCTGATACACCAATTTTATTCAGTTTAATTAATATAAAAAATACATTATTGTTCATGAGTTTCTAAAACCTCACACATTTTTCAAAAGGGTATTTGAAATCCCAACAGTTACACTAACAGTTGGTCAGCAGATTTATGTTCTTAAAGTAGAACATAAAAATCTATAGCTGTTTGGATTTTTGTCCATAATAAAAATAAACCTGTTTCCAAATGTCATTTAATCTGCCTGATATTGAATTCTACTTGTACGTTCCTTTAACGTTCATGTCAGAGGTTCATCTTAAGGCAGAACAAAGGAAGGATGACAAGAGAAGCCTATAAGATATTACCACAACAAATCTAATCTTCTCGATTAATCTTGGACTCATGGAAGCATGCAAGTATGTTTCCTTGAAGCAGAACTCCACATTTTATGGCCTGATACTGATCTTAGAGCAATTGCTTAGAGTGAACAGACTAGGAAGTGTCTGCTGGGAGCAGCTTCTCAGTCATCCCTGACCTCCATAAATGAAGGCTGACTTTCTACCTTTTACAATATATTCCCCTACTTTTCTCTTGCCTTTCTTTGAAGGACCCACAAAGCTGAAGGTGGTATTTAGTTGGTATTTAGGTGGTATTAGTATTTAGAAATACTAATGGGGAAAGGTTTAACTTATCACACTGAGTTAGCTGCATGTAATGGACCTAAAATGTGCTACAGTACCTGGAAATACATTTTTTTAGCTACCATTATGGGATGTTTTCATATTCCTCACTTTTATGCCTCAACTAGATGCCTAAAGTTGGGTGTGCGCTTAGTCAAGGTTAAGAGCCATTTATGGGCTCCTCTATGAGAGTGGGGAGACACACAGAAGGGAAACATCTTTTGGCCTCACTTCCCTATTGAGCAGAATAAGGAACACCAACACTGCTTTTGGTCCTCAAACTCACACATGCATTTTATCTTACATATTCACAACACTGAAAACTACTGAGAACTTTTAACAGATCTTTATCCTTTTTATAATGAGGACTCCAACCTGTATATTCATGGGGCCCCTCTGATGAATCCTTATTTTGTTTTTATTTACAGAGCATTCTAAACATAAGTATCTATTAAAAAAAGAAGTTAAAATATCAATTATTTGTTTCCTTTTTAACACTACTGTTCTGTAGATATGTCATGAAGGAAGAGGACTTTTTCAGTTGTTTAGTTCAGTAGTCAGAAGTTGCAACTAAAATTTTACTTTCTACTTTAGCTGCAAAAATAAAAATGTTACTGCTGTTCTGTAAAAATCTCATTTAGAATGAATCATAAATAGGTGTTAGCTTTTTCCTATGTACTGAAGAGAAACTAAAATGAAGATATTAACAATGTAAGTTCTTATTAAGGAAAGCAAATACATTTTTATTTAAATTGGTGGGACTTCAGCATTACATTGTCTGGTGGTTGTTTCCTGACTGAAGACACAGACTTCAGAAAGAGGCAAACACAGCACTTTTTTGGCTTCCGATTTACTTTCAGCGATGGATTTGAAAGGTATATGTAGTACATATTAACAGCAAACAAATATTGTTTAGGAGAGAGAAGAAATGTGGGTTTTACTTGCAGCTTCTGAGCCTGTCCAAAACACAAGAACATCTACAGACTACAGACAATTATAAAAATTATTGTCCTTTTTTAAAACAAGTTGAAGTTAAGAAACAAAATCCAATTATATCCACTTCAACAATCCAAAGTGTGCTTGCTTATGCAGTGATGAACAGTGTGGTGCAGACAATATTGTTCAAGTCACTATTACCAACTCAGAGGCTTTTAAACTAAGAAACAGTGAGTAGGCAGAGAAATATTTGGGTGGGAATAAATTTATCCTTGAAACCTGAGATCTGCATCACTCAAAACATTGCTCCACACAGGGCACTGTTTTCCTGGGTACACCTGAAAATATCCATTCTCCCTTTGTTTTCTTAAAAATTGCAGTAGATTTCTACAGTTAATATAGTATAAATAACATATTTTTTAAAAACTAAAAAATTAGAACTATAGTAGAGGTAACATAATGTTTCTTAGATTGAAGTCAAGATGGTACTTTTAATAGCATTGCTTCCTGGCATAAATTTATAAAATAGTATCTTTCTGAGTGTCATAACATTCAGCATGTTATTTCCAGTTAATATATTAATTAATTTAAACAACTATTATTAAAATGTCATTAATATTATATGATTAATTATACAAATATTTTAGGTATTTTGATGTATTCAGTAAAACATGTTGTCACATACTGTACTGCATAACAAAAAACCCAGTATTTTCCAATACTTTATATATATATATCATTCTTTTAAAATAAATTTTAACACATCAAATTTACTTTAAAATAACAACACATATGCTCTAATTTGAAATAAGGCTTTCTAGAGATGAATTCTTAATTCATAACTTTTCAAGGCTTGTGGGACTTTTTGCATTCCATGAAGTAGTCTTTTCTCAATTACAGAACAGTATTATTGCATTGTATAGTTTTCAAAAATATTTTTTACTATAACTGATCCATTTTTTTCAAGTTATGGGTTATGGGATGTGCTTGACTGGACCGGGTTATTCAATATCCTCTTCATCTGTCCTTCCAGCCCTCTGCTCCAGTGGAGGGATGATCACTGGTGGGCTGAAGGGAATGTTTACTGTAAAAACACCAAAGCCTATTTCCCATACAGAGTTTCCACAATTGCAAAAAGGTGTAATTTGACCATATAGGCACATATGTATGTATATATATATACATATATACATATATATGTATATAACCAACATAAAAAAATGTTATAATAATGAGATTGCCTGTGCTTCATATTAGCTGTCTGCTTTACGTTACTCTGAATTTTTCCTAGTAGATGCATTTAAAAGTGAGCAGGAAATGACGTGTGATTATATACTTACCCAATTAGGTTTTTAGTCTTGTCTATTATGTTTATGAAGACCTTTGTAATCCTTTAGTCAGCACAAATAGTATTAAAAAAAACCCTTTCAAGAATAAAGACAATCTTTCACAAGTAATTCATAGATACACTCGAACTTTGCTAAAATAAGAAATAAAATTTCAATACAGGTAATTCCTTTTTATTGAAGATGTATTTTTAAGTTCATTTTGGCCAAAATTGTCACAAGAAAACCTTGGGTGCAGAATTCATTACCAGCTTAACCCACCATTATATTGGAAATTCTTGTAATTCTGCAATTATTTATCAGTTACACTATTGTACAAACATAGATATTGAAAGATTAATAAACAAACTAGTTGAACTGATATCTTCAAAAGGGAGAAACTCTTTCTCATAATATTTTTCTGCATTTTTAAGAAAAATTACAAGCTTCCAAAATACTCCAGAGACAATAAAGGTAAACAGTAGCATTTATCAGAATTCTGGCATTAAAGAAGATTTCTTTCTGGAAAGTAACTTAGAAATTAAATAAATAAAAAACAACCAAACAAAAATCCTCAAACCCAGAGAGTTTAGACACCCAGCCTAGTCAGTAACAGGCATGCTTATGTTCTGATGGATATCTTGGGCTTGGACTGTCTCCTGAATTTTGGCTTTTATCTTAGGAGACAGTATACTTCAGTATACCTTTCATGTAGAGGATAACCAAATACTGAGAACATTTAAATGGCATTTAAATTACTCCTTTTTTCCTCCCTTCTGCTCGTCCTTCCTAAAAAGATGCTTTGTTATGTATGAGTAATATAAAATCATGAGGAAGATAATCCTTTCCTTTTTTTAAATAAATGGCAAAGCTTCAGTAGCTCAAATGAGCTTCACTGAGTATCAAAAGATCTATGTATGTGAGATGTCACATTATCTCTGTGTACTAACAAAGGCAGAAGGCTATTTGTTGAGCTTTTAACAGTCATTACTAATCATCTGATAACAGAAAGTAAATATAATTCATTCCATAATTATGCATTTCTAAAAAAGATGAAACTTTGGATTTACTTACTAAAATTACGTCTTTGTCTTTTTCATATCTCTCACTTTGCCTCATATACTGACATGATAGCAAAACTGGAAAAAATCTTCCTTCCCATTATATTTTCCTATTATTATTACAAACTGGTAATTTTTGATACATGTTAAAAAATCTTGTCAGAAAAAGAACAGGCTTTTAGTTTTACGTGCTTGGGTGCCTTTTTCTTTTTTTTTTTTTTTCCTTTTTTTTTTTTTTTTTTTTTTTTGAGACTCTCTTGAAATAAAGATGATAGTTCTAGCAAAGAACAAGAAACTGATAGCAAAAATATTGTAGTACCACAGACTGAAAGATGAATCATATATGGAAAGAAACAGCATAAAAATATTCATTTATCAAGGTTTTAAAAACAGGGGAAAATCCCATGTTTTGTTAGTTATGTTCTGTTTTGTTTTTTTCACCTATCCTGTCTCATTTTCTATTTACAAGAGAGTTCAGTCACAGAGGAACACATGTAGCTTCTCTGACCAGATGCCTTCTTTTTACTGGAAACAAAATCTGACAAGTAGTCAAAAAATCAAATTGCTAAAAGAAAAGATTCTGGAATAAATTTTTGAAATAGAAAACAATAAATTGCCTAGGTAATTTGCTATTCATCCACTAATATTCTATGGAATGTGGTATAAGCTATTGCTTAAATCATCTTTCGTATCTGAATAATGGACAAAAGCTGTTGGTGTGACACCAACTTTAAAAAGAGGTCTAGTCATTGTCTTAGCTCTGTTAAATGGGAATTGGTATAAAAAAAAAAAAGAACACAATTCATATGCACATGAATACGTAAGTTAGATTTGAAAGTCTCACACTGGCTTCCCTGGAAGAAATCCTCAGCTTACAAGTTTTAGGTATGTACAGGGATCAGGAACTATGTGAATATGATACAAGCAATATGTACTTTGTTTTCAAAAAGCTTTGTTAAGCCTCTGAAAGAACTTACCCTATTTTAGAGGAAGATCTTTAATGAATTAATAATCGGCTAAAAGATTGGAATGGAAACGGATTGAAATGAGCGGTCATTTTTCATAAAGAAGAGATCTCCGCAGAGGCATCCCTGAACAATCTGTGTGCTGGGTTTGTTGTTAATTATTTACCCAAGAAAGATGAGTATGTAAAATATTTAATTTAAATTATTAATGGTAATCAAATCTAACATGGTCAGAGATGTACAAGAAAGATCTCATGCTTCTGAATGTGAAGTAATACATTTGAATGTTAAGAAAATTAGATTAAATTCAGTGTTGATAACTGCAGAATCAAGGAGACTAGGGAAGAATCAGTAAGTATGAGAAAAATAGGCCCTAAATTGTCTAAAAATTGGCTTTTACCACTTAAAAGACCACTCTGGATTCATTGTGAATAATTTAATTTTGTTAATAAATACAGGATAGCACTTGATGCTCTTTCCTTGTTTTAATATGTTAGCAGCCACTTTCTAAGTCAGATGTTGGGATCTTTGATCTATCAGCGAGTTTTTGTCTTTAACTTCTCAAAAAAGGTAGTATGACAGTAATTTAATTTCAATCCTCTTTATTTTAGTATTCTCTTAATAAAGACCATTCTTTTCTTAAAAATTTAAAATACAAGCACAGTTTCTTTCTAAGAGTTTTTCAGTATCTTTATTCTGTGAGAATGGAAAATTCATCTCCTAGTATATGTGTCTATGTGTATACTAGAATGCATAACATACCATCTCACTGATTGTAGTTAAAAAAATATATTTCTTCTAATCATCTCTTGAACTACATGTCATAGATTTAAAATTATTCAGAGCAGACACCTTGGTGAGCATCTTATCCCTCCTTCTAGCTTTTCTATATTGTATATTCCTTAAGTAAGTCAGTTATTGGTAAAGCCTTTCACCTCCACACTTTATACATGTCAAATGAATTTTATTGAATCAAACATTCTCAAAGTTCCCATGAAAATCTGTATGCAATGAAATTAGAAAGAGACCTTTATAAACGAAAAACTAGTACACAGGAGCTGTGCAAGGTTCCAGCAGTCTGGACAACTTCTGCCTCCAGCAAATGCACAGCAGAGACTTTATGAATACTCCTAAAGAAGACAATTAATTGTTGTCTGATTTACTTGTGGGGAAAATTGGTAGTATAGTTCCTGCAGCAGCTATACTCTTTTATTCCTCAGTACTGCACAGTACATACCACAGCCATTACATGGACTTAATAGGAAAGACTGACTAGAGTCATTTGTCAATGACCAGCAATTTTATTATGTTTGCAGTTCATAAAGCAGTATTTTCACAAGGCTATGGCAGCAATGTAGCTCAATGCTGTGGAATGAGAAGAAAAAAAGGAGAAAAAGGAGTGAGAAAAAGGAAGGAAGAAGGGAAGATCATTTGAGAAGCTGTTTCCTTAATTCTGAATACAATTCTTCATTACATTTATGCTTACCACAACTTGTGTACTGAGTGACAAGGTGACCTGTATTTGACAGTGCTGTAAACCACAGAGCAACTGGGGCATGAAGAGGAAGCAGAGAAAAGACAGATCAAAACAAAATTTCTAGCATTTCAGTCCCTGAAATTATTTTTGAGTTGAGGGTTGGACACAAAAACATTGAATAGCTATCAGTCATACTAGTTATGCAAGAAATTATTAATATAGGATCACCAAATCTAGCTTTAAGCAGCCTACTTGCATCTGGCAGAACTTGGCATAAATGGACTATTCCTTCCAGCTGTGATCAGATACTCTTGGTCTCGGCCATGATTCTCTAAATGGACTTTCTTAAACTTCATTGTCATTCACAACTTTGGTTTTTATTTTCAGTGGGACCATGGAAGCCAAGCAAAATTGTATAGTCAGTCAGAATTTATGGGAAAACTAGTTCAACTATTCAACTACTATTTAACACCCACAGAAAAATGGGGTTTGCAGACTTCAGTCTGAAATACATATCATCATTTCCCCCTTATTTGTTTTCCCTTAAAACACTTTCTGGAGGATAAAGCATTTAACAATGCTTATTCCCAAATGCACTTATCCCTGAGTGATGATATTTTTAATTGACATCAGAAACATGCATATTAAAAAACCCAAAGGCTTGCAAACATTTCATATGCTTCCCTGCTTGGTATTACGAAAGTAACCTTTTTCAGAGGTTATAACTAACCTTTGGATGGTATTTTTTGGTCAAAAAAATGAAGGTTGACATTGAAGCTGGTTCTTAAAACATGAAATATTCACAAATTACTTCAGTGCCTTTTTCTTTGTGCTAAAGAACCCCTTTCAAAACATTCTTATTCAGCAACTATCTTCTGCTATGTATTAAACTTTTATATCAGGGTTAAAGTTTTATAAGGTTTAAGGTTATAAAATATTAAGACAAGAGTTGAGCTTGTGATAAGTTCTGTTAAAAAGAGAGCAAGTGTATCTACTGGAAAGGAAAGAAATACACATTTTATTGCATTAGTGCCTTATAGAGATGATTTTTTTATGCCTTTTTTTTTTCCATGCTAAATTTATTTTTGGTAAATGAATGGGGGGGGGGGGGGGAGAGGTGGAAA
>JAWWEU010000001.1:66015889-66029401 GCA_035583155.1 Acropternis orthonyx
TTTACATGTTACATCTGCTGGTTATGATTATTCATGTTTTGCCAACCTGGCCGTTCCCCTTGTTGTTTTTCCCCTCACAATCCCCCATATTGTCTCCTTCACCCTCATGATTTTCCCGCTTCTTGCCCGGTTTTCCTGCTGTTTCCCCGAACCCTGAGATTTCATTGGTTGCTTGCGGAGCCGTTGCCCATTGGCTAGCCGGTTACCCCAATTACAAGCTCCGCCCCCAGTTCTGTCCAATCCCATCTCTGTTACTACCCTTGGTTCTGGAACCTTCCCCTCATACCCCTATATAAACCCTCGCCTTCAATAAACGTTGCCCTTTTGAGCCCACAGTCGCCTTGTGCTTGTGTGGTCACTGGGGTCTCGGTCAACAGTCTCCCGCAGGTGATCTCACTCAAGAACTGTGATTCTGCTTCCCTTGTAATAGAAGAACCTAAAAATGTCTTTTTCTAACACATTACCGAAGTTTCAGTTTCTTTTACCAAAATAAATATTCTGCTTCATACATGAAAATCATCAAAGCAACAAAATAGTAAACATCTGCAGACAATTCAGGTTTCATTCCAGATTAAGTTTTGGAACAAAGTGAATCCCTTCCATGCACAGCTGCTTTCAGATAACTTTTCAGGTCTGTGGATTCTAACCTAGATGTAAATCAAGAATATTGGATAATATAAGACAACTAACATATTTCATTCTTCTGTTTTATTGAATAGAGTGAAACCCTGAAGATTTACAGCTTTCAGTCTTTGGATATGAGCAGATGGTAGGAAGTTAACAAGTTGACCTATCTTAAGATATTACTGTTTCTCAGCTGATATACAATAACTGTCCCTGCAAATGTTCCCAAACTGATGTAGCTATAAAGTAAAATGAAATAAACTGCCATGATGACATTAGAAGTTCACATTCTTGTCAAATTATCATTTTATTTGTTTTGTTTTGTATTTCCTCAGATTTATTCTTTAAGTTAAAAACAACACTATACAGAAATTTATAGTCTATCACAAATTAAACTATTAAGAGTTCTAGCAATCACCAGCAGAAAGTTCATTTTTAAACATTACTTGACTGTCAACATTTTAATTAGAAGTTTAAACTCTGCTATATACAGAAAAAATAAAAATATAATAAAATGAAACAAATAATTCTGTAGGTACCAGAACTACTGAGGCTTGATTCCCTATGCATTTTTATTCTTTGGGTTGGATTAGAACAAGATATTCTGTTATCTCTTCAGAGACATATGTTATTTCACGAATTATTTTAGTGGGGGTATATACACTGCCATTTTCAAATTATAATGTTTTACAAAACTTGAATGAACATAATTGTTCTGGATACTTATCCTAGTAATTTTTTTTTTTTTTTTTCTGGCATTGTTATGGTTTAACCTTAGCCACCAACCAAGCCCCATGCAGCTTCTCACTCACCCCCAGCAGCAGGATCAGGGAGAGAATCAGAAGGGTAAAAAATAAAAAAAACTCATGGGTTGAGATAAAGGCAGATCAATAGGGAAAGTAAAAGCTGCACACACAAGCAAAGAAAAACAAGGAATTAATTCACCACTTCCCATGGGCAGGCAGGTGTTCAGCAATCCCCAGGAGAGCAGGGTCCCATCACATGTAAGAGTGACTTGGGAAGACAAACAGCATCATTCCAAATGCTCCCCCTCTTCCTCCTTCTTGCCCTCACCTTACATACCGAGCATGATGTCATATTCTATGGAATATCGCTTTGGTCAGTTCGGGTCACCATTCTGTATGTGTCCCCTCCCAGCCTCCCATGCATTCCCAACTTCCTCACCAGCATGGCAGTAGGAGGAGCAGACAAGGCCTTGGCTCTGTGTAAACCCTGCCCAGCAATAACAGAAACATCTCTCTATTATCAACCTTGTGTTCAGCACAAATCCAAAACACAGCGCTATACCAGTCACTGTGAAGACAATTAATTCTGCCTCAGCTGGAATCAGCCCAGATGTGATAATCAGAATGTTTGGGATGCAAGAGGTACAACACCAAATTACAGAGATACTATAAAATCTCATCTGAGGGGAAATCAGACTTAAAACACACAAATGTTCAATGGTTGAAGTAGAATGCTCATATACTCTTATTTCATAAAATTATCTTGCCATTTTTAATTCTGTAGTGCATCTTTGGCAAGTTAACAGTGGTACTAGTGACCAAGATTCATCCAACTTGTTGAATGATTGACACTTGCATAGCCAATGGACTGTATAAAGTATTTCTGCTTTCACTTACTTAGCTACTGCACGTACTTTCACCACACAAATAGAAGTCTTGTCTTGTGCATTACATCTTGTCTTGTGCCACATCTTCTTTGTTCAGTTAAGCTGTATTCAAATATTGAATATGTTATGTTGCCTAGATGACTACTGTCCTTTTTTTAGATGTATAAAATTAAATTGGAGAAACTTCTGTTAGTGAACTAACATACCACTGGAAAAACAAGGTTAAAAGAGCTTCATCAAAGCTGACTGCCCACAGTTTTAGCCAAGAAAATTTGAAAAAGTTGATGAATTGTTTTAGACTTGATAATTTAATGCACAAAAGTAATAGTATGAAAAGTTACGGTAGTTTGAAGAGGCTTACTAAAAATCTAGTACTTGTATGCCATTTCTCCTAAATTGTCTAATTACTGTTGTTTTAATCTCAGAAATCAATTTCTAATGCAATGTAGAGACTTAAAATGAAATGCCATTTTAAAAGGTCATAGAGCAGGGACAATACACAGCATGTGCAAAAGGTTTAGCAGACTAATAATACTGCTTTTTTAGCCTCTATTAAGCTTTTAACAAAAACAGTATAAGATTGCTATGGCTCATTTGCTTTTGACACTGTATCTTTCTCAGTAGTTATCAGCAGTAGTGGAAAACAAGATTGAAATAATATGTTGATAGTAAGACTGAGCATATTTCTTCAAAAGGCATGGAATACTCTAAAACTCATCCATCTAAAACTTATCATTTTCTGTTTTCATTCATATTGCAAGTATGTATAAACATAGGAGACCCTAAAAACCAAAAGATTACTGAAGTGAGATAACTATACAAAAGGAAGAACACATGTGCACAAAATAAGTACACAATTTAAAAACATTCATGTGGTGGACAAATTCCCCAAAACAGGATCTGTTATCTCAGAATTAATAGCAAAATACATTTTCATTCTTTCACTACACTTGCAACCATCAAACATTTTGATGGAATTTTGATATTAATAATATTCCGAAGTTGACAATGCAGTCAGAACTTTGATGATTTCATGAACCAGAGTTCAAAAAATACTAAAAAAAAAAAAAAAGTCCTAATCTGCTGAGTTCAACACATTCATATGAATCATTTAGTGCTAGTTTTTGTAATACTCTTCAGCTTTTTAACCATCTAGTTATGATCTATGAAACAAACACTTTTTTTTTTTTTTTTTTTTAACGAGACTGCAGTATTTTTGTTCATAGTCCATGGAGGATGCTTTCAGTACTTTTGAAAATCTTAATAATGAATTTTAAATCAATAACCAGTAGCAGCAGAATCATTCTTTCCCACTATATTTTTACAAAACTGTTTTCCTACAAAATATATTTTCATGAAAAACTCAGGTTCGTCTCTATTTTGTGTACAGAAAAGAAACATCAGATCTTTGACTGACCCTTCCATAGCAAACTGAATTAGAATAGAATGATCAAGTTGCATAGACTGGGATTACTTTTTCCTACTTTTAACCTATTTTTCTTTCCATTAATTTTCAAGCAAGCATAAAGAAATTTCTTACACGGACTCATTAAAAAAGCTTGAAAAACAGATAAAACAAATCAAGTATTGGGAAACAAAGGTTATGGCAAAAATGCACATAACCTTACAAGATTTTCTGAAATACAGTACAGCAAAGACAAGGCATGCAACACATTTACAGAAAGAGTCATCAGGAATACATGGTTTTGAGAGATCATTAACCTTTAAATTAGATCAGCTTTAGACTGAGTTTTGATATTCTGAAACTTGTCTACTGTACATGACAAGAAGCTTGTGCTCATTTGGTGCATTTTTTAACCTACGTTTTTAGACAGAGTTCTGTTCCTGAAGAGAAAAACCTCTACAAAAATGGTAAAGGAGTAAATACAACTGCTGTTTACTCTGAGATGATGCAGGAATTCAATTTCTGACAGAAAGATTGCCTGTTATGGTAACAGCAAAGAAATTAAATTTCACTTGCATGTAAAGGGGAAGTGTATTTATCTGAGCTTTACCAGAGTCTCCTCCAAAGTAGCATTTTTATCAAAAGATAAAAAAGGTAATATAATTATTTGTGAGTTTTTTCCCAGGAAAAACTGAGATAAATAATGAAAAATATTTTTTTAAAAAAGTAAGTACTAATCAGTGAGGAGAGTGAGACCCTTTTACTTGTCATTTCAATATGCTCAAACATGCAGAGATGTTTTATTACATGTTGTGGCCCCGACAGCAAAGTTTGCTACATATAATGAAAACATGACATTTGAAAAAGAGGCAACAACACTTCCAGAAATTAGTACTGTTTCTTGTTTCTCTATCTATGTTTATATACATAGAAACACACAACTGTGCATATGTTGAAATATGAAGACTCCTCACTTTTTAGCATTAAAAAAAAAAAAAAAAAGACAGACATATTGATCTTTTTTCTGCTTAATTCAGGTCATAATTATGCTTTCTTCAAAACTTTTAGTGCACAATATTATCTGCATAAACTAGACAGAGAACCTATCATCTACTTGTAGCAGAATGCACAAACCATCTGTTGGATGGGGTTGTTTTTTCAACTGCTGTTTTCATACTCCAACAGAAAAAGCAAAATAAAATAAAAATCCTGAGGTATAATGAGCTTTTCCTACAACACAGTAATCACAGGTGGCTCTGTTTGGACTACACAAACAGGTAAGAGAGAAAAGCCCCTGAAGAGAGACGTTATTTGACTTCACCTTGCAAAATAACATATGCCTAGATACATCTCTGTTGTAACAGAACACTTAGACTGCAGAAAAGAAAAAGACAAAACAAAAGTTCTTCCAAGTTTAATTTTTGAGATTAATTAATCTTATTATTTTTCAGTTTTCTGTACCTTGAATTTTTTTCACAAAGGAATTAATTTCAACACCAGACCAAAGATTTAAGAAACACCTGTACCAGTTCTTAGTCACCAAAATTTGGAAAGAAACCTTCCAGTGAATTTCTCCTTCTGAAGTAAGCCTCTCAGATTAGAGTTCATAAGATGAGGCACATTTCTTCCTTTCTTAATTGCTCCCTGCCTCTTTTCCCCTACATAATTCCCAAACACTGCTACAAAGGAAACAGGACATTTCAGACAGCAACCTCCTCGATTAGAGGAGGTTTGATTCTGTGAGTTACACTCTTAATGCTGTGTACTCATTCTTAATGAGAAGATTGAGAGCCTAGCACATAAAAAGGTTTTATTTAAACTCTGTTTTAATATTGTTTGAAGCCTGCCATGAAAACAGCATCACCTGCAGTGAAATCAACCTAATAACTTACATGGTGGTGAGAGAGATGGAACTAGAGGTTACTTAGTGCTATTAAAAATCTATACAAAACTACTTTTAAGTCTTTATTTTGTATCTAATTCACTCTCTGGAAGCAATTAATTTCATTCATTGTATTTTCCACAATCTTTTTAAGATAACACAATGAGAAATATGACATAGAGTGGGATAATTGGAGTGGATAATAGTGAAGTTAACAAAAAGGAAGACACTAAATTTCATATAATTAGAAAATTAGAGTTTGATGAACTAAACACACAAGTTTTCATTATGCACTTTAACTTTTTTATGAGTACTGCGAATAAATATATTTTACTATAAAACTTACTTGATGAAGATACAGGGTCGTGCCTTTAAGGACTCAGATTCAGAATAGCTAGTTTCAGTTTATAAGTTTCCCCAAGTAATTCAGTTATTTTCACTTCAGTGTTCTGTCTTAAAAAAACAAACAAACAAAAAAACCACACCAGAAACAAAACCCCCGCAAATAATAGTACTGGTGTTTACTTTAAATTACCACAATTTCTTTAATGCTAAGCTTTTTAAGATAGGACTATGTGCATTATGTTGAATGCCTAACATGATGGGGACTGCTTTTGGTTATGCATAGTCATGAGATTTGGCACACCTCAGTACTCCAATGGAAGAGGAATTCAAAAGATGAAGCCATAAAATGTAAAGAGAGTATGTACTTCAATTCTAACAGACATATTCAAAGATTGTTGTAAAAATGGAATGATAACAAAAAACTTGTAGTTTCCATATGAAAGGTTAGATTTTTTTTTTTTTTTTTTAAATCTTTGTCACCATGTGCATAGGCAACCTTTTCATAGAAAGATACTGACTGACAGTTTGTGAGAAATTATTTGATGTGCTTCTTTCTTCAAGGAAAAAGTACTGTCATGCTTCAACATGTTATAGTTGACAGATGTTTGTCTAGCTTATTCTTATAATCCCAGATATCAAATAGTCCATGCCACACCCAGGAAATCTGTTTCTGTACATCAGTATTTGTTAAATAAAACAAAGTTTCTCTCCTATGACAATCTTTTCTTGGTACAACATTTTTTTCTAAAATGACAGTGATTTTTTTTACCTGGAATTTCTTCAAACAATCCATACATTTCTTGATTGTCCTGGACAATACAGTGAAGTTGAGGCTCTACCAACACTAATGAGAGAATAGAAATTTTGTTTTGTAGGCTGTGTACCTGTTCATCTATTCCTATGATTAAATTTTAGTAGCAGTACAGAATAGTTGATTCATATTTTACTTGCTTTGTACTAAGCGCAACACTTCTGCAGAATGCTATCTAGACATTGGATCCTACTTGATATCTCTGCTGATTATTCTTGTGACAGGATAGCAAGCTGCATAATTTCATATTAATTTTTCCACAGGATGTCTTTTTCCCCCCCCCAAATTATTATGCATTCTTATTCTCTCCTGTAACATATGGGTGAATTATCTAAGACTTTTTTCATCTTTATTTTTAAGAAGCATATGCTTTATTTCATTATTTAGTCCTTATTGACTAGAATGAAAATACTGGGCACAAAAGAAACATATGAAGAATTCCAACTGATACAATTACTGTTCTTAATTTTGCATGTGAATGAGGCTTTCCTCTTCAATCCTTTTCATAGCAGTCTTTTCATAAATTCCATTTCCATCCCATATGAACAGCATACAGAAGCATTTGCTTTCATGAACATTTCAATCCTCTCAACAACTATCATATCTTCATACAGAAGTCATTAATCTTCTAAATTAAAATAACAGCATGAAGATATACAAAAACTTAATTCAGGAGGATTAATTATCATCAAATAAGTTGGTGAAGGCATTGTTAATTAACAAACAATTATTTATTGAAGATTTTTCTATTAAAAAAATCTTCTGAATTGTGGCAGTAGTTTGAAATCCTCGTTGTCTATTAACAGAAGACTAAAAATGTTTAAAAAAAAAATTGCTCCCACTAACTGAAAATATTGAGTTGTTTATTTCAAATTGTTTACCTTCCCTCTCCCCTTCTTTCTCCTCTCTCCTTTATTTTCAGTCTCATATATTTTATAGTTATGCTTACTATTGTTACTTACGAGCAGAGGTGGTACTTCTTTTGGGGTATTTTTATTCTAAACTTCAGATAACTGTTAAAAACACAGGTTATCTTTGTGGACAAGTTAATAGTAAAAATCATGACAAAGCAGCTGACAGAAGAGAATCCAGCTTGCATAATAGAGCCACCAGACATTACACACAGAAGGCTTTCATTTAGCATGATGATTAGTCCTATAAAATTCTACAATATAAATGACTTTACAAAAATAATCTTTCAGACATTCACAAATTATCATAATTTGATTGCATGAATAAAAATATCACAATGGATGTGGAGATTAGTAGTGAATGTATGTATACTAATATTACAGATTAAAATTTAGAGAAATAACAAGGAATATGAGAAAAACTGGTGAACCAGATCAGCCTGAAAGCTGATTAGTGTGCACCTGCCTGGTCTAGCACATAAAAAGAACCTACATCTCCGCAGGCAGTCACAAGTATATCTAAGAACAGAAAGCTGAGTATCTGAAGCGCCATATATTCCTCCAAATACAGATGCAATGCTCTTGATCTGAAAGAACTTCTTCATTGCTAGAATGTAAGATACTCTGTTACACTATAGTTTCAACAAAATCACACAGCACAAGACTGTACATTAGGTATGCATCCTGTATTTTCTCTCTTGACAGAATTCTACACTTTTTTTACAGGTATGAATACCTTACACCATTGAAGAATCACTAGAAAGATTAAGAGCCCAAATAGGAGTCAGTCCTAGGACTACATTCTGCAAAGATGGTGTGTGATTATACCCATTCAGATGAAAGTATCTGTTATGATCCTTTATTTGATTTGGTTTTGTGTTCTTTTATGAGTTTTGCACAAAGCAACACTAAATAGCATCAAAGAGGTACCAAGGTCAAAACCATGCTGCTTTTTCCATATGGTTAGAGTGGGAGGAGTGATAGAAACTCATGACAGGCAAATACAAGTGTTACAAAAGGCTGAATATTTTAATGCTGATAAGACATAGTAAACCAGAAAACTTGACTGATACACTTTAAAAAAAAAAAAAAAAAGAATGAATGGCAGGTGATGCGTTCCATGAATTAAGCCCTGCAGAAACTTTAGATATAGCTGAAATATATTTTTGGTAAAGTTTAGGTTTAGGGATTTTGGAGATCTTTTTTAGTTCAGGGATAGGATAACTAGGGATAACTACATAGTTAATTATCTTTCTATGGAAGTTGCAGCAGTTCTCAACTTTTTAAAGGATAAACTTCCATTCTAAAATTTTTAATAATATCTAGTTATTTCCTAGTGTAACAAATTTATTTTAGGTCATCAGTCCTGTATTCCAAAAAATCCTTCAAACACCAGGAAATTTATGTATTATGATATTCTGCCAAAACATCATAGCATAATATTTAAGGAGCAGTTTTCACCTAAGAAATACAAGCTTGAGATATAAAAGGAAAGAGCAAACTCTTAGGCCACTTGCAACAGGGTATAAAAAAATATGAGTCACAAGGATAAGAAGTAGCTGCTAGAAAGCAATGACCATGCGTTAAGAATATGTTAACCTATATGTATCAGCACCATTCTTATGAATTTAACAGATTCCAACAATATGCTCTATTTTTTTTGCTATGTATAATATTTAAATGAACTTCATTGATCACAAAAATATTATAGAGGAATCAACCCTAGTCTAGTTATTAATAACTGCAGAGAAATCTAAAGATTAAAAGTATGTGTGCAAAAATATATAAATTATACATATATGTGCACTTTCAATGTATGTATATATTATGATGTTTATATAAAGACAGAAATGCAGACGATAAATCTTTCTTTGTGCACCTATAGACCTATATATGTCCTTATTATCGTTATTCCACAATCGGTGTTATCAAGATAAAAAAATTACATTCAAGCCAACAGTATTTCTCGAGGCTTACATAGAAAGATTCAGCATCAATTGGATTTCCCAAAGATCCCTATTTTTCTTTCTACTTGCTTTCACTTTTACTATGAAAAGAATGAACAGCATTACCCTTTTCTAATG
The DNA here is from genome assembly GCA_035583155.1 of Acropternis orthonyx. NCBI lineage: Eukaryota > Metazoa > Chordata > Aves > Passeriformes > Rhinocryptidae > Acropternis > Acropternis orthonyx. Next base: position 66,025,585 of record JAWWEU010000001.1, read on the forward strand.
CTCTTTGATGTTACTCTTAAAAAAACCATAGTTTTAGAAGTATTTTACTGATTCAATAACTGTGCAACTGATATTTTCATTGTCCAATCTCTTCTTAATGTTGAAATTTTCAGAAATATTCTTGCAAACCAGCACAAATATTTTTGAAAATAAATCCAAAGGAAAAAAAGCCATTGTTTTTGTCAATGTTTAAAGTACATGGATAACACCAAGCAAAAACCCTTTCAAGTCTTGTTTTCTAGTGCATTTAATGGGTCCATGTTTTGGAGCAGAATCCATGCTTTTATTGAGGTGAGAGATACAATCTTTATTAACACTATGAAAATGTACCAAGGTTCATTTAATGACATCCTTTTATTCTACCCTTTTAAAACAGTTTTAATTTTCAATGTAGACTTCAAATGATATTCATTTCCTCAAATTTAATAGAATATTAAACATTTAAATTGAACATTTAAACCTGAACTAGCCACTTTAAACACTGTTACACTCAATAAAGAGAAACAGGCACGTCTGGAAGATAATTCGCCTTATTCTAAAATGTGCATTTAAGAAAGAGAGGAGGTAAGATAAATCCCCATCACGGACTGAATAAATTACTCAAAGTGTCTTGCTGATCCATTAAATATAGCAAATAGTACCATCAATGTGGCAGAAGCTCATGAAACAGATCAGAGAACAAAGTAAAACTGGGACCTGAGGTGATTTTATTTAAACTGACAAAGGAACTAGAGGAAGGTGTAAATGATACTGAAATTCAAAGATTAGGAAATAGAAGCAGAAGAATGAGAGGTCCAAGAAGCTGTTAATGAACTAGGGGGAATCTGACTTTATTTTTGGAAGTATCTAGGACAAGATATAGGAAAGAATGGACACTAAGTAACCTGGTGAGTAAATCAACAAGGCAGATGGTAAGAGAAGTCAGTAAAGTCAAGTAATGCTGTCTGGGTAAGGAACCAGGGATTTGAATAAAGCAGTCAGGTAAATCCTTTGAGACTGTAAAAAGGAGAAAAAAAGCTATAATAAGATCCAGAAGGAGAACACATAATCCACACAAAAATAATGTAAAGAGGATGCAACAAAAGAAGTAAGTTTGGGAGCACTAGGAAGAAAAGTCTTTGCTTGTCACTAGAATCCTAAATGCAGCAGAAGAGACTGAAGATTTGCCATCCCTTCAACTGCTGAATTCTTCAATCCTTCTGCAGAGACAGCATTCAATCACCATTGTAATTATACACATAAAAATTAAGAACTTCCTTTTGCTGTCAATTATTCTATCAGTTCAAGTGACAAAGGGGTACACAGTGAATCCTCAAGTTTCAGTCCTGCAACGAAGTGGTGGCAAAAGAACATGAAGTTACTTGTGTGTTCTTTTGTTTAAAAAAAACAAACCAAAACACACAAAAAAACCCGCCACACCAAAACCAAACCAAACCAACAAACAAGCTGCTAAACAGCCAGCTTTAGAAACACTGTTCTAGAAGTAGCAAAGCCAGACTTTACAGTTAGGAAATTCTAGACTTACATTTTCCTTGTAACTTACTCAATTCCATCCACATATATATACAGTGTTTAACTATGTAACCTTTGCACTATTTTTATCACCAGATTCTTTTGCATCCCATGCACGGAATACAGATCCTCAGAGAATGAATAAGAACTCCAGAGGAGAAAAGGTGTGTGGTCTGTGTTGTGTAGGAACAGACCTCTTTTGTTGTGAAAGGTAAGAGTCTAAAGGCATAGAAGTTATATAACCATTTTTAAAAGTTCCATAATCAAGCTGAAAAACAAACAAATTATTCTCTTCTGATTCCATAACCTAGAAATGCAAAGTTGTATGATCTACATTCCACCTCAAGCATTAAACTACATTCTTAACAAAGCCTTCTATATGAGACAGCGAAGTCAATGGAAAATGTAAGCAGCTCTAAATTTTACTTCTTTAGTACCTAATTTTAGGATCTGGCTATCACAGCTGAACCCATGGTTCCAATTTGGATAGCACCTCAGAAAGTCCACAGCCATGATTGTTAGTGAAAATACTTAAAGGTGTGAGAGCTCACAGGATAGACTAAGACATAGGAAGGTGTCTTAATTCCCCTTCTTTTTTAAGATCACATACCAAGATCAAATCCATAAGTGAGAAGACCCATTTATTTACAAGTCAGAGACCAGAATCATCTCTTGAGTCTAGATATATGTACAACAGTACATCAAGTACTTAAGTTTGACAATTTTTAGCTACATTTTCTGAAATGATCAAAATATTTTCTAATTAAATTAGAAAGCTGCAGTGAGATTATTACTTGTTCTGACAGGTTTAAAATTCATAACTTTCTATAGCAGTATGCTAACCACAAGGTTGTAGGTTGCTAGGAGAAAAGAAGGAAGACTTGAAAGTGGTAAAGAATAATGGGCAAAAAGCATCAAAATGCAGCATTTGCAGGCTCAGAACAGAAAAATATAAAAGAACTGCATATACAAAAGCTATGATACTATAGTTTAAACATGCACATTTTTATGTGCATGATTCTGCCCTGATTGTTTTTAGTACTTCTTACCAAATTATGATTTAATTTAAATAAATAATTTTTACCATGGAGACTTGTAAACTAAATCTCTCTGTTAATGTTTGAATTAAAAAATCATGCTATCACTTACTAACCTTTTGGATTCCCATTAATACTGAATTTTTTACTTCCTGGTGACAAACTCAACAGAAACAGTGTAAAATGCTTTCGTCATGACTTTTTCTAGTGAAGCAAGATTTGAGTGTGAAACTCTGCTGTGTGAGCAGGGCACAGTAGTCAGTCCTTTCAATTCTTACTTTACAGTACACTATTAGACAGTATCTAATGCTGGAAGGATTTGGCATCTTCTTCCAGAAGCTGCATTTTCAAATTCTTTTATGTTTTATGAAAGACTTTTGCATCGTCGGTGCTTGCTTTACATGAGTTAGGCATATCTAGCATATCCTTCTTGGAGCTGTCTCTTGAACAAAATGTTAATTGAATCCCATGATCCTCATTCCTCTTGCACACAACCAGAGGAGTTTGGGACTGGTTTGTAGGGTTCATCACTTATGGGTGCAATTGACAACACAGAACGTAGTAGGAGAAAAATGCTATATGTTCTGAAACCAGTCAATTCAATTGTTTTTTAATTTTATCTCTCTTTCTGGTTTACCCTTCCATTGTAAAATGGGACTGCTGTAAGATAAACCTGGTACCAGTCTGTCAGTTACACATACTGAGTGTAGTGGTGAACAGTGCTCAGGGCTCCTGAGTAATTATATCTTTGCAGGATTTGGACAGTGTAACAAGTAAAACATGCTACCATTCACTGAGGAAGGAGGGATTAAAATACTGATTCTTTGCTTATTAAGTGAATATGACTCATGTTCAGGGTTGATTAACATGTCACAGAAAAAAAGCTATTGAGATCACATAAAATCTCCATTATAAAATAAGGGGAGCTTACTTACATAGCAAATTTTCATACTGGTATTTTCCAAGCACTTTGGAGGTGATTTATAAATCCTATTTATAAACTCATTTTATAGAATTTTTTTTCTAACACCTTTGTCTTAGGAAATGAAGATCAAGACAGAACCAGCAGCTACTGACAAATTTGTGATTCCAGCTCTAAGCAATTTGATATGAATTTTTCAAGCAATTAAACAGTGTTTTAACACTAACTGTTAACTGTAAAACATTGGTTTGGGTTTTACAGATACAATATGGAGCATAGAACAATTAGGTAAGTACTATAATGTGAATGGTCTAATCCTTCACTCTTCTGAATGCCATGGGACTAT
>JAWWEU010000001.1:66029501-66058538 GCA_035583155.1 Acropternis orthonyx
GCTCTAAGCAATTTGATATGAATTTTTCAAGCAATTAAACAGTGTTTTAACACTAACTGTTAACTGTAAAACATTGGAGCATAGAACAATTAGGTAAGTACTATAATGTGAATGGTCTAATCCTTCACTCTTCTGAATGCCATGGGACTATCCACATAACCTTACTTATGCATGTATGTACCTGCACAATTGACATGACAGGATGTTCTCTAGAAGCATGCAAAAACCCAAACCAATAAAGTAGAATGTGTTTATTATTACCCAGCCACAATCTCTCATTAAATAAATCCCACAATATCTAATGGAATATTAAAATTAAGATTTCAAGGTCATTTAACTTACATGTGAAAACAGTAACTAAAAATGCACAAAAAAACAAAACTAGGAATTCTATATATGATATGAGTTGAAAAAAGGATTCCAGAACAGAATTCAAGCTGAGAGGGGCAACTGGGGAAAATAAATCAAAATAAAAACAGACAAACAAAAAAGAAACAATAAAGAAAAAGAAAAAAGAAACAAACCCCAAACCAAACAAAAAAAAAAAAAATCAAAACCAACCGAAAACCCAAACAAACAACCCAAACCAAAAGAAAACAAAACTGATCAAAACTCTTTTCGGGATACAGGGATATCAAGATCCCAAGTAGACACTAATAGAAAAAAAAACAAAAAGCAATTTTCACTTGTACATACATATCAGTAGTAGAGATAGCAAAAAAATTGTTAAGCCTAAGCACAGAACCAAAGCCAATTTGTCAACCTGCTCCTCATGTTATGTCCTATGACTGGGAACCTAGCTAATACTGCCCAGAGACCTCCTGTTGCCAGCATTTGAAATAATGTCTACATGGTTTATATTGGAACATATCCAAATGTTGAATTCTCACCATTTGCACATAACAAAAATATTGTTTTCCAAATAGTCCAAAAATATTAAAGTAGTTGTTAAATACATGCAGGACAAAATACTATGTTACCAATTTGACACTCTCTGTACCAAAAACTCAGGTATATTATTAAAGGCTTGGTGGAAGTCCCACATATTCATCTGTTTATGTATTTGATAGTATCTGTCATTCAGGACTGCACAGTAGTTTACATATGGTACAGTCACAGTGAAATAAAGAAGTTGGCACCACGGATAAAAAGGCAAATCTCTACAGAAGGAGTGAGACTTAACCGGCCAGAGCATTAGAACATTGTTGGATCACTTTCAAGGACAGCACTGCCATTTTTGCAGCACTTGTCATAGCATTCAAAGTTCATACAGGTAAACAAAAGGTTCTTTGATGGAGAAAAAGACAAGCGAGTCTTAGACTCTAAAATTACCTTAAACATCTTCATATCTCAAAAGGAGGCATTTTAATTAATAATAAAATCGTGTCTCCTGCCTTAGTTATTTTAAATCTGAACAAATTTTAGCAAGCTCCTTCAAAAGGACTAGGAGCTACTGATGACTAGATGTGTCATTTCAGTAGCAATGAATGAAGAACATGGAATAAATGGATTATTAAAATCAAGAGCATCAAGAGCAGTAATCAGATACATATTGTCACAGAGTACATACATTCTAGCAAGTCAACTCTTATGGACAAATTAAGTAGTGCCATTACAACTCCATAAGCTTCTGCCAGTGTGCAGATCCCTACAGATACTCAAATCACACACCTGATAAAAAGTCCATAGAAAGAAATTATATCTGTACTAGGTTTTAACCTTTTCAGTTCAAAAACCTTGAAGAGATAATTTTAGGGTTGGTTTTTACCTGTCTTTATAGTGTACCTTGATAACAATTTGTATTGGTTCCTAGGATAAACTTTCAATGTTCATAAAACTTCAGCATTGCTTTTTCTTTAAAAATGTACTCTAAGTAACTTACCACCTATTCCATGTGTTTAAATTATATTGCTCCTAAGAAATGAACTTTGCTAACTGCCAAAACAATAAAGAGATTCAAGGGGAGAATATATGGCTTAGGGCTTTTTGAAAAAGCTTAAAATAATCAAAATTTATACACACATGTACGTTTATCTACAGACGAACTAATCCAAACATATGCACAGTACTGTCTCTTCATCTAATAAAATATTTAATACTATATGCTTCACTTCCAATATGAAGAACACAAATAATTTTTTTTTTCACTTCTATTTGGAAACAGAACTGCACATTTCTTTCCATAGGAAAGAAAAAAAGACAAGGGAAATGAAATAATTTTAACTATGGGGAGGTGAGGGCAAGTAGAGTTAAAGCAGTGAATCATTTTACCCTCAGGACTATCTGAATCAGAGTGTTTCTGACAGCTCTGTGTTAGATACGTTTCCTTCTTCTAATGATTTTAATTTCTTTTTCGGCTGGGGGCGAGGAGGGCAGGGATTGACAAAGAAAAGCAATTCAACATTAACAGATTCGTATTAAACACAAAAATCTGGACGTGTCTTGCTTGTTCTTACATCTTCTCAGGTGTCACTCGGTTGATCACTCGTAAAACTACTATTCTTATTTTCCTTTGAGGTAAGCTGTAACACGATTTTGCCACTGAGTTCGAGAAAAGCGGACGTTTTTACTTCTGAGCTTCCATCTGGCAGCCCAACACTCTCAACACCACCTCCCCGCTGGCGTTTTAATGAACTTCTGAGAAAGTTGGGTAGCGCCGATGCGCAGCGCGGAGGGCCGGCTTTCCGAGGCGCCTGTGCTCGGGCCAGCCCCGCGGGAAGGGCAGCCGGGACAGGGGCGGATGCGAGGACAGGGGCACCTCAGGGGCAGTCGCAGCCCAGGGGTTCCATTTCCATCCCTGGACCGCGGCACCCTGACCAAGAGGCTGGCCGTTCCCTCCCGGGAACCTCGGGCTGCCCCCGAGCCGCCCTTCCCTCGCCGCGGGGCGCCCCTCCGCCCCTAAACCCTGCCAGGTCAGATGGAGGGACCCTTCCGCCCCCAGAGCTCCCCCCACCCTCACGCAACAGCCCCGGCACCCCGGCCCGGCCGCGCCCCCGCACCGTCGCTGCCCCCGCGGCCGCGATCCCGCCCCAGGGCGGGGGCGATGCCCCCCTCGGGGGCCGCGCAGGTGCCGCCGGAGCCCAGCGCTCCCTACCTGTGCCCGCATCCGTCACCTGTTGCCCGGCCGCCTCCATCCGCGCAGCCCCCCGGCGCCTCCCCGCGCTCCGGCGGTGCCAGGGGCTTCTCGGGCTCGCAGGCCACCTCCATCCCGCCGGGCACCGCCTCCGCCTCCTCCTCCTCCTCCAGGGACTCCACGTAGAAGACGGTGCGGGGCGGCGGCGGTCCCGGCCCGTGCCCCGTGGCCGGGCGGCCGCCGGCAGGCAGCAGCGTCCCGTTGGGCGGGCTGGCCGTGGTGGCCGCCGAGGAGGAGGCGGAGGAGGCGGATTTCTTCCAGAAGACGCCGTTGCCTCTCTCCTGGCTCTTGAGCAAGCGGCTCTGGCTCGGTCCCCAGTGCTCGAAGCTGCTGTCGGGCGGCAGGCAGCCGCCCCCCGCCGGGCCGCCCGCCGGCGAGGGGTGACTGAACAGTTTCCAGCGGAGGCGCAGGATGTGCTTCACGTCGAAGTCTTTCCTGCCGGAGCCGGACATGGTGCCGCGGCGGGCGGGGGACGGGCACGGGCTGAGGCGGGACTCACGGCGGCCAGGCAGGGCCAGGCAGGGCCAGGCGGCGGCGGCGGTGGCGGCGGCAGCAGCGGCGGTGGTTCCTCCGGGCAGCGCTGCGCTTGTAGGGCGAGGGGTGGCAGCCGCCGGGAGGAGAGAGATACGCGCACACACCAGTGCAGAGAGGGAGGATGGATGGGTGGATGGGTGGATGGATGGAGGGATGCTCAGAGTCTAGAGGAGGCAGAGATACCCAGCAGGGAAGGGAGAAAGAGAGAGGGAGAGATGTCCAGAGCTGACGAGAATTGCACGGTGATCAGTGGAAAGGGGAGGAGAGAAAGGCAGAGATGAGAGACACCTCTCAGGGGAGACGGGCACTTGCGAGGGAAGCGCGGGTGAGGGAGGCTGCGACAAGGCTCTGGTCTGATAAACGGGGGAGCGAGCTACCGCCCGGAGAGGAGCGGCGGCGGCGGCAGCAACAGCGGCAGGCAGCTGGCACTCCGTCAGCCTCTTAAAGCTCCGTGACCGAGTGCAGCCAGAGAGGAAAAAGTCACTGGAAAGCCTCTTTCCACCTCCCACCTTCCCATCCCATTTTTCCGGGGAGTCCCATGCCTGCCGTTATCTGGGATGGCAAAGGCTGAGAGCTGGCACAGAGAGAAACCGCGGCTCCTTTATATACACTGTACGTAGGAGGGAAGAAAAAAAAAATCCCGCCCGTGAGGCTGTCAAGGTTCTCAGTATACAATTTTCTGTCTATCTCGGCGCCTTTCCCCAAGCCGCCCCCTCCCCTGCGTGTGACGCAGATGTGCTCTGGGGCCGTCAGTGTGAAGAGACAGTCGGAAGATGAGATACTTCATGCTTCCTCGTGCAAGTAAGTCGGCAAGTCACCAGCTATCCCTCACAGAGTTCTCATCCCCTCTCCGGTGCAGGTCTCCGCACCTTGGTATTTTGGTTCTAAGACCACTGTGTATGAGTGGGAGCAAAATAAAGTGAAACAACAATGCATCAGCAGAGTAAACACAAAAATGTGAATCGTGGGAGTACAGACTTAATAGAGTGCATGCAGACTGGATGAGGTTACAGGTTAACGATTTTTTCTGCAGGCTCCATTCATCAGCCTGTGGGCTCAGTGTTCCTGTACCAGTAGAAAACATTGGCTAGAGGGACAGTGTATCAAACAGAAATAGCAGTACGCAGCTGTTTCTTACCTTTTATATCCGCTCCTAATGCAGTCTGACAGTGCTAAACCCAAGGGAGGTTCCTTTCACAACAGAAGAGATCTGCTTAGGAACATCTGCCCACTTGGGAGGGGTGTCACAGAGTACACTGCATCTGGGACATAATTACAGAATTGAAAGCTTTATGGTGAAACGTAGGGGAGGGATATGGCGGCAAAACTACATACCTGCTAGCTCACAAATCCCCATGCATGAAAAGTTGGCTGCAATAAGATGATACACAGAATACCTGAAATTCACCTGTACCTTAGGAAATAATATTTTAGAAGAAGATTAATCACCAGGAAAATTACGAAAAGGGAAAAAGACTGTATTTTCCCCCAGTGACCTTTGCATTGGCCAGCTTTACCCATGCACTCCTTAGTTATCACACGTTTGTTAGCGCTGTGAAATCAAGAAACAAGGCTGAAGGAATTACTTCCCTCAAGCTGGAATTGTTTATCTCCTCATTTAAAATATCATAGCTTGAAAATTCCTCCAGAGAAACACAAAAATCAAACATTAATTAACAATTTTATTACTGTTATATTTACTTTATGACTGAAATATTTTACTGTTTTGTTTAGTTTATCTGAAGTAGTGCTTCTGAGTATAAACCAATATTAAAGTTTGTGTTTAACGTTAATAAAGTTCTGGGTTTAACAGTACAAGAAATCAAGGCACCAAATCCTACTTTCAAAGGAAGAAAAATCGCCACTGTGCATTTTAAATATTGATTTATGCCACAACAGCTGGACTGAAAACTCTCTGGTGTCTCAACTTTGCTCTCAGTATTCAGTGATAAAAAAAAAAAAAGAAAAAAAACATTCTAAAGCAAACAGAAGAGACAGCTCTTTTTTATCCAGGAACTGATCTGAGTATGTGCTGCTTAGGAGAGCAGCAGGAAGAAAAGCCAAAAAATCTTCATCTAGGATAGTACAGCTGAAACTTCCATCATTTCTGAGACTCTAGAAATGCATCTCTCTTGATATATATGAAATCATCTGTAGTGAATACTGGCTACTTAATGTCTAGTTACAAGCTTTAAAATATGTGGATATATACATACAATTTTAATCAGTGAATATATAGACTGCATGCTATGTCTTCTGCATTTAATACCTTCTAACTGATTAGGACAATTCAGATATATAATGAGGAGAATTGCATCATTGCCTTGCCATATTATAAATCTTAGTAACTTTAATGTCTGCATTAATATTTAAATTGATCATTTGATGTGAGCAGTTGGTAGGTTAGATACTCTACTTCAGCTGCATAGATAAATATTGCAAAAAAATATATTTTCTAAATACACTTCAGAGGTCACTCAGTAAAGATATATATAACAGTACAACCCAAGAAAGTTATTCAGGTTTTTATCACCATTACATCCAATGCAAACTATCAAACAATTAAATGCAAGAAAGGTAAAAAATACTTTAGGTTATTTGTTATTCATGTTTTTATTTCAGTTATGTCAGTAACTGAAATAAAGTTTTGGATTTATTTTTTTTTTTAATAATTAAAATCTCAGCTCTTCAATATATCATATATAGGCATTGACATACATTTGAACATTATTTGATTCTTTCATATTTGAATACATAAGTATTTTTTGCAGTAAGAGATGCATTCATTTGGTATGTGTATCTGATTTTTCCTGCATGAAGATGTATGAACACTTGAGTATCATAAAATGGCATCTGGAGAACTGCCTTGATTATCTTAGTTCATATCACACTCACAGTTATTTTGTCAATGTGCAGTAAACAAGAGCTACCCTAAAAAAAGCTACACTGAAGTAGTCATTGTCGGTATATATAGTTAATTAATAAATTGGTTTCCTGAGCTTGAAGTAAAAGAGTTAAACAGTTTGATTTAGTTAAGCTTTCACAGTTTCTTGTCTTCATATTTCCCTGTGAACGCTTTTGACATATGCCAGTGAGGCAAAGAACTTATCACATGACAAGAAGAATACAAAATGTCTTTGAGTTTCAGTTGAAACTTCGTGTATATAAACAGATTAACTTAACTCTGTAGATTGTCTAGACTTGCTTCTCAGTCCAGGAGAAGAAAAAGTGGTTTTCTACTGGAACTCTAGGGACCTTTTCTCATAGGAATTACAATAAAATAGGTAGTTTACTAGTCGAATATGTCTTAATCTACTCATATGGGTTGATGTAAACATAGGAATAGAACTATGAAATTTCAAGTGTCTTTTAAGTTGTCAAAGGGAAACACTTTGTTGTCTAACAGCCTTCCATGTATACCTTATAAACTCCATGAAGTATAGCCAAAAAAATAATAATAATAATGAGTAAACTTTCTCACATCAGTTGATTGCACACTGTGTATCACACTGTATTTTTGTTTATTAAACAGCATGTTTCTGAACTTCCTTACCTGATGTAGTTTCCAAGGATTATTCATTGCCACTCAAATCTTGAATAACTTTACAGACTTTGAAAGTATTCATGGCTCTTTTTTCTTCATTTATTAGTCAGTCAAACAGATGAAAGTTGTTAGTCTTTATGTCCCTGTTATGAGTCAGATTCCTGACACTTTCTCTTTGTGTTTTTGTCTTTCTAATGCTCTTCAAATGAAATAAATTCACACAGTCATGTCCCTAAGGAAGTCTCCTGCTCATGTTTTGTAGGAAAAATGGCCTAGGGATATATATCCTATTAATAAATCTTCCAAGTAGTAAAGAGCGCTTCCAAAGAGAAGAACCTTGAAGTACGTATCCAAACAAGTCAGATTTTATTAACCCTCTTTATTCCTCTTTTCCATTGCAAAACTTTGGAGTACTGTTTGTCTTTAGGCAGAGGTTTTACATCAAGCTGTTTACATGTTGTACCCCAGGGAGAACTGGTGGATCAGGACTAAAGTTAGGTTGTAGTTGCAGTTATTGATGGATAAAACAAGCAACAGAGGAACGATCATGCAAAGAAACCGCTTAGGATTATGAGTGATCCTAGTCTATTTGAGTCTACGCATTACATAAAGTCAGAAGATACACAGCGAGTCTAAGGGTGATGAGCATACATGTTTACTGTGGAATGATAGTTATTATTGAGGTGGGACATACCTGTCAGCAAATTAAAAGAATGAGGGATAATTTTATCCTGTCATGTATTTTTAATCCAGAAGACACTAAATTTGGATGAGAGCAAGCACACAAAAAATGAGAGAGCACTGTGCTTTGGATAAGGATGGTACTAGAATGAATGGTTTTAAAATTATTTTAAAACAATTCTCACTTGAATGCAGGAATTCTTGCATGAATGAATGAACATGCACTTCAGCTATAAAGATGCTTATTTTGTGGGTCGTTAATTATACATTCAGAAGCTAGAATCAGAGTGTTAAAAAATGCTGTGAAACAGCACTACACAATAATTAGCTAAAGAAAGTAGAGAAAGAAATTAATGGGACTGGACATCCATTGACACACAAGCTTAGTGCAAAAAGTGTGCTAAATGATAAGTAATTAATACTTTAGATTATTCTTTAAACTTCTAGTATGTACAAAGCTTCTGAACAAGTTTTATGACATATATATTCAGAGTCTGTTTTGACAAATAAACTGAGGAACACTGGGAATAGATGGTAGTAGGGGGAAATTTAACAGCTACATTGTTTATAATGTATACCTATAGTGCTGTGGCATTGCTGTGAGTCAGTGAGTTCCAACTTGTTGAGTGGATTTCCTTCCCATAATAACATATTTAAAATACTATTTATATGCCTACCCTTATTGACTGTGATTATTTTCTAATGGCAAGAAAGGAATAACAAAACCAGACAAACAGTAAATTGGAGCCGATTCACTTGTCAGTGCTTCTGCATGGTTTTTTGTAGCAAGTTTTCAACTGACATTGAATTTTTGAGAATGATTTTGCCTTTGAAAAGTTAAAAGGTTAATTGATGTTCCTTCTCAAAATTAAAAGTGAGCTAGCACAGCACAGGCTAGATTTCTGAAAATGCCGTGACGTAACCAGCTACATTTATTTAAGGTGATAACAAAAATTACTTCTCCATAGTTGTTGTTGAGTGCCTTATTAGTAATGCGGGATAAAGTAATGATATATGAATTGCTGCTAAAGATGATCTGAACAGATGCATTTTACTCTGCACTGCAGGAGCCTAGAAGAGAACAGTCACTTTTATTAGCTTGAGGGACAGTCATTTCTTAATCCATTCCATTATGATCACAACCAGTTGTATAAATACACCCTAAAGCAGCTTTTAAATGGTCAGAGAATTTCTCTTAAGAAGTGTAAATGCTATGTGATTTGTCATGGATAAAGAGTCACAAGTAAACTAAGGTTGGGGAATATGTCCAGCACACAGCTGGATAAACACACCATATGGTGGGTGTGCAATTGGCTCATGGGTCAAGCACAGAGGGTAACAGTGAATGGGGTAACTTCAGACTGGTGACCTGTCACTAGTGGGGTTCCACAGGGCTCCATCTTGGCCCTGTGCTCTTCAACATCTTCATCAATTACTTGGACACAGGATGGAATGGATACTGAGCAAATTTGCAGATGACACAAAACTGGGAGGAGTTGTTGACTCCCTCAAGGGCAGTGAGGCTCTGCAGAGAGACCTCAACGAATTAGAGGTGGGCAATCACCAGCCGTATGAAATTCAGAAAGGGAAAGTGCCAGACTCTGCACCTGGAATGGGGCAACCCTGGATGTTCGTACAGACTGGGGAATGAGATGCTGGAAAGCAGTGCCATGGAAAGGGACCTGGGGGTCCTGGTCGATGGCAAGTTAAATCTGAGTCAGCAGTGCTGTGGCAGCCAGGAGGGCCATCGGTGTCCTGGGGTGCATCAGGCACACAGCATCACCAGCCAGGCGAGGGAGGGGATTGTCCCACTCTGCTCTGCACTGGGGTGGCCTCACCTTGAATATTGTGTGCGGTTTTGGCCATCCCAGTATAAGAAAGGCATTAAGCTATTAGAGAGAGTCCAAAGGAGGGCAACGAAGATGGTGAAGGGCCGTGGGGGGAAGCCGTATGAGGAGTGGCTGAGGTCACTTGGTCTGTTCTGCCTGGAGAAGAGGAAACCGAGGGGAGACCTCATTGCAGTTACAACTTCCTTGTGAGGGGAAGAAGAGGGGCAGGCACTGAGCTCTTCTCTGTGGTGACCAGTGACAGGACCCAAGGGAATTGCCTGAAGTTGTGTCAGAGGAGATTTATGTTGGATATTAGAAAGAGGTTCTTCACCCAGAGGGTGGTTGGGCACTGGAACAGTCTCTGCAGGGAAGTGGTCACAGCACCAAGCCTGACAGAGTTCAAGAAGGATTTGTATGATGCTCTCAGGCACATGGTGTGACTACTGGGGACGGTTCTGTGCAGGGCCAGGAGTTGGTCTTGATGATCCTTGTGGGTCCCTTTCAATTCTGCATATTCTGTGATTCTGTCAAACATGAAATCATGACACCAGAGAAATAATTATTTTCCAAAAAATTCTCCATTTGTAATAGTTGTCAGTTCTCTTGAGAAATACATAGTTTTTGCCTGCAGTTCCCAAGCTGACCATAAATCACCTTTATGTGAAAAAATTCCAGGCCTTCTATCCCAAGGCATGGTTAAGAGAAACAGGTGAACTCATCTAGTACAGGTTTGGCAGAGCATACACCTTTATACTCCTATGCCGTACTCCACATAATATCCTTAGACCTTAGCATTTGAAAGCCACTCATCTGTACCACTTGCTCATTCACATAGACAATATTACTATCTATTTTAAGTGGTAAATTTTTTTATTAAAATCACTATGTTGTTTTCTTTTGATCTAAAACACACTTTTAGTGGTGCTTCTGCGAATGACATCAATCTGTGAAAATTCTAGTGATGCAAAGAAAATAGGGTGTTTTTTTCTTAGCTAAGTTAATAATAGTTGCTGTCATTTTTCTGTGACTCAGAATCTTCTTAGAACTGGTTTTCTTTCATGTTCTGTTCAAAAAATAAGCAGTTTCCTGCTGATCTTTTATTCAATGTTTATTTTTCAATCTGAATTGAAAACTTCTTTCAAATACTATATATTAGCAAATCACAGTAATAGAGACACCAATGGTTTGCAAAACAGGCTATATAAAAAATAAATTGCTATGTGATTTTATTACTACACATGTAGCAGTAAATTATAGTAGACTTAATTAAATTAAACAGAGCCAATGTAACTGGCATAAGATAGCCAATACTGATAAGGCATCACAGTCTTAAAATGGTTTTGGATTTTACAAACTATCACGTTGCAAACTCATTCAGGATTTAGTGTAAGTCAGGAAACACTCAATAGGCACTTTGGAAATAGCCATCATTTTAGAGGATGTGAGCACTTAGCCATATGGAGGCAAATTGTGCCATGCCATTTGGCCTGAATCCCAGAGGCTGAATGGAGAAGAGAACAAGCACATGAAGATTTTGTTTGCTGTTCTGGACATGACCTTATGATGCTTGTATTTCAGCGTATAGGTTCTTTTCAAGTTAAAGAAAAGAGCATTATTTCTGGGGGATTTCACCCTTGAAAACCTTTTATGAGATATTTTGTAATGTCCCTCTGTGGATAGGTTGTCTTAAAAGAAATTTTTCCTTTTAATATTTTTTTAATAAATTTGACTTACCATTTTCTTCCTTGCTTTATTTTATAGGAAAACTTAATATCCCTATAGAATTTAACTTTAAATATCAAAATGCTTTGTCTAAGTAACAGAATATTGAATGATTTTAAAGTATCTCACTGATAATATTATTTACCTTCTGAACTGCAATCTTTGTAATCTGAGTAGATAAATAGATATGTAGAAACTAATAAATATCTACTACACTATATATATAGGCAGTTTGAGGAATACACAGATGAATATAATGTAGTTGCTTAGACTGACATTTGTAATAACAAGTGTAATCATCATATAATTTTATATTAAAGGTTTTGATATTTCAGTAATAAGATGAAGAGCAAAATACTACCATCCAACAGCATTATTATTATATCCATTTCTAAATGAATATTTTCCTTCTGCACTTTACAATTGCAGTAAAATATTTTGAAGCACAGAAGAGCAATTAACTTCCATTAGTGTTAAAATGAACCTGTATTTTTATTTTGGCAATGAAAAGTATAAAAAAAATCTGTAATTAAGCTGAGTCAAGATAAAATCAAATAATTTAAAAATTTCTCTACATCTCATTCACACAGAATTACTTAAGCAGTAATCTTGTGGCTCTTAAAATGGCTAATACTAAGTATAAAAACAAGTAACATGGTGATCATAATGTCTCCTCAATTTTTCTTAATCTCAGAGTCTCATTACTCTTTGGGTATAGCTTCCTGTCCCTACTACTCTAATTCTTTATGAATACACACACTTACAGGAGAAGCACTTCCCTGTTTTCAGATGTGTCTCATGGTATGTAAAACCCCTGCCCTCACAGATGTATATTCTCTCACCTGAGTTATTTATCATCAAATTTCTAGTGCCTTATACTTCCCATATTTTGTGGTCTCAGTAGACAGATTCCCAGCCCCTGAGGAATTGTATACGTCCAGATTAAGAAGTCACTGGTTTTACTCCATGAAAATTAAACTTTCTAGTCATAGTTGAGATATTTGTGCCTTGCCACCACATTAATAAGTTTAGTTTAAAATTTGATATTCCAGAGTCATAGACATTGCTTCTCTTGTTTTCATGTTCTTTCTGGGAAACCAAACACGAAAATACATATGTAGTAATGCTGTTTGAGGTCTCTGACTGCCACTTTAAGAAGCAGTTAATGACAATGAAATCTTTATTTACAATGCATTTCTTTCTTTTGTGTCTTGTATTGCAATCAGATAACTGATTTTTAAAAGTCAGCAAGAAGTTACAGTATTTGTCTTAGAAATACATAATTTCTTTAAAAGAATTCTTCAGCACTGAGTATAAGGCAATAAAATAAACTCTTGTATTCTTCTTGTCCTTACTTATGAAAAGAGAAGATGAGGCTGTTTGTATTATTATGTGTACAAATAGTCTTTCATTTATTTACATTCAGTGTCTGACCAAATTAAAAAATCAAATATTTAATAATGCCTTTTTTAGTCTGCTTATTCAGACTTTCATTTGAACTGAGTGTCCCAAAGCATATACTGGGTTTGCATTTTTTTTTTCCTTTTTCCTTGAAAAAATCTTTTGTGATTCAGATGAGAGTATTGTGATTGCTTGAAAAATTTCAGAGGATAATTTTCCATCCAAATGTCATGACACTTGCATCAATAACTGTTAACATTACAATTTGAGATCACAAATTGCTTGAAATTTCCTGGGTTTAACTACATAGCACAAAACCAGAAAAATTTGATTCTGTGATTAAGGTCACTTTAAAAAATGTTTTATATTACAATGTATCTGAGGTTGCACATACTTAAAATTATTTTTGCTTGCAGAATTGTTTTTATGCTGTCTTTTCTCTGATATTATATAATGAATTATACTGTATTTTTAATCCTTTGGTCACAGTTTTTTATAGTGATAGAATGTCATAGATTTCAGTGTCATAAGACCATAACTTCTGACTTGGCAAGTATGTTCTAAGATCATGTTTTGACATAGTCACTTTGTCAAGGAAAGCCTAGATATAAATTTCACTGCATAGTTAGAGACAGCACCTAAAAAATACATATTGACTAAAAAAATATTTAATCCAAACCTTGCTCCTCAAAGTTGAGTGAATTGTAACTGATATATTTTTCTGGTTTTTAAAAGATGCTTGTGATGGGAAATCTGTATTTTTTCCCAATCTATTCCGGTATGTTTTAGCAGTTACATAAGGTTACATATAAATTAATTTAGAAGTAAAACTGAGACACAATACCTTGTTTGTAGTTGCAAATGTATAAATAAGGAATGAAATAATTTTCATTAATTTCATATAACTTGAGTTTGGCAGTTGGATTGCTACAGCATATAACTCATAAGGAGGCATAATTAATAAAGAAGGTCAGTAATTAGGATGCTGTGATGGCCAGAACATGTGTTACCTGTCCAGTAGGAGTTATATGAACAGTACAAGGTACTGCTATCTACAAAACCTAAAAAGAGAAAAGTTAATAATTATGATGATCTAGAGGAGGTAACTAAAGAAAATACTGATTGATAGAATCATTATGGTAAACTTTTGGGCAATTTTCTTATTTTCCCCAAATAGTCATTTGACTATCAGGATGTAATTTTCAAGTGAAGGCAACAACAATCTTTCATATTCTTTTAACTAAAAGTGCATTACTGTCAGCAGCCATTCTGTTTGCAGTATTTTTGGAAGATAAACAACTTCAGTTTCTCAAGACTCTTTGAATTTTAATGTGATCTCCAAAGCATAGTCCAGTCTGAAGTGATCTGCAAATTGAATGGTGTACTCTATTTTCTGTTATAAAATGATAAATGTATTGAACAGTAGTGAAGTAAAGACAAATACATATGTAAACATGCTCAACATTTTTTCTCGTGTTACTGTGTGCAATGAATAGCAGGCAAGTACAGTTTTCCAACCATTTATATACTCACTTTGCAGCAGATTTTTCTTTAGTGTAATTTTCTAGGTCATTTAAGAAAATAGTACCAGGCACTATCTGGTAACTAACACTTCAAGCATACTAATGAGATGAGGTACCTGGTTCAATGAAATTTGTTATGGCATAATTTATTGGCTGACAATAAACACCTTTTGATTTTCCAGATCTTTTTTCTAACATATTCTTCAAATAAGAATCCTTTAAAAAAAAAAAAGTATTCTTTTTGACCTTTTTTTGCTCTTCTGGAAGACCATTTATTCACTTTGTGTTCTCAAATGTAATGCTAACATGAGATTTCCTACACCATTTTTCTAAAGTCCTCTGCAGAAAATTTCATCAACTTGATGAAATTTCATCTGACCTAAGTAACTTTTTTACTTATTCTGTCTTGGTGGGGTGTCCATAACCTCCTCAATGAAAAATAAAGCAGGAGAAGTGTAAATGCTTCATCCTTCCCAGCATCAATAGTGTTTGGTGCCCTTCAAATAATAACTCAACTCTTTCTTGCCTATCCTTTTTGCTTCCAATAAACTGACAGTATGTTTCCCTTTCTGGTTAGATTTTTACTGTGCCTTGCCATCCTGTCTACTGTTAACTTACTGAAGGCAAGGAAATTAATACCATCCCAGTGACCAAATGGGGAAAGACTGTTTAAACTTAGCCATTTTAATGACAGGGTTAGACTTGGAGATAATTAGTGACAGATGTGCAAAAAGGAGCCAGTATTAATATAGCAGTTAAGCATTGCAAACAATCAGGACTAAAATTCTTTCCCTTGTTTTCTTTCATCCATGAGTATAATTGAGCCTCCCAACTTTTCCCTGAGAAAGAACTTTTCTTCTATGTTATTGTTCAGCTATGCAACTGGTTACAATACGGGAGGAAGATGGCAGCTCCAATAGCTTGCTGTAGCTATCTCAAACTTCTTTCTGAGGTAGTATTATCCAATCTCTGGAATTTACCATTTTTAATTGTCATACGAGACAAAGGTGAGGAGCTGTTAGTGAAACATCTAAAATACACGTGCCAGAGGTAAAGAAAAGTAATTGTATCCAAAGTTTCAGCTCTATGGTTTGTTTGGTTTTTTTTCATTTCATGTAATTGAAAGATAATGCTTTTGTTCCGTTGTTCACTGAAGGTAATTGGGTAGAAGAAATAATAAGCAGTTCTAATCCATTTTACTTGATCTTAAAGTTCTGAAAATGGACAGACAAATATGATTACTTTAAGCAGTATTGCTGACTTTGCTAGAACCAAACATGTTTGGTTTGGGGGATTTGTTTGCTTTGCATTCGTTTCAAAGCAACAGCACAAATTTCAGGTGAACAGTGGTATTGTTTTCTTAGAGTTGCAATTTTGAACTTTAATCAAGATATTTTTTCTTAATTTTAAAATTTACATTTCTCTGCTCTTTGGTAAATATGAAAGCATTTTAATTATTTTGTTCGTATTGTTCTCATTTAGGTTTAATGCTAAACATGAGTCTAAAAATGTTCAAGATAAGTATTATTTTAGGTAGTGTTCTGAGTTTAATGTTTAGAGTGTACAAAATCTGAATAAAATTTTATATTTGAAGAACAGGCTTTGAAGTTATATTGTGATAGCTCATAACTCATTTATTTATCCTGGAAATCTGGATGCTCTTTTTATGTTTTTCTTAATATTACTTTTACCACTGTTTTGCCCTCAAAGAACAATAAAGCCTACAGTCATATGAATGACAGACAAGAATGGAAAGATTTGGTTGCAAAGAAATTTCTATTTTACCTATTTGAAGAGACACTCTTCTTTTAAACCAGATGACCATATGAATTTATGTGAAGTGGAAAATGGTAAGAGGGTCATTCTGCAAACCTTGCCTAGGCTATCAGTATGTATTTTTGCAATACATCAATGTCAATACATAATGCTGGCATATATGAATGTTAAAAGGGAAAGTGAGTGAAAACTAACCACACTCAGATATCCCTATTTTAAGAGAATTGTGACTGAAATTGAGTATACTGTAGACATTCTGAGTAATTTAAACCATTAAAAAAACCCAACATTTTTGACCCTTACAAGTAAGAAAGCTGCAGAAAGATACATGGTATTCTTTACAAAACACTAGTGAGTTGTATTTAATCAAATTTGTTTTGGTTTTTTTTTTCATATCACTGTAGCAAATAAGTTTATGAAATGTAGTTTAATGAGGTATAAAACCACAATTCAAACAAAATAAATTATACTGGTATAATTTAATTTTAATTTTCTTTACCATGCAGGTAAAAAAACTGAAGACCTAAAACAAAACAGAAGCATACTGAAAATTACTCCAAATGAAAATCTGTTACCATGACACTAACCTGTGTTCAAGAATTTAAGACTCTTTTCAATGCCAAATAACATTGTAATAATGCTTCAGTCAAAATGTTTTCTGTAGTTGAAATTATCTTAAACTGCAATTATCACAATTAGAAAATCTTAACTAGTTTTCATTCTTGTTTGTAGATTCCTTTCAGTTGTCCTTAGCATAATTATTGTGAAGGCTTGGTTGGCCTTATGGTACCAAGGGTAACCCTCCTTTTCTGGGTCACTAGTTGAGCTTCTCTTACTATAAATGAAAATATTGTCAGTAAGATTTGGGTCCTGCCTAACCAACTTGGTGGCATTTGTTAGACACCAGATCGGTAATTACTGGGTCAGAACCACCTTTTGGGGGTGCTTGTGTCTATGGAGGGGGAAGGGATTGGTCGAACCTCACGGAGTTGGGGTGGCATCTTATCCCTCATGGCAGCCACTGGAGCCCACATGGGGAAGCCCCGAGAGCAACTGCCAGTCACAAACAGTCCAGGAAAACTATAACACTCCACAGCTCCTGGAGCTCCTGACCCAGCTCAGATTGGCAGGGACAGTGAGAACACGGCCCCTCACCCTGGCCTGGGACCCCAGAGTGGCCAGGGGGTCAGAGGCCACACCTGGTGGGGTTTGGCCATGGGGACCAGAGCAGATAAAACCAAAGGCACGTGCTTGCTGCATCCTGCAGCCCTGTTATCTGGACCTGTGAAAACTGGTATTCCACAAGGTTCAGATATTTGATCTGTTTCTCCCTGTTTCTCCTTCTCTCTTGTTCCCTCCTCTCCTTCTCTTTCTTTTCTCCTTTCTTGATGCTTTGGATGGCTTGGAGCTGGAGGGATTGAACTTCAACTTAAGCAAGGTAGAACAGTATGTGCGGGGTCAGTATTGTGGTGGAACATTTTGTCTGGCTTGTGCGGTGCCCTTTTGAACTTTTGCCAAGTTCCCTTATTTTCTCCCCTAAATCATTAATAACAAATACCTTTTGAGAAAAAGTCTTTGGCTTATTCTCTTGATGCAGTCTTGAGGTATTAAAGAACCCTAAATATATATATTTTAAAGTAAAACTCCTTGCAGCTCCCAGGGCTGGAGTGTTACAGAATTCTACAGAGGAGTGGACAAGGGAAGTGCTGCAAATGTCATTTATCTGGAGTTCTTTAAAGCTTTTGACACAGTCCCCCACAATACCTTTCCCTCTAAAATGGAGAGAGATGAATTTGGTGGGTTACTATTGGAGGGATGACGTTAGACAGTTGCATCCAGACAGAAGCGGTCAATGACTCATAGTCCCAATGGACATCAGTGATGAGTGGTGTCTCTCAGGGGTCCGTAATGGGACCAGTGTTATTTAATATCTTCATTAGCGACATAGTGAAATCAAGTTCACTGTCAACATGTTTGCAGATGGCACAAAACTGTGTGGTTGACACACCTGAAGGATGGGATGCCATCCAGAGGGACCTGGACAAGCTCAAGTAGGCATGTGGGAATTTCTTGTGGTTTAACAAAACCAAGTGCAAGGTGGGAATGCTGGTGGATGAGAGGTTGGACATGACCCGGCAATGTGCACTTGTATCCTGGAAAGCCAAACGTGACCTGAGCTGCATCAAAAGCAGGATGTCCAATAGGTCGGGGAAGGTAATACTGCCCCTCTACTCTGCTCTGGTGAGACCCCACCTGGAGTGCTGCATCCAGCTCTGGGGGCCTCAGCATAGGAAAGACATTGACTCCTTGAAGCAAGTCCAGAGGAGACCACCAAGATGATTAGAAGGATGGAGCAACTCTCCTACAATGAAGGAGTGAGAAAATTGGGTTTGTTCAGCCTGGAAAAGAGAATGATTTGGGGTCACCTAACTGTGGTCTTCCAGTACTGGAAGGGAGCCTGCATTAAAGATGGGAAGAGACCTTTTGCAAGAGCGTGTAATGATAGGACAGGGAGGGAATGGTTTCAAACTGAAATAGGGCAGGTTTTTTCTTAGATATTAGAAAAAAAAAATCTTTACTGTGAGGATGGTGAGGTGCTGGAACAGGTTTCCCAGAGATGTTGTGGATGTTCCATTCTTGGAAATGTTCAAGGCCAGGCTTAATGGGGCCCTGAGCAACATGGTCTAGTGAAAGATTCCCTGCCCATGGTGGAGGGGTTAGAGCTAGATGATCTTTAAGGTCCTTTCCAACCCAAACAATTCTAGATTGTGTGTGGATTGCAGGTTCAATATTTATCTTAAATTTGTCTTCAGATTCTTAACATTAGTATAATTTCTAGTTTTTCATCTTCTAAAACAAAAAATTGAAATAAATTCTTCAATGTTAAATACGCTTTTTTTTCCCTATGAATATTTATCTTTGTACATTTTAAGATAACTGTCCACTGATACTATCTCCAAGGAATTTGAACTTACAAGTATTCTCACAAAGCACCTAATATTTAATAATAAAATAAGTCTCTTTGTTAAGTAGACTGCATGCTATTCTTGACTAAACTGGCTCATATACTTCAATATTTATTTAGTGAAATGTGCATCAAAATCAAATTTGAATTTTAGGTACACTTTAAACTTTGTTGAACACCACTTATCTCTTGGCAATAGAAAAATATATTTCTTTTAATTGGGATTTATGTGAAATACTGTCCTGATTAAATTTAAATTCATTAACATTTGGCAATAATAAATTCTTGGAAAACATCCCAATATTGCATGTATTTTTATTAACATAATTGGTATGGAAAGTAATAATATGTTGTGTTTGCCTCATGTTTCCTCATATTTCAATATAACTGATAAGCAAAGCAGTGAAGACACAGAAAAGAAATATTGTAAGCCCAAGTACTGTTGTACCTACATTAGGTATCTAGATTCAATAAGTTTTAAGGTGAAACTAGCATCTTAGTTACAACTACAGTATATATATCACATGCTTGAAAATAAAGAGTCATCCCCTTGTAAAGAATCCTGATGGCCAGATAACCTAAAGACAATAAAAATACAACAACTAAGAAAAGGATTTAACTGAAAGTGTTGTCTGCAGGAGTTGAGGTAGATCAAGATAGATCTGAGTTAGATGTCTTCATGAAAGACTTTCAGAACTGAAAGCCCTGTCATGAGATTTTGACCACATTACAGTAGTTTATGCTGTAACTTTTTTTTTTTAATGGATTATAAACTACTTAGGATATTTCTTTTGATAAAAATATAAATGCAAAATTCAAATTTGGTGCAATATACTGAAAATATAAGAAGCTGCTTTCTACATGTAAGTCCATGTCTTTTTTTTATTGATTTCTTGGTTTTCCCACATAATTACTGCTTTTTTTTCCTTTCAAGAAATGTAGGCTAAAGTGTTGCAACAAGGCACTACTGCAAGGCAAAAAAATTGATTTGTGAAACATGATCTGCTTA
Source organism: Acropternis orthonyx (assembly GCA_035583155.1). Lineage (NCBI taxonomy): Eukaryota > Metazoa > Chordata > Aves > Passeriformes > Rhinocryptidae > Acropternis > Acropternis orthonyx. The sequence goes on from JAWWEU010000001.1 coordinate 66,049,619, forward strand.
CAAGTTCCAAAGTAATTGTCACCATTCATGAACTCATCCAGGTCTCCAGCAGTTGAATGTAGAGTGCTGTTGAAGCTGTAACTTTCATGTTATCTTGACAACAGAAGGGACTATTTTGAAGATACTTTTGAAAACTATCTCTCAATGACAGAGTTGCTGAAATATGACAATTTTAATGACTATGACTTATGCCCACTTGGGAAAAGGCTGAGCTCTTTGTCTATGTGTTTAAAACTTATTCATTATACGGAGACTATACTAGGTTATACCCTTTTTTTTTTTTTTTCCCCAATCTGCCTGCATATTAACTCTTACTTCTTCATATCTTAAAATAATTAAATATTGTCCTATACTTTGGCCACATAATAGTTCTTTTTTCCTCTGTCCTCTGCTGTATGAAACTTGAAATATTCCATGTTCCATGTTTTGATAAATTTACTTTTTGTTGAATATACTCAAGTGCTGTTGGACCAAATCTTTATTGAACTTCATAACATTACAAATGGAGGATGAATGTGTAGAAGGTGAGATGGGAACTTTAATTTCCTTAATCTGTATTTAATTGTTTCTAATCAAGAAAAGAAATTGTCATTAATGGAGTAGACTTCTGTTGCTTCCTTCTGAAAGTTTAATGTTCTTCCTTCTCAGAATTCTTCATATGTTCCTCCCTAAATTTAATGTCTTCTGTGGAGCAAGCTGTATAAATCTCAGGTAAATGAGGTGAAAATGTTTTAGATTAATAAAAAATTATGACACAAGCATTTTGCACAGAAAGTATATGATTTAGAGAGGGAAAGATAGAAGTAAACCAGAATTAGGCTCTGTTGAAATGTACCTGATAATAAAGAAGGTAATAGTCTTCCTGAAACAATGGATTCTACATGTGTAGTGCTTGATTCTCAGCTCAATAAATTACATTTTTTACAGATTATTCTGTTTTTTTTTTTCAAATTAGACAGTGAATACTGAAAGTTCTCCATGTAGATCATAAAGACTTCATGGAAAAAACCCCAAACTGAATAAGGAGCTTAATGAATATTTTGAACAGGATTTTCTTTCTTCTTACTGCTGTATATTATATGTATTTATGTATTATAGCTTTGTTGCTGATACCATTTAAGAGAGTTGCAGTCCAGCAATGTTGTATATGTGTATGCATGCATTACCAAATACTAAGGTGACTGAGTGCCATTTAATCACAATAAATTCAAGATACCAATTCAAGTTCTTCCTTAGGTACAGGAAACCAAATTTCTCTTATGTCAGGCAAAATATTTTTAGTAGTTTAATCTATCCCATGTGTGTTCAGAGTCTTTGTTGTCTACCTTTTGCTTGTTTCACATTTCCATCTCTTTGCAAGTCAAAGGAAGGATCATTCTGGTACAATTAGAAGTACAAATTGTTACTTGTGTTTGGAGAAATCCTAAAAAATGAGTAGTAGCAATTTTAAAAATAAGTTAAGAAAAGTCTTGCTTTCACCTCTCCCAATCAGTAAATGTTGATATCACTTTTCCAGTGAATGCCTTTTTCCTATTCAGAAAATCTGTTGCTAAAAAACTGAAATCTGAGTTACATAAATTGCATATAAATGTTTGTGTCAAAATTTTATACTTGTTAGAAGTTATGGGCAGATGTGGATGCTGTCAGGGATGAGATCACATCTGTAGATGCTGTTGATTTACTGGTCCAGGTGCACTCCCGTTAGCCAGGGAGAGAACTGAGCCCACAGTGTCTTGCCTGCAGGGCTGACTCCTGTGTTACGCTCAGAGCAACAGGCTTTGTCTACAGTCCTGATTTAGGTTACAGTGATCAAGTGCAGGACTGCCCAGAAAGTACACCCAGGCAGCACCAATTTCAACATTAACATATTTCATTACTTCTTTTCCTTTATCTTGATTGTCTTTTTCCCATCTCCTTTTCTATGCCCCAATCTCCTCCTAACAGACCTCAATTAATTCTTCCCTATTGATCCTCATTGTGCTACTTCCTTATCCAAATCAGATATTTCTCTGACTGTTTTTTATGTAGCCTCAGCCTTGTAGGTCATTGCTGGTCTGGTTACCTTGTTACTGCTTGCCTGCGAGATACTGCCATCCTGACAGTCTTGAGTTATCCCTCCAATTACCTGTGAAATTCAGTTATTTCTCGGATAATTCTGCCTTAACCACCTCTGCACCCCATGCCATGCCTCATGGTGCTCTCTGTAATTTATTTCAGCTTCTCATACTGTTATGAGTCACATCCAGCCATTTCCCATGCCGTGCCATGTCCTGCTCAGTTAACTTCACCTCGGGACAGGGTATAGCCAGCAGCATAGTCATGATCTTGCAGCCCTAAGAAGATTCCACCTTTTGTGTAAGTTCATAGCTATTTAAAGCCAATCTTCATACCTATGGACACTTAAATACAGACTTTTTATTATACTTTTAACACAGATAACTAAGGGGACCAAAATGCCAGTGATAAAAGGTTGATTATAGCACAAATAGTGATTTGTACCATCACTCTTGTGCCCCTCCTCCTAACATATCTGTAGTCAGCTAACTTTTCCAGTAACACCAATAATAGTATTTGGCCTTGAGAGATGTCAAATAAGTATTAGAACCTTCTGGTTTTGATTCCTTTTCTCAAATACTCTAGCCCTAAATAAAAAGTTTACTTCTATGTTGTTGTCATATTTAGTGTGTTGCCAGAAATGGAGGGAAAAAAAACCTTTCCAAACGATCTTAGTATAGATAAGGAAGTGAGCAGTTCTTTAATGAAAGTTTTCATTTGCACGGAGTATATGGGCACAAACCCAGTATATGGTTCTTACAAATTTATAACACTAATTAATTGTCATATCTAATGGGTACATTCAACCTGAAAACCATTTACCCCGGCCAGGTACCACCCTCAGAACTGCCCTGTTGGAGCTCCTCCAAGGATTCTGGACCCTCTATCTTGTTTTCACTACAACATATCTTATTATTCTGGTCCAGGTGTGTGTGTCCCAAACTGGATGTCTTTGCTGAAATCTCTTTACTTGAAAAGACTATTAAACAGAATTTCAAGAACGTGGCAGAAACCAGGAGAAATCACTTTAGAAACTGTTAACTCATGCCTTAAATGTGAGAAACTATATAGCAATATTCAAATCTACAAATATATAAAGGATCTTAAGGCATCAAGTGCATCATCATTTTATGTCACCTTTTGCTCATTGCTTGTTTCTTTATGAACTTTGACATCATCTTCTCACTGAAAATTATCCATGCTGTGAAAACATACTTTAACAGAATTAAATTCTCTTTTAAGACTTTGTTAGACTTCCAGATTTCATTTAAACAATCCTCATGAATTTTGAGTAAGGCAAAAAAAAATTAGTTACTAAGCTGACAATTTTGCAGTTCATTGTATTTATATTTTCTGTAAGATTTGTCATCAAGTAGGAGAATGAAATATTTCAGCTAATAAAAAAAAAGTCTATATTTGAGAACACTGCAAACACAATAAAAGATTTCATTATATTAAAATGTTATTAAGACCAAGCTATGATTTAAGAACTTAATTTAAAAAGTGCGCTCAAAGTCAATTCCCTTTTCAGACGTATTGATTATTCCTTCTGTGCTCTTCATTATAACTATACAGAAAATTGCCACCAATTGCTGGAGTTTTACTTTGCGAACTTAAAATTATTATCCCTATTTTAGCTATGTTACATTTTATTATTTATTTATGAAAGAAAACATAGCTGAAACATACTTGTTAATTTAATTATTATAAATTTGTACACTAAACTCCAAAAGATATTTGTGTATTTTAGAAGTGTGCAGCTAGTACATCAGTGGATTTGGTTTTCTGTACATGTATTGTCTGGAATTTCACCCTCTTCTGAATTTTTCTCACAGTTAAAGTCTTTAGGTTTGCTGCTAACAAACAGAGCAAATGCGTATTCTCTAGTTCCCCTTTACTGTCTTCAGGTTCTTTTCTCAAATGTCATTTAGGTATTAAGGCAGGTTTTAAAGGATAATTCTGTGGCCAGAAAAAAGAAACTGGTAAGAACATACAATATGGTAGGTGTAGCATCATGCAAGGTGGGAATGAGCTCCAGACTGCAGACACTAAAAAGTGAATGCATTTAGATATTACATGTGGTTTTGAAAACTAAATTTGTGCCTTAAATTTTAGTCAATGGTAAGATTTGGCACCATCCAGTTGCCTTGCCATTCAAAATTATATGACAGACATGACAGATATAACACAGTCCCTGTGTCCTTCTCAACTGACAGCTGCACAAGATACCTAAAGATGCCTGTCTTCTACTGATGATTTTTTACATATATATTTGATACATTTCATTAGCTAGTGCCTATTTTTTTGGATTTTTTTATGTACTGTTTTAGCTTTTTCTTGCTATAGCATATTCAAATCCTATGGAAGTCTCTGATTTGCCTGTGCATTCTGTTTGTGTGTTTACACAACACAAATTCTTAAATGTTATGTTAGCTCATAACTGAACCAAGTGTATTGTATGAACAGGTAGAAATGTGACGTCTGAGTCTCACATGCCCTTGAAAGTTGAATGGTACTGCAGCCACTGAGTTTCCTTTTCAGTGCTTTTTTACTTGTAATTTCCTAACCTATCTATTTGAATTTATATAGATGCTAGAAAGAATAACCGGTTAAATAAGTCAGATAAACTTACTTTAAAATTCAATGAAGTTAGTGTCCAAGAGAAATTAATGAAGCACACACCAATATCATTAGATTTCCATGTCATATTATTTCTCCTTGATAGAAAGGTATCTGGGTGTATGAATATTAAACTTGGGAATGTGCACCACAGAGAATCATGTATGGACTGGTTTTGGCCAAGTGAAATTGAGAAGTAAAAGTCCTGTAAGACTGAAAGCCAGTGATGCTACAGAAATGGTAATATATGTGATGAGATGGAGAATGATTGGGAAGGTAAATTAAAAACAAAACAACAACAACAAAATAAACCTGTACTTGATTTGGCAATCAATATGTTCTTTCTGTTGTTCTAAAGGTTCTTTTTGATCTGCATGCACTTGCTGGCAACATGATGGAGAAAAGTGGAAGAAATGGAGTCGGAAGACATGAGAGAGAGAAGAAACTGTTCCACAAAATATATGTCTTCTGTTAGAGCTGGGCATGAGTTCACTGATGATAACTTACAGAATCTTTCTTTGTCCTATTTTAAGTGTATGGTTTAACCTACATTATAAAAATCTAGGCAGAAGGTTTCAGAAGTATTTTTTCAGGATTTCTCTTTCATTAAAAACAGAGGATAATGGTTTGCAATATTTTAGCCTGGTATTTAATAAGATGACCCGGAATCATAAAATGAACCCACTTCTATTTTTTTAAAATTCTTGTTTGAACTGCCTCTATATTTGCTCTGTCTTCATAAAAAATTGAATTAATAACATATAATATAAATAATATATTTTTCTGTCATACAAACATTTCTCATTATGATCCTCAAATATAATTTATGTAGAGTTATGTAGTCCAGAGAACTCAGGACTGCCTTCTGAGTCCTTTAAGAGTGCAAATCCCTTTCCTTGCTGTCATCCACAAAAGTCATATTTGTTAGGTCTCCTCTCTTTCACCAGACTGCTTGAGTAGATTAGGAATTATTTTTACTTGATTGTTTTGTTTGAGTTTTTGTTTGTTTATTTACTTTTGCAGAAGCAATTATGGCTATGTACTCCAAAATATGCCAGTCCAATTTTATGACATAAATTAGTTCAATTATGTTAAAAGCAAAATTGTTTCTATTGTAGTGTCAAAATGTATTGTTTCACATAATTACTTTCAATATACTTTGTTTATGAATAGCTCATTTTGAAACAGTAAAAAATACTATTCACAAAGTATTACTGTAATAAACGTGCTTCCAGTATGATTAACATACTCTGTTAATAGATATAAAAAAAATAGTGTAAGTGTTGTGTGAAATTAACATGAGATTAGATCTGGAAAAAAATTTAGGCACTGCAGCATATTCTTGCATTACCTCATTTTTAAGTCTATTTTTCTGATGTGTTCATTGTAGACTGAAATCCCAGTCATTTTTGGTAGACTATTAGCTTCCTAAACAAATTGATATATTTGAGGCTGACTAGAAGACTAGAATGCTGCATGATGAGTCAACAGTTAACCAGCAGTGAGAAGTATCTGTTCAGTGCCATTACTCTTCAGACAATACCAATCTCCAGGGAGGCTGTTTTCACACATGAGTAACAGTCCTTCCTTTTAAGTTACAGAAACTAGCAAGAAGAGTTTTGTTTCCCTTTCACAAAGTTTATTAGGATATAGTAGATGCAGAATCAGATTTTTTTCCTCTCCTTGCAGATTTAAACCTACTTTTTCTTTTTTTCTGGATTGTTTTATTGTTTGGTTGGTTTTGTTTGGTTTTTTGGTGGTGTTGGTCCTAACTCCTCTAATGGCGTGTGCCCCACCCCTCAGTCCTTGTGGTTATATAGTTTCCCAGCTTCCGTATAGCTTCGCCTTGCATTGTGCCACGTATACTTCCATGCTCATCTGCGCATCTGCAATGTGTTGCTAGGGGGGTCATTTTCTGCCTCCTGGTGGTCTTTGGGATGAAGGCCGTAGGTCTTCCTTGTGTACCCTGTAAATAATTCTTGAACATCATTACTCAACCTGTCAACCCCCACTTCTGTGCTATTCAGTTGCCTTACAGGACGTTGCTTAACAGAATGTACTTTGCCTGCTTCTGCATAGCGGTTTCTTAATCTTCACGGTTTAATGAACAAACACAAAGCATCATTTATCACAGATTATTGTGGAATAAAGCTGCAATTTGAAAAGCAAGATTTAAAATATTTCTTTGTCTTGATAGAAGCATGAATAAGCTACTGATTGATCTTATCTATTCACATATAAATTAATTGTTATAAAAAAAATCTGTACTTTCTAGCATCTTAATTTATTTGGTATAAGAGTTATAAAAATGTAGTTCTCTGTCTACTCATGAAAACATATTAAAAAATTAGTCAGGTTTACTCTGCAATACAGGTGTCAATGCAATTTTAGACAAAATATCACATATTTTTGAAAGAAATTAATGTGATTCAGTATGTGAGGTGTTCTGTCCTTGTTTATTTATGCATGTGCCATAGCTTCTCCCACAATCATTTCCATTTAAGGCAAATCCTTTGCAGAGCCCTTTCCAGAAAAGATTCTGCTGTAAGAACTCATCTCTTATGTCAGTTGAATAGACTTGAGTATACAAGATTAAGTAATTTGAAAGTACTTAGCCTTTAATAAGCAAATTGGACATTGAAATTTTTGAGTGAAGAGGTTTATATAATACAGTTATGGTTCATATCTATATATTAACAGAGAACAAGAACATATAGGACTATTTGATAAGCTTAAAATTCTACTTGGATGTAATATGTTCAGTATTTCACCTATAATATCCTTTTTTTTTTTTTTAACTGCAAGGTCTCCTCGAAATTATTGGAACTTCTTGCAACTGTTATAAGTTTGCAATTTAAAGCAATCAACACATTTTGGTAGCATGATTTTATTGTTTTTAGTGAACTAATTCTAATGTCTGCTTGACTATTGTTGATTTTTAAAATCAAAATACGCTGATAGTTTATTTAGCTTTGTCTAAATAGAAATACTAAAGACATTCTGAGTCAAAATGTCTTTTATCTGGTGCCCCTTGATGCAAGATGAGCAGTTTCAAGGTGTGTACATGACCCTGACAGAGGTAGGGTTCATGAACTTTTGTTATTGTTGAGAAGAATCAGTACTATAGGAATTAGACAATATTTTAATCATTATTTATCCAGATAGTGATCAGCACTGCAACATGAAGTTCATTTAAGGTATTGCTTCTGCAGTTGGATTGTATATGCAGACTTAATTTATTTATTGAAAATAATTAGAGCTATCTTTTCAAAATGTGTAAGTTTTTTGTTTCCTTTTCAGTGGTACTTTAATTCTTACAAACTTACTTTTTTATTGGTTACTGAAAAGAATTATTTTTTTTTGTTTTTAATTTTGGATGCTACTGATACATGTTACTATGATAACTTTTATGTTCATTCCACTTGTTGAAGCAGAATAATATTGATTACCTTTGTTAGGTAGAGGTTATTAACTTGTGAAATTATTAACCTCTGACATGAATGAGTTAAAGGTGAATGCTATATTTCTAAGGGCACTGTAAGTTCATTTGTTGAACTTAATAGCTCATTACCTAAGGAACATTGGGCTAGTTATTCTTGCCAATAACTATATATAAATAGATACAATATGAAACATGACAAAATTAATACCTAGCATAAATCATTGCCATATTCGAATAATAATACTGGAGAATAACTCAACTCACTATCCCTATAATAATTCACATTCAATAAAACAGTGTAGTATTCATAAATAATTGGACTTCTCAGTTACAAGAGATTCAGAAAACAGACACTCAGATAATGATGTTGGCTGCCTGTCTTACTCATTTAATTACAATGCAGCAATAGTTTATCTTACAATTAATAAAATATGACAACTGGTATGTTTTTTTTCTGGTGGCACTGCTGGTTCTGCAAATGCCATATGTTATTTGAATTGTATACTGTGTTGTGTTTAATTGTGTACTTGTAACTATAAGCAGCATTTGTGTATTATAGTTAATCCTTATAAACAAATGTCTACATCAGATTATAGTTAGATCATTACGTAGATATATTTTCTCTGCATTGCAGTGGCACAGGTAAGACTCTTCTTATGTTCTCATCCATTCACATTTTCAATTATGTTTCTCAAAATATACTGTGGAAATTAGCTACAATGTGCAGTCTGTCCTGGTTATAGTGACCAGGACCAGTTTGTCACTGTGTGGGTGTGGCTAAGACTGTGTATTCTACACCCTCTA
>JAWWEU010000001.1:66058638-66101424 GCA_035583155.1 Acropternis orthonyx
CTCCTGTTTGTGCCCCAGAGTGCTGGGTTACACACCTGTTTCTGTGGGTCAAACAGGCTGTTTCCTCTGTAACCTTGCACTTATTGTGACCTTTTTATTAAATCGTAGTTCTGACTTGCAGTCTTTTTGTGAATTGGGTTCTTTTTCTCCTGCTGGTTTACCTTAAACCAGCACAGCAGTCTTAGATGTCTTGCTGGCATACATATTTGACTATTCCAAGCTGATACACAGATCCATATATCCAGGCTGGAAAGTGCCTAAGCTTTATGGAGGCCTTTACAAAGTAACAGTAACTGCATGAGTAACTGATAGACCCAACCTCAAGCAAATGCTACCACTGAAATGTGATTACAGGCAAGACACAATGGAAGACTTGCAGTCTTAATTTGGAATTTGGAACTTTGGCTTTGCCCAAGTCCAAAATTTGGATTTGGCATGTAATGCCAAATGTACATATATTAAGGTCACCCCATTTTGAATTTTAAATCACCAGTATCACTGTGCTTTGTTTACACACATGCTTGCAAGGAGTCTCATTCTGATCTGTTTGCATAACCAATCTCTTTAAACTTGATGTTCTGTACTAAATCCAGTGACTCTGCCCACATCTTCTCAATGGCCAGAAAGAAATTCCATACCACAATGATCAGCATTTGTCACCATATTTGTCCCTCATAAACTGTAATAATAAAATCTCTGTCAAAAAAAAAAAAAAAATCTGACAAGAACAGTATTAGTTCAGTAATCCAAAATAATAGTGCAGTAGTTGAAAAGCTGAGAGACATTGAAAATTTAGGATTAATTTATCCTTTCTATTTCAGAGGCACCAAATTCATATAAAATTTCAGAGGATATAGGAGTTATTTTCACACTTGTGGTATCTCACCTAACACATTAAATATTATTTTTCTTTTTGTGTAACAACACCACTTCAAAAGAAGAACCAAGAGAGTTTATCTGCACCAATGCAACATCTCTTAATGTAATGTTTAAGGCTTTTTCCTGGGAAGTCCAGACTGTTGCTTTTACCCTGTTGGTGTACAGTATGGATTATATGAAGGTCTTTGACAGCCTGGACCAGTCCTCTGACTGTAAGGAAATCCTGTAAAATAGAAACAAGGAACCAGTTTGTTTCCCAGTAATTCTTTAAAATTCAAAAAGTCACAAGTCTTGACAATGGCTTGGAAATAATAAACCATATGTTTTTCTAGGTATGTGGGATGTACATGCTGGTTTACCAATAGATTCCAAGGATGTCACACCAAAGTACTATGGAGCTAAAGAGACACATAATGAGTTTAGATGATTTATTCACAGTACTTTTGAATCATAAGGTTTTTACCTACTTTAAGATTCACTGCATAGTTATTATCCGTATGCTAGTCTGTAGTCAAATGGGTATGATATACCTGCATATAGCAATCTGAGTCTTGTGACATAGCCATGGTTCATAAAACATGATTCTGCTGGAAGTTGTTGTAGCTGAGTAAAAATCAGTAACCTAAAAGAGCCAAAGAACCAGTAGTAAAAAAGTGGAGAACAAGAGTTTCAAACTCTACTGTACATTTCAAGTGTTTGAAACAGCTTCTGCTCAAGGTATTTCTTTGATTACACCTTGTTGAGTTCCAACTATTTGGAAATTTGGGTTTTTTTCTTTCATAGCTGAATGTCTCTTTCTTTTAGGGTAATGCTGTCTTACGTATTCTTTTCTAGGGGCATAAGATACAACTTTCTGAGAAATCATAACAGAAAAAGACAAGAGAAGTTTGAAATTAAATTAAAATTAAAGTAATTTCTTCTAATTATTCCTTTTCTTGGTATTAAACCATATGCCTATGAGTCAGACAGACACTGGAAGTAATCTCAGGGTATATAAACAGATATCAGTTCTTTATATCTTCCAAAATATTATTCACCAAGTTATTATTCAGGGAAGCTTATTAGCAAAGTAATTGTTACAATGGTTTCTATAAGCTCTATATCTGACAGAACCCTAAAGAAGGATCTGACAGAAGCAGCAAAAGGGACTATGTTGTCAGAGAACTATGTAGAAAATATACATTTATTGGGAGCCATGCAAATATTGCAGTTTTGGGCCTTATTTGCAAACCAAAATTATCTGGCTATTCCATAAAGGAACTGCTTTTGTACTCAGTTTTCCAACAATAGAAAGAGATAATAGAAGGAGAGTCTCAGAAGTTTAAATTCATGGATTCCAATGAGTTTGGTTTTGAGTATACATACATACTGACATTTCTCAAAAATATTAAAATGATAATGATTTACATTCATATTCTGCAGCTGTAAATGACTGCATGATCAAGAGCACTATAGAATAGAATCCCTTTCTGTTTAATATTTTTCCAGGCTCCATTTAGTTAGCTTGATTTCTAAGCATTTTTCAAGTACTCTGCTTTTGTTTAACAGAAGTCTTTCAACTATTAATGAGTTATCATATCATTCTTGATAGTTCTTAGAAGCAAATTTCCATTTTTAGGTATAGTGTTTTATATAAGAACAAGTGTTGATTTTGATCACTGAGAGCAGATGCAGTTAGTACTGAAAACAATAATAAGTTTCCTTGATAGAATTGCCTCATATGTTTTATTTTATTAATGTTAATGGTGTTCATAATATATTATTAGTAGAAAACAAAAATCTATTACAATGAAGTTTGGAACAGTTCCCTAAATTTTGTAGGACTATATGCAGTAAAGCTGTCTAAGAAGTGATGCAGTTTCCAAATGAATCTGTTTTATGAAAAGTGTAATCTTAACATTTATGTTAAATACAAATACATGTTTTTTTTCTTTATATTTCATTATCATTTTTTTCAGCTTTGTTGCTCTTATACATTACTTTTAAAAATTGTTAGTGACTAAAGAATGGTTCTCTGAGGCTGTGAAAACTGAATGAGTTTCTCCTTGGTGAAAGTATCTACTTTTCTATACTTTTAAAGACTGCAGAGTTTCACGAAGAGTTGATGTATTTCTTGTATTTTCATTTAAAATAATAAATGCAATATGTAATTTTTTCCCCTCTGATTTTATTTATCCTTTCAGACTGCTTTAAATTACATTTAGAACTTGTCTTCTCCATTTTTGTGATAGATTTGCATAACACTTATCTGAGTTTAGAAGATGACTTCTAAACTATTGACTTTGAGTGGATTTGTGAAATAAAGGCCTCTTTTTGCTACTCCTTTTTTCCAGTAATTTATGTTTTAAAATGTAAGAATGTGTAATTATTTTAAGATGTCATATGTCAGCTTTTTCTGTGCAAGATAGAAGGGAATTGGAAAAGCTATACTTTTATATTATGCCTGAATATATTTTTTTTGTGATTCTATCAGATATTCTTGCTACAGCTTGCTGGACTCAATGATCTGAAAGGTAATTTCCAACCTAAATGATTCTGTGAGTTTATGATTGTGTATGAATCCATATGTGTATGTATGTGTGTATATATATATATGTGTGTATATATATATATATATATACACATACATACATACACACACACACATTAAAAATGCATTTCTGATGACTTTTTACACGAACTAATTTTCAATCTTAATATTTAACTGGAAATGCTTAATTCTTTTTAAGTAACTCTTTTGTATTAGCAGTACAATTCATGTAATAGAGACTGGGAAGCATAGGTACTCAAATCTCTGCTGATTTCTAAGCATTGTTTGTTCTCAAGTAGTAAAAGGATGAGTGATAAGAATGACAGTTCTATAGGACTGTGGCAAGGTTGGGGCTCTTATTCAAGAACTTTTGGAGGGATGAGCTTTAAATATGTGGAAGCTGTTTGTATGGCTCCAGGGTGCAGTCATTTAAAATTTATATGAGTATTGTAAATTTTTCAGTAAATGAGCTTCCATACTGATACAAGAGAAATGGCCTTTATTTGTAATCAAATCAAGTATTAAAAATTGACCATAGAAATATGGTTGAAATCTAATACTAAAATGGTACTTGAAAAATTAGCCACACAATCTCAGAATATTTTTTCTACATTGCTCCCGTAAAATGTAAGACTATGTACAAATTAGCAAAAGAAGTTGCAAAATAAAAATCGAGGAGGAAAAGACTTACAGCCTTTATTGTTCTCTGATATGCCCTGTGAGCTGGTCAGAAAACACTATAAATATGCCTGGAATTAATTTAAATTATTTGTTCTACTTTGAAAAATGCAGGAAAGGGAAGCAATTGTCCTCTTTTATGCATAAAAGATGTTTACATGTCTAATTTCCCATTATCATTGACCAAGAAAGGAATCATAATAATTAATTCATTTTAATGATTTCCTCCAAATTTCAGAGCTGCTCTCATTTAAAATCAATAATAATGTTTCCAGATTAACACTATACTGATTTAATATACTGTGGCCCTAGGGGTAGGGGACATTTACATGGCAGCTCTTGAGTGATTTCACTTGCTAATTCTGCCAGTAAAATCAGATGATCTCCCAAATGGGGAGAGTTAATTAAAAATTATATGTGTTTTTGACTTTTTCACTTAAAGTAAAACCTCAGAACTAGAATGTCATGGCCATTCTGTAGGGAGGATTTGTCAAATCTCTTTTCTTTAGGGCTGTCGAGCTTCTGAAAATGTAAAGTTAACATCTTCAATCCACAGTTTAAATCCTCATAATATAAGTAAGTTTTACACAAAGATGAAAGAAAGTCCATGTGCTCATGTGTCTTAAGACTCTCTAGGAAACAGGTGAGTCAGAAAGACAAGAAACATAGAGAAAAGCATTGCAAAACTGTTTAACTAGAACAATTCAGCTTTTCTTTCATAGATGAACTCAGACATCTTTATACAATGCATGCGATGCTGCATCTAGCGGTAACAGTTTCTTAAACTTTCTGACAGCTGTAGAACATTTGTTGACTGTTTAATTTGCTTTATACATAATCTCTGTAGAAGGTGGTCTCCAATGCTAAGAAAACACTTTATATTTCATGAGTTGGCTCCCTGTCATGACTTCGAGCTAATTCATAAAAAAAGTCCCAATTGGAATCTAAATAAACGTAAAAAAACCCTTCAGCCATTTACAGCTTTTGCAAGCCAAATATCAGAAAGTAAAGAAAAATAGATGTCATGATAGAGCAAAACCAGCCATCAGGAGCAAGAAAGGTTGCTTTTGAGAGATGTACACCCTGCTTGTTTTGTTTTCATTTTCTTTGAGTTTGTTGTTTATAAAATTATCTGCAAGAAATGCATAAACATGGTGATTATTTATATTAAGATAGAAAGATTATACCAGGAATCTAGTAGTTAACCATGCTTCAATCAAATCCTAACAATAATTTTACCCTTTTTCTTTTTTTAGTAAATCTTGCACATAAATAATCTGATATGCTTTAAAAAAATTAAAAAATGTCATTGAGCACTGAATTCGTCCAGCTCAGTCTTCTGAAAAATAGCCAAGATATCCCTCTGAAGTATCTGCAAAATAGTTAATGATACTAGCAACTTAACAGTACACAACATCCCATCCTGGCTTTAATTCTGTCTGCTAATATTTTGCTCTAAAGCACTTTTTTAGACTGTCTCAAAAAGTTAAAATTTGGTGCTTTAAGGAAAGTTATATGTTTGGAAAAAAAAATAAACACCAAGAAAACGAACAATCCTTCCTTTTCAGATCAGGAAGTAACTAGTTTAAAAGTCAATAAAAACAGTAAACCCACCCACTGTGAGGAAAAAGTCTGTATTTCACATGTAGTAGAAACAATGAAAAAGATCATCCACTAAGAAAGTCTTAAATCCTAGCAGAAAGTGAGAGTGAGCTCTGAAAAAGTGAGGAGGGAAGGAAAAAAGAAAGGAAGATCTGATGCTATATGTTCATGTATCAAACCTAAGTGGCAGGTTTGGGCACTGGGAACTCCAGGATGCTCTGAATGGAGGAGATCCTGAGGGTCCAGTTGACTCTGACACTGCAATAAATATCCCATTTTGCCCCAAACTGCACCAATCAGGGGAGCCCCATGTGCTCTGCCTCACATATATTTAGGAAAAAAAGATCAGCTATGAGGTACAGGAGACACATCAGGGAGAAACACTTTGGGAGACACCGGGGATGAGATACACAGAGAAACATGTTGAGGATAGGAAACTGGGGCGACACATGGGGATAGACTCTTCGGGAGACAGGAGGGACTGGGCACTTCTGGATATGCACGTAGAGGCTGCACAAGGTGCTGTTGGAGACATGTAGAAAGACAGAAATTGGTGAGATTTCTGGGGTACACAAGGAGAGAACCCAAGACAGGACTGATGGGACTAAGAAGACACAAAAGTGACAGCCAGAGGAGCCCACAGCCTAACTCCCTGATCACACACCACACATCTGAGACCACTGCACTGACCCATCGGACCTTCCTCCTGGTCCACCCCATGAGACAGCAATGTCATGTAATTTGTAAAAGCGCATTTGTATCTGAGATTAAAGTGTTTTGTATCTCCCAATGTCATCTCAAATTGTGACATTCCAGAGATTTGATTCCAAAGCTCTACTGACACCATGACTTTTTATTACCAGCTAGTATGCAATTATCAACACCTTCATCACTGTCAAGTAGAACAGTATTAAATCCCAAAATGAAGAATATAACAAAGCCAACCAAAACATAGAGGGGTTCAGATTCAATAATTCTGTGTTATTTGCAAAGGGAATGTTTTCAGCAACCCTGTTTTCACTATGCAATTTTGTCCCTTCATCTTTAGAAATCAAAGAACAGTCTGTCTAGAAAGTGGGAGGGGGAGGGGGGGAAGTCTGATAAACCATATTAACAAGTTATAAATTTCTTTCACTCCAATATGCATATTGAACATAATACATCTCAAAACAGCATTCAAAATTATGCTTAGAATAACAAAATGCAAAGTAATTAACATATCATATCCAACTGCAGTATTTTAATATGAGGCATTACAGGGAAATTGATTATTATTTGTTTTGACATTAGTTCATAGCTAAAGGCATGCCAGTGTAACTCATAAAAAAGGAGAAATTATATGTCTTCTTTAATTTACTGGTGTCCTATATATCTGAAATACTTGAATTTATGGGCCCTTTTGTGTTGCATAATCTTTTACAGAACTTTCATCTGACTTGAGTGGTAGCTGAACAGGTCATAAAACCAGTGTACCTTACCTAAGATATTTTCTTAGGAAATATATTATTTTAATTTTTATAAATGTAATTATATATTAGAACATTATAACTACATTATTTATCAATAATAGCAAGCTTAATAAATCATATACTGTAAAAGAACCATCCCTGTGGTTCTATGCATTAATATTTGAAAGAATGTAAATCCTTTTGCCAGTTCTATTCAAAAATAGTGGAAAGCATTGACCAACATTTCACCAAAAATATTTTGTTAAAGAAAATTCATATTCATTTTAAGCTCATATGAATATTTGGTGAAAGGTTTATAAATATTTACAAAATTAAAAATTAATACTTCCATAAGTCTCATTTTACTTCTGTGAAATGTCCAGTTCCAGACCATTCATAAAATTTTATATTAATTTTAGCAAATGTTAGGGACATGACTGCTAACACTCGTAAAATGCTTTTGAAAACTAGAAAAATGGTGAACAGCAGCAAATGGATGCCCACTCATCCATTTTTAAACATTTAATATCTTGGCTTTTTTAAAATAATTTTTAACACAGGTCCTAGACTGAATAACAGTGCATAAGGATGCTTCTCTTTATCAGTTATGTGTTAAAAGAGTCTGCTTGCAAACCAGATTTTACTTGCCACGTCTTGTCTATTCCATGTCAGACACTGTCATGGACTGCTGCTTTACCCCATGAAAAGGAAAGTGGAGAGCATGTCAGGGCAGTAATCAAGATACTGTGTACTTTAAACACACTGTAGTCTCTTTATGCTAGCAGGGTTATTCCTTTAAGGGACTCTCTGCTTGATTTTGTGTTTATCAAATCCGTTAGGAAGGATTACACAGAATCTATTCCATGTAAACTTTCAAGTCTGCATTAATAAAAACAGAGATTTTTTCAAATGTGACTTTTCAACTCATGCTCTGTAGATCATAATTGTAAAACTAGTAGAGGAAGTGACTAAGGATCATTGTTCTGCATCCTCAGACAGAGCACTGAAATGAATGAATGGAAGCCAAATGCTTCTCAGAAATGCTATATAAACAGATGCAACACTGGGAGAGAGAGATAGTGTGGGAGTTAAAAAGAGAATAAGGAAAGATACTATTTCTAATAATATTAAAACTTATATTTTTTATTTACTAAACTTTTTTATTTCTCTGTAGTTTTACACTATTAAAATGGAAAGCTATCAGTCAATGCTTCTCTCTATTCTGAACTCTTTCTACCCTTGTTTCTTGGGAGACATCATTAATACAGAACAAGACCTGAATATCATATAGGGGAATAATGACATTATCTTCCAGAACACAGTAGTATAAATGAGACAAAACTTAGTGGGGTCATGTGTATAGGAACTTAAAGAGTGAGGTTCTACTAGATTAACTAAAAGCTAATCAGTAAAATATTACTTCAGTGACCATGACTGTACTCTGCAAAATTAATACAGAACTAGAAAAATTAAAGGGAAAGTGTAAAATGTGCCCTGCTACTACAAATAGGTATTAGAATTATCATACAAACATTTAAAACAGAACAGAACAGCATAGCATAGCATAGCATAGCATAGAACAGAATAGAATACCCTATTTCAGTTGAAGGGACCTACAACAGTCATCTAGTCCAACTGCGTGCCACCACAGGGCTGAGCAAAAGTTAAAGCATGATTTTAAGGGCATTGTTCAAATGCTTCTTAAATACTTACCAGCTTCAGGCATTGACCACCTCATCAGGGAGCCTGTTCCAGTGTTTGACCACCCTCTTGGTAACGAAATGCTTCCTATCACTAGATACCAAAGTGAAGAGCTCAGTACCTCCCTCTCCACTTCCCCTCCTCAGGAAGCTGTATGGAGCAATGAGGTCACCTTTTCAGCCTCGTTTTCTTCGAACTAGACAAAGTCCTCAGCTACTCCTCATAGGACATTTCTTCCAGCTCCTCTTGATGCATTCAACTACCACTGTGTGGCCCAGAACTGCACAAGGCACTCCAGATGAGGCCACACCAATGCTGAATACAAGATAATCACCTGTTTTGACTGGCTGGTTATGCTTTGTTTGATACACCCCAGGATTATTTTGCTCTTTTGGCTGCCAGGGCACACTGCTGGCTGCTACTGAGCCTGCTCTCAATTGGTCCCCCAGATGCCTTTAGGCAGGGCTGCCTTCCACCCACTCTTCTCCCAATGTATACTTGTGCCCAGCATCACTCCATCCTATGTGCCCAGGATTACTTGATCCTAGGACAAAAATCCAGCATTTGGATTTATTAAATTTATTCTCAATCATTGACCAGTGGTCCAATCTATCCAGATCCCTCTACAATGCAGGATAGACTTCCATGAGGGAGTCAATAGCACCTCCCAGTTTATGAGTCATAGTCTAGAGTATGACAGATAACTCTGGTTTTCTATGTAAGCAAAATAATTTTCTAAGACATTCAGAGAAAGGTGACCGAAGTGATTAGGAAACTATAAAAGTTATGCTAGGAATACCAGTTGCAAGAGCTACTAGTGCTGTTAAACCAGACAAAATGAAGCTTGAAAAGACAGTCGTAAAAGGTAGAGCATAAAAGTAATAGTTATTAAAGGTACAGGAAAAATGTTGGTGCAAGAACAAACGGGCATAAAATGACTATGAATAAAGTTAACATCTAAATTTGAACTTTCATTTAATAGCAGAATTGTTGAAACAAAGAAATGGATTATTTTATATTGCACTTGCTTCAGTGTAGAGTTGATCTTGCATGTTATCCCATGGCATATACATGACAACCAGGTGATCAGGCCCAGCCAACATGGGTTTATGAAAGTCAGGTTCTGCTTGATCAACCTGATCTTCTATGACAAGGTGACCTGGTAGGTGAGGGAAAGACTGTGATTGTTGTTTACCTGGACTTTATGCATTTCACACAGCACTCTCCTGGAGAAACTGGCTGCTCATGGCTTGGACAGGCACACAGTTTGCTGGGTAAAAAGTTAGCTGGATGGCCAGGCCCAGAGAGCAGTGGTGGATGGAACTAAATCCAGCTGGTGGCTGGTCAGAAGTGGTCTTTCTCAGGGCTCAGTGCTGGGACCAGTTCTGTTTGATATCTTTATCAGTGGTCTTGATGAGGAGATCAAGATCATGCTCTGTCAGTTTGCAGGTGACACCAAGCTGTGCAGGAGTGCTTACCTGCTGGAGGGTAGGAAGGCACTACAGAGGGACCTGGGCAGACTGGAACTATGGGCTAAGGCCAATTATACGAGGTTCAATAAGGCCAAGTTCCTGTACTTGGGTCACAACAGCCCCATCCAGTATTTGCTACAGGTTGCAGGAAGAGTGGCTGGAAAGCTGCCTGTTGAAAAAGGACATGGGGGTGCTGGTTGACAGCCAACAGAACATGAGCCATCAGTGTCTCCAGGTGGCCAAGAAAGCAAATGGCATCCTGGCCTGTGTCAGAAATAGTGTGGCCAGCAGGACGAGGGCAGTGATCATCCTCTGTACTCAGCACTGGTGAGACCACACCTCAAATACAGTTTTGGGCCCCTGTAATGTGTTTTCCTACACTCCAGCTTAAGTTATAACCACCAGTGTGGGTCATCATGCTTGTATGCAGCTTACTTTGGTTTGTAGGAGACTAATGGCAACATGGTAACCAAGGGCTGTCTGGAGACAGTGACCCAGCCATGTTGTTGGTATGAAAATATGACTATAAATCTTTACTCTATAAATAGTAGACAGCTCAGGGCCCTCTGAGCTCTCTGGCATAACCATAGGCTGCACACCGGGGTCTCCTCTTGAGTAGGAGTGTCTCTGAAGGTTACTCCCTGAGTTTGAGAGATTCTTTGCCAGAACAGATCCTTAGTAAGAGATTAATAGCATGCTAAATTTTGAAATCTTAGCTAAGTTATATAAAGAATTGACTGTGCACATATAGTCCTTTAGACATAAACCATTCACCAAGTTTGGTACAAGGGTTGGATCCAGCCACACAAAGACCCCTCTCTAAGAAGGAATTAGCAAGCAAGAAGTTTCCTTCCAGAACCTCGTGACTTAATGGGAGGGTCTCCCTTATAGTTTGATCTGACCCTGCCCTCTATGCAGTAAATAATCAAGTATACCTTGTCATCAAGTCTTGTTAAAACTTGATCTCATTTACCATTAAAGTTGTTCACCTCACTGTTTTGTATCAATAATATTGTTTCTTCACTCTGATGAGTGAAGTACATCACTCCCTCCATGAGAGTCCCTCACTACAAGAAAGGCATTGAGATGCCAAAGCATGTCCAGAGAAGGGCAATGAAGCTGGTGAAGGGGCTGGAGCACAATTCTTATGAGGAGTGGCTGAGGGAGCTGGAGAAAAGGAGGTTTTTGCCTGGAGAAAAGGAGGTTCAGTGGAGACTTGTTGCTCTCTACATCTAGAAGGAGATTGTAGCAAGGTGGGTATCAGTCTTTTCTCTCAAATAGCAAATGATAAGAAGAGGAAATGACCTCAAGTTGCACCTGGAGAGGTTTAGACTGGATATTAGGAAATATTTCTTCACTGAAAGTATTGTCAACCATTGGAACAGAATACCCATGGAAGTGGTTGAGTCACCAAACCTGGAGGTATTTAAAAGATGTGCAGCTGGAATGCTCAGGGACACGGTTTAGTGGTGGACTTGGCAGTGCTGTAAATGGTTGGACTCTGATCTTAAAGACCTTTTTGCAACCTAAACAATTCTGTGATCCTAAGTACAGACCTGTACTTATATACCTAAAGCCAACAGTTTGTTGCTGATAAAAGCTCTATGCTCTGTTTCACTAACAAAGAAAAAAACAAACCTAAAACCAAACACTCCAATAATCTAAACCACAAAATAAAAACCAAAACAGCCCAAAACAGTCAGAATGAAGTCTAGCTTTGAATTTTGCTTCTATTTTTTATCTGAATGGTGACATAATTTTGCTAATAATAGAGATATAAGCATAAGATTTCTTATGGCATAGCACAACATAAGAGAAAAGATAGGCTTACATCATAACAAAGATAGAATTTGTGTCAGTTGAATCTATTTTTTCAGAAGTTCAATTCTATTCATACTCTACAGACTGAAAAAGCAGAATAAAAAACCCCAGCAGACCTGGAAAGCAATATACATTCTAGTATTTGATACTTGCATGCAACTGGTGAATAAGTTTGGGAGAAAATTTGGTTGTGCTACATGATTACTATTCAGTCTTCTACTTCCATGTGGACTTTATTTGCACAACTTTATAACAGTCTTAGTAATACAGCACACTAGTAATCTTACATAATTTATACATTATTGAAGTCTTACCCTAAAATATTGACTGTAAGAAGCTCATCTTGGTGTACTTATTTCAAAATATGAATTATGTATATCATTAGTTATGTTACCAGCAATTTGTGTTTCTGAAGTTGAAACAACTTTTTTTTTATGTGTGTAATATATTCATTTTGTTTGCTAACTGAATACTTCACAAAATGTGCACTAAAAACTAGTTCATGTTTTAAATTATAAGATATAAAAAATTTGTCTAGTAAAAATAGAAGGCTAAAAACCTAGCAGAAAGAATTAATCCCTAAATCTCATAAAAAATGGCAAAAATAAGGGAAAAAAATCATTAAAAGTTCACTATAAGGTATAAAAAACCACTATCAAATAAAAATATAAATAAATAATTATGTATCTTAACAACAAAGAGCCCTAAACAAAAGAAAAGGCACAAGTATTTTAAGCTACTCAGAAAAGGATTTTGTTCTTTTTTTTTTTTTTCCTGACCTAGAAGCAGGTCTGTAAAGCTATACATATCTCAAATAAAACAGAAATTCATTTTATATACCTAGAGCTAGTTAGCATCTTATTACTTGCATGTCAGGCTTTCTCCAGCGAGTTTTAACTTAATATCCACTGCGTCTCTGATAATGCACTTTATCAGAGAGGATCTTTTTCAGTAGTGATTAAGTGTTCTGCAGGAAAGAAAATGTGTAAGAAGACAAGGGGAGGTAGGGGGATGGAGGGCAGAAAGAAAGAAACAAAAGGAAAAAAAGAAAAGCAAAAAAAAGGAAGGACTGATTATTGGGATCTTTGCATAGACTAACACTCACATGGGGAGTCTCAGACAGGATGGTCAGTCATTGTTCAAATTATGATGGGTGCTTGTAACAGTGTTTTTATCGTAGAGTCACCAGGCTATTCTTTCAATAAAATTTTATGATCTTGTTGGCCTATGTTCCTATATTGGCCTATGTTGTCAGGGTTCTGAGTGTATTAGTTGCCCTAGCAGCCTCACCTGCATCCTCCAGCAATGCATCCACCGTGCCACCACCACTGCTTTACTTGCTTAGATCAGGTGCTGTGTGACTGCACCTGACCATGACTGTATTGCCCGGGGCCTCTGCTAGTGTCACCCCTGGCTCCCAGCTCACTTTGCATCAGGGAGCAGCCCTGCTCTTTGCTGCTCCTTGACATGCGTGACCACTACAGCATATGGTACAATCTGCTACTTAAGCTGCATGCAAAACATCTCCTGCTTATCCTTAGGATGTACAACAGATTGTCATCAGCATGAACCCTTTATAATAACAGTTTACAAGAGTTATTTACGCAAAGGTTGGTCAGTTCTGCACAGGATCCATTTGGGGTTTCTGAAAAGGTCAGGTTTTTCTCCCAGGGTGTCAGTCAACACTTTGAACATAGAGACTGGTCTGGACAAATTATTTCACCTGGGAAAATCTTAAGAGTTTGAAATTCTGACCTGGAGAGGTCCTCTGCAAATGGGTCAAATGCTTTGTTGGGAAGATGACTGAGTTCCTGGAGGGGAAGCTGTGAGAGAAGTGGCTGAGGTCACTTGGTCTGTTCAGCCTGGAGAAGAGGAAACTGAGGGGAAACCTCATTGCAGTCTACAACTTCCTCACAGGGGAAGAAGAGGGGCAGGAACTGACCTCTTCTCTGTGGTGACCAGCAACAGGATCTGCAGGAATGGCCTGAAGTTGTGTCAGGGGAGGTTTAGGTTGGATATTAGGTTCTTCACCTGGAGGGTGGTTGGGTGCTGGAACAGGCTCCCCAGAGAAGTGGTCACAGCACCAAGCATGACAGAGTTCAAGAAGTGTTTGCATCATACTCTCAGACTCATGGTGTGAGTCTTGGGCATTGTCCTGCACAGAGCTAAGAGTTGGACTCAGTGATCCTTGTGGGCCCCTTGCAACTCATCATATTCTGTGATTCTGTAATATTCTGAATTCAGACAATACACTTGTCTCCAGTCAGTCTATTATCTCAACTATGCAGATAGCTTCACAGGGAATTTCTAGACCACCTCAAGAATTAATGACTCAAATGCAAAAGCTCAGAACTCCTACCCTGCTATACAGCAGTTATAGCTAAAGAACAAACTGGAGTCTAACTTGCAAGTTATAGTTCACAACTTTTCATAGACAAGAGAGAAACTAACAAATGATATCATCTGCTAATGTTGTGGATATGACAATAGCAGAATGATAACAGTTTAACTATTATCGTCTGAATGTATCATATATATCTCCAAATATATCTCCTCACTGTAGCTGAAAACAGGATTAGATATACTGGAAAATAAGAGAGGGAGAATCAACTACTTGCCTAGAAGTTTCCAGGTTCACAAGGACAAGGCTTGGATTGACCAAAAGCTGAAATGATACTTTATTGAGAACAATCCCACTCAAATAACTATATATATATATATAACTCAAATAAATAAAAAACTGCATGGTTCCCCATTGCAGGGTGCTTTTTGTCATCTTCATTAATATAAAACTTGGCATAAAATTATACTAACATAATATGTAGTTTTCCATTAAAAAAACCCAAAACCTCAGCCCTGCAATGCAGTAAGTTATTACCACCTCTCTACATTTACAATGGCAATATGCAAAGTAATGGTTTTGCTTTAAAAAGAAATCATTTGAAGCACATTATTCAGCATCATGAATTCAATCATATAAATAATTGAAGATAGGCATTTTTTATAGGTATGAGTTAATGAGTATAGTATAATTAAGAAGTCTTTGTTTAATCACATATTTAGATGCTGGAAAATATCTTGCTTCCCAACTGCACTCTTGAAAGGTATACACACAATTTTAATTTTAGTCTTGGAAGCACTTCTCCCAGTAGATTAATTTTAAATGTCAGTGTTCCAGACTCTAGCCAAATGCAGCAAATGAAAATGTGATAATAAGAGGTCTGATGGCTGTACAGCATCTATAATGCATTAATTGACATTGCCTTCTAACATTTCTTACATGCAATAGCTAGGTAGGACTCAGAGGCTTTGTAGTTCCTCTCTTAGTTGCTAATTGTTACAGTAATAATGATTGTTTTCTCTGTGTTTTTTCCCAAATGATTCTTTTTCTTGAAGGCTCAATAGCACATCAACCATAGTTTATTTTCATTATCCTATAAAGTATTCTCATATTTATTGTAGGAAATTTGAGAGAGAGCCTGCAGTGTGATATTTTGGCTCATGATGACCCCTCATATTACTTCCACAGTTGTTTCTGTTGGGATGTGATTCAGTTGCCCAAAAATAGAGACCTCAGTTTAGGGTAGAGCTTTTTCAGAACTCCTTTCAATCATGAGATAGCTGCCTAAAGGCAGACATCCTATTTCCTTATTTACACAATGGAAGATATTATGGATAGACGGCCTTCAGCTGGAGTGATTCAGGTGACTCAGCTTTATCAAGATGACAACACAACATCATGAAGGAAAAGTGCTGCAGGGTATCACACTAAAACCTCCTCCTCCCACTTGTTCCCTCCATATTTCTGCTCAGTCTTGCCCCTTCTTCAAATCCATCATTAGTCTGTTAGCAAAACCCCCAAACCTTGGAGGTTTATTTTTGCTTCTCTGCTAGCAACACCTCTCTCCCCTTACCCTAGATGAAGTATCTAGAAACTGGAAGATTCAATGTACATGAACAAAAAGCTGTAGCCTCTGTAAGACAATTCTGAAAGAAGTGTCACAGCTTCTAGTCTTACAGAAGCAGAAAATTTAAAAAAACCCGTACACCTGGACACCATGGTTCCCTTCTGTCACAGCAAAACCAATTAGGTAGATCACACAGATATCACATATGTTCAGCCAATAAATATTACAGTTGCTACCTGTAGTGCATTGCGGTTGATGACTGACATGTTTACTTTCTTGGTATAAGGGCACACAGATGCTGGCAGCTGAAGATTGCTCTCTCACCTAGTGGCATGTAGGATGGTAGCGTTTCCTCACTTTGCCCTGTAAGGTGGAAGAAAACCTGTAAGACATGGACTTGAAGGAGGGGGGGCTAACTATGGACAGATTGGATTGTCAAAGAAGGACATATAAAGGATGTTCTGAGTGCCTGGAAAGATATATAGACATAGATACATACAATACTACATAATACAAGATATATACAGTTTTCTCTTTCTTCATTGTCATCACACTGTATACAGAATAAGGATGTAGGAGCCAGGAGTACTGCTTGCAATAAATGTGCTTACCCAGAGCACTTTTTGCAAGAATTCAATACTGACAGATTTCTACAGTGACACAATCTAACAGTCTCTTCACAGATCTGAGAACAATATGTGACTTTTCCAGTAGTGGTACAAGCATCTTTCCAACCAGGTAAACTGTCAGGTTCCATGGCTAACAAGTAATGCAGACCAAGATCCCAGCGACATGTCATTGTGGATGGCTGCCCACAAGCCATAGAAACCAGCACTGAATCATCTATCTTAAGTAGGAAGTGTTTGCTTCAGGTGGTTGGAACAACAAGCTCTTTAGCGGCAGCCCAAATTTACATGAGTTCGCTTTGTCTTGCAGCAAACCCAGTCAAAATTTATAGTAACAAAAGGTATAGCTTTATTTATCAAGACAGAGAAGTCAGAGGCTCAGACTCAAGACTTAGAAATCCAAATGTCACTGAGGTAAATCCTAATTTATGCCTTTTGTTTCAGTAGCTATTAGTAATTGAGTCTATATCCCTCTGACATGTGGAATACCTAAGGAATAAAGAAAAAAAAAAAATGGGTTTATGAGAGGTTTAATACTTCTATAGCTTTTTCCCCTCCTGATCACAATCCTTTCCATACCATTAGTGTAAATTTTAGTTGTCTGAATAGTTGAAGAGTTCTGATCACTGTCTTCAGTTGCCGAATTCCATCTTGTACAATATAAAAAGAGGGAGAAAATTTTAAATTAAATTTCCTCATGCCATTAGTGAGTACACTGAATCTGAGATAAGAACTACAGGAGTCACATACTGAGAGGGAAGTGTTTGAAGCTGGATGGGAGCTCTCTGTGCCTTATAACTGCTCGTTTGATGATCCATTCCCATGCCTGTAAAAAACTGTACTTCAAAACATGAAGGCTCTAGTTGAATGCATAAGGGAACATGACCTTTATCAAAAGGCAGGCAAAAAGAGGTATGACATTTGGTCTTTGTTTGGAAGCAGCTGATAATTATATGCTGTCTTGGGTATGTTACTTCTCCTGGTGCTGTTGCTAGACTCCAAATGTAAGTAGACATCATGATAAAGAGATAATTTTGATAGTAATCTATGATACAATACAGTATATGTATCCAGACATGTATTCTTGCACAAAATTATGCAGAATTTTCCACAAAACTCTGTCTTTGATATAATTATTCAAATTAAAACAAGTTAGAAGTGTCTTTAATTTCAAGCCTATGGTACATACCTGAGTCTATGTTGTAAAGCAGTTCCAGTTTCCAGAACCCCAAACTTTTAATTTATGGAACTTCTACCAGAGTGAAAAAAAACTGGACAATGTTAAAAATGACCCTATTATTAACTCTCAAAATGTTTCTTTCTAAAAAGCATGCAGTAATAACTAAATAGCCCTTCAGGAATTCTGAGGGAAGAGTGAATGGATTTTTGCATTTAGATCCTTCAGTCTACAGCTGTCCTGACACAAGTCCCTTTCTCTCGAAATGTTTTTTTTTTTAAAAATCCATTCATTAAAGGCATCATCACAGGTGCACAGACCACAATGGCATCTTTTCTCTTTTATTAATAATCAATGCACAAATGAACAAGCATGCACAAATTCACAAAAATAAGTTTAATAAATTAATCCCTTTATATGCAGATTTTTCTTTCAGATATCTCACCCTTTCCTTGATTATCTGTTTTCCACAGGGATTGATACCAGAGAAAGGTTGCTAAGCAACTTAAAATGAAAATCATGTAGTGGACTATCAGGCATTTCTAATGAAGCCTTTTTGAGCCATACCTTATTCTTCACACCTCAGCCTGGGATTATGAACTGGTGCAACAGTTGGGCAGTAGTCTCCAATTAGTATAACCTAATGAACAGAGAAGAAGCATGCCAAAATGAAAGTTATTAAAGAGTGCAAGATACACACTCAATATTAAAGGTATCAGACTCAGAAATCACAGAATGACCAGCTAGAGAGGTTTATTGAATGCACAGTTGTGCAAGCTGCCTAAGCTTTAGTAAAGAGTTAAAAGGTAAATGGAACAGTAAACAACATCAATAGTGTAGCCTTTGGTTACATCTATATTAGTAAATAAAACAGTTTTTGGAAATGCTTCTGGACATTGTATTTCATATTCTGTTAGTCTGCTAGAATGATCCCTGAGAAGTTGTGCCAGTGACAGTCTCCTAAAGCATTTCTTGGAAGAGTTGTGGAGTCAACACTGAGTACGATGACCCCTAAAAGGCACTGTTGATGTATTCGTGGTGTTCTGAAGCATAAGGGAGTTTAATAGTATGAATGCAGGTTATTCTACAGAGTTGCCCTCAGTGATAGACAAAAGTCTGATTTTTAGTTAATTTGCTAGCATAGGCTTAGCTTGTGAGGATTCAGCTGTGCATTTTCAGCCTTGACAAATTTCTTGATCCCTAGGTCCTGGTACTTTACCCAAATGTTCTGCTTCACATTTTTAGACTTTCTTACGTGACATTAAGAAACTTTTTATCAAAACTAGAATCTGTAGCTTTCCACAAATCATTTTCTGAGTACAAGTGATATATATATGTAGTTTACCAGGTTGTCTGTATCTGCTGCTTTACAATAAAAATGGTTATTTGAATAATTCACCATCTGAATTTCAATTATTGAAAAACTCATATTACTCTGTTGTGTTATTATGTGTATTTCCTTCTTTTTGCCAGTTTGCTTTGGCAATTGTGAGCATGCACAATGGCTATTGTGTTCCCATAGTGAGACATCAAATGTGCAGGCTCTTATAGTTTTGTCACTGATTAAATAATACATAATCCCAGCAGGAAACTCATAGGATGTCTCTCAGTGTCACTGCTTCTGTTTAGTTTCTTTACTCTTTTAAAGCTTTGTCTGTCTTCCTACTCATGCCCTGAGTAACAAATTTGATTTTCTTTTTTATCTGGATTTACCGATCTTTCTCTGATTTGAACTATTTTTAATTAAGCCATGCAAAGTTAAATAATTGTAACAGAAAAGAGCAATAAATTAAAAACTGTAATACATTTTGTTCTTTATTCATTGAAGAGGTGAAAAATGTGTCTTCAAATCTTCCTATGTGAAAAATATAATGTAAATATCTTGAAGAGTATCTGTGTGCAGGTATCTTGCAACCTCAGTAAATGCTACAGTCATTGTTTAGGGAAATTTTACAGAACTTCTGCACTGTGAGTTTTACAATTTATAGGGAGGGTTTTCCAGGTGTTGAGAATGGACTTCACCTCACCTAACTTTAGACATCTGAAAGTCATCTAGGTTTCCTAAATAGTCAATAGAAATACAAATATGTGCACAGAACTGGAGATGGGATTCATCTTACCATGGGTCTTTAAAGGGAGTATCTACACATGAAACAGATTACAGTCAGAGTTCTGTTAAGTACAGCAGTCAATAGAGAGTTGATAATTTTATTTTGAAGGGCTCTTCATGCTACAGTGCCTACTAGTCTTCTCAATTATTTCAATCCTTGAGTTGAATCCTAGCAGAAAAATGTTTTCTCAAGGTGACATTTGCCAAAAGAATCAATGTTAGGTGGAACAAATCAATTAATTTTCTGTCAATTTAATATAAAGGGACCCTAAAGATTAAATACATTAACTTAGGTGAGAGAAATCATACACTTGGTAGATGGCATGAAGTGCAAAGT
This sequence comes from Acropternis orthonyx, assembly GCA_035583155.1. Classification (NCBI taxonomy): domain Eukaryota; kingdom Metazoa; phylum Chordata; class Aves; order Passeriformes; family Rhinocryptidae; genus Acropternis; species Acropternis orthonyx. The sequence goes on from JAWWEU010000001.1 coordinate 66,078,928, forward strand.
ATTGACTGCAGAAAGAAGCAAAAAAGATTGCAAATAAATGTGTAATACAGTCAGAAGAACTTAAAGACACTGAAAAGACATTTGCTTTACATATAAGATGAATCCAATATAAATATATGTACAGAATGCTTATTTTTGTTTATTCGCATTTAAAATATGAAAGAGGATGAGAATTGTGATATAAAGAATTAATGACATTTAGATAATTTCTTTAAATACAGGTACCCTGTGGAGAAATGTTTAGCCACCTATTAACTTCCCATTGGCAATTTTTGCAATTTTAATAGCCCTTACAATCTTTAATTATTTTTGGATTTTTTGTTTTTGCTAATATTTGCATAAGCTTTTTTTTTTTTTTTTTTTTTAACACTGGCAAAGGTATCCAGAAATGGTCCAATTGCCTGCTCTGAACACATGTAGAACATTAGAGGGGTTTTGTGCTGTTGTGTATAGAAGACAAAACCAGAAAATAAAATACTCAATATTCTCATTATGCTTACACTACTTCTCCCACCACTGACCATTTTGTATAATTTCCAGCATCCCAGAACATACTCACACTTTATCTAGACGGAATTTCTCATTCAGACTTTTGAGAGCAACATACTTACATGTTTATTTCTACCATCTTGCTGAAAGGGCAGTTCCCACACACATTAGAATCTAGACTTGAAAAAATAAGTACATCTTTTCATCTACTGTCTAATTCTTTTTCCTGGTGCATTCATTTGTAATGCTCTGGCACGGATTGTTGTAGATTTTGGTTTCCATTAAACTTTAGAAGACTCAAAGCCTTTACAAAAAAATCTGCCGTATTCACAAAGCAATGCAAAGAATTCTGCTGTAAATAAATGGTTAGTCCCAAGTATCTAGAAACAAAGGGATACAATGATTACTTAATGGCATCTGAAAAAGGTTAGAATTTGAATTTCATGAGTTTTTCCCGAGTGTTCTAGATGATAGTTTCCTATGCAAACCAAAGGTTCTGGAATACCAATCTCCTCAATAGGGTTGCCTCCAAATCAAATTGTATTTAGAGGTAATAATTTGTACCTCTATTTCAGCATTGAAACATTCACCTTTAAGTAATTGAAAAGCAAGTTCCCTTAGTCACTGCTTAGTGTCTCTGCAGTCTGTAGCATAATTTCTCCCTATTCTAAAAGAAAATAGAAGAAATGGAAAGACCCAGAGGAGGTTATTTAAATGTATGTGCCCTTAGTCACTACTTAAACTAAGGTTAAAGTGAATCTTCCAGAATTCTGTCAGATGAAGACTAAGAATTGTACTAATGTGGTGCAGCCCAGCATCTGCTCTGTTTTCTTCAGTTATCAGCCTTTTAATTTTTCATAGATCCTAAATTCTACCTGAATTTATGGTTCATGCTTTGCGTAGACATTCCATATGCTGTAAGTTGCATATTTATAATAATGCCAATTTAGTTATTTTGCAACTAGAAATTATTGGCAGAGTGCCATATATGTTTAAAATATTTTTCATAACAAATTACTTTAAATTATACTGTGGTATTTTAGTAATTTTTAAATAGTAATCCAGAAGGCCTGATAGGCACTTTGATGTACTGTTGCTTATTTAAATGCTTCCTGTGAAAACTGCTGTAGTTAAACTAAGTGCAATGAAAGGTATTTATTTTCAGCTTTTCTGATGGTAGTTATTGTTGGCTGAGGCATTGCAATGTGATTTTGAAAAAATATACATGACATATTTGCACTATTACCTTTTAATTAAAACAAGCTTGCAATTTCATTTATTGCTCATATAATTTCTATTATGATTGATGTACTGATTTTCAAGAGGGCGGATTTATGATTTTTCCATTAAAAGTATATATCTGTAATTTAATTAAGTGTATATTTATTACATACCTCTTACAAACAAAGCCTCCACTGGACATTTTTATGAGGCTAAGGAATCAATACAAATTTATTTCACTGTATTTGTAATGATTATGCTTCCAATATTAACCTTCAGAAATTCAACAAATTAGTAAACCTGTTCTTTCTTCAGTTGAAAAGCTCTGTTTTATCAAACTGTGTTTTTACTAATATCACTTAAGAATTCTAAGTTCATCAAATCAACCCATGTTAAGCTATTCAGTTGGTAATTCTGGCATGGGTTTCTCACCAGGTTGTTGGCTACTTTCCACTTCTCATAAGGCTCTTGTAAAGCAAATGAGCTTAGGTAAATTTCTATAGTAAATTTCTTATTTTATTAGCAGTCAAAATCTCTAGAAACATGAACATCAAATGGTATCATTACTAAATTATTTTACCTATGTTTATATAAGAATGAGATTTGTAAAAATAAAAACTCTGATAAAAGTAAATCTATTTTCATGGTTATACCTCCAAATTACCAATATGAATTGCTAATTTATTGATATGAATCTAGACAGAAACCATAAATCTTTGTGGTAGCTGATATTTTGGAAAGGAAGGTCTTGGTTTTAAGGAGAGTTTCTCCAGTTATTTTAATGAATCCAGAGTTCATAATAGGAAAAATTAAATATAGAGAGATTTCTTGAAAAAAAATTCTTCAATTAAAAATGCATGTCATTGGTGTGTGCTAAACATGCCGTGGATGTGTTCCTGTGTGATGGGTTTGATAAACTCCAAAAAACTCAGATTAAGGCCTTAGTTCAGTTAGGCCCAAAGTCAAATTCAGCAGGCCTCAGTTTTGTGGCCATAGGGCTTTCTGCAGATTTAGAGGGACAGGTATCACCTGACTTAAGCAGCCAAAGAGATATTTCATATCATCTGACGTCAAGTCAGTATAAAACCAGTGGAGGAGGTGCTCCCAGTCTCTTTCTCCTCACGGCAGTGGTGTGAGAGGACACGCTGTTGCAGCTCTGAGAGCGACAGGCCTCACCGTTCCCTTGAGCAGCTTTGGTCTCTGGGAAGCAAATATTTTGTTATTTGTTGTTACTCTCTCCTTCTTTTCCTTACTGGGTGTTCTTCCTGGGAAACATCTTTTGGGGTGTTTTTCTGTGGGTCTGGGTGGTAGAATCTGTGTGTTGTTGGGGGGGCAGCTTGGGGTAAAGTTATTGTTGGTTTTTCTTTTATATTTGTACATATTTGTGTTGTAAATTTGTATATATATATAAAGTTTTTCCAGATTCACTTTTTTCCCTTTCCTCCTTTTCACTGGAACTGTGTGGGTTTCAGGGGGCTTGGCATTTTGCCAACGTCAAACCCACAACATCCTGCAAAAACTGATCTGTCATTTGCATAAATATTTTTTAGTTGTCATATTATATTCATTAAAAAATTGTATATAAGCAGCTCAAATTAGACTAAATCTTTCCCCTGGAGGTGTAATTTGAATTGGTTTTACCAATTATTTTATTAACATCAGATCCAGGAAGAATATTTCTTGACTTTGAGAATGAAAACATACTTAAATGAAAAAAAAGAAAGTCTGTGTTTTGCAACCCAAAATCACAGAACTGTCCACAGGGAGCAGTGCTGGGGCTAGGTGAGTGAATGGAATGTGTACTGACCCACACAACTGATCTAATATTTAGCTACTGACATACAGTAAGTATGGATGTATATGATGTTCTGTTTTTTATTAATCTTTTTTTTTTCAAAGATAAATTTGTTTTTAAAGAGGTTTTAGTCAGTTGCAAAGCCCTCCTGTGTGTCTGTGAGACTAGAATTCTCCATGAAGCTTAATGTGTAAGGGTAATCCTTTATACTGGATGCTGACTATTTAGATATTTTATTTTTACCTGCATAAATTAATTTACTTGTTTTGGAAATATTTTTGCCATCTAAAATAATAACTTTCAATATCTATTTTCAGAAGATATGTTTTGTAAAAATTGAGATCGCAATCTGTATCACAGAAAAATGAAGAAAACCCATGAAAACAGTCCATGCCATAATTTGAATTTTGTATTTCTGAATTTTCAATATCTAATTCTCACTTTAAAATCACTGTGTAAGGCTCTGTCTTCACAATTTTATTATTTATCCATTTCTGTACTTCAAAATAATATTTAGGGAAGAGTCATTAACTGTCACTACTTCACAGTTTGGAAGTTAATGTAGAAGTTGAGAGAAATAAAGAAAAAAAAGCAAACAAATGAAAGAATTCTTAAAAAAAAATATAGAACTCTTGTATCTATGATATTTAAGTGCCAGAACTGTCACTGGAAATAATAATGCTAATTTGAACGTGTATAGGAAACGAACACAGTTAAGCTGCTTGGACTGTGGTTTCACAGAACCAGTAATTTGACTGCCCTGAATCCTGCAATCCTTGGAAATACCAAAGATTTGTGAAATTCTTTGGATTCCTCCTCTTTGCAAAGACTCAGAACCAGTGGTCTGTGATCATGTCGTTCTAAAGCATGTATTTAGAAATGGACAAGTGGAACATTGTTTTCTTTTATGTATGACTAGGAAGAAGAAAAAAACCAAACTTACCTTATTTTGCACACAATCAATATATTTAATTCTGATTTTTTTTCACATTCTTCAGACTTCACCAACATAGATTTTTTTGAGTCACAGAGTATTTTCTTTGTTTTTATAACCTGTGAATGTAGCTTTAGTAGGACTATTTTAATTATAGACAGATATGATTAAACAAGCAAACAAAAAACCAAAAACCAAATCAAGAGCTGTTTCTAATTGGTCAAAAAGGAATGGGAGATGTCCATGCTTATTAGCCCCATGTGGACATCTCAGATAAATCTCAGTCAGTGCCAATACAATACAAAGTAGTAACTGAATGGCATCACTAAATTTAGGTGTCTTAACCACAAGACGATATTGTTCTTAAAATTAACCGATAGAGTCAGAACTGGCTTTCATTATTATTGTTTCAAAGTCCTGGGAGAAGTAATGTCTAGTTCTGGACTTGGACTTTTTTAAAAAATACAGACCAACTAAAAGCTTTCAGTCTTAAATAAATTTCAAAATACTTCGATATCATCATGTATTTAAAATTAAGCATGAAGACTTCTACAACAAATATTTCATTGTTTAGTTCTGCTACATCATATTTGACTTTGAATCAAGCAGTTTTTAATGTATCTTCTATGATACATGGTGTGTCTAAAGATAGCAAATCTATTTTCCTGTTTGAGGTAGGATTGTTCCTGCTAGATAGTAAAGCAATAAACATAAATTAACTACTATAGTATACTAATTCAGAATAAGTTTTTTGATAATGACCTGATTACAGATGAGAGTAAAGGTGTTCCTCTGGGTAGCTTTGCAGCAGTTATAGCACAGGGTGCAGACCAAGAGGAGATGAGATGTCTTCGGCTACCTTCAAGCCACCCAAATTTCAGACTAGGAAAAGTCATTAAGTGCTTTTAATTGAATTATATTTTTGATAGCTACACATAGACTCAGCAGTATTTTGGAATACCTGTAACACTATGATAAATACAAATTCCCTACCCTGCCTGTTTTACTTCTGTGTAAGTCTGTGTTATTATTTTTGTCTTAAAACTGCTTACTGCTACTGCACAGTATGAATATTATAATGGAATAATAGAATGACCATAAAAGTCATCTCGTTCCAACCCCTCTGCCATGGGCAGGGATAACTTACACTAGACCAGGTTAAACTCAAAGCCCCATCCAACCCGACCTTGTACACTTCCAGGGATGGATCATTGACAGCTTCTCTGGCCAGCCTGTTTCAGTGGCTCACAACCCTCACAGTAAAGAATTTTGTTCTAAAATCCAAATTAAACCTAGCTCTTTCAGTTTTAAAGCCCATTACCCCTTGTCCTATCACTATGTGTCTTTCTGTAAAGTCCCTCTGCAGCTTACTTGTAGGCTCCCTTCAGATACTGGAGGGCTGCTATGAAATCTTCCTAGTCTGCTCTTTTTCAGGCTCAGAAGAAGCCTGAAAAGCTGTGGCTTTGTTACAGACACTCTGTGCTACTGAGGGCTCAGACCCTTATCTCTATTAGAATTGTTGTGTGATGATCAACCACAGGATACTGTTTATTGTTCTTCATTGTGGTACAGGTAACAAAGAGTTGATTGCTTTAATAAAGGTACACTTGAAATAACAAGAACTAAATTTCAAAGCAAAATTACTTTGAGAAAGAATTCCAAACACATGGCCTGTTACCTGACTTTGTATATTCTTTATAAAGTACATTCCTTGCAGATCCATGAACCAAAGCCAAGTGATTTATACTATTAAAGATAGAAGTTATATTATATTTGCTTACTGGAATATGTTATTGCAGTTATAAAATAATATTCTAAACATTAAGAACAACAGAATTATATCATGAGGTAATGAATGCTTTGTTTTAAAGTAAAATTCATTTTAAGGAAATTAGTTTGGGGCATAGCACAGCAAGATCTCAGAAATTCAGTGCTATCTTAATTCTCTGGTTCAGAAACAAAGCAAACAATTCAGGTGTGTCCTCCTGTGAAAATAGTTTACAGATTCTTCTGCACAACAGTTAACAATCAGCATCAGAAATATGTGCAGATAAACTACCAGCTACTATCATCCATGAGTGGTAGTGCAACATCAGATTCATAGCAGTGGTGTTGCTGCTGTGCCTGTTAGAATAGACAGAAAATAATGAAGAAAAATATTTTTTTCAAGTAGTTTATTTCAGTGTTGGTGCAAAGGCTATTTTCCTGCCCTCAGGAGACAGTGAAAACTGTGAAAAACTTGAATGCCTCAGAATTGTAAATGATCTGAATCCTTAATATTTCTTTTCAAATAAATTTAAAGTGAATGTACTACACATACTAAAAATATTGTCAGAGATAACCAGTGTGTCCTGAGTCTGTTTAAAAGTCTAGTTTTCCTGCTAAGGAGCTTGAACACAACTGATATATCTAAATTACATTCTTGTTTCAGATTAATTATACTATTAATTTGTACCACCTCTACCAATTAATTTTCGAAATTCCTTAGAGGACAGTAATTTTATTGTTTTGTTCCGTGAAAAGAAAAAACACATGTAAAGAATTATTTGTACTCCCTATTTTCTACAAAGACTGAACATCAAACCTTAAGAATTTTATATTGAATTTTATTTCACACAAAACTAAATTTTTGGAGAGCAGGGAGAGCGGGAGCCTCAAGATAAATTTCTCTAAATATTTAAGCTTCTAATTTCTATATTGTCTACTTACTTACCTATGATAATAACTGTAAAAAGAATGGATTATAGTTAGCAGACCTTCAACATTTGCATATACTATTCCATTGTGTGCTAAAAGTCAAGGATGGCTTCCTGGTCCTCTGCAGACTCCTTCAGAATATATCCGCCTGCTGTGCCATGGAGTCCTCCATGGGCTGCAGTGTAGGTATCTGCTCCACCATGGTTATCCAAGAGCTTCAAGGGGACAACCTGCTGCACCCAGTGCAGAGCAGAGTGGGACAATTCCCTCCCTCAACCAGCTGGCAATGCTGTGCCTGATGCCCCCCAGGACACGGTTGGCCCTCCTGGCTGCCAGGGCACTGCTGACTCATACTCAACTTGCTGTTGGCCAGGACCCCCAGGTCCCTTTCTGCAGCACTGTTCTCCAGCATCTTGTGCTCTAGTCTATACAGACTACTCGTGTTGTCCCATCCCAGGTGCAGAATCTGGCACTTTCCCTTGTTGAACTTCATACAGTTGGTGATTGCCTATCTCTCTAATTTGTCAAGGTCTCTGCAAGGCCTCTCTGGCCTTGAGGGAGTTGCCAGCTCCTCCCAATTTAGTGTTGTTGGCATACTTGATTAGTATCCCTTTCAGTCCTGTGTCCAAATTGTTAATAAAGATGTTGAAGAGAACGGGGATGAGAATTATGCTGGCTAGTCACTGAAATTAGCACTCTATACACAGGCATATTCTTGTTCCTTAGTGCAGAAATCACAATAAACGTCATTTAATTGGATTCTTTCATATTATGCAGAGATCTTTGATTATGTTAATACTTTTTATCTCAACAGCAGCTGACTTGACATTTACACATACAACAACAGCATACTTTTCCTGCTGTTAGTAGACTTAACAATTTTGCAATCTGTGAATCAGTGACCTTTGCAACTACATTCTGACCTTCAGCATTTCTCATAAAAATAGTAAAATGTCCTCAGAAGAACAGAATACTTTGCTGCATACTCTCCAAGCCCACAGAATATATGATGGTGTTAGCATCACAGTAATTTAAGCACAGACCATAGACTCTAACAGGCAGAAATTAAAATGAGACATTTTACACAGCAACATATCTGAGAAACAAAAAGACTAGGATGTTCCAAACTGCTCCCTGCAGTATGAACATACCTATAGAAATATAGAAGATAAAATATGTGGATTTGAAAAGCTTTATCCTTGTTAGGCTCAACTGGATCTCACCCTGTAGATAAAAGAACAAGGAGCTCAAAGCAGATATAGGGAGACACATCCAGATAATGAGATATAACCAAGCATTTTAAAGATAATTAAGGATTCTGGTGGACTGGGCAGTGAGGCTAAATCTACCATACTCATTCAATCTGGAGGACTGAATTGAGAAGGACTGTTAAGCCATATCTGCTTCTGTATAAAGTAAAAGAGATCCACCAATATTTTTTTGTATGGTGAAAGAGTGAATATTTTCACTCTCTATTGTAAAATTTTTAATAAGATATTAAATACTCCTAGTAATGAAATTAAGTTAAACCATTATAGCATCTTGGAATTGGAAAGTAGATTCAAAATAATTTTTTTCCTTATGTTTTCTCCCCCCCGCCCCCCCTCCAAGTGAATCATTATTTTAACATTTCTGGATTATTTTCAACAGACAACCCAGCATGCTATTTTTATTACAGGCTCTTTCTCCTTACAGGCTGCATTACATTTTTGTAATATACTCCACAGTCATTACAGATTTTTTATCTCTTTTCCAAGGGACACCTTTTAAAGGACTATTTAACTCCAATAAGTCATAGTTTTCTCTGCTTTCTCAAAGCTTTTTCAGAGTTGGTTTTGGTGTTTTTGCTTTCTTTTATTCTTTTTTTTTTTTTTAATTACAGCATTCCTAATGACATCAGACCCACTGAAATCAGAAGTTAAAAAGAAATCATATCTCAAAGAGACTGTTAAGGCTATTGAACCCTCAGTCTTGGCATTTGTATGTTCTTAAATCCTTTCAATTTCAAGGTTGCCTTCCTGAATTGTCAGTTTAATTAGAAAACATTGTACTTATATAACAGACCTAGTTCAATTGCTTCTTCAAATTCACTTTTCTATAATTGAACTTAAAGAAATCCAGTTTAATTCAAACATTAAAAGTATAGATTTGACATCCTATGTGACTCTTTAATCTCTCTGAACTGTATTGCAGTGTGTGAGTTTCTCAGTTGCTTCCAATAAGGACAGATCCTTTTCAATTTACACAGCATATTATCTAAAGATCTGCTGCCTGCTTCCCTCACTTGTTTTAACGGGAAGTTAAGGGAAATGCATTTGGAATGTTATTTTTTATAGTCTACTTTTACCTACCAGAGTGTTTACATCTACTAGAGCCAATTTCAGCTTGAAAGTCCTTATCAGAGAAAATCTATTTACTAAAATGGACAAAAGAATGCATAAAATTTAAACTCTAAATAATATATTGGAACAATATCTTTCTAGAGAATGTCATGTGTCTGTGAAAAGTAGGAAGAATGTATATTTTCAAAGGAACTTAAAAATCACCATTTTGCATCTGGTTTTTCATTTGAAAGCTCTGGCACTTATCTGGTTCCTTGTTGAGCTAATTCAGATCACTAAACTAGTAGAAAAGTAGATTAAAAAAATAAACAGAAAACCTAGGGGGAACAGGATACCACTTCAGCCACATGCAATAAAGTGTTAGGTCAGCCTTCTGTGCTGTAGAAGTATGCCTGTCATGTATGAAAGTCAACTCATAGCACTACGAATTTTAAACTTTCTCATTGCTACTGAATACCTGAATGGCCAAGATAGCTTAAAACCAAACAACACCCTGCCTTCTGTGAGATGCCCCAAACCATTGCAATGGAGTAACTTTATCAGGTGAATAACTTCTATGCAAAATCTGAACAAGATACAAGGATGTTTTTTTGTGGATTTCCATTATTTGGAATTGTCTGTCCCTTACTCTGCCTTGTAGGTATAGGAAAAAATATGTATCAACAAGGATTTTACAGCCGCTATTATGTTTTGGGATAGTAAGGATTTAGGGTAGTAAAAAAACCTGTGGTGAGTTCTACTACTGACTTTATTATCTTTTCATTTTGAATTAACTGCTTCAAATTTCAGTTTATCCTTCAGTAAAATGAGAAGAATAGTATCTTCCTTCCTGCTCAAAGGATATTTAATTAATGCCTGTGATGTCATGGATTCAAAAATGAAATGTATGAGGATTAAAAGGAAGTATTGGCCTGCCATAAGGTAACTGTAGTGATCTGTGTTCTTTCCCAACTTCATTGTGGTTGTAGAATTTTAATTAGCAGTTCCAAAAATTTTTCTGAGCTTAGTCTAATGACATATCTCAATAAAGCAGGATGTGTGACTTAGAGAATCATAGAATCATTTATGTTGAAAAAGACCTTTTAGAACATTGACTCCAAACATAATTATTAAATCCAACCTTAAATAAATGTTTTGTTGTTTGAAGAGAACAGATGGTTTAACTAGTAAGCTTTATAAGTATTTGTGACATCACAAATACACATGTCCAATGCATTAGATGGGAATACAATAAGAGGTCTGTATAAATAAACAGAATGATACATAGAGTAGGATATTTTCATGATTAGTCCTTTTTCCTGATTTCTTCAACTGAGTTATTGCTATAGGTTAATTATTACATTTATTACTATTTTGAAAGTTCTTAGTTTCTTAGTCACATTTTTATTGGCCTGTGAATATCAATTGGAGTTAATTCACATAGTTTTTCAGATAAAGACTGAGATTCAGTCTTACTTAAGCTGGAAGAAGAAGTTTTTAAATTTTCCAGCCTCCTTTTCAGTACAGGTTTGAACACACTTTTTAAACACAGAATCAGTGTACAATCTCATCCCTTTATGTCCAGCTGTCAGCCACCAACTGAGGTATCTCAGTTTATACTAATAGGGTGACACTAATATGGCTCACATGATGCTGTCACACAGACACCCTCAGTGTACACCTATACCATACACTAATTACATGTAGTTGGACAGTCCCACTGCTGACTGGGGATCACCAGAAGGGTAGAACTATGGAGATTTAATGGAGTGGTCTCTGGGGGAAGTGGCCTGAAGGAAGACAGCAGAAATCCCGTCTGTATGTTTGTGTAAATAAGTTGGATACTATTGACTGAAAAAGATCTTCAAATTTAGCTAGCTTTCCTGCAGACTATATGTAAACTATATGCATTAAAAGTACTGTTCCACTGAGCATCTGAAATATAGCTGAGTTTAAGTGGACTGAATCAGGGGTGGGAAGCAGTTAAATGAAGATTTTCAGAAATACCTAATATTTGAATGCTACAGAAATTGATGTGCTTTTTATGTTCACATGATTTTGTAAGCAATGCATAAGCATTTAGCTACCTAACATTTTTAACCTGAAAGAGAAGGAAAATTTTAACCAGTGAGAGAAAACTCACATCTTTCATAGAAAACTATTACTCAAACTTTGACTCAGTTTGCAATACTCTGTAGATATGCAAACGTGATTCCTAAAATACCTGGATGACAACTTTATGGAACAGGACCTAAGGGAGCCAACTCAGAAACATGCCCTCCTTGATCTGCTGGTCGTCAGCAGAGCAGATCTCATGAATGAAGTGGAGGTTGGTGGCCATCTTGGCCACAGTGACCATGAAGTGGTCAGGTTTAAAATCTCTGCTGACAGGAGGAAAAGTGCCAGCAAAATCTCAGCTCTGGACATGAGGAGAGCAGACTTCAGGTGGCTCAGGGAATTAGTAAGGTCCCCTGGGAAAATGCATTTGCAGGTTCTGGGGTCCATCAGTGTTGGTCACTTTTCAAACATCACCTCCTAAGGGCACAGGAGCAGGCAATTCCCAAATGTCCTAAGTCAAACAGATGAGGCATAAGACCGGCTTGGTTGAGCAGGGATCTTCTAGAAATAAGGCAATAAAAGGAAGGTGTATGCCCAGGGGTAGCAAGGTCAAGTGACATGGGTAGAATTCAGAGATGCTACTTGTCACTCCAGAGACAAAATTAGTATGGCCGAAGCTCAGCTGGAGTTGAAGCTGCCAGAAATGGAGGGACAAAAAAAAGTTTTTTCAAATATATTAATGGTAATAAGTAGTATAGAAATATTATTGGCCTGGTAAAAGATGAGGATGGTCACCTCATAATCAGGGACACGGCAGAGATGTTTAAAGCTTTCTTTGCCTCTGTATTCAACAGGGATGACTGACCAAGGGGATCTCAGTGCCCTGAGCTGGAGGACCATGACTGCGAGAATGATCAACTCCCAGTCAACCCTGAAATCATGCGGGATCTGCTGCTCCAGCTGGATCCCTACAATTCTATGAGACCTGATGGGATTCATCCAAGAATCCTCAAAGAGCTGGCTGATGTAATTGCAAAACCTCTCTCAATGATTTTTGACTGGTCTTGGGAATCCAGAGAGGTCCCAGCTGACAAAGCTGGTGAATGTTGTCCTGATTTTCAAGAAGGGCGAGAAGGAGGACTCCAGAAACTACAGGCCTGTCAGTCTCACTTCAGTGTCTGGCAAAATTATGGAGATTATTCTGGAAGATATTGAGGAACACCTGAAAGAAAATGCTGTCATCAGTCACAGCCAGCACGGCTTCATGAGAGGAAAGTCCTGTTTGTGAAATCTGATTTCCTTTTATGACAAAGTAACCCAATTAGTTTATCAAGGGAACCCAGTTGATGTAATCTTTTTGCATTTCATAAAGCTTTTTATACTGTCTCTCACAGGATCCTCCTGGACAAAATGTCCAGCACACAGCTGGATAAACACATAATGTGGTGGGTGAGTGATTGGCTCATGGGTAATAGTGAATGGGGTAACATCAGCCTGGTGACCTGTCACTAGTGGGCTTCCACAGGGCTCCATCTTAGGCCCTGAGCTCTTCAACATCTTCATAAATGGCAATGGCTTGGATGCAGGAATGGATAGGATAGGGATACAAAGCAGGTTTGCAGATTACACAAACCTCAGAGGAGCCCACCAGAGGTTGAGTTCGGGATTCCAGGGGGTGTGTTATGGGTGGGCCCCTTTGATTGACAGGTGCTACTGCAGAGCCTGCCATGTGGGTTCTGTGAGTCCTGCCTTGTGGGACAGAGTCTGGCCTTTCTCCCTTCACACACACACACTTGAGTTGGTTCCAATCCAGTAATTAAATAATCATCCATGGGATTCTAATCCCATGCATCACAGGTAGTCAAAATATTTTGTTTTCTGTTTTAAGCACAATATCAGTAGAAAAATTCAGTCCTCTCCTATGACACAGAATTATTTTGAATTTTCAGGATAATTTACATTAGTAGTGGTATTGCACGTGAAATAAATATTAATTACTTGATTTCTAATGGTGTTAATAGTCCTCTGTGTATTACTATGAGGAGAGTTGAATCTACTGACATTATTTTCCTATTATTATTGTGCTGTACAGGAAAAACTGTTTCGCTTTAACCAAGAATGTATGTTTCTATTTAACATTATTCTTGAAGTTAGTCTTCAACTCTGAATATGCCTTTTAGAAGTTGTATCAAACCAGAAAGATAAACAGATGACAGAATATAGAACCTGCCATTCAAGATAGAGAATAAAATAAAACCCAAAAAATTATCCATGGATGTTGCATAAGTACAAAAGCACCATTTAATTAAGCTTGAAAAATAGTGCAATGTGAAAATTTTTGTTAGATTAATAAAAAAATACACTAAACAAGAAACTAAAGTACCAAGTGTTCTACAAGGCATTATTGTAATTAACATAATTTCCAGCATGAGAAAAATACTATTTTTACTGTAGGTTGTTTTAGAGTGCACAACAGTTTGGAAAAAGTGCTTTTATTTTTCTATCTATAATAACTGTCTATCATTACAAGAGATATGGTAAGCAGGTTTTTGAACACAATGTTATTTTAAAGGTTAATTACATTCATAAATACTTCTCATTAACTAATTTATTCTGATGCTAATCCTGAAGACTCTGAAAGGAAAATGTCCCTGCTACACTCTTTTCTAACTAATACAGGTACACAGTCATACCTTCATTCTAATACATTTTTATGTTCCTGATTCATGGTCCAGGTATTCTTATGTCCATTACCAGGCTGATTTCCATATCAAGTGATGAGAATTTCTGCTCATGATTGGTGAAATTAAACATCATAACAATTATGTGAAGTCAATTTGAAGGGTTTTTTTCAAAAGGAATTTCTTTCTTCCTATTGAAAGACATCAGCCATAGCAAACCTACTCAGTTCTTGGGGAAGGGAAATAATAAGCCTGGATTCTACAATTTCCTTCATTTTTGTCATTAGAAGAAAAAAAAAAAAACACACTTTCTTCTTTTTATTATATAACCTTACACTTACTTTATTCTAAATAGTTATAAACTTTTGAATTTATATCTATGGCTAGTTACTTTCTCAGTGTCTTACAGCATATTTATAAAAAAGGACATATATACAAGAATGCAATTACATTATTTTGTATTAATAAACCCTAAAGGTACAATAATATTTTTATCTTATACAAAATTTAGAAAAAAGCCACAAACAGAATTTACAAAACTGAGACTAGCAACTGATGTCTGTAAGACTGTTGCTGCGGTTTTTTTCCAGCACAACATGCAGTTCTCACCAGTCCTATTTTTTCCCTCTGATTATTTCATGTAACAGTGGTGATTCAATACAATTGTCTCAGAGAGAAATTTATGCTCAGGATTTTCTCAGACTTTTTGCTTTCTTCCTTCCTGTTAGACATACAACACCACTTACTGGGAAAGAAAATGGACAATTTTAAAACTCAATTTCTTCTTCCATGAAAAATAAAGCAGTTTTCTGCTTTTTGAAATTTATTGTCTCACACTGTGTTTGAGTGAAAAGTAGATAAAATTTAATCTATGCAAGATAAAAAGGCGAAAATGAGGCAAAATTTCACTGACTTCTCTTACAGAAATTATATATTTTTGTTCAAGAGACAGGCAATTTGAAGGTGCTTTACAGGGTACCTAAAATGCACAGTCTATGATCTATACAGGACTCACAGAACTGTTTATCTTATCATACAGACATCCTAGGAGTCTTTTTCATTGACTACAGGAATTGCCTGAACTGGAGCTGCAAGTTAGAAGCTTCTAAAACTCTATGCTGCTCTTAGATGCAGTGGTATTTAGCAAAGAATGGCAGTACCTACTAATAAAGTATTTATTTATGTACCTGTATTTATTATTTTTCTTTACAGAATCCATTTCTGCTTGGGGTCAGTGCCAGAACCATGAGCCCATCCTGTAAAATATGCACTATGTTTCCTATCTTACAACTTCAAAATCTTCTACAGATGAATAAGTATCTCTTGTTTTGCCTTGATCTACTTAAACATTTCAGAGCTAATTCCTGCTACAGTTATTTGCAACTTTGGCTCCTGGACAGTATTGTTGGAATGCAGAATTCATGGTCTTATTCCAGGCTTCCATATGAGAAACAACAGCTGCTTCATGGCATTTTCTTGTCCTGAACAAAAATCAAAGCAAAATGATATCATACTCTCACCTTTGTGCTTCTGAGTGAGATCCAGTGTGTCGATAGTGATCAGTAGTACTTGTTCTGTGTGGCTGTCCGGGAACTGTGTGTTCTCATGGCCCTTCAGACCTAATGAAATACCTGAGCTTGCAGTTTACAGATGTATGTTGCTGGAGCACACTGAGCATTCTCAGTAAAATAGAGTTCTTCCACTGCCCTGATGCAATTGATGGCTGACAAGGCAATAATGTGTCTGGAGTGCTTTGAAAGAAAGGAAGCAGAGTTGAAGAAGAATCAATTGAGTGGTTCTTCTCTGAGGGCTCTTTTGGCAGGAGAGTTAAAACTATGTAAGGCTTTGAAGCTGTTTTCTTTTCCTAGGTAATCTGCAGAAATCCGCAGTGGAAAAATTGCCCTAAATAGGGATTGTGATAATATGGCAGATGTGATTTGTACTCAAGTGTAAGGCAGTTAGAAACATTATATAATTAACCTCAAAAAACAAAGCAAAGTAAAAGTATCCCTTCCTCTCTGCCAAAACCAGGAGCTGAATTACAAAGGAGGTAAAGCTGTGAGGGTCAAGGTAAGAACTGATTCATGGATTGCCATTAAAATCAATAGCAAAATTCCCATCAGCCTGTGAAGTACAAAATCATATCTTCAGTGTTTCACTCCTTAGCCTTATAGAAAACCTATGGGAAAGCAGATGGTGTCAATTTCCCCAAAATCCAGTGAATTAGACCAGCGTAGAGATACAGTTTATATTGCCCTGAGCCAGTGAGAGATGCTCATTTCCAGTATGATTATTATAATTATTTTACTTGGCAAAATGTAATATATATTAAGACTGAAGACTGTAAACAATCCCAAACTTGGGCATATACACAAATAATGTTACAGTCTTCTAATGGTGGCATGTTACTGCTGGTGTACAGTATTCCCATGTCAGAATTTAAATATTCTACTTCAGTCATGCTCAAATTTGGTAATGGTACAAATTTTTTTTGCTGAATGCATTTTAGCAGGCAAGAGAGCCACTTAGTCCCTAGGTGCCATCATGAGTTCCAGAGAAAGTTGCATAAAGTGATAATGTGCTTTGTACTCTGAAGAGAGATGAAACACTTCTGGAATCACCCCCATCCTGGTGCAGAAAATGCACAGAGGGGTGTGAAGCATCACTTCACTCTCTTTGCACTCACTGGTAAATTTGAGACAGAATTTGCCTCAAGCTTGTTGTAAAATTACCATTTTTATGCAACTCTTATCCAGACATCTCAGAGAAAATTTGTGGTGATAGAAAGCAAGCCCTTCCTGGAAAACCTGAAATTGTTCAGAAGTTATTCCCTTTCACTGCTGCTAACATCTGCTGTCTAGCTGTCAGAAATGTTTGGGGCCATGTTGAAATAATCATAAACAATATACTGATGCTGCAATGTTGAATAAACATAGATATTTACATACCTGCCATGAAAAAATATTTATATTGGTTCAAATGAGTTTAATATAAAAAATAACAGCATGGTAGGGGGAAAAAATTGCATCAATAGAATGAAGAGCCCTAAAATGCTTAAGTCAAAGAGAGTGAACATTTTCTAAGGTAGTTTGTGAAAGCTATTTTGAAGTAGTAGTACATTCTACATAACTGGTGCATAAGAAGTTCAAGTTTCCAACTTATTAAAAACATATTATTAAAACCAAAATTGTCTGTGTTGTGGAAAAGTAGCCCAGCAACGATTTTAACAAGTATTCCTACAAGACAGTAGGAACTAACAAAAGCTTTTTGTCATGTATTTAACTACAGGAAACTTGAGAAAGCAGAAAATTATAGCCGTTTTCTCTTCTTAGAAGGCTTTCAACGCAGCAAGTTGTACTACTTGTTATTGCTGAAAGATAGTCTAAAGAAAACCTGTCAAAATAAGAATACTGTAATATAAGCTAGTGTAAATACTAGGTAAGAGATTCAGTTCCAGCCAGTTTTAACTAGCAAGTATGAGACACATGCTCTAGTTGCATATTCTAATGCATAGGTGAACTATATCATCACTAATAACTGAAGACTCTAGATATAGGAGCAAATGAACATGATTCAGGCAAGGATAGTGTTGGAGACAGTTGTGGTTTGGGAATGGTACTCCCCAATTCAGTGGCTCCACTGAGACTCTCCAAACCACGTACCACTCTCTCTCTTGCTCCCCCACTTTCTCCTCCCCCTCCCCAATGGATGTGGCTGGAGAGGAGAACTGGAGGCACAAAAGGCAAAGATCATTGGTTGAAATAAGAATAATTTGCTGGAAACAACAATAAGGTAAGAAAATTAACAGTAACAGCAACAATACTGATGACAGAGGATACAAGAAAAGAAATTATTCACATGGGGAAAAAATGCAAAGCAATAATAGACAATACCAGATGGCTCCCTCCACCACATTTTCTCAACCAGGAAGGACTCCTTCTCCCCTAAAAGAGAATCCCTTTACCCTGCCCCCAGCAGTGATATGAGGTGGCACAGAATAACCTCCTGGTTTTAGCCATGCCCCTCCCAGGTACTGGAAAAAATTAAACCTGTCCCGGCCAGAACCAGGACAGAGGGTTAACTGCAGTCCCTTGACTTTACAAGAAACCCTGTCTGGTAACCCCACATGTAAACATATATAGCACAATTTTGAAATGAGTTTTAATTACTGTCTTCTTTTCTTCCCATATTAAGGAACCGAGTTTTGAACTAATCCTCAAAATGGCATGGCTAAAGCCTTTAAAATGCCTCAAATCTTCTTTTTCTCCTAGAAACAACCATCTTGAAGCCTCCTTAAAGCTGACTTTTTTCCCTTACATGCCATATTTTAAAATAGCATCTTGTAATTGAAAGGGTATTCAGAATATCATTTACAAATTTAGACTAAAAGTAACACTTTTCCTAGTAATCTTTCTTTTTTACAGTGCAGTGCTAACGTGGGCAGTGAAGAAGTGAACAGACTGCAGTTCTTTCTGGCACATCTGAACAAATGCCACTGCTTGTGTTCTAATCATTCACTTCACCAAAGTAACTAACAATGAAGAAAAGGTTGTGAAGAAGACATTAGTAGTAGTATTGTATGGCAATGTGTGTGTGTGATTTATCAAGCAGAGTTTGTATTCCATAGGTGATACTTGGCAAACAGCAAATTAAGTTTGTTCCTCAAATCTCAGATTGATGTTACAAGGCAATAATTTCATAAAAGGATAACAAGAATGATATTTTTTGAGCCAGTGAACATGGAACTTAATCACAGCCCTAAAATGGACATCTGGCAATCATGGATAGACAGTGGCTGGATTTAGAAAAAAATAAAATGTCACCACAGTTTAAAAAACCGTATGACCACAAACACTTTGCTAATGGAACATATCCTGTTCATTGACTAAAATGAAGCAGATAGATAGGACCTATGAAATATTTTATGTGGATGAAACATTTATTTTCTAAAGTGGTGCTGACAGATAGTGAACCCACTAACTTAGGTATTGCGCAGGAGGTAAGGGTACAAAACATGCTACAATTTCCCAAGGAATCATCAGGCTTTGACAAAAGAGGATTTTCTCCTGCATCTGTGAAAACATACCTACCTTTTCCACAATACTTTTACAACCACATGGTTCAGTCTGATCAGCTAGGTTTAAAGGGTGAACAGTGAGGTCTTGGACCAGGGTATTTTGCTTGAAGGTATTTTAATCTACAAGATATTTTGAAGGTCAGTTTCAGCCCTGTTTGTCAAACACAGCCTTTAAATTGAGCTAAACAATTTGTCAAGCTTTGGATCATAGAAAAGGTACTTTCTAGATTCTGTACTGGGCCATATCCTCATTCTTTCCCTCAACTTACTGATCATTATCTCTCATCTGATTCACATGAGCTAAGTTCTATGCCCACAGCATCATTTTCAAAGAATCTTGAGGCCTGATACAGTAAGAACGATTAATATAACATACCTGGGATGAATTTCCCAGTTTGGATAAAATGTACAATGTACACAAATCCAATGAGAAGATGAGATGTTTTTCTCTCCCGCCTCCAAACTTCACTGGTACTACTGTGCTATAGAAACTATATTTTAAGATGAAATAAAACCTTTTTCTGAGAGTGTCTGAGAGATTTGTATGAAGCACAGGGATTTGACATCTGCAACTTTAAATCTCAGAGGAAAAATGAAATTATAAGGAGTCTAATTTTACTGGTCTTAATTTTAAATTCCATATACTTTTCAAAAATTGTCAAGCTTAAAAGCCCATCAACATATTTCGGTAATCTTTACGCTCTTATTGATATAAAATGTGTTTCAAATCAAAATAATTTTGACATTTTTCTCAGATTTTATATGCCTAAAATTATTATTTCTCACATATATTAGATATAAGGCAGAAATTCTTTACTGTGGGGGTGATGAGATCTCTGAAAATGTTCAAGGCCACATTGTACAGGTCTTTGAGCAGCAGCAAATGAGGCTCTTGATGGTTGTTAGACATCAGATCAGTAATTATGGGGTGAACCACCTTGTGGTGAGTACCTGTGTGTGTGTGGAGGCGGAAGGGATGGGAACCTCATGGAGGTGGGGTGGTGTCGTATCCCTTATGGCAGGGCCTGGAGCCCACATGGGGAAGTCCTGAAGCAGCTGCCAGTCACAAACAGCCTGGGAAAGCTATAACACCCTGACAGCTCCTGGAGCCCCTGACCCAGCTCTGGTTGGCAGGGACAGTGAGAACACAGCCCCTCACCCTGGCCTGGGACCCCAGAGTGGCTCGGGGGTTAGGACAAAGAAGAAGGTAAAACATCATTCAGGGTGTTATTTACTGTAGTTCAGCCTGGTCATTACTCGTAATTTGTGTTTTAACTATTGTAAATATATCGCACATACTTTACATTCACTGTATTTCATTACTGTTTACAATGAATAAGCAATGACGATCAAAATTCTTTGAAACCATCTTAGAAATGTAAAGTATTTCATTTTGAAAGGTCTGTGTTTAAAATACTTATTCCAGCTTGTCAAGGAACAAAATAAATACTTCCATATCAGAACTGTTTAAAATTGTATAAACCAAACAATGTTTTATCCTGAAAATACTTTGCATAATTTTTTCCAATTCTTCCATTTCTTAGAAGAAAATATTCTTAGAAATACAGGTGAGAAATAAAACTGAGTAATTTTAATTAAAGACATTAAATGAAGGTAATATGGAAAAAATTTAAATAGAAAGCCATGTTTTAAATATGGTGTAGATATTAAATAGCATTTTTCCATGATTCCATCAGAATTTTTTTTTTTTTACAGGAAAATAGGTATTCAGTGTTTCAGTCTTTTCCAAGGTGCTAATGATCTACTGTGCTGATTCTGGGTGTGTGTGTGGGCAGGGGACAGTGTGTGAGTGTGAGTGGAGGGGAGTGCATGTGAAAGGAAGGGTGTGTGTAACTAATGAGTTATTTCAAAAGTTATTATATTGTTCAGAAACTTGAGGATAATAAGCTAGTACTTTTTATTATAGTTTTCTACAGAAAGTTTATTGCATCAAGGACTTCAGTTAAGATTAATACTTAAATACGAGCTAGTCAGCTCAATATCTCCAAATCAATTTGTCTCAGTGGGAATTAGCAGAATCAGTCCTCAAGCGAATGGAATCACTCCTTTTCAGGTAAATGGACATCCTCTTGCCCCTCACAGGTTGTCTTGGACTAATCTGGCATATTGATGTTTCATTACATATATATTTTAAAAAAGTATTTTTTTCTAGAAATCCAAGACCACTGAAGTAAATGAGAGTGGGATTTATCCAATTAAAGGGAGAAGTCTGCATCTTAGCTACTTGTTCTCAGCTTTTTTTTATAGTTAATGAAAGAAAACAGACAGTTGCAATATGTGATTCATCTGAACTAAGATATCTACTTAAGATGAGAAATCACATCCTAAAAATACCTGCTCCTCTATATTGATTATAAATAAATCCTGGACATGCAGAATGTCTATGTCTGAAGTTAAATGAGCAGTTGAAGGCTTTTCACTAATTGCTATGGCTTTGGAATATGCTCTTTGCGCCTCTGAGCAGAAATTCCTTTGGATTCCATATAATCTCTGTTTTTCTGTTGTTTTAATCATGGTTTGGATTTAAAAAGCAAACAAAAAAAAAGCAACCCATAAAATCTAAGATCTTGCTCACCTATTTGACTGAAAGAAACTTTAGCTTACAGTCGACTGAATTTTAAAGATTCTTTCTTTAATTTCCCTTCTTTGTCTACTGGATGTATAATTTTAGTCTTTTAACTATAACTTTTTTAATTATCTGCTCTTTTGAAGGATATATATATATGTGTGTGTGTGTGTGTGTATGTTTCAAAATCTGTTTCATTGGTATTACTGAGTACTTTTTGTCATATGTGAAGTGGTAGGGATCATGCAGATCATTTACTGCATTTGAAATTCATGAAAAATAATCAAATATTGCATTTGCTTTTCCTTTTAAAATGAAGATATATTCTATTAGTAATTCTACAAATTCATTAATATCCAAATATATGCAACACACTGTGGGAAATAGACTCAGCTATGAAGGATGGAAAGACCTCTAGAACTGGAATCATCACTGCAGAAAACCTGTCAAGGACGAAAAGAAGCGGAGAGGTTGTTTGTCCCTCATGTTTCACTGTGGCAAGCCCCTCCCTTCGGTTCTGTGAATTCCCCACCCTGGGCCGTGACCTCATGGTTTTCTGGGACACTGCCAGGTTGCCCTGCCCCTATAACCAGCTCCACCCTTGTCCTTACCCTATTGGTCACCTCACCTGTCCCTC
>JAWWEU010000001.1:66108932-66122283 GCA_035583155.1 Acropternis orthonyx
GTGGGGCGGGGGCGGAAATCATCTTAAGTTTGTAAAGTAGGAGAATTCAGTAGGAGAAATTTTTGTCTTCCTAATTTATCTGGGAAAGACCTGAATATTGCAGCGTATATGTTCTAGAGCATTTTAAAGTATGTGAAAGCACATTTTGTTTCCAAATAGAACACATCTCTGAATAGTTGGTGGCTTTTATTAAGAAAACTTTTTTTCAATTCCTCAGTCAAGATTGTGAGTAAGTCTTCATATATATTGCTCATAGCTCATTTTCTCTGGGTGTTTTAATAATTTGTACCAGCTAATAAAGCAGAAATTTTTAGGGGTATTCTGATCTCAAAATCTTTCCTATTCTGTAGGTTTACATAATTTGCACATAGATACTCTGTAGATATAAGTTTGAGGTTTTTGGGGTTGTGATTTCTTTTTTCACATTGCTGGCAGTGAATTTCTAATCTACTGGAAATATTGTCCTTTAAGGAGCGACTTGTTTCTTCTGACATATTTGTATATTTTGCCATTGACATCAAGAGTGGATATCTGCCATGCATATCATCTCCATGGACAAAGCGGAAGTCCTGAATGCTTTCTTTCCCTCAGTCTTTATTAGCAAGACCAGTCTTTGGGAATTCCAGGCTGCTGGGACTAAGTGCTGGAACAAGGAACGTGTACTCTTGCTGGAAGATGATTTTCCCTAACATCCAGTTTAAATCTCCCGTCACTATTTGAGGCCATTTCTTCTCACCCTGTTACTTGCTACTTGGGAGAAGAGACAGACACCCACCTTACTAAACCTCCTTTCAGGTAGTTGTAGATAGTGATAAGGTCACACCTGAGCCTCCTTTTCTCCAGGCTAAACACCCCCAGCTCCCTCAACCACTCCTCATAAGACTTGTGCTCCAGACCCTTTAGCACCTTTGTTGCCCTTTTCTGGACACCTCCGTGTCATTTTAGTGAGGAGCCCAAAACTGAAGAGAGTATTTGAGGTGCAGCCTCAGCACCGCAAATGTGCTCTGCCGATGTCCTGCTGGCCACACTATTTCTGATATAGGCCATTATGCCATTGGCCTTCTTGGCCACCTGGGCATACTGATGGCTCATGTTCAGAGCCTGTCAACTAGCACTCCTAAGTCCTTTTCTCCTAGGCAGCTTTCCAGCTGCTCTTCCCCCAGTCTGCAGCACTGCATGGCATTGTTGTGACTGAAGTCCAGGACTCGGCACTTCACCTTGTTGAACCCCATACAACTTGCCTTGGCTTGTTGCCTTGGTCAGTCCAGCCTGACCAAACCCCTCTGCAGTGCCTTCCTATGCTCCAGCAGATCAACGCTTCTGCCCAACTTAGTGTCATCTGCAAACGGCAGAGAGGATTCGCTGAAGATGAAATTGAGGCCTAATATGCAGTGCTCTAAATGACAGGTGTACCTGTAGTTTTGTAAGAAGTTCCTCTGTAAAAAGCTGTTATCTTTTTTGATAGCTGTGCCTTTGCACACTGTGTTTTACAGAGTCTGAGGTAAAGTTCTGAGAAGCTGTTGTTGTTATGGGTAGGCAGCTAGAAGCAGACAAGTGGGCCACTTCCAGCCCTGTAAAGAATGCAGTCATCCTGTTTGGTCACACCTTAACAAGAGAGCAAGTAAGCAGAAAAAATATTCAAAGATACATAGGAACTGGTCAAATAAAAGCATTGCCAAAGCACTGTGAACCGTAACAGATGTCCGAATGTATTGCATGTATTTTTCTCCTAGCAAATTTGTGCTAATGATGCATCTATTCTAAACTGTGTGTTATTTTCTGCTTTACAGCACTACAATTAAAACTTGTGCAAAGCCCTTATGATGAGAAATGGGTAGTAAACAAGCACAGGCAACAGGTTAGCAGACAGAAAACTGAAAACACACACCAGGTCTTAAATATGGATGGCAGGAATTTAAAAAAAAAAAAAGTAAATAAATACAACAACTCAAAAGAGGAAGGTGAAAAGTTCTAATCTAGTAACAAGATATGGACACATACACAAAACAAAAGAATACTAAATAAATTAACAAGAAGTGAATTCACCAGAGACAAAACTAATTTTAGAATAAGTACAACCCCCAAAAACCCTGTGTATAAATTTCACATATCATTTCTATGGGGCAAAATTCAGGGCCATATTTTAAGACCACATTTAAAAGGTCAGAGGCACCATAAATAGCTATTGCCTCTTCCTCCAACTTCACCCTTACATCTTGTTTTATTAGTTCCTCCTTGGCTCTTAGAGCCTTGTGGTGAATTGTGATATAAGGCAAAATAAATGTTTTTGTCTCTGTATCTCCCACTATTGTAACTTTCCTTGAAGGGAATGACTATCGAAATTAACTTTTTTCAGGACACATTTGGAGAATAAAGACCTCAAAAAAGCCTTTCACCATTTTTGATGATGTAGAATGCAATGAACATGCACAAAAAAACATTAAAATCACTGTAACTGCTGTTGGCAAGTCAGCTAAATTCAAGTAAGAACTTATAACTGTCCTTTAACTGGTCTTAGCATGTGGATCAAAGAATGTGTAGGCTTATGTAAAAATCTGCCTACTACTGAAAATATCTACTTTCGTACTCCCTCTTTCAGGATCCTATTCCAACTCATTAAATGCTTTCTGTTAAGGAATTATAGTTAATGCTCCTTGTCCTGTAGAGTCTCTTTCTTACATAAAGTCCATTGCCAGTTTTGATGATGGTCTGGCTTCTATTTCTCCATAACTTTTGGAATTTTTTACCTTGCCATTCAGTGTTTAGGTGTCCAGATCTGATGCACAAATATCTTGACAGGGAAGGACATGAAATGAGTTCCCATTCCTTTAAGTTACTGCTATAGTGCAAGGGCACTCTAAATTTCACATCATATTTTTTTAATATCAGATCATGCTCAATTAACTGTGAAAAACAGTAAAAGAGGAATTTATTTTTTCCCCAAAGGACACCCATTATTAGGTCAATTTGCTGCATTAAACTATTGTTCATGAAATGCAAAATAATACAAACACTTCATTTAAGAGTAATGCAGTGGATCCTTTTCTGGTTTTAGGCCAAAAAATTCTTTTCAATGACAGCAAAAAGTCCCTGACATGTCTTACCCACATCTGTTAAAACAGATGTTGAAATTGAAATTCTCCTAAATTCTCAGCCTTTGATTAAGAGCTTTCTGTGATTATTTTCCAGAAGAATACTAAATGTGTCCTTAACACCCACCACCCCCTTGACTATGGGGCTATTCCTCACTCATGGAAAATTTTCATAGTCTGAATTTGATCTCATCAGTTGGATATAGCTTCAAGAGATTTTGACTACATAAACTCTTGCAAAGCCTTTTGATTCTTGGATACCTTGAATTCACATCCAGAGAAAAACTACACATTTTTCTCTAAGGGATTTCTTTTCATTTGGTGAGAAAATAGGCATTTTGGCAAAAAGGGTTTTACAGTGATAACATATGATGTCACAAAAACAGAACAGATTACTAGATTAGCAAGCATTGCTATAGTAGGGAACTGTTGTTACACCCAGCAAACACAAACTCCATGCAGCTTAAGTGAGATACCTGCACCTTACAGAAAATAAGTGTTTAAGTTACCCACATGAGGAAGAAAAGAATAAAGGAAGTGAGATTAAGAGAAGAAAGAATAAAGAGAGAAAAAGAGAGGAGAGAAAAACACGGTGACCACTTAGAAGGTCACATGGTGACAGTTTCAGGAGAGCAGATGGGGACAAAATGGAGACCTTCTGCTGCCCCTTTATCTGCTCTGGTCCCCATGGCCAACACCCTCAGAAGGGGCCTCTGACTCCCTGGCCACTCTGGGGTGCCAGACCAGGGTGAGGGACCGGGTTCCCACTGTCCCTGCCAATCCAAGCTGCGTCAGGGGCTCCACGAGCTGTCGGGATGTTATAGTTTTCCCAGGTTGTTTGTGACTGGCAGCTGCTCTGGGGCTTCCCCGTGTAGGGTCCAGGCCCTGCCATAAGGGGTACAGCACCACCCCACCTCTGTGAGGTTTGACCCATCCCTTCTCCCTCCACACACACACAGGCACCCTCACAAAGTGCTTCTGCCCCAGTAATTACTGATATGATGTACAACACATCATCCAGATCATTGGTACAGACAATAAGCCGGGCTGGTGCCAATACTGAGCCTGGGGCAATACCACTCATGACCAGCCACCTGATGGATGTAACTCCATTCACAATCAGTCTCAGCCTGGCTGTACAGCCAGTTTTTCACCCAGCAATGAGCACATCTCACCAAGCTATCAGCAGCCAGTTTCTTCCTGTGAAAAATGGTGTTAAGGTCTTTACTAAAGTCCAGGTAAAATCCACAAATCCGTGTGACAGTCTCAGGATTATCACATCCTGAGAGAGCCTGTATAGAATGCTGGCCCTGGACTTCACTGCCTGAATTAGCTTGTGCTGTGGTTCCCACAGTCTGACAAACCATGAAATC
This sequence comes from Acropternis orthonyx, assembly GCA_035583155.1. Taxonomy (NCBI): domain Eukaryota; kingdom Metazoa; phylum Chordata; class Aves; order Passeriformes; family Rhinocryptidae; genus Acropternis; species Acropternis orthonyx. Next base: position 66,113,398 of record JAWWEU010000001.1, read on the forward strand.
TCTGTATCATTAAACTTGCTTGCAGCAATATCCTGTATGTAATAGAAAACAGTTAACATAAGAGAGCTGAAAGTGCTGCTTCTCACCGCTGTAGAGAGGAGACAGATAATTCTTCCATTCTGTTTATTAGGTTGTTTGAATAAAATTAACAATGTTTTTTCAATTTCTGTTGGTATGTGTGGGGTGATGGTTAGGGTTAAATCTAAAGGAGATTCAGAATTCTAGGGTAAAAAGCAGATGCTGGACAGACTGAGACTGATATGCTCCCCAATATAATGATAAATATCTACTCAGAGAAACAGAACAGAGTGTGGAATGGAGACTACATGGCCTTCCTCCATTCAAATCCCAGAAGAATGCGGGAACATTGTGATACTGAGACTGTACAGTACCTGTCTGACAAGGGACAATCAAGATGTTCTGCTGCTGAAGCCAACAACCATGTCAAATCCCCTCCTCCTGTACCAAGCCACAACAAACAACTCCCTCCCATTAGGTACACCAATCATAAATAAAAGATATTTATGACTGGAGCCACTCAAACTCCACACAAGCACAAAGACAACAGTATAAAAGTAAGCTGGGGATAGGGGGAATGTGTGAGACGACCTCCACTGAAACTGCTGGGATCAGTCGATGGGCTGAGGCCATCTTCTCTTCCACAGAGGGGCACCTTGTGCGAGAAAAATACTCTACACATGTTAGTGGTGCTTTTAGGACCAGAGCTTGTGTTTGTGCATACCATGTATCATATTAGTAGATTGCTTTGTGTTAGAGCTTGTGCTTGCTTAATATAAGTAGATTGCTTTAAAACCAACAACCTTCAAACCTTAGCAGGACCTGCTAAGGGGTCTTTGTTCTGTTGAGCTCCCCCTAAAAGGGTGGTCGAGGTACCCTCTGACCTTGTGAATCTGTTGGTGAAGGGTGTCATCACAAGACACTTGCAGACTGTCGGACATCAGCGTCTTGACTTTCCTGGTGGTCCTGACACACAAAAATCTAAACTTCCACCTTTCACATGACAGTATGGAAAGAGATGTGTATAAACAGGTAATTCATATGATAGTTTTATCCTCATATTAATCCTTCTGGATTTTCTGATGAAAGCCAAGTCTTCACCAAGAGTTTGAAAGGTTTTTCCCTGTTAACTTTAATAATCTTACATGTTATTTAACAAAAGTTGTTATTTTGCACAAAAGTTATAAACTGCAATTTTATATATATTTAATACAATGTCCACAGTAATGGCAAGTTAATATTGGAACATCTGTTATCTCTGCACCAGGAGCACCTACAGAAAATTTAGTTTAGCATATCATTTCCTTATCCCTAAGCTAACACTCCTTTTCCCCTACAATTACTATATAAACAAATTACATAATGTTCCGGAAAGGCTTAATATTCCAGTCAGAAAATAGTTCCAAACCTTAGAACAGATTTGTGAAACCTTCAAATGATCTACAGCCTTGGAAGTTCTGTGATGACAGTCTTAGAGCTGGGACCATGTGTCCTTCTGTCCCATAGATGTCAGTTTTTCATAAGGCTACAAAAAACAAAGCAAACTCTGCCTTTAATCTTGCATAAGGGGTTTTTTGTCAAATGAGCTCCCTTTATCAATCCACCCCTAGGTAGAATGCTCTGTTAAAAAAGATCAGTAGGATGTCATACTAAAAGTAGGATAAGAAGTACATACACAAGCTAGAAAGAATTTCAGAAAGACAATCTAATGATTGTCACATCTGATTTTTTTTCCTCACACTCTCAGTGAATTGCACAGACCACCCTAGAACTCCGTTGGTGGTTTGACACAAGCAGTACATTGTAAGCTGTTCAAAGTACTTTTTCTATCTTCTCTTGCAAAAGCAGCTTCAAAGCTACCGTTCTGCTTGTACTGGTTTAACAGTCTTCTCAAAGCTACAAAGTTACCCACTCTGTTACTGGTGAAAAGTGCACTTTATTGAATCACACATATGCTAACAATTTTTTTTCTTCCACATTGGAAAACTTCCTTTAAAAACAAAACAAAACAATAAAACAAAACAATTTAAGGCTAAGACTTCAGAGGACCATGCTTGCCTGCTTGTCATTTGGAGGGGGTATTTAAGCTTTTGACACGGTAAAGGCAAAACATGAACTCTAGGTCCTGCCATTACTTCAATTCATGTTTTACAGCTTCTGCTTGTCATTCTCAAAATTTGCTGCCTGTTACTTCCATTATTCCTTTCTTATTAATTAATGCATACAATATCCATGTTTATATCTCTGTTGTTTTCCTGATGTCTAGACTTTTCATTTCCTCTTTCTATATTTACCCAGTATCATCTTTAGTCTTCCTTTTTTTTCAATGTCTCTGTGGGTTTTTTGTAAACTAAGAATGTTAATTTGGGATTTTTGCAACCGTTAGTGCAATTGTTCCATAGAGGAACAAGGCTGTTAGATAGCAATTTTTGACCTGAATTTTGGTTTTTGCCACATTACAAAACAGAATGAAATCAATTATTTTCATCTGTTGTCTCAATATATGAAATATATTTTGCATATGTCAAGTCAGAAGTTAATTTGTTGGTGTCTGGATAGATATGTTGCCCCTGCTAAGGATTTCTGTGTGTTTTTTTACAGTACAGAGCAATCATTGGAAGACCAAGTGTGTGTATGGCAAAATGAGTGAATTGCTAACCTTTTTGCTTCTTTCACAGTCTGATAAATATACACACATCTTAACCTATAAATATTCCTGCTACCTTTTGCTTGCCATTCTAGTTCTCATGAAGAATATCTAAGCAATATTTTTCTATTATTTGTAAGTTATTAATTTACCAATAGAATATTATAACTTTTTCTAAAAAGGGTAACATATTTTTTTACAGGGATATTTATTTACTTATTTATTAAGCAAATGGCAAATGTTATGGGAAGTTCATAACTATCCATACTCATTCCTGTTTTCATCAGTTCTCTTTTGTAAGTGGAAATGAGTTCATATGGATTTCTTCTATACCTTTTTTTTTTTTTTTTACCCAGTCACAAGACATATCGGTAACATTTTAAAATTGAACAAGTTTTGTTGCTATCTAGCAAGCATTTAGTGGCCCTCAGTGATTTAAAATAACAGCTGTGCACTTAAGTGAAGGAAGGTATGATTGTGACTTCTACCTACAATCTGTCAGAGAGAAAGAAGAGTAGTGAAAAGAGTTTTGGTATCAAGAATGGGAGACAAAAGAGCGAAACAAAATTAGAAGAATCACTTGGAAGAAGTCTCCTTTACCTTCTTTCATGTCTTGAATAAATATGAAAAGTGGGAAGTATACATTCAGTTCTGCTTCTTGTATTAAGAAGGAATGAATTGAAATGCATAAAGTAATTTGAATTTCTACTGATTTCAGAAAGAGTCCTTTGCCCCTTCACTGTTTTAATATGTTAATTTTATTAAAATGTTTGATTGTATTAGTATTTATTCAATATTGTATTAATATGTTAATCTAAATAATTTTATGATTGTATAGCATGTTTCTTCCTTCAAATATTAACTCAGAAACTTTAATTTTTCGTTGACATTCACAAATAGCATAAACTCACTCTAATAAATGGTGAATTTGACCAGAATTTTGAACTACCTTCAGGGTAAGATTTAAATTAGTTAAACTTCATAAGAGGAAAATTTCATCTCTTGCCTTAGCTTCTACTTTCCACTTTAGTTTTGATGAAACACACTGTAGCATAAAGTCTTGAAGGTATTTCAGTAGGCATTTTTTCCCAGAAGGAAAGCTATGCTTTTCATGATGGTCTTTATTCCCTAGTACCTGCTGGAAGGACATCACAGCAGGGCTCAAACAATCTAGATTTCTAGAATGCATGGTAAATAACATCCTGACACAGGTGATTGAGGAGCTGACATGGAAATATACTCTGTTTGACCTGATACCTACAAACAACAAATAACTTATCATGGATATGAAAGCTGGGGATTGCATCAGCTGTGGTGACCATGAAATAGTGAGTTTCAGAATCCTAAGAGAAGGAAACGAGGCAAAAAAGCAGAACCACAACCCTAGATTTTAGGGGAGCAGATGCTAACCACTCTAGAGATCTGATTGGAAAAATCACATGGGATATGTCCTTAGAGAGAAAAGGGTTCTATGAGGTTTGACTGATAATCAAAATTACCTTCTCGGAGCTCAGGAAAGGTACATTCATCAACCAAAAAAAAAAAAAAAACCCAAAAAAAAACCCCCCAAAAAAAAACCAAACAAACAAAAAAAAAAAAAACCAAAAAAAGAAAAGTCGCACAAAGGCAGTAGGAAACCTGCATACAACAAGGAGCTCTTGACTGAACTAGGACATAAAAAGGAAGTGTACAAAGGGAAGAAATAGGGACAGGACAAGGGTCCCAGGAAGAGTATGGAGTTGCTGTTCAACACATTCTGTGGAGTTCAGCCATGCAGTTAAGAGATTAGGAAAGCCAAGGCTGACCTAAAGTAGAATTTGGCAAGGGATGTCAAAGACAACAAAAGGGATTATACAAGTACATTCAGAGTAATAGGGAGAACAGAGAAAATGCGGACTTGCTGCTGAATAGAGCAGAGGACCTGATGACAAAGGGTGTGGAAAAGACCAAAGTGCTCTATAACTTCTTCACTTCAGTGTTTGTCAGTGAATTTGCCTCCAGGAAATACAGATTCTTGAGAAAAGAGGGAAATTCTGGAGTGAGAAGGATTCTCCATGAAGCAGAACAATGTTAAGGAGCACTTAAAGAAACTCGACATAGAAAAGTCCATGCAGTTTGATATGTTCTGAAGGACATTGCTGATCTAATTTTAAGGCCACTTTTGAAAAGTTATTGTAATTGAAAGAGGTTCCTGAAGACTAGAAGAAAGAAAATCCCACTCCCATCTTCAAGAAAAGCCAGAAGGAGGACTTGGGGAACTACAGGCTTGTTAGCTTCAGTTCCTCAGTAGGCAATCTAACAACTAGTTTTGGAAACCATCTCCAGGGAAAAAAAAATGACTGGGAGTAATCAGTATAGATTTATGAGGGAGAAATCATGCTTGAGCAACCTGTTAACCTTCTACAATGAGACAACTAGTTGTATGAACTAGATGGAAACAGTGTTGCAAGTTTTTTGACATGTTTTTTATGAAGTTTAACAAAGGCAAGTGCTGGATTCTGCACCTCGGATTGGGCAACTCTGGATGTGCATGCAGACTGGGGAATGAGACACTGGAGAACAGTGCCACAGAAAGGAGACCTGGGGGTCTTGGCTGATGGCAAGCTGAATCTGAGTCAGCAGTGCCCTGACAGCCAGGAAGGCCAAATGTGTCTTGGGGGGCATCAGGCAAAGCATCACCAGCTGGTCCAGGGAGATGGAATTGTCCTGCTCTGCTGTACCCTGGGGTGGCCTCACCTTGAATATTGTGTGCAGTTTTGGGCACCACATGTAAGAAAGATATTACGCTCTTAGAGAGTGTCCAAAGGAGGACAATGAAGATGGTGAAGGGCCTTGAGGGGAAGCCATATGAGGAGCAGATGAGGTCACTTGATGTAAGACCCCAGTCCTGAAGTCACCAGCTCAAGAGGGCAGATACTGATCTGTTCTCTGTGGTGACCAGTGACATGACTCAGGAGAATGGCCTGAAGTTGTGTTAGGGGAGGTTTAGGTTAGATGATAAAGTTTCTTTGTCGAGAGAATGGCTGGGGACTGGAATGGGCTCCCCAGGGATCTGGTATATGGTAAGATCTTGGGGCTGTTCTGTGCAGGGTCAGGACCTGGACTTTGATGGTCCTAGTGGGTTACTTCCAACTCAGTGTATTCTGTGATTCTGTGATCTTCCATAACATTGTAGTAGACAAGCTGACAAAGTACAGTTTAGATATGTGGACAGTGAGGTGGATCAAAAACTAACTGAATGGCTGGGCTCAGAGGGTTATAGTCAATGGAAAAAAGTCCACTTGTAGGCCAGTCACTAGTGATGTACTCTACTGGTACCAGTACTGTTCAACATGTTCATTAATGACCTGTGTGCTTGGGCAGAGTGCACCCTCCATAAGTTTGCAGGTGGCACAAAGCTGTGAGGAATGGCTGATAGACCAAACAGTTGTATTGTCATTAAGAAGGGAATGACAGGCTGGAGAATCTATCTGAGAGGAATCTCATGAAGTTCAGCAAAGGAATATGCAAAGTCCTGCAATTGTGCAGGAATAACCCTAGGCACCAATAAACATTGGGGGTCAAACATCTGGAACACACCACTGCAGGAAAAGACCTTGGAGTCCTGGGTGCCAATACAAGCTTACCATGAGCCAGCTATGTGGTCTTATGGCAAAGCAGGTTGACAGCCTACTGGATTACATTGGTAATGTGATTGCCAGTAGGTTCAGGAGGGGATCTTTTCCTGGTGAGAAACATCTCAACTGTTGGACCTAGTTCTGAGCTTTCAAATACTACAGAGATATGGATATTCCTGTGAAAGGTCACAAAGATCACTAGGGGCTGAAGCATCTGTTGTAGAGAGACTCTGAGAGAACTGGGACTATTCAGATTGGAGAACAAAAGGAAGACATGAGGAAACAGTATTTATAACTGGTAAAGAAGATGGAGACATACTCCCCGGAGTGGTGTCCAGTAAAAGTAGAAGAGACAATGTACAGCAACTGAAATATGAGAAATTCCATCTGAACATAAGGAAATACATTTTTCTTCTGAGAGTGCCCAACAGGTTGCCCAGAACGTCTGTGCTGCCCCTATCAGTGGAGACATTCAAGACCCTACTGCATATGGGCAACCTACTCTAGCTGGTGCTATTTTAGCAGGGCAGCTGTATTAAACAGTCTCAAAAGACCCTTCTAAGCTCAACCATTCTGTGATTCTGTAACTATATCCACTGTATCCAAAACAATATGAATTTCAGACAACACAATAGCAAGATTTCTAATGTTAATATCCACAAGAGCAGCTTTTAGGAACCATTTTCATCATGATTGTTGATTTGCGGGATTTTTTGACCCTTTACTTTATAAACAGTCCCTGTCTATCTCCCTTCAACTTTCAGTGTCAGTTTATTTTAAATTTCAAGGGAGCATGCCTTCATGTTCAGTTGCTGTTTAAGAGTAGTCTGCCTCTACAATGAAATAATGGTAAAAAAGTGACCTCTCAAATAATTCTGTCATACACCACACACAATAGCATATTTTGCCTGTTATTCTTTCAGGGAAAAGAAATGAATAGCAAGATGGGAGAATATATTTAATTCATATACTTTTAGGAAACTAGCTACTTTTGAAACATCTAACATATCCAAATGCCTCTTAATTATTTTTCAAATTCTTTGGCAGGTTTGCACACTGACAAATGGAAAAGAGATACTGTAGGCAGCAAACCCTGTCTCACGTGGAATCTGTCAGCCACTGAATCATAGTTATAAATAGCTACAATACTTGCTATGCATTTGCATACTATAGATTGCCCAAATTTTGAATTTCCTTAGTGACATATGGAAGGAGTGTAGATTATAGATTAAAAGCCAGGAAGGAAAGGAGAGAGTTTTTGGCAGGAGGGGCATGCAGTATATAGGAAACTGGTACAGACATAAAACAAAATGTGAGAAGAGTGTTTAAATTGTACATGAGAGCAGCAAAATAATTGTACAGTTTTCTCCCAGTAAAGAAACAGAAACTTTACTACCAAATTAACATTTATTTAACCATCCTCTAGCTTTCTTAATTTATAAATTACTTCAAAGAATATTTTGTTAAATATATTTCAGCAGTAGCCTTCACATTGATTTGTGTAGCTTTATGTTTTTCATACATTCTGACACTATTTATTAATATTAATTAATTAAATAATTAATGCCTACTATTACAAGGATACAATACTTTGTATTCTAATGATTTTTTTCTCCTTTATTTTTTCATGTATAGAAAGACGTCAAACTTTCATACATTTTTACCTCTTTCACTAATTTACTGGTTGCCTTTGTAATTTCTCCTTTCACTGTTATGCAGATAGGATATTCCCTATTAAATATTAAAAATCTATTACTATTGGTTTTACTAGTAATAAGATAGTAACTCATTACCACTAATTTTACCTCTATTATATCGTAATAGCTTTTGACCCTTGAAGTCCTTTTTAATATATCCAGTACAGAATGGCATTTTGGCTGGTTAGTTGATTGTAATAGTCAGGACTTGAAGCCACATTTGCTGAAGTGATATATCTTGCTCCATGTCATTAGTAGACTCTACTATCTTGACTGAGCTGATGGCACTATGCACCATAAGGAACAGGTCAACAATCCACTAACATATTCTATCTGTAGTTCATTACTAGACCTGAAAGTTTGAATCACTATCAAAAAGTTTGCTTTAAAATGGGAACACTTCAACATACTTCAACATATTTCTCAACAGAGAAAATCCAGAGATCACATCCTTACCTGGGACACTTCCTGACTTGGAAGTCAATGGAAAGGCTCCATTAATTTTAGCTGACCCACCATGAGAGAAGTGCAATAACTATTCATTATCATGAAAATCACAATTGACTGGAGTTAGTAAATATATATTATTCAAGTTGAATATGTTTATGTATATGCAATATAGAGAACACAAATAAGAGTAGCACACAAACACATATATATCTATGCGTATTATGTCTCTCAGAAAAGTAGAAATCACTGTGACAGTAGTCTGATTCATTTGTTTTCTTTTAAATATTTGACTGAATTTTGTTAGGAGCACACTTTGAAAATTCATCATCATCATAATGGCTAGGCTTCACGAACAAAGGTTTGGGAAGGGCTCTACCCATGCTTGCTGCAAGCGCGCTGATGGCTAAAAAGGCCAATGCGAGATAGGCAAGTCCGGTTGCAAAAGGCACAGTGGAAA
>JAWWEU010000001.1:66122383-66138021 GCA_035583155.1 Acropternis orthonyx
GTGATTAATCGTGTGGAGTCCTCTGTTCTATTAGCCCCCAGATATCTTAGTTTTCTTTTTCAAACTAAGACACATGGTGACCAATTTTTGATTATTTGGCTATCCAGTAATGTTTCTTTTATTAAACAGGAAGAATTCCAAATCTGTCCCAAAATGCAAGTTCATCCATTTGTTGCACTGTCTTATTTTCAAAGCTTTTTTGGTTGACATATTTATAAATAGTATTTAATTAGTGCTAAAAAATTATATTGCTAGCATCAAGTAGCTACTAAGCCTTGTTCTCACTGTATTCACATTTTGGACTTACAGATGCTTCATACACCTTATGCTATTTAAGTTTATTTCCTAAGTAAATTGTTGTAAAGACTTTATAGATGAATAACAAGTGCAGAGAACGTAAAGCAGTGTGTGGCACAGGCATAGTTTAAATTGAAGTAGAAAAAGAAGCAAGCCATGAGTCACACAGATGCTATACTATATGATGTCAAATATAACACAGGGACAGGACACTTTGAAAGGCACAGGAAGAAACACAAAGCCAGAAGTTAGAATGTCACAATATGACAGGAGTTACTTTCACATTTGCAAATAAATTCAGTGCCTACTGGCAGAAGCTGTAACTTGCTTTTATTTCAAAGTGTCACTGGCACAGTTTAATCCTGAATTACACAGTTAATGCAGAAGACCTAAGCCCTGACACTTCACAGTTTCTAACAAAACAGCTGGACTGTAGATTTTGTTGTGTTTTAGTATCAGTCTACTGTCAGTAAATAAATATGCTTCAGAGAAATTTAGAACACTTCATAATGCAAATGAAAATGTATCTGTATAAATTCATATTGAGATCTGTAGCCTGAAATCACACAAAGTCAGCATCTAAACTGATTCTCTTTGGTCCTTCATTTCTTTCTTACATGAGTAGTGCCCTCACACCACTGCACACCAGTGCTCTCTTAGCATGAGACCATTTCAAGGTTGAATGTGAAGAAGCATATACTTATTTTGGTTTTTACACTGCAAGTCATTCTGCTATGTCAGATAATCTGCTGATGTTCAGAAAGCAAATGTCCACTGAGGCAGATGAGTGATTCCCATAATCTTCATAAAACTTGACACTCATACAATTTAAGTAGCTGTCTTATTTCTTATTTTCTATATGTAAGTAATTGCAAATCAGGCCCATATGTCTTTTATTCATACCCTGGAACACTAATACTCTACAATTTTTTTTTTTTTTTTTGTATTGTAAGACTCTTAATCAGATTTGCTGACTTTTCATTTGCTTTTATTATATTCTTTCCTAAACATCCATTGTTGATCATTGTCATAGACAGGCTTTTGTGCTAGATAAATCATTTGTCTATCCCCATACAGACATTTTTATGTTCCTTAGACACTCAGCATTTTTTTTGCATGGATTTGTAGTCTAGTAGTCTTCATGTCCTACTATATGATTATCAAACCCTTGCAGAACTCCTATACAATAAGCTTGACCAAATAAATTATTTTAAATCAGTAACAGCCAGACAGATTATTTTTTCTACAAGAGATGATACTAGGGTAATCTGAAATGTTTTTCTCCATTACTTTGTACTATTTTATTCCACAAATTTGGACTTGTCAGTTACTGGGGTAGCAATAAGAGAGGAAAAACTGCAAACTGAAGTGGAAATTCATTAATAAGGGAGACGTTTTCTCCAATCTTTACCCTATTAAAGCATTTTTATCAATTAAATGTGGAATGCTTACATTTTTTCTTAAAAGTGCTGTGTAAGCATTGTGCAAATAATTTTCTTTGAGGCTGCCAACTAAAAGCATTTATCTGTGGCTTTATTGTTAGTACCCAAAATATATTGCTCCACTGCCATAACACAAAGTAAGCTTCGAGTTTATTACTTCATCACATGAATTAATTTATTAAATATTAATGACAAAAAAAACATGCAAAGGATGTTATATACAGCTTCAGCATTGTTAATGTGTTATTGACCCATTTATCAGCAGTTATGCATAAGATGTACAAAGCAATATAACTGGTAGATGAGGCATGTTTGTACCATTTGTTGTTAATCTAGTTAATGGAATAACAAATACATAGTTGGGTCTACTAGATGTGTGACTTAAAAATACAAAATTATCTTGAAATATTTTATCTTCCATAGACAGGATAAATTGCACTGTCTTTTTGATCTCAGGGAAAGAATGGAACCTGAATAAAAATCTTTTTGGAGTTATAATTATGCCAGTTTTTACTGTCCAAAATGTTGCACTGAGAAAAGATCTATATTGGAAAAAAAATATGTTTAGATAAATATTTCATAAAGCTATATTAAAAGTAACTAAATTTTCAAAATAATTTACATCTCTTTGTACACTGAATTTTACTTAACCCTCTTTAAATTTTCTTCTTCATCTTCCATTTGTTACCATTTATTTCACTGCACCACTATGAATTGTCATCTTCCTTTAGTTCCCCTGAAGCAGATGTAATATAATGTCAGTCTTCTCAGCTGAATCTTTACTTGAATGTCAATTTTGGAAGTTGAAATTTGTTTTTCTAATTTCAGTATGTGATGGTTATTGACCTAAACTTTGAAAGCTGGAGATTTAGAGCCTGCTGCACTTTTTATTCATAATACTTCTTGTATAATTGTTATTGTTTGGTTTGAATCTTGGCAAAATGCCAACCAACCCCCAATGCGACAGAGTTTCAACAAAGGAGTGAAGGGAAAAAAAAAACCTTAAAACTGAAACTGATATATATACCTATGTTTACACAAATTACAACATATATATATGTATAAATATAAAAGACAAACCAACAATAACTTATGAAACCTCCCTCTCAACAATACAGAGGTTTCACCACCTAGAACCCCAGAGAAACACCAGTATTTCCTGGGTAAAACAGCTAGCAAAGAGAGGAAAAGAACAAACCCAAACAAAACAAAAGTATTTTACTTCCCTAATACTTTACTTCCACTTCTGTGGATATCTCAGCATAGGAGCGGTGCGGCCTAATCTTTCTGAGCTGCAGGAGCAAGGTGCTCTCAGCACGGCCAAAGGGAGAAGAAAAGGACACTGGGAGCTGCTCTTTGACTTATAGTCGAGTTGACATCAGATGGCATGAAATACCTCATTGGTCACTTAAGTCAGCTGATACTTGTCCCTAACCACATGACCCACGAAACTGGAGTCTATCTAAAACTAAAACCTTAATCTGAGTTTTCTGGGGTTTATCAAACCCATCACAATAATTCCCTAAACACTGCTCATTTCTTTTCCTTTATCAGTATTGTCTCCAGTTAGTTTTAAAAGTGATATTTTCATGAAGCTATGATTTATAAATGAACATCTTCTATGAAACAAACCTTCAAATTATTTCCTTTGTTATTTTAATAATTTAAACCATAGGCAATTAACTATTACATGGAAAATTTTATGTTTAAGATTTCCTATTCCAACTATCTTTTGAAAGCTCCCGTACAACTTTAATTAATTTAAACAAATAAACCATTCAAAGGGAATATCAAAACCAATGCTGTAAATATTTTAAAGGTGATTCTTTGTTCTACATATTCCAACTAATTACTTCTGCTTGTCCTTTTTTTCTTCTGGAATGTTGCATGTATTTATAATGTGACAAGTTTATTAAAAAGGTATTTGCATTCTGTAATGAAATAAGTCCAAAGAAAAATTTTGGGCATGTGTTTGTCAAAGCACTGTTTTCTTTACTACATTGTGTATAATTTTAGATTCTTTTACTTTAATTGGAATATTATTTGTTCTTCAACATCAGTCTGTATAATTTGTAGTTTTTTATGGTACCAATGCACTTTATAACAGTTTTCCAAATAGGTATGTTAAACTCTCCTGAACTCTTACTTCTGGGGCAGTATCAACACACATGAAATGGAAAGTTAGTGAAAATATGGGTTTGAATGTTTTGAGAGGGGTGTTCTCGCTAAAAGGAGTAGTTAATGTAGTATAGAAATCTTGCAGTGGCAGAATTATGCTTCAGTTCCATAAGGTTTTTTCTTTTAGAAACTTCACAGGGAGTGAACATCAAGCTTAATATTAACAAAAGCTTAATTCCCATTTTACTCTGTCTTATAAATCCTACACTTTGTTACATAAGTATATCAAATATATTCATACTTTAAAGCCACATGGAGAAATAAAAATGTGGAAAATCCATGAAATGCATTGTGACTTTTATGCAAATAGATTTTCAAGAAAACCACTATTTGTATTTAAAATATAGCTCAGGACAGGAATGATGGTGGTGTCAATCTGATGGAGTTTCTCTTGCTGGGAGAAGTTGTGCTGAAACACTGTGTACTACATTAACCGTTTACTGAAAGTGCATGAACACCTTTGAAGTGCAAGTTGGGTCCCCCTATTCCAGAAGATTACTTGTAAGACCAGTTTGCACACTCAAGCTCATTCTTTTTCTGTTTCTTTCCTATTTTCTTGACTTTGCCACATTCTACACAACTTTATCAATTTTTTTCTTCACAACTGAAATTGTTTCCTAGTCTGGTAATTATGATAAAGTTTTACGAGGAATTTTTTAAAACTTTGTTGGAGTCAAGAAAATGCTCTTTCCCTTCCCTTATGAGTATTGCAATGAAAGTATTACATAAAGATCAATTCTTTATTTTTATTTTGAACAGAAGTAGATATTTCCAATAAACACATTTTGAGGAAAAATAGTCCCCATTATTATATAAGTTGTGACTTGAACACGCCTTCTATGACTACTTTGCCAGCACCTACTGCGAAGATCTTAACTGGCCTTAAGACACATAGGGAGCAATTTGCTCAGGCTTACAGTGTCAGTCTTAAGCATGTGCATCTGAAGATCTTTTAATACCTGAGGAATTTTGCCATGAAAAGGATTCAGTTATGGAAGAGAGGATTTTTCTGGGGTTTTATATTCTGCTTGAAAACCACTTAAGGAACTTAAATCCCATGTCCATTTGGATCTAGCTCTGCATAGAAATTTATAAAACCAGTCATTGAAATGCATCTCAAAAAGAATTCATTATCACAGAATCATAAAATGAATGAGGCTGGAAGGGATCTGTGCAGGTCATCTGGTCCAATCTGCCTGCTCAAACCTGGAGACATACAGCCATTTCCCCAGGATCGTACCTGGACATTTTTTTGATGCTTTCAAAGATCCAGATTCCACAACCTTTCTGGGCAACCTGTGTCATGGTTCAGTCACCCTCACAAGAGAAAATTATTTCCTGGTGTTCAGAGGGAATCTCTTGTATTTCAGTTTGTGCCCAATGCCTCTTGTCTTTTTGCTGAGCACCACTGAAAAGCCCCTGGCTCTATCTTTGCATTATCCCTTCAGGTATGTGTGTACATTGATATGTACATAAATGCCAAAAACCTTCCTGAAGTCCAGGTGGACAATATTCCCTTCATCTACCAAGCCTATAATTCCTCATAGAAATTCAGCAAGTTAGTCAAGCATGAATTCCCTATTGGGGAATTCATGCTGACTACTGATGGTTTATTTCCTCCTTAATGTGACTGGCAATGGTTTCCAGGATTAGCTGCTCCATCACCTTCCTAGGGATCAAAGTGAGGACATCTGGCCTGTAATTGTCTAGGTGCTCCCTGTTGCTTTTCTTGAAAATGGAGGTGACATTTGCTTTCATTCAGTCTTTGGGTACTTTTCTCAGTCACCATGATCATTCAAACATTATTGAGAGTGGCCTCACAATAACATCTGCTAATTCCATTGGGACTTGTGGGTGCATCTCAACAGGGCCCATGGACTTAATGGAAGACTTAGGAATTGAGTGACTAAACCCATAAAAATTTACATGGGATGATAGGACATGTTAATAGATACCTGCAGAATGAGTGAAGAGTTATGCAAGCCATCTGATAGTCACTACCAAGAACAGAGTTCCCTCTTAAGACAAAGCATCCTATCATGGAACTAAGTAGCTGTAGATCCATGTAGGCTTTCCTTATGAAAGAACCCAGAAGACATTATTTTACCCCATTCATTAATGAAATATATTAACCATTCATTTGCAACATAAAAAATGAAATTATTTCAGAAATTACTGCCTCCTAATTAGACAATAATGTACGGACTGGGTATTTCCCTAACAGAGGAGGGCACCTGCTTGATGTTCCTTGTGCTTACAAGAAGACTATCCTAATTAGGCTATTTGAGTTGGGATTGCTGGTCTTTGAACTTTTTCTCTGATGAATTTTGAATATTCACTGAAGCAGGGACCTGACATGAAAACTTCATTTCCCATCAATGTGTCCTAGCCTCTATAGCTGTAATACCATTTTTTCTCACCATCTGAATCAATAATTTATTACTACAAAGCAGAACAGCTCCAAGAGGAGAGATAAAGGTTGGACAATATTCTCTCTTGGTAAGGCTATTAGTCTCAAATGAAAAGTGGCCAATTTCTAATCGCTCACTGGTCTGATGCTACAAGGAAGGGGAGATGGAAGCAGGTTTCTTCCCATTGCCTTTCTCATCCTCACTTCAGTGATAGGTACAGGTATGCAGACAAGCGAAAATATAGCTTTGCTGAATTAATAAATTTTGGTTAAAAGAATGAATTTTTTAGCAACTGAATCTAAAACAATTAATGTAATTAATTCCATGTCAGATTGAAATTTGTGTTTATTCATTTTACATTGTATGATGTTGCATATTGTGTAAGTCTATGTTGCGTGGGTTTTTTATTGGGCACACATCTGTCTGTAACCAAATACTGTAACATGGAGGAAACGTTTCTGACAAGCAGAGCACAAGATGTATTTACTTGCCTTTTTATTTTTACTGATGTTTGATCCTCTGAATTACTGTTTTCTTCCTTTAAAATATGTTAATATTGTTCCCATGGGTTAATCCTCAGACTCTGCCTGTCAGAGCTGTCACTAGTCAGCTATTCTCTTACCTGCCTTTAAGCAGTTGAATGCTCTGGTCTAAAAGTAGCACCTTTTATGTAGCCATGCTCTCAGTTTCCAGTGTCATCTTGAATACAAACTCCCTCCTACAAAATATCATTGGTTCTGTAGTCCACTAATGGAAAAAAAAAAAAAAAAAACAAAAGAAAAACACATTCCATCCATACTTAATAATTTCAAATGTATAGTCGCCCTAGACAATACCCTGCAGCTGTACACTACTTATATTTTCCAAGTTTCTCTGACTAACTTGGAAGACATTTATGAGATAAGGTACTGTGACAATTGTTTAGTTTGAAGATGATTAAAAAGGATGCGTGCATGTGGCTCTGGCATGAGAATCCTTTTCAAATCCATACAAGCTTCCTGCAAAAACAATAACTTGCATCCTATACACATGGTGAACTACATAATAAATAATATAACAAATAATTAATGAAGTTTTCTAATGACTAGAAGACATTACAAAAGTCCATAGCAAGTCTGTGGAGTCTCTAACATTGGAGGCCTTACAGAACATATATCTATCAGGCATGCCATGTGCTTGTGTTGGAGTAGATAAATTGGCAAGTAAAGGGAGAATGAAGTTAAATTCATCTCAAAAGGGAATCAGTGAAGGTTAGTATAAATTCTTTTAATGAAAAAAACATTTCCAGAACCTGTTCTTTTTTATCTGAAGAGCCTAATTGTTTGAATACATTTTACATTTTGATAGTATATTTTTTCCCAAGTAGAAGACTGTAAATGAGATAAAATACATCTTGACTTATTTATTTATTTCCTACTGTGACAGCAATATTTTCAGTATGCTCCTGTCCAGAGAAAAGCTCTTTGAAAGGCTGTTTTTTGAATTCCTAATTGGAGGAAGTGTGAGGATTGACAGAAGTAGTTAGAGGTGAAATGAAGAAGATGTGTTTTGATGGAAGGTATGTTTGGAAACTGGGATTTAGAGAGCATTAATAAGATGAGAATTATGCACTGAGCCTGCAATTTATTTAACTTTTTCAGCAGCTAATCTGTATAGAAGGACAAATCTTCACTTTTATTACTTAAGTACTCTGTGTATTCTCCTTCATCAATTTCTCAGAAATCAGCAAGTATGAGAACAATGAAGCAAATTAAACACAGTAAAAGCTAGCAGAATTCCTAAAAATTGGAGACTTCTCTCTTCCCTACTGATAGAAAGTTTTTTATAAATTGTTATTTTCCTGAAGTGATGCTGCGAAGCAGCACAGATGAAAACAATTTGTGTAATGGATAATTTTAAAAGAATAATCTTCTGCAGATACAAAGCAATCAACATATTTCTTCAAGAAATATAATTTTAATAGTGAAATAATAATTTAATGTAGCCTGTTAAACCATTTTCCTGGAAGACAATAGAATTGGTAATAACTGAGGATGTTTTTTAAATGTTCTGAAAATAAATTCTATATCTTACATAAAATATAAGAAATATTTTTGCTATCCCTTGTATAACCACATTACTTTCATCTTTTTCAACTCCTCTGTAATTTTCAGGGTGCCTTGCTAAATTTAAGGCAGTATCTGGCACATATATACAAGGCAGATGAAGTGTCAAGGTGAACGGTACTCTATTCTATCAAAGTCAGATTTGTCACACTTTGAAAGGTATTTATGACACCAAGGTTTGATTAGCACAGCACTGAAAACTAAGTTGCACGCCATAAAAAGTGTCAGTTGTCACTAAAAGAGCTGTCTCCTGAACAAATTGAGCCACAGTGAATACAGCTGTGCAATATATATACGTGTATATATATATGGACCTCAGTTCATTTTCTTAATTTGAAGGTTCTTTCCTGAAGCTGTCTTCTCTTTGTGGCTGCAATCACTCATAACTTTTAGAGAAGATTAGTTATGTGAGACCAGTTGAAAGTAGATGGATCTGTAATTTGCTATTTATTCTCCTTTGTCCTGTCACTACATGTCCTTGTAAAATGTTCCTCTCCAGCTCTCTCATAGGCCCACTTTAGGTTCTGGAAGGCCACTATAAGGTCTCCCTGGAGCCTTATCTTCTCCAGGCTCTCCCGTCTTCATGGGACAGGTGTTCCAGTCCTCTGATCGTCTTTGTGGCCTCTTCTGAATTTGTTCCAATGGGCCTATTCTTTCTTATACTGCGGGCCCCAGACCATGACAGTTCAGTTTAGGCAACCCAGTTGAGTCTATCCCTTTCTCATTCCCTGTTTTCCATCTGAGTACTGCAGTATTCAAGGAGGTTTATGGGAATCACAGTTTATGTGAATTTAATAATCTGCATTGTAAATTCTACTGCTGGAACTGAGCAGTTACATTTCACAGTTTTGAACTGAAGTCCTTTGATTGAATGCCTGCCTAGCTCAGTTAGACTAATGCAACTGCACCACAGCATGCTAATGTTGCAAAAAAAAATATGTTAAAAAAACAAGCAAGTCAATGTAAATTCATAAAGTAAAATGACATTTCAACCCAATGCATTATTTAATAAAGGTAATTGTTTTAAACATCACACAGTACAGAAATATAACTTAAATAAAAATATGTATTAAAACTTATATGCAATAAATGATAAATCATAAATCATAGGTAAATCTATAAACCAATTTCAAAACTCAGACAGAAATGTCAATGAATTAATAGACACTTGTGACGTTTTAAACTCATAAATGCAAACCTAGATATCTCATTCAAGAAAAAGAAAATTGCCTGTGGTGATATATATTGATTGATTCTTCATTACCCTAACTCTTATTTATTATGTGTAATAGTATTAAAATCTTCAAAATTTTCACAACACTACTTGCATACCAATACCAAAATACCAGTGCTTCTTCCATTACAAAGTTTTATTTAATATTGATTTATGTTACTACATTGTAGTGATTAGTCTGTGATTTTTCTTCTACTAATATTCTTTTTTTCAGCATTCTGATTGCAGAATTGTAAGACCAAGATATGAAATATGAAGAAATCCACTGACAATTCAGGTATATGCGTGTGGGACAAGATGACTTTTCTTACATTTTCTTTTGGCATCCCCTACTGGTGTACAGGTGTGAAGACTCCTCCGTGACACCAGATCTCAAAAGGGCTTCTGTGCTGAGACCTTTTGAATGGTACAAATAGCTAAAGTAATGGCAGGTTAATGTGAAAATTTTTATATTCTCTTCAAGCAACATTATTTCATTGCTTTGGTGAATATAACATCTCCTTAAACAGTACATCCAATTACACTACTTTACTTGTTTCACAGAGATTTATTTTATCTCCTTGATTTGATTTTGGGATTATTTTTTCTTTTTTAAATCTTAATAACAGATGTCAAATTTCTCATTCAAACTATGTCATGATAAATATGCTTTGTGATGATGCAATGAGGCAATGTATAATTTTCCATCAGTTCGGGAGACATGTGAAGATGAAAAATCTGTGTGAATATTCCAGTTCTATTCCTTGAGGACTGGGACAGAAATGTTCCTCACTACTAGAGAAATGCTATGTTGTTCTCCCACAAAGAGTGAAAAAACAGTAGTAACATTAACATCTTTCACTTGTAGCTGTAGTGTTTCCTAATGTGGGAATCTACCCACCTCACTTTAGGCACCTAGTATATCTGAAATCATGATCAAACCAGGCTCCCTAAAAAAATCAAAGGACTTAAACCTCAGATTAATAATCTAGGGATTCCCTATTCACTACAGAAGTGTTGGGCAGCTGCACTTCTGGGCAAAATTTTTCTAGGAGACCAAGCATGCACTGTTTTCTCACCATTATTAAATATTCTTAGGTGAGTTTTCTTGCTAAAGGCAGTGGGCAACCCCTACCTAGTTTGTGATCATAGGGCATGCCCATAAACAAGATCTTTCTGTGGATACTTATTAAGCATAGAAATTAAATAATTTTAAATAGAAATCAAATAGTACACTACTGACTATCTGGGTGTTGATCAATGACACTTTCTAAATGACAAATGATTTCCAATTGCAGATTTTGCTCATTCTTTGAATGCTCATTAATCTTTAGTGAGGATAAGATGTGAGTATGTACTGCTAAATATTAATTTTTCCCATTAATTTTAAAATGCAATTATGATTTTCAGTTAGATGGAATAATATTATCATATGTGTCCTGACAGGTTATCTATTACACAGGACTAGTCTCTTCTTTTTATCATGGACTACTGTGGCTCTTTGCCTACACATTTTTTTTTTTTTTAATCTATGACTTCTTCAAAGATAAAGTTCACTCATATTTAAATAAAATAAATAAATATCACTCATGTTTAACCTCTTTCCCCTTCTATTTTGATTTTTTTTTTCTTTTACTGTAGGCTATCAGAATTTTTCTGGAGTTAATGGTAGAACATGCCTTTTTTCAGGTGGGAATTATGAGGCATAGACAGCTCAGTGACTTGCTGAATAGGTAACACCTGCTTGAAGCACCAGAACACAGGAGCGTTTGTTCCCAAGTGTATGCTTTAATTTTATACAATCTATTTTCTTCCAGGTATAGAATATAAACTAATGGGATTTAATTTCATTTGTAGTGAGCATACTTGTCAGGCACCTTAACTTTGAAAGCAGTAAAAGTCTTTAAGGTGTGCCTTATATTTAAATAAGAGATAATGCTGACACTGATGATATTAATAAATATCCATGAGATGCTTAGGCTATGTCTGTGTGTGTAAGTAGCACAGGAACAGGAAAAAAGCTTGTCATTATTCATCCTTAATTGCCAGCACCATCTAGAACACTCTTTTGCCACATGCCAGTTTTTCCCCAGAAAGCACGTGGGCCTGGATAGCACACCCCACTAAGCAGTACAGAAGAACAAATCTTGTATGGTGATGAGACAGTTTTAAGCAAGAGGACACAATAAAGATTTGCCACCTAAGCCCGAGATCAGAGAAGTGTCCCTTGCAGAAAATAACATACAACTGCATCAAAATTGATTTTTTTTAAAATTGCCACATCTTTAACCACGAACCAATGTGTATGTCTATACAGTTATTCTACTTCCCGCAGTTCCTAGAGTGAACTGAAATAAATTCCTTTGTATTTCAAAGGGTCAAACATTTCATTGCCTCTGTACAGCAAACTGTACAGCCAGGTAGACCAACATCCACACTGGACCCAAACCTGGTTTCTTCTGAAATTTTTATTGAATTCAGATTCATCCCTTCCTTCGATGTCTATAATGTTTTAAAACGTTTAGGCAATAATACAATGTGGTATCAACTGTTACTTCATTACAGACATAGTGAAAAAGAAAGTTAAGTCTCTACATTTCATCTTCAAAATATATCTGATTTGGCTGTCATGTATGTTCAATATTTTTTGTCTATTCTGCTTGGTTGAGCATTTGTGTTCCTGTGTTCACTTTTTCTATGCTCTTTAAACCCTTATTGTAGTCCAAAACCCACTAGCCATGCAATTTTTGTTCAGGTAGGTGAGAGAATACAAGTGGATGTTTCACTGTAGTCTAGAACAAATACAGTAAGAAGATTTTTTCCCCCCTCTTTATTAGTGAAAAATAGATGGTTGAAGGTTCAGTCTATTTCAAGATATGGAAAAGTATTGAACTGATGTCGTACGTTTCATTGAATATTAGTTTCTGTGGATGCAAACTTGACACTGAAAATTACTAAAACATTTGACAAATATTTTTGTATTTAGACTGTATCTCTCCCTAAAGCTAAAACCAGTTCAAATCTTTTATCCTACTTCAGGGTAACAGTCACTCAACTGAAATATAAGGGTTTCTCAAAAAACATAAATTCATTCCAGCTGCCTTTTTCTGCTGTTAATACTTCTCTCATGGTAAACAAACAGCTAGTATCAGAAGTCTAACAATTCCATAACTTACGGTTCATAGAGATAATATGAAATAATCATCCATTTCATCCTTGGAGGTGTTTAAGAAAAGACTGGATGTGGCACTCAGTGTCATGGTCTAGTTGACAAGGCAGTGTTAGGTCACAGGTTGGACTAGATGATCTCAGAGGTCTTTTCCAACCTAGCTGATTTTGTGATTTCAAGTTCATAAAACAGCCGTTTATAAACTCAGTTAATTAAAACCAGATAGGGTTGGTGTTTGTTAATTCAGTACAATCATCAAAGCTACAAAGTGAAACCCTAACTTTTCTGTGGGTTTCTGTTACACTTCTCCCAGATTCAAGGAAAAACCGTGTATTCCACAGGTGTTTTCTGGATGTGAAAAGAAAATCCTAGAAATGGTGGCTTAAATAGTTGTAGCATTTCTCAACAGTTTAATGTTGGCTACCTACCTGCTGCAGTTCTTTGATGTTGATTTCTGGCTTTCCATTACTTTCATTCCGTTTATTCTGAACAGTACAAGGTTACTGTGCCATCATTTATAATGCAATATGGGTAGGACATTTACAACATGTTTCCTCAGTAACTGGAACACCACTTAGTTCATATTTACTGAGACAGAGGGAAGTAACAAAACTAAGTTGAAGAATTCTGCCATTAAAATTGGATCAAATTCAAAGATGCAGTTTTCAGAACTCCCAATACCTGGTGTCAAGCAGGCATCATCATTTTAAGTATGTCTTATTTTTTTAAAAAGAAAGATCTTGTTAGTACATGCTAGCTATCTTTCACAGGGCAGGGAAATTAAAAATAACTAAACATTCAAGTTATGAGTATCTTTCAGCCCTAAAATCCTCTGATTCAAATTATTCTCAAAAAAGGGCCTAAAGAATGTCCTGAAGGTTTTACCCAAAAAGCCTACAGAATAGAATGGAAAGAAACCCACACAGGGTAAGATCATGCATTTAGTTTTAATATAGTCTTCTTTACACGCACAGGACAGCTTACTGGGTGCATCATACCAAGGGTGTTGAGTCAGCAATGTGTTTCTGGCCTCAATATACAAACTTCTGCCTCTTAAACTGTACTATCCTGAATGATGAAACCTAGCTCAGCTTTTTCTCACCTTTTATGAAATAAAGTATTTTTAAGATTTTTTTATTAGAATATGAAATAGTAATTTTATTCTAGCTCCAGTTTAAGAAGAGATGAGTGTATATGTGTGTAAATATATATTGCATAGATATGACAGAGTATGAGACCTAGAGAGACATATCAATCCCACACTTTTTAATTTTACGATGTTTATTTGCACAATAATTAGATTTATTTTTTAATCCACTAAAATTAGCTTAACATCTTTTATTTAAATGCAAGAGGAAAGATTTATCCATTTGCTATATTATAAACAAACTCTTCACATGATGCTTAATAAAAGAACAACTGAAATTGCTCAGAACTTTTCCATTGTTTCTAATAGGCTTTATATAAAGCTGATTGTCAGCAGCAAATATCTGCAGTGCAGAAATAATTATCTTTTCTCACATTTGTGACACTATTACAGAGACTTGTTTATACTCGTGCTACTGTGATCCAACAGGAACTAACTCAGTACAACCCATATATCTTTCAAAGACCGAAGGCATGCTTCTTTTAAACTAAATATGTATGCTTGCATGTTTGCAATGACAATATAAGTGCCGACTGATTTTGTGTGTACCCTTATTTCTCATTTCATTCGTTCTCTACTGTTAATTGAATGTGAATGCCTCACTAATCTAGTAGCCTTCTGTGATGGAGCAACTTCATCAGTGGATGGAGGAAAAGCTATGGATGTTATCTATCTGGACTTCTGTAAGGCCTTTGATATGGTCCCACACAACCTTCTTACTTCTATACTGGAGACATGGGTGAACTGTTAGATGGATAAAGAATTCGATGAATGGATGAGTTCAAACAGTCAATGGCTCGATGTCCAAGTGGAAACCAGTAACAAGAAGTCTCCCTCAAGCATCTGCACTAGGACAAATACTGTTTAATATCTTTATCAATGATGTAGACCGTGGGATTGAGTGTACCCTCAACAGGTTTGCAGATGACATCAAGCTGAGTTGTGTGGTTGACATGCCTGAGGGATGGGATGCCATTCAGAGGGACGTGGACAGGCTAGAGGAGTAAGCACATATAAACCTACTGAAGTTCACAAAGCCAAGTGCAAGGTCCTTGCATCTTGGTCAGGGCAATACCCAGTATCGATAGAGACTGGGGTATGAAAGTATTAAAAACAGCCAGGCAGAGAAGGACGTAGGGATACTGATGGATCAAAAATTGGACATGAGATGCCACTGTGCACTTGCAGACCAGAAAGCCAACTATATCTTGAGCTGTGTCAAAAGAACAATGGCCAGTAGCTCAAGGAAGGTGATTCCCCCCTTCTCTGCTGCTCTCATGACACCAAACCTGGAGTACTGTATCCAGTTCTGGGTTTCTCAGTAAGGAAGAGACATGGACTTCTTGAAGTGAGTCCAGAGGAGGGCTGTAAAAATGATCAGAGAAATGGAACACCTCTCCTATGAGGAAAGGCTGAGACAACTGATGTTGTTTAGCCTGGAGAAGGCTCTGGGAACACCTCATTGCAACCTTTCATTATATAAAGGCAGCCTATAAGAAAGATGGAGAAAGAGTTTTTACTAAAAGTGTGTAATGATAGTGTTGCCGTAAGCCTTAATATAGCTGTAGATTTTTATATAGTTTTATGGTCTTATAGTCTTTTGCATTTGAAAAATAGCTTGTAACCCCTGTACCACATACTTAAGCAAGATTCTAACCTCTGTGTTACATTTAAGT
>JAWWEU010000001.1:66138121-66149270 GCA_035583155.1 Acropternis orthonyx
GGATAGTTTGTAGGATGGGTTAATTAGACATTGGCTATGTTCTATAGATAAGATAATTAAGTAGAGTTATAAATTTGCAGAATGCTGTATGCCCGGTGCGCGCGTCATTGATTGCTAAACCTTTAGCCGAACTTTCAGTAAAAGACCTTTTCTGCCTTCACCCTGTTGTGGAAGTTTTCTTCCCTTGGATTTAAGGCAACAATATGACAAGGAGAAATGGTTTTAAACAGAGAATATAGGCTTAGATTGGACATAATGAAGAGGTTTATTTAGAAAAAGGGGGGCGAGATGCTGAAATAGATTGTGCAGAAAGGTTGTAGATGCCCCATCTTTGCAAATTATCAAGGTCAGTTTGAAGGGGGCTTTGAGCAACCATATCTAATGTCAAATGTCCCTGCCTGTAGGAGGTGGTTGGGACTGGCAAATCTTTAAAGGTCCCTTCCAACTCATATCATTCTACGATTCTATAACTGTACATAGGAGTGACATCATCTTATGGTATTCATACAGGCATGACATCAGTATAGAGACAATTTGAAATCGGCGTACTTTGAATTTAGAGTCACGTATGATCTACAACATTCATTTTTTAATTTTATAAGTGCAACACTGAGTAACACATTTTCAATGCATTCTGACTAATAATAAAGTATAGAATAGAAATGGAAAAATCTTTTTAGCCTGTATGCATTACCACATTACTTACATAAATCATAGAATCTAAAAAATAGGCGTAACAGTTCTACAGACAACTATGTTATTATTTCAAGTGTGGTGTAGTAATTGATTCCACTGTTTTCTGATATCCATGTTTTTTCAAAAACAGACAAATAGATAGAGGTAAATATGTGACTAATTTTAACCCTTCCTAACAAGGTGAATTATGTCCTCCTTTGAAATTCAGTTCATTAACACTAACGTCTTGATCCTGCAGATCTTTCTGAGGTGTATACTACCCATTGTACATAAAACCCCAACCCCCACCTTCCCCAATGCACATGTTACTGCCAAACAACAGTAAATATCAGATTCCAGAGCACAGTGAAGAGGCAGGGACCAGATGTGCCTATGGAGATGGAGGCTTAATTACAGGCCTCAGTTGTACTAGTAAGATCCTGCTTAATTGTGCATCCTCCTTTGATAATTTAGCCCAGCTGCTCTGTGGCTATGTGAACCATACGGCATAATATGTCTTAGAATACTTTGTGCTTTTAATAGAAAGATAGACAACAATGTACAAAGTAATGCTTAATCCTGCCCAATATATAGTTGCACATGGTAACAGAAATCAGTTTGTATTTATTTATTTTGTCTGCTGATAAAAGCAGATTGAGTAACTGAAATGATAGGCTCATTTAGCTTACACCAAAGTCACTTGTTCCCTCAGTAATGTCAACACTCTGGTTTATTAATAGACAAACCACTCCAAAATTTACATTTTTAAAGGAACACTTCACTGAAACTAGACAAGGAAACAGGTTGTGCTGCATTTTCCTATAACACGAAGGGATCTAAATGCATATAATTATATGTCAGCATACAGGCGTTATTTTTCCAAGGATGAGTACATGCTGCTGAAATCTGAAATTAAAAGCCTGATATTAAAGCTAACATTATTATTATTGTTAAACTAAATCTCTTTAAGAACTTGTGATATCACCAAAGAAGAATGATGAAGTTCTTATTAGATGAGAAATTGTTATTTTCCTCTAGCATACACTACCTATAAATGATTAACAGAAGCAAATTAGTCAAGAACAAGAACTGTAGATGCGTAAAACTTGGACCTATTTATCTCTTCTTCCTCTTCTTTCAGCCTTTAGTACTAAAACTGTACCAGGACATATAGTCCTTCCTTCATGCACATGTGCTTCCCAAGTTCCTGAGTGAACAAAATTACTATAAAGGATGTTGATAAAACTTGTAGCAACCCCATGTCTGTTTTGCCCTCATGTTCCACTTGGTCTCCCACATAGGGAGGATTCAGAAAAGTCCCTTAAAATAACAGCATTTGCTCTTTCTCTTTTTGCTCTGCACTGAATTCAGATCACTTAACCTCCCAAATAAGGATTAATTCCTTGCTCTCACTTTTCCCAGCTTTTAAATTACACACAGGAAAACTTATATAGAAGGTGAAAGCCATGAGCAAAAGGCCCTTAAGGCTATGTCAATACCATTAAAGAAACTATAGCTGGTGCTGGTCTGGGGGCCATGTACGCTTGTATTATTAAGATGGCCTATGATATGTTTTTCCTACGGTTCAAGTAATATCTTCCTAAGCAACATCATTATGGTTTGGGGGTACAAAATTGCAGGGATCGTTAACAAATGGTGTGACAGACAAATAAAGTCTACTGAGCAGCAAAGAGTTTGCACGCAATGAAATGCTCCATGCCACTTGATCGCAACAGCAGAGAATCTTTCTTCTTTGTTTTATCAGTATGCAAAATGAAAAGTCCATTGTAGCACTCCAGTACCAAAGCCTCAAATTTTACTAGGAATATTACCTAAATGAACTTTTATTATTTATTACCCATTATTTAGTATCTAAATTAACTTATTACCAATGAACTTTTGCAGAGCCTTTTCGTTCCTTAATACCTTGAGCTCACATAAAGAGAAAACAGCAAGACATTTTCCCAAGAGACTTCTTTTAATTTAATGAAAAAATAAGTATTTTGGCAAAAGGTTAATGGTGGCAACATACAACCAAGGAGAAGATTCTGCAATGCACCCAGCAAACACCATGCACAACTTTAATTTAAAGTACAACCCATCAGTTTTAAGTTACCCAAAAGAGATTAAGGAAAGAGTAAAGGAAGAAAAGATATTAAGAGATGAAAGGAGTAAAGAAAGAGGTTAGAATAATAGAATTGCACGGCTACCACCAAAGGATCCTTGGGAAGTCCAGAGCTTCACAATGCTATAGCAGTTCCCAAGAGAAAAGGCAAAAGGGCATTCATGTGCTCCCTGTATTTATATGGTGTGGTGACCCATCCCAGGTGGGACATTCGGCTCACTGACCACTCAGAGCCAGAGTGAGGGGCAGTGCAGCCAACCAGAGGCTCCAGAGGCACAGGGTGGGTGGGACACCAGGCTGCCCTTTGGATTGATGGCTGCTCCATGTGGGCTCCAGCTCGGCCATTGGGCTGCAGGCCATGTGGCTTCAGTCTGGCTCCTTCTCCCCACACACAAAGCTGGTTCTGACACGGTAATTAAATAACCCAGTGAGATACAAATCCAGTCTCTCACACCCATATAGGAAGTTACTGTAAGGATAAAGTCAGCATTACAGCTTAATAGAAAGTGCTCATGGATCTATCCCTATTCCTGAATTCAAGGGTACACTGTGTACTCAAAATGGGAAGGGTTTACAACTAATTTAAGGGGCAGAGAGAGAAATCTGTCCAGATGGTTTGCCCAGTCTAGCACCTTCCGTTGTCTCTGTTCATGGTTCTTTGCCACATCAGGATGTCCAAAGTCAATCTTCTTATTTGTTCTGTTCAGAAATGTCACTGAATTTATTTTTTTTTTTCAAAACCAGAATGTGACAACAGCAGCAGAATGTGATATCCAAAATCCAAATTTTTATAAATGTATCTTCTCCCAACTCTCCTCTGAGCTTTTTGCATCTTACAATATTATATTTTTTTTCTTTTGGCGTAAGGAGCATTTCTGTTAAATTTTTGTGATCTACAACAAACTTTGTTTTGTTATTACTGTTGTTATCATCCCTTGCTAATTCTCACTGGATTTCTGCTTCTACAGCAATAAAAATGAAGTAAAATAGGGAGGGAAGAAATGGGGTACAGTGTTTTAAGGAGACATTACATTTGTTATGAACATGCATTTTTGAATGAATGATGTAAATTCTTTACAAAATTCTGTGCACATCTTTGTGTTACAGGAAAGCCTGACTGGAATATTTGAAAATGTGAGTTGCAATCTAGCAGTCACAGTTCATATTCCTCATTTCAATTCCTAACTTCATTTCACTCTTATGCAGTGAAAACATGGAGGCAATTAAAATGAACCAGATACAAAATTTATGGTTGGAAGCCATATTTAGTGTAAAACCTCTCAATGCAATCACAATGAAGAAGATATTTCAGTTGATAAAAGTCAAATGCTTAAAAAATCAAATATTCTGAAATAGGATATTTAGGAGGGATTGCTTAATCAAATAGGATTTTATTTGTTCAAATACAAATAAGAATTGCAGTAATTAATAATTTTATTACCTGATAACTAAAAAATGACAGTGTGATAAAATATCTGTAGTTTAATTATGAGCAACCTTACTGTATTATGTTTTTTGTTCTATTAAATATTAGTAACTTCAACACCATGATATCTAAGTGTCTTCCAAAGAAAATTATATAATTCACCTCTACTGCATGTACCTAATATAGGAAGCAAATATTTCTAAAGGAATAAAGGTATAAAGGCAGATATGAGGCACAGAGAAAATAAAATGGGCAATTTGGAGGAAGGTAAAAAGAATGAAAGGAGTAATGAAGCAGAATATCTGCACTGAATGGACATGAAATTTGCAGTCTGCAGAATTCCTGACTCAGTAGATGGGGCATAGAAATAGGCAAAGAAAAAAAACAGTCTCAAATAATCTTAAAGAATTCTCCTGTGGCTATTTGCTTACATTTGTATCATTTGAAATATCTGGATTTGAAAGTAGTTTATGATAAGAGCTCGTGTTTTGACTCTAATGAGAATATATTATTAAGGTTACACCACTTGCTGTGTATCAGGAGTAAGCTGATCCTTTTGTGTCAAGTTCTGGAGCTGCTGAAGTGTGTGTGTCAATATCTAGATATAGACATATACATACTTATAAAAATGTTTTATTCTTAAACAATTATTTTTCAGTTTGTCGATTAGTCTATGTGAATGTCTCTGGAGCTTTCAGGCCTTCCTTCTTCGTATTTCTACCATTCTGTGTCTAGTTCTGGAAATAATATAATAATGTCAATACACTGTAGCCATAGTGATAGAAAAATATATATGAAGAGATTGTGTCCAAAAGCTTTCTGCCTTCTTCAATCTAATCATCTGGTATAATAATCTTACACTTCCAATGGTAAAAATATTAGAAAAAATTTGAAATCAAATTACTTCCTCAAACTGATTTCATTTAGTAATATATAAAAGTTTAACTTAGTATCTAAAAACAAAATTAAGAAAATAAATGCCTGCTTAATTTTGTTTTACTTTTATTAAATTTAATTTCAACAATAGAAATCAGTATAATTTTATTACATTAATATGTTGTCTTCAATATTTTAAGCATTGCAGAAGTTTCTTTTTATGCTAGACAACAAAATTTAAAAAAAAAAAAAAGACTGTTTTTCTTTTTCTGTCATGTACCAATGGAAGGAAACAACTTCTAGCAGCTCAGGTGACATATTTATTGACTTGAATTGGGCAAACCATGTAATTTTTTTTCAATACTGGAAAATTCTGAGCAAAATCAGTGTGTCACATGCTTGGGGCAGCCAAAATAATTTAAACAGAAGTGCATCAAAGGTGAATTTCACCATATGTAGAAGGTATGTTTAGGACCCCTGAAGAATTTATTTTCTGCTTTATTTTCAGGGTGCCAATGTTTTGAAGCTGTCTCCTGAACATAACATTTGTTAAAATATTTTTAGCACTATAGGGCTATGATATTCTACATAAATCAGTATTTCACAACCGATTATATAAACAACTGAATTCAATTTTGAGTTTTATTGCTGTTCTTATTAAATTTCACAGTTGTTCTAATGTGTTAGAGCTCCTAAGAGCAAGTAGAATTTAAAAAAAAAAACAAACAAACAAAACCTGTTTTGTTTGGCATTCGAGATAGATTGGTGAATATGAATGGACATTTTAGTGATGAAACAGTAAATTTATAAATTTACCTTTGGTTCTCAGTACTGTATTCCCACACATGGGATTAGCGATTAATAGGAACTCACCTAGACCTGTAGAGGAGAAACTTTATGGTTTTAACTCTGGTTTCTTGTGTTTTGGGTTTTGGTTTTTGTTTTTGTTTTTGTTTTTTTTTTTTCCCCCCAGAAGTGTACTGGAAGCAACTGTATCTGAAGTGTTTTAATGTGAAGCAAGTCTGGAATG
Organism: Acropternis orthonyx; assembly: GCA_035583155.1. Taxonomy (NCBI): domain Eukaryota; kingdom Metazoa; phylum Chordata; class Aves; order Passeriformes; family Rhinocryptidae; genus Acropternis; species Acropternis orthonyx. Next base: position 66,144,254 of record JAWWEU010000001.1, read on the forward strand.
CAAAGTAGCTGTGGTGAGGATCAGCATTTACATCAATCTGCAGAGCAGGTAAAACCCAGGCAAAAAACCCACCTTTGCCCCTCCTTCCCCTCTGTTGTGCTTCTCTGCACATTCTGTCTTAAAAGAAGGAATACAGAGTATAACCCATTGTCAACTGCACCATGATACGAAGTGTATTTTAAGCATTTCAAAACTGGAAAAAACCTTTGGACATATGAAAGTATGTGACACAACTACAGATTCTGACAAATAAATATTCAAATTGCTATAATAGAACCCAAGATACTGCCATACAATTTAAATTGTTGTTTGGTTTTTTTCCTAGCTAAAATTACTTTTTTTTAGGTTTCTTATACTAAATGAAACTTAAGTAATTGTACCTCAAATGCTGACTAAATCCTTACATGTGGATTTCTCAATTTAGCAAGCTAGTTTATCTTTGATAGATTTTGGTAGGAATGAGATTACTAAAAGCCTAGGCCTGATAAAAAAGTTTGTTGTGATTAAGAGGATTTTGCAAAAACTTGCTGTTATGATAGTATTTGTGGGTTTTCTGATATTGAGTAATTAGGGTATTATTTTTTTATGGGACTATTACATACTTCTCTAATTTTTTAAACCTATCACAATTTTATCACAAATATATAAAAAACCCATTGTTTTCTTTTTGAAATTTTGTTTATGAAGTATATCACTAGGGAGAGAAAATCATAAAATACATCTATAATTCATTCAATGTTTGTCACATATCTTCCCATTTTGTTACTCTCTCTTTCTCAGTGTCAGTAGCAAGTTTGTTCCACGCAGTTTTGGTTGTGCTGATTTTCTTCCTGGTATTTCAACAACACATTTTGACTCAATTTCTCAGTAATTCCTTTACATGAATGTATCCAGCTGAGAGCTCTCATTCTCCAGTAATCTTTCTCATTGTCTGTAAATGGTCCTATTTTAAGTGCTGATACAGAGTTGATGAGTTGTCCAAATGGAGATTTTTGACATTATTTGAAATATCACAGTTTTTCCAAGAGATGCAGATAGAGCTGTAATTTATGACACATGGTTGGAGACTGGGCAGCATGCCATAGGGCAGGCTATTAAATAAGGCCTGAAATGAATAACACTCTGTTTTAACAATGTTGAAATACAGTTCTGTGGAATTAATGTTTTTGGAAGTGTCAAGAGTTGTAATTTTAAATATTTGGGTCTGACATGGCAGACAATATTTATATTTGCATCCTATGAAATCAAAACACATTTTTAGAGGCAAAAAATTTAAATTGATATTACAGCTATGCACAACAAAGACCTGAGAACCTCAGGATACCTGTCAAAGGTAAAATTTCTCAGTTCATGTACCTTAAACAAAATCATGATCAAAGTGATTTATTGATAACAAGTAATTAACAAGCAATTGGTGAATACAGGGTCAAGGTCAATAACAACAATACAGGAGATAAACCACAGTACCAGATCTTTTAAAAAGTCAGTAATAACATATTTCTAAACACCCTTCTGTATCCAATGACTTTCTTTGTGTCTCTCTATCACACATGTACACACACATTCACACAAAGATACAGGTCATGAAGGTCACCAGCCTACCGTTGCCTGGGAGTGGGGGTTTCCTTCCACTTCTCAACCTTCCTGTTGGCGATGAGAGTGCCCTGACTTTGAGTACACTCCTGCCACTCCCAGCACCTTGCTGAGAGATGAGCTCCTGAGAATGCACTCCATGGGCTCACATTCACACACCCAAAGTGTGATCCCTGCCTTGCCACCCTGAGTATTGCACACTGCAGTGCCACCCCACTTGACAGAACACAACTGCTCATGCTGTCTCACTCGGAGGTGGACTAATTTCTGTCAGTATAAATTTTAATGCTTTGCTTATGCTTATCTCAAGCTGTCTCATTCCTTGTTTCAAAAGTAATTTTGAAATTGGGCTTATTTAAAGCAATGAAAACTTCAGAAAGAGATATTTAGGAAGTTCAATTTACTTAAAGAAGAAACTGAGGTGGCTTGATTGGTCCACAAGTCTCTATGTTTTCTGTCAGTGCTTTCCAAGCTGACAGGTTATTGCCAGCATTTATATTTACCTTTATTTCTAAAAACAGTATTATTTTCAAGCAAAATAGTAAGGAGTTCAGAAATCAGATTGCTAGAATTTCAGATTCCAGATATCTGTCTTTGAAGTTGGAATTCAGCTCTTAGGTGTAGACATCTGTCTACAGACCTTGTCTAAATCTTTGTTTCTTCAAGTGATCTTGGTGACTAAAGTCTGAGTATAGTCAAAGGAAAACAAATAGTTAATGGATTTGATTCAGTTGTCCACACACAAGGTACCTATTGTCAGATTACCTTGCCTCTCCAGCAACTACTATTGAAGATGGATACAGATTCCATATATATCCTTTCAGAAAACACTCAGTTCATGTGGTTGCTGACAATAACTTAAAGACATATTGGGTGACATTAGGTTTGTATGTGTAGGTCACTACTCCAAACCAGTGAAATTTATAATTCTGTTAAGCAGATGTGATCTATACTAATAATATACATGTATTATTTGCATGTCAGACAACAGACTCTGGAACATATATAAAAAAAAAAAAGAGTTAAAAAAATTCAATGATCAATTCAAGTACTCCAGAACTGAACTATATTGCCCAAGAGGGCTATGAATTTTTCAACGCTCTGATGAGTATGACTTGAGTGATCTGAGCAGACTTCAAAGTTTGACCAGGGAGGATGGATGAGTGTTGACATTCGCTTGTCCATTACATCCTAGTCTGTCTGGTTTTGCATATCCACTTATGACATTTTAGGGAGCAAAAAGAACAGACTGCAGTGGAGGCATGACTGGTGTCAAGAGCGAGAGCATAGGCAGGGTCAAGTGGCACAGTTCAGACTCAAAGCAGCTACCAAGGGAAGGAGGGGCAGCTCCTTCTTCTCAACACTATTTAGCAAGTGGCTTATGTGCTTTGAATCAGCCAGCTGAAGTTTTTGACATCCAAGCAAAATTCTAGAAAGGTGCTCCAACAGGGAATTTGTAAGCATAGTTCTTCTCACAGATATGTTCTTAGTATTTTTGTGACTACACAGATTTAAAAATACATTCACATATTGACTAGGCTTAAGTGAAATTATATGTGTAAAACTTGTACTCAACATTGCATTGGAAAAGAAGATCAGAGTCTTTCTTGCTGTAGGACCAATTTATCAGGAGTTGTAAAGAAATCTTGGTGATACAAACCTGACCCATCTGATAAAGTGCATGAAAATTTCCAAAAGGCATTTGACAAGGCACATCACCAAAAGATGATCAATAAACTGAGCAGAATTGGGCTATTCTCATTTTGGCTCCCAGTAATCTCATCTAGACTCCCTTTCTGAAAACCTCATCTAGGCTTCCTTTTCCATGAAATGTTGGACCAGATAGTCGCTTGAGGTTCCCTCCAGTCTGGACTGGTCTATAAATCTAAGAAGGATAAGGTCATTAACATATGTAAAGAACTGATTAAACAGGAAAAAGCAGAGAATATAAATGGTAAATTTTCACTGTGGAATGAGAACTAGCAGTCAAGTCTTAAGAGTGCTCTAGAAACATCACCTATGGAGCAGGAGTTTTGTACTGAAAGATGGTGCATGAAGGGACAATATAGTTTTGTCAGATATGCTTTTTTCTGTCAGCAACCAGTGTAATCCATTGCTAAGAACAGAATATAGACTAGAAATATCTTTGATTTTATCTTATCTACTAAGGCTTTCTTTTAAAAAAATTCTTAATTGCCACACTGTGTTGGTAGTTAAGCTCTTCAACATATTTGTAAGTCTGGAAAGCAGGACTATGAAATCACAAGTTTTGCTGATGATATTAAATTATTCAAGTAGGTAGCAAAGACTGGGGCGGTCCCATGGAGTAATGGTTAGCACTCTGAACTCTGAATCCCAAGGGCATGAGTTCTAGTCTCAGTAGGGACCGTCCCCTGGGCAGTTAAATGCCTCCCTGCCATCTGATCCTGTCAGATCTTGGATGCTCAGCAGGATCAGCCTCGGTTAGTACTGGGTGCTGTAGACAGTTCTGAGGATTTCACTGTCACTGTCCGATCTCGCTTGGCCGTGGCGAATGGACCTTAGGACTTAAAAGGTGGGGCTAGTTCTGCACACACTGTGCCTCACCTAAAAAATCCACTGCGCAGGCTGGAAGGGCACACCCACGTGGGGAGAGCCCTTCCCCAGATCTTCATTCATGAAGTCTGGCCATTATAGCAAAGACTGTAGAGAACTATGGAGAGGTCTTACAGTACTGTTCTGCTGAGCCATAAATGGCAGATGAAATTCACCACTGATAAATTAACAGACATAGGAAAAAATAATTCTGTGTTTAAATATTTGGCTTGGAGTTGACTAATGGTTGTCAGAAACAAGACTTTTGAGTCACAGATGGTTCTGTAGATACTTCATCTCTACAATTTGTATCTGTTTCAAAAGAAAAAAATAATATTAAAAAAATTCACTGGGAATTATTAGGAAAAAATTAGAATTAATTAGAAAACAAAACAAAATAACCAAACTCAAATGATACAGAATGTGTCATTGTGTATATTCTTTTTTAATTCCATGTGCAGTTTAGATCCCCTCATCTCAAAAAAAAGTTATAGATGACCTCTAACAGTACAAAGAAAATAAAAACATAGAATTGCTTTTGCTGAGGAAAAAAAATAAATAAACTAGAACACATCAATTGAAAAGACAGAGGCTGAATAAAGAAAATAGTATAGATGTGTTGTGAAGACAATGGCTTCTACATCCGATATCGTACCAATGGAAGCCTATTCAAACTAAGACGACTGAAGGCCCACACTAAGACTCTCAATCACCTTGTCCGTGAGCTGCTTTTTGCTGACAATACCGCCCCTGTTGCTCACACAGAAGCAGCTCTGCAGTGCTTAACATCCTGCTTTGCAGAGGCTGCCGAGCTCTTTGGGCTGGAAGTCAGCTTGAAGAAGACAGAAGT
>JAWWEU010000001.1:66163674-66186469 GCA_035583155.1 Acropternis orthonyx
CCCCCCTCCTTCCTTTCTTTTAATGTTGGCCACATTTCTTGTCTGAAAACTCAAAACGATCTTCACATCCAAAATAATGCTCAGATTTAAAATTATTTCACATACCACAGGGAAATTGAAATGTTATGTAGTCAGGAAAATAGCTCACAAACAAAAATCTGGCTGCTAATTTTTAGTAGATAATGTGCAGACTGTTTAAACTCCTTGAACTTTTTGATTAAGTCTCCTTTTAAATCTCTAATACCCATTTTTTGAGGAGTGTGCTGTAGAAATTCACAGTGGTAGGTGAGATTTTAGTGAAACAACTTTGTCTTCAAGAGATCTCTTTCTAGGAAGTTAATTTCTGTATCTCTGTGATAATAATTCTTTCTGTCACGACAAAGAAGATTTGATATATAATAGCAGGAAACTGTTTTGCTTAATGGAGAGCCATTATTTTGAAGTAAGGAATTTTGTACTAAAACATATTTTTGCAGCTAAGGAATTCTATTTGCTTTATTCAAATATTAGATTATTTGAAATTTATTAATTAAATCTTATTTATTTCCTAGATTTTTAACAATTAAGGATTAATTCAGGCAAACTCACAAAACCAGTCTCCTGACTCATTGCCAGTGCATCTAGTTATACAAATATATATTCAGGAGATATATATATGATTTCTACCAGTGGGCTAATTATTATGCTACTTCATAGAAGTTTATTATTATTTCAGTTAGTGTTAAAGGGTATTTAGATATTCAAAATCAAACAGTCAGACAAATTATATCATCATTCCCATATAAGTGACTGCTAAGTGATTGTCACAGGAAAAGCGTGAAAGAGGAAGCCATAAGGATTGAAGGCATTTTCCCCATCAAAATGGAAAAAAACTAAAAGTATCATTGAAAGCACAGAAGATAAACACCTTGTAATGTAAAGCAATTGTTATTATTCTCTTAACTTTCGGCAATGTGAAGGGTTTGGTTGCTGATAAAGAATCCACTTTCAAAATGTTGAGGCAACAAATACAGGAAAGAAAGATATTGATAACTAACTTTATTATTTTTGAGTCAGCCACTGGTTGTTGATTATACTTTTATGTCCCGTTTTAACACCATGCAGCAAGGAAATTTGTGCAAAGGCTGAATGTACCAGGTTGCACTGTGGATGTTGAAGAGACATGTATTCAAATATGCTACATATAATTCATCATGGAGCTGAACCATTTATATGTAACTCAAAGAATCCAGATACCTTTACCTTACGTGATAGGCTCATCTGCCCAAGAATCAGAATGTTCTAAACATAAGCAGTAATTAAAGAATTTTATTTTATCAAAAATACCAGTGGTAATAGGTTAACTAGGGAAAAAATAAAAAAAAAAGGGGAAAAAAAAGGGTGTGATATAGAATGTAGTGTTGTTAGGGCTTCAAAAAAAGAAAGACACTGAAATATTGAAATGACACTTTTTGTTGATGTCAAATTTATGCACATTTTCTACTGGCATCAATCTTGTAGTAGAAGTGGTTTTTAACAACTTGGTATCCCCAGGGAAAATGCACATATATGAATGAGTCACCTGAATGACACAAAAATAGGAGATGTTTAGTGAGTACCTAGTTTCTTTATTCTGTCCTATTCTATGTGTTAATTTAAAAGGAATTATTTTAAATCAAAACAACTCAATGTGCTGTTTGTACATTAGACCATAACATCTGCTCTCTCAGATGCTAAGATATAAAGACCAAATTATCTGCTGATTTCTATACACTAATCTGTTTCTAGGATTTATTACATATTCATTGCTATGACATTTCAGTTTCAGGGAACTATAGCATAGAGTTTGATTCACGTCACTGTGGCAGTACTTTTATGCATTGGTAAATTCTTGACCCTTAATATTCAGTGGAAAATTCCAGTGTGCGCTTTCTTACTAAAAAGTATCTGTTTAAAACACATTCACTTAATACATATGTAGAGAATTTGCACAACATGTACTTGTCTTTATGCTATAGGACAGTCTAGAACTAGCCTAAAGAACCAAAATCTCTTAGTTATTTTCCCTCACAAATATATCCTATTTATTCTCTCCCTTTCCTAGGTGATGCAGTGGTTCATATTGCCTTCACAGAAAAATACACACATCCAAGCCAGAGTTTTCCACATTTTTCATTTGCTTTTGTGCTAGGTAGCAGAACCTAGGTGCATATTGCAGCTTTAGTGAATACACAGGGCGGTTTTTTGTTTCTGTGTGTATGCAATGTTCAGAAATCTTTTCCTATTCACCTTAAAGCACAAAATGCACCCAGGTTAACTTGTGTTATTAACTTCCAGTTCAGAGGTAGATTAACATTTCAAAATGAACATAGAATGAATAAATGACCTTCATTCAGGAAAAGATGGAGACGAAGACTAGTGGTATGTTATCTACCTTTAGCTTTGAAGTTTCTGTATTATCAGCTTACAGTTTAAGTATATATCACATGTTATTTAAGATATTTCATTGGCATAGGAGAGTGTCAGTGCATTGATGTGTTTTGCCCTGACTTCATGGTTCAGGTTTGTGTTCAGTATCATCTGGTTCCCTGAACCAAATGTCCTCAGCACATTCGTGGTTCATAGCTGTCCATAAGTACATTTATGGGCTCGCTAGGGTTTTCAATATAGAGTACACATCTTAGTAGGAGCTTGTACTTAAGTTTACTCTCAAAAAATATGGTCTGTGGAGATGAAAATTTTCCTAGAAAACAAAGGAAAATTAACCAAATGGAGATGATGTGTAAATTCAATTGAAAAAATCACACTCTGAATCAAAATGCAAATTTAGACACAGCCATTAATAAGTGATTCATATATAGGCATATGAATACATAATTTTCATACAGTCTTTCTCTGTTATTGCAACTAAATGCAGAGATAGTGAGAGAGATCAGGTAATTACTCTTATGAGAGCATTTAAAAGACAAATCAGACCAGTTGCAAAACCTAAACCCACACTTTGCTACATTCATTAACAATATATTTTCACAAATTCTCTGTTCGTATACAATATGCAGCATTGTTATGACATATACAAACCATTAGTCTTTAGCACATATTTTACATTGTCTGCAAGTATATTTTACCATGTAGACAGAAATCATATAATTTTAATAGTTGAAATCCTTGGTTGTTCTCTGTATGATTATACAGCTTTAAGAGTTTTGAGGAAAGATGCTGTAACCAAAATGGTCTTGTGGTTATTTTTTTGTTTTCTTTTCCCTGATATGTATGATATTGTCACAGTCAATAAAGCTGTTCTCCCCTACCCCTGATACTACTTTTCTTCTTTTGTTCTTTCTTGCCTATCAGCCTTCTTAGATTATAGCTAATAGCAATTTAATCCTGATGAATACATTTAGGCATAGGTGTTAGAGGTCTCTGCTTTGGTTACATCATGATACTTTGCTGTCTTCTGAAGTTAAAAAAAAAAGGAGATTTTTTTCAACAGGATATTCAGATATCTTAAGATCTTTTAAATGAATGACAATGGCAAAAGAATGCAAGTTTCTGAAAACTATTTATTTTATATGATCAAATAAAAATATGACACAGGAACTTTTCCTCATATATTTTTGAAACTCTGCAAATGTCCAAAGATATGTATCTGAATTTCCGTATTCTTTCTGCCTAAAAGTTAAAAAAAGGGTTCTTCCTAAAAGATATGGTTATTACATGCCTTCCACTGGAGTACCTGCCCCATTACTGCATATTTTTATATTTCTTTTCTGAATTATCCCTTTTTTTATTTAAATCCAATCACTTCTATAGTTTGTACAAATATATTCCCTCTAAAAAAAAATTACATTTTCAAACATCTTAAATATTCATAAACATGTACTTGGAAAATAGATACAATAAGAAATATACTCAGGACTGACTACTTGTGATTAAAGGTCATTAACAATCTCAGTGAGTTTAATTCAGTTTACTTAAATAGAAATTTATAAATAAGAATTATTACTTAATTTGATGTATCTATTATGTGAAGTCAAGTGGTTCTTTATTTTGAAATTGTTACTGAAAAAAGTAAAATAAAAAAAAAAGATTTAAATAGGCACAAACTCAGCTAGCTACAGGTTTCAATCTACTGATATGAGTTTTCCAGACTGAATTAATTTCTTAGAAATTTGACTTCAAATTAATGCAATTTAAATTTATGTTTTGTAAATTCAAATATTCTTCTCTGGTTTTAATTTTACAAATAGAAAAAAAAAAGGCAAACACTATTTTCTTATTTTTAAGGAAGACTTCTTTAATCACCTTGAAACTAGAACCTAGACTTTCTAAGACATTTTCTTATACTTCTTTTTCAAGTGTAGGTATTTGGGACTAGTTGCCAGATGATCAGGAGCTCTCAGAAGTTTGTGTTTAAATTCCATTTTATAGTCTCTCATCCTTTATTTAACAGCAGGAAGACATTATTATTCTGAAAGTTTTGTTGCCTGTGGTGATGGCATGACCCATATTGAGAAGAGGCAGTATACTTTAAAATAAAAATGAAACAAACTTACGAACCCCTTTAATTACTAAAAGTATTAAATTGATCTGGAAGAGAAATAAAAGGCAATAGACACCTTTAGGATTGTCTGTAACTTTGTCAATTTTCTCTATTGTGCTATTTTTTAAATTGTTAAAAATAATTATAGGTATTTTCTATTGAGAATTGGAAACTCCCAGGTGTCCAGGAGAGGCTGGAAGAACACAAGAAAAACCCTGCTGGGCCAAACTTTAATCCAGACTGGAGTCTCTGGCAGTGACAGTAAGATACACTGTCCAGCTTGATCACTTTCTGCAGTAGATTTACCTCATGTTCCCAGTACAATTTCTGTATTAGGACTTTGACTAATTATTTTATGATCCCTTCATGAGCTTGTTGTCCATTGGATTGTCTGACACATTTTTTTAATTTATGATACTGCCTGCTTTTATAGTGTCCTGCGGAAGCAGGTTACTGTTCATTCCCCACTACGTCAAGTACTCTGTAATATTTATTCAAATCAAATTATTGGCACTTTAACAGAATTCTTCCGATTCTGTTTGAGAACAGCTAATCAAGGCGCTTAATGACTTGGTAAACCTCTGTCATAATTGTCTTCATTTGTTTCTTCCCTGAATTGAAGAGTACCATTCTTTATAGCACTTCCTAACAAGGCAACATCTTCACTTACGTTGCTATTGTCTATTCTTTCCCTGACTATCCTAAGTCCTTAGAACATGGAGACCAGAACTACGAAAGATGATGAAATGATTTTGCCTCTATAAAGCTTTGACATGCCCACACCTTGAGTATTACATTGCTTTAATGAGGGAAGCCTAACAGAGCAGTGATTCCCCATGAGCTTATGTTTTCAGTGCTATAAGTGTACTTTAAACAGTATTTTAAATGTTATTTAATTTTATCAGTATTATTACAGTACAGTTATTTCCTCCTAAGAATACAGTTTATTTTCTCAAAGGTCAATGTCAGGCTACTTCTTCATTTTCAAGCTTCCAGCAGACTGTTGCAGGAAGAAAACAAAAAGAGAGAAACCCAGAAGAACATCAGCATGTAACATCGATGTAAAATAAAAAAATACGGTGAAAGGATCTCTAATTTGGTATACATCATGTAACAGAAAATAATTCCTAATTATCCATAGCTCATTGCTTTATGATTTTCAATCTTGAAGAGTGGAAAAATCATCCAGGTTCTTATTATAATGCTATAATTCACATTTTCAAGGCAAGGATTTGTTATAGACTTGTTTAATGATGATACAATTCTTTACTTCCCATATATTTTCTGCTTTTTCAGAAGACAACTGGAATAATTTTATGACAACAAGGATCACGGCTATCTGTTGTCTGTTCATGAAATATAAATCATGCATGGCAGTCATAAGCTGATGAACAAGATCAAGTATCACTCACAAAATGTCTTTATTGATAGGAAGAAATACTTTGTCTATAAATATAGCAAATTTACTCTGAGAGACGAACAAAAATAATTTCTTCTGCATGCTTGAAAATTGCTGTTCTTTCATCAGAATATACCTGTGCCTATGCTGGTGAAAGCTGAAAGAAGTGGCTATCACACTTAGTGCGTCACTAATCTACAGGTGTGTGATAATTGGCTCAATTATGGTTCATGTATTTTTGAGTATTTTTTGTGCTTACTGCAAAGCTGGTACTCAAGAATATACAAATAGCTTCTAGGGACCAAGTAGTTTCCCAGAGTGTTTGTGTATCATTTATTCTTTGAAGTTGAACACATGTAATATAATCCTGGTTATTTTTATATATAAAAAACTGAGGAGAATTAAAGCAAGAGTTATTGAGACACCTTATTTACTTTAAAATAAAACAAAATACAAGACAAAGACTTCACCTATTCTCAATTAATTTATAATTATGTGACACTCCCCAATGTATTTCTCCTGTATCTTTCAATACCCTGAGGCATTTATGCTTCCTTCAAGTAGCATAAACAAAATTGTCCAGTCAATGTAATTGTAATATAAAATCAGAAAAAGCAAATATATAAAAATTCTATGAGTTTTGGTAACTGCTCTCATTTTTTAAAAAAAATTATTTTGTATATTTACCATAAGAAGCAGAATTTCAGACTACTTTCATCACTTCTGTCAAAATGAATAGTAATTTTGAAAACTGCAGCTACCACTGACTTGTCTTGGTTTAAAGAAGGCATTCTAAGTGAAGTCATTTCAGGTGAGAATATATGTGATTTTTTTTCAATAATATGTGAAAATATTTAATGGAAGTGTAAAGTGAGGCAGGCTAGTTAATTTAGTTTAGTTCAAACGTAATAACTAAACAAGCAGTGTTTAAGGAGAGTGTTTTTTGAAAACTGCACTTTATACAATGTTATCAGTGGAAGAATAGGCAAAATAAACAGTATTTAGAACATTCCAGAATATTTATCTCTATTCTGTAATATTATTTAAAGACATTTTTGTAGCAGGATTTCTGGAGGACATGGGACATGGAAAAGTACTGGAGCTGTACAACCAAGGTCTTGGGTTGTCACGGGACAGTCTGGTAAACAAGTTAGAGGAACTAAAGGTCTAGGCTAAATGTCAACAGGATGTGAAAGATGGAACCCAGACCGCTGAAGCAAGACAAGCTGGCGCCGCCGAAGGACATCTGGATGGCGCGTGGACAAGATGCTTTTACCAATCAGTATGAGCTTGGGGCGCGTGAGCAAGCGTTTTATACCAATCAGAAGCATACACGATTACTTAGAGCACTATATAAGCACAAACCTTGTAATCAATAAACGGAACATTCACGCTAACTCCATGAGTGCTGTGTTTGATTCCCGCGTACCGCGACACATTTTAAAAAGAAGATTTATTAAACAAGCAAAGTCTATATTAAGAGACCATTAAAATGATGAAACATGAGTTACTGTGGATTGATTTTTATCAATTCTGAAATGCAAGTCTGATGTGATATGTCTTAATAATTACTCAATCACTACAAAATATCTGTGAATAGTTTTAGGGGAATATAGTCAGCTAATCACTTTGAGGAATTTACAGTATTTGTATTATTATTGAGCAGGTAGTCAGGCACTGGCACAAGATCCCCAAGGAAGTGGTCATGTCCCCAAGCCTGTTGGTGTTCAATAACCATTTGGACAACACTATTAGATATTTGATATTATTACTTTCAGGTTGCCCTGTGTAGATTCAAGAGTTGGGCTCAGTGGTCCCTTCCAACTCAGGATATTCTATGATTCATTATTTCCACCTTTGATAGAGTCACCCTTTCCTAGTCAGATGTGTCTGAAGAGCTGAATACAATATAAAGTATTTAACCTGACTAAAATAATATGTATTTTTCATTTAGACAGACTTTTTTGTTTAAAAAAAAAAGAATATGTTTATCCCTACTGTCAAAAACTAATGGTCCCACCAAATTAATTTCTAGGAGTGGGACTGGACTAAAAAATCTCAATAGGATCTTGTGGATCATAAAAGAATCTGCAGCTGTGGTCTGAAACCCTGACTTTCAAGGCTTCAGTATGGATTACATTTTTACAGTGCAGTGTTATAAAAGGAATAGGAGGTATTACAAGAGGGAGAAGAAAAATCTCATTTACTCTGGATGTGGTGTCATTGACCTTTTACAGGGAGCTGCAGTCAGTATGACAAACTCTGCAAGGTGATGATCTCACTAGCTTAAAGAGTGAAAGAATATACAATGTACTCTCAAGGAAACAATTTTTCAAAGTGAGTCTGTAGAGAATGACAGAAATTTTAGAGCTTTTAAGGAAAACATGACAAGAATGTCAGGATGGAATTCACCTCATTTGACTTTCTCCCTGTCTTGGACAACTGAGTTGACATCACTTGAGTAATGAGGCCTGTGGTATGCTTCCAAGTAGTTGTTAGGGACAAAGCTTCCATTGCATGAAGCACCATTAGGAAGGTGTTTTGAAAAATGTACCACCCATTGTTGGAGAGGACCGGTATCAGATGTGGAAAAACAACATGAATAAAATAGATCTGTGACTGCTTGAACCACTGGAAGACTGAGTGGAGTGCTGAAAGAATGTTCCGTGGTTTAAAGGATTTTCCCCAGTTCAGGATTTTATAATGTTGTGTGGTTTCCCCTGTTGTTCCTGTGGTGTTCCTGCTGGAATTTTCCATCCTTATCCCTCATGGCTCGCAACCCTGCCCTGATTGGTCCCTGGTTGCTGCAGTGTGGCATTTCCCTATGTGGTTATAGCCTGCACTTGTTCTCCCTATGTGGACTGTTTCGCTCCCTTGTTTGGCAGACTCCTCCCTAACTCCTCCCGAGTTCAGCCCCCTTCCAGAACCTTCCCTACCTACCCTATAAAGCTGGGCACCATTTTAATAAATCTTCCATTCTGCACCAACCCACAGAGTGTGGCCATCCTTTCGGTTACCCAGCAGGGCCACAACCCATGTGTAAAAGGCAGAAACAGCAGAACTAAATTAATACAAGAATATATGTACATTGACTTGCCACACCCATCAACACATAACATCTTGAAGCGGTCTACCAACAGGTGAAGATCAAACAATTTGGAAGATGCTCCCCACCTCAGAAAGCTCATCCATCCTCCACTATCCCAGCACAGGGCAGCAGGACTATACGTTTGGAAACATCTGACTATAGAAGACCTCCAGGGATGCCTGAGACCAAGCTTATGCAGCCAGAGCCACCACACTCAGCTCCTGATTCCTCCTCAGCTGTGGAGGCTGAAACACCTGTGTGCAAGAAAATAGGAAGCGGAGTTAGCCACTCTACTGTGACTTCTTAGTACTTTGCATTACTAATCATTCTTACACAGAGACAATGCTACATTATAGGATGCATTGACACTGATGAAATTATTGGACAGTAGTTAATATATTTAATTCATCCTGATCTGAACCATGATACTCTTTCACAACAAATATTTTTAAAAATGTTTTCTATATACATATTAATAACCACACAGGCATATATACACATATATGCACATGTGTAGGTATATATATTCAATAAATTATGGTTTTGTCATAGATCACTTTTTAAATAATTTTTTAAGCATTCATTCTGACTCCAGGAAATAATGATGAAACAGTGAGTTTACAATACCTTCAAGCATGTAGAAGCTTATCTTAGAGCAAATCCTCAAGTGCTCTCAATACTTTGATTTCAATTACTAATCTACATGGCTCTCATGATTTTTAACATTCTTAATTTAAAAAGAAAGGCAGTTTGTTGTTGTTTTTTTTGTTTTGATTTGTTTTCTTTTGCTTTGTTTTGTATTGCTTTTGTAGCAATCACTTTGCCATCCTTATCTTTCAAACTAGTAAGTAACGGGACAAAAAGAAGTACTACACCAGTACTTACAGCCCACTTCTGCCCTGATAACTCAACCCTGTGCTGTACACTAGCAATAAACAAATTCCTATAAATAATTCAGTCCTCTTATAGTTTAAAACCAACCTAGTTGTAAATTAGGTTATATTACTTCTAGTTGTTTGACACACTCTTTAACCCCCTTCTGCTATGCAAACAGCAAGTTTAACATTTCACTGCTTTTGGAAACCCACCAAAACAAAATTTTAACTTAGATTTTCATCAAACTAATTTAACAAATAATAGTCCAGGGAAAACATTTGAAGCTGTAAATTAATATTATTAAACTACATGTGCGTTAAAGTCTGGCTTTGTTCAAAAACCGTATGTGTCATCCTAAAAACAATTATCATTTTGCTCCAAAAGCAGTGAAACTTATGAAATCTGATGTTCTATGTCCACACATCTCTCCTGACTGCAGTAAACTTGTCTTACTGAACACAGATATTGCAGTATTTCCCCCCATGATAATTTAAGTTTCCTTAGCTTTTACTTTGACTTCCTTTTATGGCCCATAAGTAACATTTGGGCAAGTAACATTACAGTTCTTTGGCTATTAGGAATCAATAACACACTTTCTGGTCATCTGAAATGTACAGGAACCAACAGTCCAGCTTGAACTTTGAAATAAATATACATTAAAAAAATAACCTTACAGACTGCAGTGAAGTACAGCTTTTATAACTACAAAATACAAGAATTTCTTAGAGCTTCAGAATTCCATACAACGTACCACACAGTTTCTTTACAGGTTGCATATATAACTCAGTTTTCCAGTTTTGTTAGTCTTATAAAGTAACTTTTTCTGTGCAATTAATTCCTTTATTGCCACATCAAATGGCACTCATTAAAACATTTGCCTTAAAATTACAATTTCTTTTTCTTAAAATTGCAGCTTATAATACCATTTCTACTGCTTATGTTTTTGGGGTTTGTGTGGGTTTTTTCTAAATAGTTTCAGAATATCAACATTGAAGCTAGTGTGTTCTTATTTTGGGGAAACTTCTTTAAAGTTTTCATAGCTCTGTTAAAGTGTTATTGCTGCACAGAGAAATTGTTGGATAGGATATTTTATACTAAAAAAATACTGGTTTGGGAATTCTCTTGTGCTATTTTATACTCTATAAGATTTCAAGTTCCTAAAAAAAGTAAGAAAAACTAATGCAAAAGAATTCTTCAGGTATTTAGAAATCTCAAAATTTGGGAAAATATGTGTATTTCTGGGCAATTAATATAAATGGGGTTTTTTTGGTGTGTGTGTTTTTTTTTTTTTTTCCAAGATGATTGTTTTATTTTTATCTCTGATACTTGTATATCTACACACACACACATATGCATATAATATATTTAAAATAATCTGGAAACCCAAGATATTTTTATCTAGTGGCTCATATCACAAAGCAGTGTTTTTGATACCTTTTGATACCTTGCTGTTAGCAATATTATGCAGCAAGGCCATTTCATTTAGCAGCCTTCATTCACCTCTTTGAAGTAAAGAGAGTTTAGGGCAGGGACTTAATACAGTCTTATGCTGACATCCTGAATTCACTGAGGTCTGCCAGAATTCATTTTTGAATTCTCATTTTCAGCTCCATCACAGAAATAAAAAAGGTGTAACTTATCCTGTGCAGCCATGGAATGCAGCAGTGTAATGCTTCTGCTTTCTAATCCTCAGTGCATATTACCCACAGCACAGGAAAAGTACACTTGGGGAAAATATCCTTATACTATCTACCAGTTTTGTTTCCCTTTCATCACCAACTGAATGTGTTATGGTAATTCCTTATAGTGTACTATGCTACTGATATTATCCTTTCTGCTGGTTTACTATATATTTTGTTAGTTGTCTGTTTTGCTTCATCATGGTTTGGTTTGGTTTGATGTTTTGTAGCACCATTTCCTCTCTTCCTACTTCCTGGGAAGTGGCTAGGCATTGCCTGCTGATGGGAAGTAGAATAGAGATATTTTGTTTTCCTTTGCTCCTGTGTGTGGCCTTTGCTTTTGTTTTATTAAACTGCCTTTATCTTGACGCACAAATTCATTTTCATCTTATTTTTCCCTCCTCTGAGGAAGTGAATGATAGAGCAGCTTGGTGGGCAGCTGGCATTCAGACGAGGTCAATCCTCTACACAGTTCAAACTTTCAAGTCAGAAGTGGCACAGGGACATATTGATGGATGGAAAAGTCAAATAATCTTGTCCCAAGCAGTTGTACACAATGTACCGTCAAGAACTTATGAAATTTATGGACAATTATACCTTTCAGAAAATTATAGTCATTATTTTCTCACTAATTATGAGTGTGAAAGGGCTGCATAAAATATAAAACATCCTGAAACAAGATGTTCTTTTTCTTCTTAATGGCAAAGAAACAGAAAGAGCAAATGTCACCAGACAACAGAAAAGAGAGAACATCAATTTTAAATGTCTTTGAGGAACACATATATATCAAACCCAGCCATTTAACCTCTCAATAGAGAGAAACAGGCGATTCTAAATATAGATTTATTTAATCCTATGGTACTTGTCCAAAATTGATGAGATAAGCATTTCCAACGACTACTATTTTTTCTCCATTATTTATAAAGAGAGTCTAAGCAATTGTCTCAGGTACTGACATCTATGTTATAGGTTCCTAAAGAGAATTTAAATTAATCTTGTAGTGGTGACATAGATTTACAATTTAGATGGTAAAGTATAATTTTGATTCTACTTTGCTTATACATCTCAGACTCTATATAGTCAAATAGATTATTTCCCATGTCAATGATAGATTAAAAAAGATTTAGCAGAAGGAAAAATCTAAGTTCAATTGGTTTGTACAGTAAAATATTTCATTAGTAAAATGTACAGAAAAAGCATACCTAGAATTATTCTATAAGTTTAAGAGAAAATATGCTCTAGTAATGATTTGTTTAGGAGATATATGAGAATAGAGAATAAATAATACAGAATAACATTTGCTTTAATATCTGGAAGACCTTCATCTTTCTTTAAAGAAGAAGAGGAAAAAATAACTCTTCATATGTTCTTTAATATTAACTGTAAAGGAATTGGTTTCAAATTTTTGGTCTTACTTCGCTTCAAATGTTGATTGCATAAACAATAGATTTTCATACTGCTGAAAAAACTAAATGAGAGCACCTGCTTAAGCATTAGACAACCTTGACGGTAGAGGTATAGCTTTAACCTGCTAATATTTTCAAGAATTTCACAGAATATTCTGAGTTGGAAGGGACCCACATGGATCATTATGTCCAACTCTTAAATGAATGGCCTATACTGGGATCAAACCCACAACCTCGGTGTTACTAGCACCATGCTCTAACCAACTGAGCTAATTCATTATGGAGATATTTCTCTTTCACAAATGACTATATAGAAGGCCAGATGACCTTATAAACAGATGGAGGGTGTGAAGTGAGATGAATTCAGCTGTCAATAGTTTGATGGATGGCCCTGTGCAGAGGGTTGGACTCAGTGATCCTTGTGGGTCCCTTCCAAGTAGGTGTACTATATGATTCTGTGATCCCAAATAGCTCTGTGGAATGTTCACCTCTAAGTATATAAAATTATTTTTCCTTAATTTCACATTGTATCCAGACATTCTTCAAGCCACAGTGCAATTTACTTTTTTAGTAATTTATCAGGGTAGATGCTGCTGCACAAATAATTTGCTTTCTCTTCAGCAGCTAGAAGTGACAGCATAGGCTTTATACTACTTGAAACAACCTAGTAAATGCCATTTTTTTCCCTTAAGACGCATTTTAGTTTCTGTAGACATTTCTGTTTCTAGCTTTAAGGTTTTCAGTGTCAGTTATTCCAGGTTTCTTGACTTGTGGAAATGAGGAAGGCTTCTTTAATTTAAATGTGGGAATGATCTCACATGACAGATTTAGAGAAGTATAAATGACATGCCCTTAGTTTTCAGGGCCACCTGTGTTACACTGAAATTCAAACAAAGAAAACCACCTCTGCTGAAACTGCATGGGATTCTTTGTACTGTGCACTGTTTGAACTACATTGAACAGGAAAATATTTGGAAAGCTACATATCACCTTTCTAGTATTTCCTTTGTTCTGGTCTGAACTCAACATCCCTGTTGGCTTAAGGTTTTTGAAAGTCATGTGCAATACCATAATATAATTTCTGTTGTCTTTGTCAAAGTAGAAGTGTTTGCATTTGTCCTCAGATAAGACCCAGCAGCACACCAACATGACACTGACTTCCTCTAGCTTATACTTCTTGGTTTTCATGGAAAGAAAATCCAGATTCACATACTGTTGGAAGCCACTGTGGTTTCCACCCAAGAGTTCCATCTCATCAAGACTACTGAAGTTATGGTAGGGCAGTGAGGATGAGGAAAGAGATGTTAGATACACTCACAAATCATTCTACTGATTAATTTCAAACCTACAACAGAGAGACATAATTTGGCATTCAGCAGAGTGAATTGAGAGAGACAGACATCCAAAAAATGGCATTTAAGTTTTCGATAGTCTCCATGGCATAACCTATGTCTCTCATTGACCTTAAAAGGCCTTAAGGCAAACTGATTAATTTACACATGTAAAACCTATAATTAGGTGATATGATGTCCCCTGAAGAGTGGTCTAGCCCTCAAATCTGACTTCTTGCATTAATTTGGTCATGTTAACAGGTTTTATTAAAATTACAACATCAACTCAACTACAGAATTCAGAACTGGTCCACTAGGTAGTTCTGTACTTATTTCAATTTGTAAATGCCCTTTAGCCCTTTTAGGTAACTTGACACTAGTCATAATTTTTAAGGCTCCTTTGTTTGCTTTCATTTGCATTTATTCTGTTCAAATTATTCAGGTAGTTTAACATTTCTTTGTATTGCAACTGCATTTTCTCAACTACAGCTAGCAAAAAGAATTTGATTAAGGGCATATGTCCACAAAGACTGCAGCTTTAGGTAAGCTGACTATTTCATTCTCTCAAATTATATTTCTCACTGTTAGCGTATGTTAAATATTGGAGGTGAAACTTATCGGAACAAATTGGATCTGTACTAGCTCCAAAACTCCAACTCTAATTCTGTGATAGTAAAATGACACCTTTGTTGTCTGCTCCAGTGGTACAGAACTAAAGAGGCTACCAAGTCAGCCATAGCCTGTACTTTCTTTTCCCCAATTATATATTATAACCTTTCTTTGTTGCAGTCTGGACAGGCAGGCAGGTAACTGATTGAACCTGGTACAATAAAAACAAGCCAGGTTATCTTCAGGGGTTCAAACAGTAGAAACTTTCCAGCTCAACTCATATAGACTAAGAAAGTCTAGAAATAATTGCAGGAGCAGAGGCACAGAAGTCTCCAACAGGGCCAAAGTAACTGACACCCTGTCCCTTGACTGACATCAGCATGTAGGCAGGATACTGCCCACATCATCCCAGTCGATGTGTAGGTCATGCTACTGCCATGTAAGGTCTGATTTTCTCAAATTGCACTACTATTTGGTGGACCCAAGGCATGGCACAGCTCTTAACTATACCCAATTGTATCCTGGGCTACATCAAAAGCACCATGGCCAGCAGGTCAAGGAAGGTGATTCTGTCCCGCTACTGCATTCGGGTGAGATCCCACCTGGAGTGCTGTGTACCCAGAGCAAGTCCATACTAGAGCCACCAAGTTGATCAGAGGGTGGAAAATCCTCTCCTATGAGGAAAGGCTGAGAAGTGGGATGGTCCAGACTGGGAAAGAGAAGGCTTCAGAATGTTTTAATTGCAGCTTCCCAGTACCTGAAGGGAACTTACACAAAAGATGTGGCAAGGCTATTTACAAGAGCATATAGTGACAGGACAAGGGCAAATTTGTTCAATTTGATTAGATAGAATAGATTAGATATCAGGAGAAGAAGTCTTTACTGTGGGGAAGGTGAGGCACTGGAACAGTTTTCCAAGGAAAATGGTGGATGCCCCAAACCTGGAAGTGTTCAAGGCCAGGTTGGACGAAGCTCTGAGCAGTCTGGCCTAGCTGAAGGTGTCCCTGCCCATGGCGGGGTAGGATGGAAATATATGATCTTCAGTGTTCGCTTTCAGCCCAAAACATTCTGTGATTTTATGACTGTATGGGACTGTTTTTGCTCATCTTTCTTACTGCCTCAGTAAAGCTTGGTTTATGATGTGTTTTCATACTCCATTTCTGTTTGGACCACACTGATAATGACTGGGAGAAGACATTCACTCTCTAAGGATAGTTACAAACACAGGAGGAGATGTGAACACACCACCAGACATACTTCAAGCTGTAGAGGTCCCTTGCTGTGTTTTGTTTCTAATCTGTGAACTACAATAGCCTAGATGTGTGTCATGAAAGCAAAAACAGACAGGTTATTTTCTACTTAGAAAACACCTTCAAAGTGGGCTGAAAATACTATTGACAGGACGAGCATCCAAATATATTTTCAGATATATTGTTCTACCTAACACTAGCGTTGAGCAATATTTACTGATAATTTTTATAGGTTTTTTTTGTTAGAGTAGCAATGAATTTTACATTGAAGATATCCCCAGACATGTAGTCAAAAAAGCAGTTACAATACAAAACAGGCAATACCTAGACTTCTAGGCCCCATACTACACTTCCTGGCTCAGCTATCCCATCAAATACCTGAATTACGTCTACTGAAAATAAAATATTTTCTTTTGAATCTTTAGCAATTCCCTTCTGGGATGAACACTTCATCCTCACTGAGATGAAGTATTACACATTTACCTATCTCTACTTTTCCATTCCCTTGAGAGTTCGTGTAAAGAGAGTGTAGTGTCTCTGAGAAGTGGGAAATACTGTAGGAGCCATACTGAACTGAGGGAAATTATTAGAGTTCCTCTACAACTGTTTTTGTTGAGTTTTTGTAATGTTTCATCTGAGCTACCGAATTATTAAATTAGAAAAACCATGAGAGATTTAATAAGGCAGCAGTGAATACCCACATGGATCTTTACCATCTGTTTAAACTGCATAGAATAGATTAGAACATTAACGGGTTTATTATTTAATGCTGACTTTATATTTCTTTTTCAGTTCAAGACTTGTATTATTTTGTCTATTATCTTGACAAGATAGTTACAATACAATAAGACCTATATTTATTGAAATAGGATGGTTTCAGCACTTTAACATTCACTGGTATGTAGAGGAAAATATATTTTATATTGTCTCTCAAAAAGCAATTGAAGTCTAGGAGAAAAATGTCAGTGGATGGAAAATAAAATTCTGAACTCCAAGAATATGATATTCAAGCTCTTCTTGAAAAGTTAGTGCTGACCTTCTGTATCAAATGACAGACTAATAAAAAAAGTCACTGAACTAAAACTTAGAAAATTACATGTAATACTCCAGACAATTACACTAATGTCCTGTCTAAACCCACTGTTTTTTTATGAGAAAGAGAATGTCACAGAAATGGTCATTCAAGGTTTAATAACATTCTGGGCAATTTCTGCTTTTGCTTATACTGAAATAATGTGACAAGAAGTAAACTATGGCACACTGATACTGATATAAAAATAAAAGAAGCTGAAATAATGTTCTGACTTAGTAAATAACCTCCTAATTTAAGCTACTATTTCAATAGCCTAAGGTACCTAACAAAAGACTCTCTGTACTTTGGCCCAAATGCCATTAATCTTATTTTTTTCCTGCTGTAATGTTCTCTTTTATTTCCTTTTTAATTTTTTTTTCTGTATTTTGAGGACTTTGAGTATTAACATATAAACCTGAGCTTTTGGATGCAACTGGAAATTATCACCCCACCTCAGTGAGAAACAGCAACTTATATGTCACTCGGAAAGAAAAGTATCCATCCAGTGGATAGATGTCCAGTGTTTCTTTTAACATCATGATATAGAAATTTTTAAAATAAATATCCATCATTTTGGTTCTGAGAATTGTGGTTTGTGAGCTAACACAGGCATAAGCTAATATGAATGAAAGGCTTCTGAGAAGAATTATGATCTGTTGTATGGGCATATATGTATTGAAAATATGCAAAGGCTGACAAACCTGATGTGGCTGTTACACTATCTGAATCCAAGACAGTAAGAAAATTTATATATATATATATATATATATATATACACAGAAAGAGAGAGAGAGAGAGAGAGAGAGAAGCCTGTATGTCAAGTATCAGCCTCTGCCAGGTGATTATTCTCTCTATAACTTAGCAAAACTGATTGTCATCCACAAATAATTATGAATAATGAAGAGGTGAATCTTTCCACTTTAGATTCAGAGTTCCTCAGTAATCTAAATATCTAAACTTAAACAGTTGAATTGATTTCCAAATTTATGAAAGTGTAAATGAAAAGATACAGAGTGTGTTTGTATTTCTTCATAATTCACTAATCTGATGCTCAGTTGTAATGTTGTGATCATGGCTAGAGTGATTCTTGATATTTCATTTTTTAGAAGGCATTACATATTAATTTCTCATTTTATGAACACAGTAAAAAGAAACACCAAACAAAAAATCCCAACCCAGCCTAACAAAACAATTCAAGGGAGAGGAGCCATCCAAAGTGATGCAGTGAGTAATACTCTACCTCTGGCTATCAGCTGTTCACTGCTTTTTTACAAGTGAAAAGTAATATCCATATCTGCAAAATGCTTTCAGATTACATATGATCATCTTTTTTATGTTTGTATTAGTTCTTCAAAGTTAAATTGTGCATAAAAGAAAATGTAATTATACTGTTGACAAATCTGATATTGTTAAATTTTACCTTATCAAGTAGTCAGTTTGAACTATCTGTATTACTTTGAATCATATAGCATTTTATACACATATATATTTCCATCTTTCTCTGGTAGATGAAGTAGTTTTGATTGAGTTATAAATTTCATGTAAATATGTGTGATTAAATTAGCACTGGTATATTCAAATCAGAAATTACTACCTTCATCAACACTCATACATGTCACAAAAACACTGCAACTATCAGCTTATGGAGACTACTTAGTAAACACAGACTCTTGGTTAGTGCTATTTCTTTTTGGAGCATGATTAAATTACAATACCTGACAGCTCTTGTCCCTGATGATTTATTTGTTTGTAATACCCTTATTCTAGAAAGCTAAGGTTTGTCCACAGAATGGACCATTAAGCTTCAAATATCTTCTCCAATTCCTTTCAGTTTTAGTTTTGCATGTATTAAAGTGCACATGGGAATATGAATGCATATTGTATTTTCAGTGTCAATTTCTAATGCAGGTGTGTCTGATATTTTTAAATATTCTTTCCAAGTCTTTAGTTGCATAGAGCAACAATAGTATTTACTAGATTCTGACAATAGTATGATCTGTAAGGTACTGAGAATTATACAATTGAATTCAGCTAAGAATTTCTCCTGCAAATTAAGTATGTGTGCAGACAAGCTGTTAAGACCAATACTATTTGCTACTTACATTGCAAATTCTCAACTGTTGTGCTAAAAGTCTGCGTTTACTTACTCTGTAGTTCCACTCAGAGGATCTCTTGAGCACAAATCTGAAATTTTATCTCCCAGGACAGTTGTAGCATTCTTGTTTGAGGTATGAATAATAGTAATCAGTCATCAGTAATCAATGAGAATTTATGAGCAATATAGAGATTGATTTCTGTAGAGAAACTCAGTATTTCCACATAATCCAAGAGATTCTAAAAGCTGAATGTAAACTATCCGTAAAATTAGAAAGATATGAGTACTGAATAAGTTGGTCAGCCCTGAGGCTTACTCAACATAGAACTTACCTGTTTCTCCACTATGAATTATCTTTAACTCTGATTTTGATGTATGACATTGATGCATATTCAGGAATACATATCTTTACCTTGATAGAATACCATAAAATTCATTTTTAAAATTATTCTGCCTTTTTTTGTTCACCCTATAATGTGAATGATTTCATTTTCCTTGAGTAAAATTTTGACTACATTAATTTGACTTTAAATATATGTAATGCAAAACATGACATTTATTAGCCAAGAGATTATTGTATTTATTGCTTAGATAGAGGTAAAGAGCTTATCTAAAACTAGCAGTATGAAATTTCTTTAATATATTAGCAAAGCTTCTACCTAGCTAGAGGACTCCAAATCTCATTACAAAACCATTTTTCATTCTTTAAATAAGCTTATATGTGTAAGCAGTGTATGAAATACATTCAAAATGAACTATTCATTGATTGTGACTCATTGTCTGTTACTACCTTCTCTAGAAAACTTTGGTGAGCAAAGTATGATATACAGCCTGGTATTACATTGTTACTTGAAGTGTTCTGCAAAAGCCTAATAGGAGGTAGTTATAAGAGGTCAACTTTTCCATTTACTTCAGATGTTTCTGCTTTTAACCTCAAACAATTAAGAACAATAGGAAGTTGAAATCTTTTTTTCAGTTCTTTCCAAGTAATAGTGGGAGTAATTACCTTGAATATTTTTTTCAGTGATTCCCTTTATATTGGTCAAAGATAGATATCCTGTTTTGGGGTCTGCAAGCCCACAAACTGTTCTTTTTAATGTTATAGTCTGTGCTGCTTGCTATACATAAACACTTAGTCTTCAAAAGTTTGATTTTTAAATACCTCCACCTGTACTTTTGTTGAAAATAAAATAAATTGATAAATAAAGCATTATCAGGAGTATTTGTGAGACCCAACTTTCTCCCTTGCCATGATCCTGTACTTGCCTAAGAACAAAGCTGATCATGGGAATTTAAATACTTTAGAAATTAAACTGAAATTAGACTTATCATCTGGGTTAGTAACAGTTGGAATGTTCTTTGTAGGTTTCTTCTATCATATTTATAATAATATTTTGTAGACTTCATAGCCAGAGCAGAAGTCTGTTATCCCTCCAAAGTGGAAGATGAAGTTAATTTTTGCTTCCCTTAAAATAAAAGTAACTACACTAAAAGAGGGTATCAGGTAGGTGTGTAAAACCATTTTGCAATACTGTTACACTGCAAATGGTATATTTTAACAGTGCTGAGTTTAAATAATTACTATGAAACTGTGAGGAGGCAAATTTTGCTACAAGTGCACTAGTGGGGTACAGAGCAACACATGCATGATAAGAGCAAAAAATCATTGAACAAGCAGGAACAAGAGCCAGTGGAACCTGGTTAATCCTGCAGTGTAAATGTGCTGAGTCCATCTGGGATGGAGTTAACTTTCTTCATAGTAGCCTGGACAGTGCTGTGCTTTGAATTTGTGGCTAAAACAGTTTTGATAACAGACCAATGTTTTGCTTACTGCAGAACAGTGCCTGCACTGCATCAAATGCTTCACTTCCCCACCTCCCACACATGCTGGGAATGAACAAGTGGTTGGGACAGGACGCAACTGCAAAAGATGATTCAAACTGGCCAACAGGTATTGCACACCGTATAACATCTTGCTGGACAATTACAAGATTAGGGAAAGAAGAAAGAAGTGGAAGAAATTTGTGGCCATAGTGTTTGTTTTCCAAAAAACCAGTTATGTATACTGAGGCTCTGCTTCTCAGGAAATGACCAGACATCTGCCTGCCTGCGGGTAGCAGTGAATTAATTCCTTTCTTTGTTTTGCCTATGCATACAGCTCTTGCTTTTCCTAATAAATAATTATTATTTTGATTCATGATTCTTACCATCTTTCTTCTATTTTCTCCCCATTCAGCAGGAGGGAAGGAGTGAGAAGGAGGATGCATATTTGCATGCTGGCTCATATCAACTTACCACAATAAGCAAGATACTTGGTGAAATCAGAACAAGTCCTGATCCTCAATTAAAATACCTATGTTGTGAATAGATAAGATCATCTTCCTTTTGGGAAGGATGCCAAGGAACATAAGATATGAATGATGATAAGCATAATGGGGAAGAAAGAATATGCCCACTTCATTTCCAGCTTCACTCTTCAAAAATCTTTGAGACCTAATCACTATGACTCTTGTGAATAAAAGCCATCAAAGACTACAAAATCTGTACATAATTATCTTTGGCACTTTATACTCTCAGGCAATTTACAAGAAAATTGTTAAGGACAACTTGCTTTATTTATTTGGTGATAATGAGTAATAATGACTAAGAATTTACCATTAGCTAAGAGTACTGTTAATGAAAGTCAATCCAGTAATTCTCATTTTGGTTTTTGAAAGAGGCCTGATTTGTCTATCATTTACAGAATTATATCATGGCATTTACTTAAGTGATCAATATGTAATCATATACATACATACATTCTGCTGCAACAATCCAGTATATTTTATTTCTTTTAAACCGTGACTGTAATTTACAGATGAGTCAGTTATCACTTTCTTGCCTAGGATACATTTTACATCACCTTTGTGTAATTTCCTACAATCTTATATAGATTTTTGCACAGTTGTTGCTTTATTCATTTGATCTCTCAAGAATGTGTGAACTATTTCTGCAGGTATTAGATCTGTTTTAACTACAACCCACTTAAAATTGCAAACATTCCTTTTTTATTGGAGAATACTTGAAGTATGCACCCAACAAGAAGTTGTTATTTAATTACTCTACAGAAGATATGCAAGGTCCAGCTCTTTGGTCCTGCCATCTTTGATCTGAAATACTGCATATTAAATAATAGAATTATGGAGTTATAGTTTTCTTAATTTACAAGATGGGGGGGTTGTTTTGGGGCAACAAACAAGAGGAGCTGGAGGCCATTGTGCAGCAGGAAAGCTATGATGTAGTTACCATCACAGAAACATGGTGGGATGACTCACATGACTGGAGTGCTTCCATGGGTGGCTACCAGCTCTTCAGAAAAGACAGGCAGGGTAGGAGAGGTGGAGGGGTGGCCTTATATGTCAGAGAGTCTCTTGACTCTGTTGAACTTGAGGTCAGCAGTGACAAGGTTGAGTGCCTGTGGACCAGAAT
>JAWWEU010000001.1:66190039-66210038 GCA_035583155.1 Acropternis orthonyx
TGGAGACACACCATTCATAATGCTGCTGCTTCCTTTGAGAGCACACACAGGATCAGTGTTGAAGAAAAAAAGACAACGCAGAGAAAACAGTGACTCGCCAACACTGCCTTTGGAGACCTTCCACTGTGCCTTTTGCAACCGGACTTGCCTATCCCGCATTGGCCTTTTTATCCATCAGAGTGCTTGCAGCAAGCATGGGTAGAGCCCTTCCCAAACCTTTGTTCGTGAAGCCTAGCCATGATGATGATGATGATGATGATTTCCTTACAATTTATCAGGAGCCCAAAACCTGTCAGACATTCTATATATTCAACTGTTGACCAGGGTAAAAAAGTAGTACTCAGATGTGTCACTGACACTGCATAGAAGCAAAATGAATTCTTTGCTTTGGTGTCCACTGTCAAATAAACACATTTAATTAACCTTTTTCACAGGATCTGGCATATTGCCTGAAGCAATTATTGAAGAAATTGTGGTGTAAAAAGGCCAAAGGATTGTCATCAAATGCCCAGGACTGCATATATTGCATATATCACACCTACACATTTTTCAAAAGCTCAGAATTAAAATAGTTTAATAGCTGTGGATAATCTTCCACCTTACACTTTTTCACTACATGAAGGTTGGAGAGTAGAAAATATGATACCACTCTTTAAAAAAAGGATTATGAGGATCTGAGAAACTGTAAGCCTCTGGTCTTTCCATCAAAGCCAGGAAGATTAATAACAGTTATAAAAAGAAAGTAAGATTAAAATGATTGAACACATTATGTATGCAGACTACCTTTTCCAAAGAGTACCTGGAAGGATATTGTCTTCCAGATGTTAACAGTTGTGGTAAATTTTTTTATTTCCCACTTCCAGACCTCAATCTTAAGTTCTGATTCTAAATTCTGAGCTGTATGTAGCTTGTTAAATTCCTTCATTATTTATCCTATGATTATGTATCCTTTGTCAGTTATTATTTTCTTTATTTATAGGTTTAGAATGGTTTGCTTTGGAAGGGACCTTAAAGATCATCTAGCTTTAACTCATCTGCCATGGGTGGGGAATCTTTAACTAGAGACAGACCCCCATCCAGCCTGGTCTTAAACACCTCCAGGGATGGGGAGTCCACAACCTCTCTGAGCAACATAATGATGTATTCATTACATCATTATCTGTAGGATCATAGGTTCTTTTCAGAACTTTCAGAAGCCTTATAGTTTGTAATTCTGTGAGTCTTCCATTTTCTTCTTTATTCAGTGGTAGACTTTGCATTTCAACACAAATGAAGGAAGGTATCAGTAAGTATTGAACTACAAAAGTTCACTATCTCTGTGCCAAAACATGTCAATATTCAATGGTCTGTGGCTCATATCTCTCCTGTCATCATCCAGAACCTGTACTTCCTGCAATACTTTATGGCTGGACTACGCTCACTTAAACCTGTGGGATTTTACAGATAAGCCTCCTCCTTTCTCTTCTGTAACCATCTCATACTAACTCTTTTTCCCTCTGTGCTTTCCTGAATTGACAACAGAATTCAATTTGAAACAGAAGTAGTATTTACATTTTTTATAACTAGGAATATTCACAGACATGTACTTACATGCATGCATTTCCAAATATACCAGGAACTGAATAATTCTTCATAGGATGATATGGCATTTTTACACAGGAATTATACTAATAATTCTTATTAAACAAAAGAGACAAATGGACATTTGGATGTTGTGAGATCTGGGGTCCAAAATACATATAAACTGCATTATACATAAAATACATATTATTATGCAGTATATTATTATCTGAAAGACGTGTCATTTAAAAGATGAACCAATATGATTTCTCCAACTATTTGGCCAGAGCTGTGTTAACCAAGGTTAGATGTGCCTTTGAGCAACCTGGTCTAGTGGAAGGTGACTCTGCTCTTGACAGGTGGGTTGGAACTAGGTGATCTTTAATGTCTCTTCCAACCCAAACCACCCTACAATTCTTTGATTCTGTGATCCAATGACAAAAGCTGCATCCTTCACATCTTGGAGAAAACATGTAAAACGGATCAATGACTATATCGAACCATTTCAAAATGATGGAAACATAAAAGGGAGAGAAGCAAATATCAATCTACGCATTTACCATCTGTAAGAGATATGACTGAGTATTGAATGGCCACCCAAAGCAGAGTGATGACAAGGTACCTTGAAATCTCAGAGGTTTATGTTTTACCAATTTTAATTCAATAAGGATAAGGAAAGTTATGCACTTTTCCTGCTAATGACAGTGCTAACATACTTTCGATTAATGAGGCTGGTGAATAATTAATGACCATGACATGAAAAGTAACTTGCTAGGCTCGACCTTACATTTTTGTCACTTACACTGTAACAATTTTAGAAAGTGGCATGTCAAACTACTGGACTTCTGAGAAGTAAACTACAAAGGAAAAAAAAAAACCACTTATTTATTTTTGAGATATTCCAGGTCTAGTTGTTTACTTCACTGTTTATGAACAGAATTTTATAACTTTATTTGGTTGTGTAAAACAAAAAACTAAAGGCCAAATAAGTAAGTTGTAAATTTCTACTGAAGTGCAGGTATGAAAATTTCAATGCCTTTAGCTAGACTGCTAACAAGACAGCATTCATCTGTCCACTTGATGGGGAAACTCAATTTTGCACCCTGTCATGAAAGTGAGGTAGTGCATAGCTTCATGCAATGCTACCAGAAGAAAGCAGAGGCAATTGTGAAACACAAGAACAAAATGAAACAATCCCTCAATGCAACTAATTGCTTGAAAACTATGGATAGTTAAATGATTTATAGGCTTACAATAGAATATTGAGTCTAGGGATCAGAGTTTGAAGGCATTCAGAGGCAATCAAAGAGAACTTTTCCAGATTTTGTCATTAGTAACTGAAATCAGTAATTTTAATAACAATTTGGAGAAGTTTCATAATGTATTTTACCTTGGAGTCTTATAAGACTCTGAAATCCAGTCTTCTGTACAGTGCCACAGACATGATGCAACTTGTATGAGCCACTACCTGTAATCAAAGATTCCATCAGTTATGAAAACACAGAAGTGTAAAAAAGAAAGAAAATAAATGAACAAAGATGAATGATCCAAAAAAAAAAGAAACAAAATTCAGTATTTATTGCAGAAAATAAAATATTTAGTGTTGGTCATGATTTTAACAATACTCTTGGTAAATTTAGATTTATTTATTTATTTGCTTTCCTCACCTGAGAATTATTACTACTTTGCTTTTAAATTCATAGCTTTGTGAACTCCATAATCTAACTAGATTATATTGATGGTGATATGTTAATGCTGCAATTCTGGAAGTATATTGTAGATATAAGACAATATAAGAAGGTAAAATAAAAGTAATAGCAACTTTACCTTATGGTATTTCAAAATTTTGTTGTTGCTGTTATTATTTTTAAAAAGAAAGAAAAGTAAAAAAAAAAAGAAGTTTGTATTGAAAAATATCATCCAGGGCTAGTTACAGTTGGAAATTGAGATATGACAATTTTAAAATAGGTATAGAAATTGACTGGAATGCTGAAATAGAAAAATGAGGAAGATGAATGGAAGTAAGACCTTTTATGAAAGATGTGTTTTCTAGTTAAGATACTGATATGTAACACTGTTAAAATCTCAATGAAATAAGCTAATTCTCAACAGAAGAAAAAAATAACACAAAAGAAGTGACTTTGGGACAGAATTAATTTTTAACAAAAGAGTTCCTGAAAAATTACAAGGAGTCATATAACGTGTTACTTAAAAATATTGCCGCAAGACATCTTTGAGAAACTACCAAATAAGAATGGAAATTAAAAAATTCTAATCTACAAAAATAAAATTTATTAAAATGCTTGTTTATGTACAGGTACCTACTGAAAATTTTGTATGCTTTGTGAAACCAGATCATCTTCATAGGTATGGCATATGCCAGGTACCAATTTTGATCTACTGATATTTCTGGGCTTTATCAGAGAGAAGCTAAGCTCCCCTGATATTAATTACTGTCAATACTCATACTAAACCCAACAGTGCACAGTATATGCACATTAAATTTTTAATAAAAAGTAGCATCTGCCTACTAAGGAAGACTATCAAATTTACGGAGGATGAGAATTATTCCATTTAATGAAATAATTTTAATGGAATTAATAATGGAGTCATATTCCATTTGGAGGCTGTTGACAGGACTTATATTGGACCCTACCAGATTTAATATGATTAACAGTAACTTGAAGGAGACCATGGAGTGAATCCTACTCAAGTTTGAAGATAAAATTGCACTATGAACGCAGCTGATAAGCTGAAGTGCAAGGCTGGCATTCAGAGACACTGAGGGAGACTGAAGGCATGGGTGATGGATACCTCATGAACTCAACAAAGACAAATGCTAACGTCCTTGGCTAAGCATGGACTAACTGCCTGCAGAAGTACAGGCTGGGGACTGATGGGTTAGTGAGCAGCTCTGCAGAAAGGTCCTGTGAGTCCAGCAGGAGCAGGGACTGAACATGAGCCAACAGTGCACCCCAGCAGCAGGGATGGCCACCAGTGTCCATGGCTGTATTAACAGAAGCAGAGAAAACAGGTCAAGGGAGGGGGTTATTCAGCACTCATGACATCAGGAGTTCAATTTTGGGCGTCCATATAAAGGGAATATATAAGTAATCTGGAACAATTTAAAAGAAATATTAGAAGAATGGTTGAGGGTAGAACACTTGGATAAGATACTGAGGGACTGGGATTGTTCAGCCTGGAGAAAAAAATGCTTCAGGAAGATGGAATGACACCCATCCAAAATGTACCCAAGATGAGGATATCAAAAAGATGGAGCCAGGCTTTTTACAGTGGTTCACACCAAGAGAATCAGATCTATCAGTAATTTAGAAATAAGAAAAAGCATTTTTTAAAAGTTTTGGTTAATGGTCAGAATTGTAGTGTTGCTTTAAGACAGTGAAGAAACGATGAGGCTGGTTGAGAAAAACATGAGCTGGGCCTCTTGTTTGTCTTGCAACTGGCTCAAGCGAGGCCTAACTGAATGATGTCTAAACTGAAACAAAGATCTCATGGCCTGATGTTTCAGTGAGGCACAGAATAGTACTCCTCCTCTATACCAGCCAATTGCCACACTACCTTCTCCATGAAAAATAATTCTCATTATAAATCTGGTTCATTGAGGCAATAAGGATAAATGAAAAGACCCTCTGATGAAGATTCTTGAAGACAATCTTTGCTGCTGCCTGAATACATGGAGGAAGACCAAAGTGTTTGTTCTATGTCTCTTATCAAGTAGAAGTTCTGACTGAAAGTAACCAAGACCTTCAATAAGCCCCAGTAACATATTAACTTATACACTCCTTGGGAGTAAATGAAAGAGAACATGGGACATGTAATACATGTATGACCAAAGTCACCAAGCCCCTATAACATGATTGCTCAAGCCCATTGGAAGGGGGCGAAATTCATAGTATAAAAGAAGTGCTTCATGGCAGAAAGGGCTGTGGGAAAACACTTTTGCAGGTTTGGGATCAGTCTACAGAGTATGTCTCTCCCCCTCTCCTGAGGGGATGCCTTTAGGTGAGCTTTGTGCCTCCAACTACATTGAAGCAAACCCAGGAATATTCGTTTAAAAATCACCAGCTGGTCATGGGAGGTGATTGTCCCACTCTGCTCTGCTCTGGAGAGGCCTCACCTTGAATATTTTGGTCAGTTTGGGGCATTGCAATAGAAGATATTAAGCTGTTAGAGTATCCAAAGGAGAGCAACAAATATGGTGAAGGGCCTTGATGGGAAGACATATGAGGAGAGGCTGAGGGCACTTGGGCTGTTCAGCCTGGAAAAGAGGAGACTGAGGGGAGACCTCACTGAAGTTACAACTTCTTTGTGAGGGGAAGAGGAGGGGCAGGCACTGAGCTCTTCTCTGGTGACCAGTGACAGGACCCAAAGGGAATGGCCTGAAGTTGTGTCAGGGCAGGTTTACGTTGAATATTAGAAAAAGATTCTTCACCCAGAGAGTGGTTGGGCACTGGAACAGGCTCCCCAGGGCAATGGTCACAGCACCAAGTCTGACAGAGTTCAAGAAGCATTTGGAAGTTGCTCTCAGGCACACAGTGTGACTCTTGGTGATGGTCCTGCGCAGGCCTAAGGGCTGCATTTGATGATCCTTATTGATCCCTTCCAACTTACCATATTCTGTGATTCTGTGATACGTAGTGCTATTAGAATGTCTCTTGCTATACTTTCTGTTGCAATACATATTAACCCTCTGTAGTTAGTGCATTTATCATTGTCAATCCTGAACCTGCCTTCCTGTTGCTTCAATACACTGTACTATTAATGAACCTGGATCACACAAAATCCTTATTGAATGAGGACTGGTAAATTTCACTATTTGTGCATCCGTGATTGTGCAAGCTCTTCTTTTGAACTACACCAGATTTACAATACTAAATTGGCTATAATCAGCCACACCCAGGTTGTACCTCCTGATCTCTGAGAGCCACCTGGAATGCAATAGCATTCATTTTTTCTAAATTCTCATGCCCCTAATGCAACAATAATGAAGAAAACAGTTAAGCACTGAAACAGACTCCTGGGAGAGGATGCAAAGTTTCTATCCTAAGTGATTTTCAAAACCCAGCTGCATGAAGCTATCTATGTGACCACGGAGTTAAGTCTATTAGGAGCAGGAGCTTGGATCACAGACCTCCAAGGGTCTTCCCAGCTGAGTTATTCTATGGTTCTGATACTGTGATATTTCCTGACTTCAATACCTGAAATGTAAGACAGTACATTAGACCATTGAAATCAAGGAGATAACAACACAATTGAAATTAGTGAATGATGATTATCTCTTGTGGGTATGCCCAAAGCTTTTTACAGGTAGCAAAAGAGCAAAAAGGATTTTCATCTTATTATTTGCTTTCATCATAGATGTGGTTAAATTTTGGAATACTTTTTAGTAGATTTGATTAGAATTATTTGTAAAAATTATGCAGAGCTCTTGGACTTTGAAAAATTTAAGTGTATTATGAAATGTGTTATTTTTAATGCTTGAGCTCTTCTCTATATGAGTTTAACTCAACAGAGCAAAATGCAGATCAGATTAAGGGTTATGATCCTAAGGATGATCATACAATTAACCAAGAAGCACAAATCATCCCAGATGAAAATATTGAATGGTCAGAATAAAAGCCAGAGAAAATTGTTTTCTCTTAGAGAAAGAGGTTACTATTTCATTTCTAGCAGATTTTAGATTCCTCCAGAGAGATAAAAAGTGATACCTAAAACAGTCAAAAGGTTGTTGTTGTTTTCTTGGGGGCGGAAGGTTGTTTGGTTGCATTTATTTTATTTCATTCTATTTTATTTCTAGGAAGAACTCAAAGTCACTTTCCTTTTTTGTCAATATTGACTGCGATATCATGAAATAGGAGTCATCATCCCTATTATAGTCACCCCTACAATAATAGTAGGAAAAAACACTGAAACTGATTCTAGTATTGTTAAATGGAGCAAGGGGAGTGTTAGCCTTTTGTGATCTACAAGACTTGGTGAATGTACATACAAGATAAAAGATCACCTTATTTCTCTAATTTCCAATGCTGGAAACACACAGAATATGGATTTCACTGTATATGGCAGGTGAACAAAGCATTTCAAATTATATTTCTCACTCTATATAACAGATTCCTTAAAAATTAAATAAACAAACAATCAAAAAGCTTACTGTGTAAATACTATAAGAGATCTAAGTATAAGTGTAACAAGGGAAAGCAAAGTCATTTGGGTCAATCCTCAATTTGCATTTGACATGGACAAGACATATCATCCCCCTTCCACTTCAACTCTGGTTTAGAGCTCTGTGAGTGAGTCCCACCAGCTAGTGAACAACGACCCTCCTTCCCCTCTGAGAAAGGTGAATCCCACCCGAAGCCAGCAGGCCTGTTGCCACATAAGCCATCCAATGACTGAAAACCCTAAAACTTTGGTGGTGACACCCGCCACAGAGACATGCATTAACAGACTGTGTGTGTCTGTTTCTTCCAGTGTCACTGCCTATATCACTGTATCATGGAATGATACAGGAAAAAATTATTCTCCAGATTGCCTTTTCAACTGTCCCAAGGCACTAGAGTGTCTTTTGGTTGACCTTAGTCTATACATCACGACTTCATCACCACCCAAGTGGAAGAACAATAATGGGTAATAGTCTGAGGTCTGTACCAGAGGATGAAGTTTCCTTGTGATGTCCTTAACCTGGGCCCCAAGGAGGCACTAAACTTAGTAATTTTCATTTATAGGTGTCAATTTGCATTTGGTAATTAATCAACTGGATTAATCAAAGTGAGAATGCAAGCAAGTATGTCTATATGGGTATCTATGTATTCATAGTCATAGATACATTTTGAGACTTTATCTTGCCTTAAGTACTGCAGAAATGTCAGCATCACTTTGTGCACTCTAGTTTTATTTCACTTATACTTCTGACCTACACATGCACATATGCATTCCACTTGTTCTAAATCACCTATCACCTTCAGTAACTATCTATATCTAACAAAATTAGCACCTTAGCTACCATAATATTTCTCTATGGTCAGTAAAGAATTCTGTCTGAGTTTTCCCACAGTTTATATTCATATAAGACTTTCAATATTGTCAGGCTGTTGTCTAGTTTTTCATGTATAGGTAGATTATACTTCAGATTTGTTTTGTTTGTGTTTAGAGATCAGTGAACGATCTAACATTTGGAGACTTCAGCCTAATACAAGATGATGAATGACCACACACTACTGTCTATTCAGTAGAAAGATGTGCAGGACAGTTTAGTAGCTACCTTATAATGGAAGGGCAAAATGGATTCTCTTATCTGTATGTAGTATAAAAAAAAGTCATAATTTACTGGTTCAAATATATGTTAAATTGAAAATTCTGGTTCAGATTAATATGAGACAAGATCAATATAGAAATGTCCAAACACTCAAAAAATAAGCCTAGATTTATACTAAAAATGTTTTGCTGTTATCTTTATGGTAGTTTTGTCTGTAAAAGAAGGGGTTATGAAAAAGAATGTAAATTAATCATTTGTAGAGAGAAAAATTTTTGTTTGTTTGAATAGCTACTACACATTGACTATGAAACAAAGCACAACTATCAGCTAAAAGCTTCTTTTGATGTAAATTACATCCACAGTCACAAGCAAAAAATACACAAATAAGCTCCAAGTATGAAAATCATTTATTTATGTGGAAAAAAAATTACACTGATAGTCAGAACATAGATATATGTACTGATATTTGGTAGAGTCACATTTAAATGAAGTAACTCCCATACTGTACCTGAGAAAATCCTAGTGTGAAATTTCTCTTATTTCCACATCACAACATAACTTACAATGCGTTGGTTAATTTCACTGCATAACTTCAGAACAGAACTTCTCAGGTTACAGGTGAAAATCCTTAAAAATATGTGCCTGCTTAGTACCCAAATAAATCTTAGGTTCAATAGTACCAAAGTATTTCCACAGCTTGTATTCCACAACTTGTAGTAGCAACAATAGTGAATTTTACATGCCCTAATAAGTACTTCTGTGTTAAGGAAATTTTATTTCTAGAAGGAGGTAGCTAGCACCTGATTAAATGCTGAAACAAGAGGGTTGGGCAGGGGTAAGGGTGGCTTCTTTTTGGCCATAACATAGTTGTAGCTTATATTATCTGTAAAATATTATATGCTATAAAAATCTAGTCCTTTGAGTTCTGCTAGGCTTTTGGCACCTTTAGTATCACAGTAATAAATTGGAAGATGTATTCATTGAAAGAATTAAATTTGAAGAATAAAATGATATCTGTGTTAGAGTTCCTCTACACAATGCTAGAGGAGTGAGAAAGCAAAGAAAATTGAAAAGTTTGCTAAATGACAGTGGCTGTGATCTTGAAGGCATAACTGAAATCTTGTGAGAAGACTCTTATAACTGGGATGTCAATACAGATTAGTACAATCTTTATTAAAAAAGGGTGGAAAGATATATTTATGGAGCAAATAAAAATTATGTACAATCCCAGCAAACTACAGATTAGTAGCAATAAGTACCAGGTTAAATTTTATGAAGTGGGATACAAAGACTGAAAGGAAAAAAAAATTACAGTGTGTGATTGATACAGATGATAAGGCTGAAAAGAAAAAGAAAACAAGGTCACTTCAAACTAACCTTTGTGTGCTCAGAAACCATGATATTTTTGATACTTAAGAACAAATTCATATTTGTTGGCCAACATAGAAACCCATGAAATATAAAAGAAACTATAATCCTGCATTTTTATAAAACAAATCTTATATCTACTTCTTTTAGAAGTATAACTTAATGAGTACCCATCATTCCAGTATCTGAAACTTCCCAATAAAAATTAAAATTAATGGTGCCATTAAGAATTCAGAATTTAATTAATGTAAAAAACCACAAAGTCTGTTAGGAAATAATATTCAAATCCATCAGAGTGGAATATGATACAATTAAAATATAAGAAACAGTGCCTGCTTCCAAAGAAGTATATAAGGAACAGGGGTTAGTTAATGTGATTTCAAAAATGGATTCTACTCAGCTAACGTTGTTATCACATTTCTAATGGTCATCCAGCTTTGGAAATACATTCTGAGCCAGTTGCTACAAAATTAAAGGCAAATCCCCTAAAGAACAGAAATTACTTCAAAAACTTTGAAGAAAAGAAACCATTTAACATCTAGTTTGTATTCCTAAAATGCAATAACTTTGTTCTTCAAAATGAAGTGTCTTTCATGATGCAGAGAATGAGAAAATTTGCAGTTCCTATGGCTAAACTTATTTCTTTACATGCCACAGCTAAACTGAATAACATTAACAAGAAAGAAAGCAAAATATATTAATTTGTTCATTTGTATTTTTCTAGAAATATTTTTTTTCTTCTGAGTTTTCTTTTTTGAACTGTGTGGAAGACAATGGACTTCTCGTAATTTTAAAGTTTTTTTCAGTAGGAAGATGATATACCATGTAAACCACAGTAAAAAAACCTGTCATTTGATATATTACTAAATATTTTTCTCCATGGTCTTCCATCAGTAAAAAAGTAAATTTTGTGCTTACTATTTGCT
Source organism: Acropternis orthonyx (assembly GCA_035583155.1). Lineage (NCBI taxonomy): Eukaryota > Metazoa > Chordata > Aves > Passeriformes > Rhinocryptidae > Acropternis > Acropternis orthonyx. Next base: position 66,201,170 of record JAWWEU010000001.1, read on the forward strand.
CTGTCTTTATGCAGGCTCATGTCTGCTGTCACATTCGGAACAATTGTGATTACAGACTATATGGTCATAAACACTGTAACTTTGCTGACATAATTTAGATAAGACAGCCAACATTGTGCCATAGAAATAGATTCTGATTAAACTGAAAAGCAATAAGAAACTTTTAGGTGTTTCAGTAGACAGATCAAATAATGATATTATAATTAAAACATTTTAAATGCAAAGTTATTTAAAAAAAAAAAAGTCCATGTATGTTGATATTGTCTGTAAAAGGTTACAGGTAAAGAAGCATGATTTCTTTAAAATACAATTATTTTTTTTTAATCAGACATTTCAAAACAAAGCAATGTAGTAATTTCCTTGCAACTTTGCCCATATGTACAATTTCACAAATTAAACAGTTTCTTGCCGGAAACAATAAACTGTTTCAGAATTCCTTTGGGTGTTTCTTCATTGTGAGGTTTGAAAACATAGCTTAATTACATATGTTTATTAACCAAGAAATTTTAAATAACCTTAGAGTGGTTTACAGAAAATCAGCTGTATTCAATTGACAATACCTTATTTTGTCAGTACATAAAGAACACTATAAAAATTTTGGATTATCCTCACCTTTTGAGAGGAATCTTTGAGAGGCTACTAATTGAAATGACAGTGAAAGATTATAGTAGCATTTAGCAGCCAATATATCTGAAAGAATTTAAAAGTCTTACCTCATCTTTAAACAAAAGCTTTAAAGGCACCTGCAACTGTGGAGTTTGGCAAGTAAAATCTTGTCCTACTGGTAATTTTTGAGTACTCAGTCCTTTTTTTAAAAATCTGAGCATCTATCATCCATTTTTATACCAATTTAATTTTCTATGGATTTTTTTAAAATTATTTGTATGTGGATTACCATCTCCCATTCTATCTACAATCCATAAAAAAATAAAAAAAATAAAAATTGAACCTTTTATTTTTTACATGATAACTGATATATGATCTAAGTGTGCCTTGACTGGCATAGAATTTGTCTTTTTTTTTTTTCCCCTACAATTTTACAAATAATATGAATACACTTGACAGGGAAATTAAATTATTTATTTAAGGACTTGTATATATGAAGCATTTATATTTTGTAATGCTGTGTATGAAAATTATTTCTTCTTTCTGTAGAGACAAATTATGTTTGAACTGAACTCAGAATCAAAAGCAGCAGCTTCTCTTGACTGCTCCTTCCTTCCCGTTCTTTTTCTCTGGTCCAACACGTGTGCTCCACAGGACTCAATCCCTTTGGGGTGCTCTAGTGTGGACTCACCCATTAGCTGTGCCTTTGGCAAGCATGCCTACCCTGTCATGCAACCACCTCCTGCTCCTCTGTCTTTGGTGTTCCCCTTGTGGTTTCACACTGGTTTTGTTTCCTCTTCCTCTCTATCCAGTATTTTCTGACCTTTCTTAAATATCTTTTCACAAATGCACCACCAAGTCCACTTGGTGAGTCCATGGTAAGTCCATTGCAGAGCCTGCTGGAACTGGCAGTGTCTTGGAAAGGACAACCCCTGACTTCTTCCCCTGCATGTTACTCCTGCTGCCTGCAAATTCAAAGGTATTTCCTTTAGAACTCAATACACCTTTCAAACTGGTAACTTTATAGTATGAAATGATTACCTTGGTAGATGAGGGTGCAGCATTGGATACTGTCCACCTTGACTTCAGTAAGGCTTTTGACAAGATTTTCTGTAATATCCTCATGGATAAGCTGATGAAATACTGTCTGGATGAGCAGAGAGAAAAGTGGATTGAAAACTAGCTGAACAGCTGGGCTCACAGGGTGATGATCCTTAGCAAGAGGTCTAGTTGGAAGACACTAACAAGCGGTGTATCCCAAGGGTCAACCTGTTTTAAATCTTCATTAATGAGTTAGATGATGGGGCAAAGTGGACCCTCAACAAGTTTGCTAATGACAAAATTGGGGATGAGTGCCTGATACAAAAGAAGGTCTTATGTCTGTCCAGAGGGACTTTAGCAGGGTGAAGAAATGGGTCTGACATGAACCTTATGAAGTTTAAAATGGGGAAGTACAAAGTCCTGCACCCAGGAAGGACCAGCCCTATGCATATGTATACATTGGGCACTGGCTAGCTAGAAACTAGATTTGTAAAATCTACTTTTACAGGCCTTTGTAAAGGGCCTGTCCACCAGGCCTTTGGAGTCCTGGTGGAGACCACACTGAACAAGACTAACCCTCGACACAAAGAAGTCTAATCATATCCTAGGCTGCATTATGCAAAGTACTGACATCAGGTTGAGGGAGATGGTTCTTCCCCGCTACTGTTGCCCTGGTGGAGCCACACTGGACGGCTGTGTCCAAGTTCAGGGCTCCTCAGCACAAGAGAGGCAAGGACATGCTGCAGGCAGTTCAACAAAGGGACAGAAAGACAAATCAGGGAGCGAAGAAAGGCTGAGAGTTCTAGGACAGTTCCGCCTGGAGAAGAGAAGACTCATAGGGAGGTCTTACCAATACATGAATACATGTATGGAGGATGAAGCCAGTCTCTTTTGAGTAGTTCCCACTGACAGGACAATAAGCAATAGGCACAAACTGGAACACAAGAGTTTCCATCTGAACATTGGAAATTTTTTTGTTTTTGTTTTTGGTTTTTTTTTTTTACTGTGGTAATGTCTGAGTCCTGATAACCAGAGAGGTTGTTAGGGCTCTGTCCTTGGAGATATTGGAAGGCCATTTGGAGATAGTTCTGGGTAGCAGAACTGAGTAGTCAGACTAGATGACCTCCAGAGGTCCTTTGCAACATAAACCATTCTGTGAGTCTCTGAATCTATTGTAAAGTTTGTTTTGAAGATGGAAAGTTAGGCCACGATTCATAATCAGGTTCAATCACTGGGGTAAAACAGTTTTCTGATGGTATCTTCTAAGAGCAAATTTTTGATTGAATATTTAGACTAGGAGGGGATTGGCTGTTAGGGATTTATTAAAACATAACCTGGAGTCACATACATGAAAACCAGCATATTGTTTGGGATTGCTGGACTATGGACAGCTTTGGCTTTTAAGAGGATGCTCTGCTGCAGGCCTGACAAAGCAGTGGAAAACACTGCCTGTGTCCCTGGGCCAGGCCTGGGGAACCAGTGGAAAACATCACCTGTGTCCTTGGGCCAGGCCTGGGAAATCTGAAGAAAGAGAAAAACAACTGTGGAAAACAAGAGTATGTTTTGGGACTTGCCAGCATGAGGAGAGATGGTAAACACCTATCAGAAGATGTTTTAGGACGGACAGACAAGTGAGCTTAGCAAATGATATGTAGTCTCTGTGTGTGTGTGTGCAGTAGAAGAATATTATAAAAGCATAAGCTTGTAGTTAATAAAATGGCTTCTCTTGATCATCATATTGGTGTGTAGAGTTGTCCAGGGCCTTGCAGGGAGAACAAGAAACCCAACAGCATATGAAGCAGGTGATCTTTTTGGGTCCTATATAGAAGCCTAAACAGTCATTTGCCAGCCTTTACTTTTGTCACAATCACATGGCAGATGAAAAAGTTAAAAGCTTTACCAATGGGAGCAAGAATTCAAGATTGCCTGACTGTTGACATGTCAGAATCTTCAGATTGTGTTTGAGAAAGGGGCCTTTTTCAATACAACAGCATATAACCAGAAACAGAGGTAGCAAATGTTTGTTTATGAGGTTCATGAACCCTGGTCACATCAAATGACCTTGGAATTTGAAAACATCATACAGCCAAGCAAGCAATATTGGATTTGTGTCACAAGCATAAAATATTTAAAGACAAATAATAGAATATCACAGGCAATTCCAACATAGTGTGTGTGGACAGTTTGGCAGCTCTTAGATTTACAGCACTGTGGTTTGGGCATAAACCAGTCAAGCTGTTCTACCACAGTTGTCATAATAGTTTTACAGGGCATTTAAAAAGGAATATGCAACAAGGACACATTTGCCCTAAGCAAAGCCATAAATAGGAAGAAAACAGTTTTTTTAAAGAAAGAGTAAAATGCGTTTAGCCTGTCAAAACACATTCCCTTCTCTGTATTTCATTTTCTTCATTGTGCTATACAGTCACTGTTTGTTGAATGATTTGGATGCTTTTCCTTGAATACCCCTGCCTAATAGGCCATTAGATGCACTCATTACTTTTCACAACCCAAGTAGCTTCTGAAAGTCTGCATAATATGAGTTTGTTTTGACTCCTGTGTATGGTAACTTCTAGTGTTATCAGTCAGGTAGCTTTAAAATTGTATAATTTGTTGTGCTGTTTAAATTATATAGTCTTTTAACAGATGTTTTCACAATCACAGGTTCACAAAACAAACTAACCAAGCAACCAAAAATGTACAGTCACAGTATAAATAGTAAGTTTAAATACTGAAAAGAGGACAGTGCAAACCTAAGGCGGTAAGAGAACTCAAGTCACACGTGTTGTACCTGATTTCCCATATACCAAATGCATAGTGGATGGATAACAAAAAATAAAGAAGTTCTCAAGTACTCATCTACCCCATCCCTGGATATGTTCAGGGCTAGATTGTATGGGGCTCTGAGCAACATGGTCTAGTGAAAGATGTCTCTGTCGACAGCAGGGGCATTAGAACTAGATGATCTTTAAGAACCCTCCCAACCTGTGCCATTCTATGATTCCATGATGATTCTATGATTAGGGCTGAAGACAAATAACATTGATAGCAAGAGAGAGCCAGGCAATAATATTGAAGTAATAATTTCCTGCACTGCGGAGGACAAAGAAAGAAGTTATTTGACAGTCATGTCTTTTCCTTTCACTGAGGTTTCACACTGTTAGAATTGAAATAATGCACAGAAAAAGGAATTCTCTTACTAATATAGTTAAAATTGCCTAAAATACTATTCATTCACTTGCAAATACTTTAAATATTTCTAAAAACTCTTATGCATTTTTTTCCTTCTATATCAATATTCTTTTCCTTTAATAACATTTTTTTCAGTCATATTACTCAGTCTGTCTCAGTGTGCAGTTCAGCCTTTCTACCAGAAATTCCTTTCAACTGTTTCAGGATCCACTCAGTCAAGCACTTTGGTGGCTAATTTGACTCATTCAGCCCTTATATGTAATGCTCCTTTCTTAGAGAAGAGCTTTTGACACTTACTTCTTTCCAGATCCGTAAAAGTAAACTTTACTATTGTCCTTGGAGGAAAATGAGAGACACCTATGGACAAATAGATAGCAAGTGCTGCTTTCTTCCTGGTTTTATATTTGCCCTTCAATCCTCACTGCATTCTTGAGGTTTACTAAGGTGTGTTAAGATTGAACATATAAATTAACTATGAAATAATTATGGAAATAAATGCCTAAGTTCCTGGTTAATCACTGGGGTACTACTAAGGTACTACTCCTATATACCTTAACAGCCTAACATTCATCAAAAGAAAAGATTCCTCAGTTCCTCTTCCAAAGACAGCTACCAACTATGCGATTTTTAACCAGCTTGTCTGATTTTGCTGCATTGTTTCTGAAAGAAGGTAATGGTGTGCATGGCAATGGTAAACAAATCTTGGCTGGGATAGCTGTCATTTATCCTGAGTGGCTATTTTTTTTTAATCTAGCATAATTTAATTTATTTCAAATTATGTATCTTAAATATAAACTGTTTATACATTATTTAAATATACATATATGGGATTTTGGGAAAACAATGGTCATGTCGTGAATGAACCATCATGGTCTGTAGGATTTTACTGAGAAGTTAGGATTTTAGTGAGACATTTTTAAGGCTTTAATAAAGTGTCTGTATACCATGGGAAAAAAGGAAAGTTGGTAACAAGACAAGGCCGGAAAGCAGAACTATGTGTGAGAAATATGTTGAATGTAGCAAAACCGCATACTTGGCCATAGTGTTAGGCAGTGTCATAATTAATTAGCATAACCAATTATTATTTTAGTTAAGACCTTATGATTTTCAGGTGATTTTACATATTGTTTATACTAACCAATTATAACAAGACAAGTATGTTATTTTAGCCAATTATAGTATGATACGTATTGTAGGTGGATAATTAAGAAAAGTATAAACATTGTACACCATTTTGAATAAACGAGAACTGTTGTAAAATCATATTGATTTATGTTTGGTTACTCTGGAGCCCTCTCGTCAACACACATACTTTTACAGTTGATGACAAAAGCCAGGTATACCCCTTCACTGCTAAGTGCCTTAGGTCATGTTCTTTGATTTAACACTCCCTTTCTCACACCAGGTACCTTGTATTCTTCTTCTCAGTGGGAGGAGGGGAAACAAACTGTAGCCTCACATAAGAACACCTTCACTGATGGAAGATGGAAGTGAGGCTTAAGATGTCCCACTTTTTGAATGACTGCTACAGTGATTTTTTTTAGCTCTTACTGAAGGTTTCTTCTCTGAACTTAAAAATTAAGAGACATATGTACATTCTGCTGTGGAACTTTTGTATTGTCAGCTGGTTCTAAGAGCGCTTTCAAAATGCCAACCACCATGGACTGACAAATGGAAATACAATGTCATTTAGTTTCTAGGTTATAATTAGGCTTTTCTGAGAAAAATATTTGCTTATGCAGTGACAGGTTTAGAAATGTTCATAAGCAGAGGCTTAAAAGCCTTCTCCCATTGTATGAAGTGTTTAGTTTCTATATCCTGACTTTTTAAAAAGACAGTTCAGATGCCTAGTGTCTACCTAAATTCTGGTTTATCTTCTGACCCATATCTTTTGGATAGCTATATCTCCTTCTTTCTGGTGTGTATAAAGACACCAAAATATCTGGATATTTCAAAGCAGTTTGAACTTAATAATTACTTGTCTCAATCGTAATTTCTCAAAAGAATTCTTTATTTGTTAAAAAAAACAAACAACAAAACAACAAAGACTACTGTATCACATACTCAACAAGCAAGGATTGGTATTAGGCTTCTGTAGAGAATATATAAGTCTAATACACTATTCTTCCCATTTCTTCACTTTTTTTTCTGTTCTTTTCATTTTAATTACAATTACAGAGTGTAGGTCCCATTTTTATGCATAGAGTTGAAAAAGTGTGGGCACAGAGAATTTTCTTAGGATATTTCAGGCTATGCTATTGCATAACATTAAATAAATATAAAACTATGAGCAAATGAGCAAATATTAGCTGGCACAGTGTCACACAGGTCCAACTGAACAACACAGAATTACAAATGATGTTGACTTGGAAGGGAACCACGAGGATCATTGAGTCCAGCCTTTAACCCTGCACAAGACCATCCCCAAGAGTCGCACTGTATGCCTGAGGTGTGGTTCAAACGTTTCTTGAACTCTGTCAGGCTTGGTGCTGTGTCCACTTCCCTGGGGAGTCTGTTCCAGTGCCCAACCACCCTCTGGGTGAAGAATCTTTTTCTAATATTCAATGTAAACCTGCCCTGACACAACTTCAGGCCATTCCCTTTGGGTCCTGTCACTGGTCACCAGAGAAGAGCTCAGTGCCTGCCCCTCCTCTTCCCCTCACAAAGAAGTTGTAACTTCAGTGAGGTCTCCCCTCAGTCTCCTCTTTTCCAGGCTGAACAGCCCAAGTGCCCTCAGCCTCTCCTCATATGTCTTCCCATCAAGGCCCTTCACCATATTTGTGTCTGCAAGAGAGGAAGCAAAGCAAATGAGAAAGCACTTCTGTGACATTCCACATTTCACTTACTCTCCCAATTATCACTGAGCAGTTTGATATCTTACAGCTAAAGAACCAAATCCTTCAAACCAGTCTGAGTTAAATTCATTAAGAATGTTTGTACTTCACATGAGACGAATATGAAAAGAAAGTATTTACATCCAAGGTATAGCCTTTTCAAGTGTCTAGGTTTTTCTTTCTAGGTTTTTATATTTTGATACCATAAGACCTAAACTTCTAAAATGCCCTTCTGGAAGATACTCAGAAGTTGGTGAATGTTCAAATGAGAGAGGTTCACTGAATCAATGTTCTTAAAATGCCCATATATTTGAAAAGTTGCCCAAATAGGTTTAATTTATAATGTTAAATAAAGAAATAATAATCCAGAAATATATAATATAAAATGTCTTTGACATTTAAATAAAACTAAAATTAATACATGAAAAAATTTGCACAGATAGTATCTAAAAGAATAGCTGAGCCAGTCATACCCCAACAGAAAAAATTAATATCTTCAGGCCTATGTGTGAGAGTGCCAGTATCTTCCCCAGTGGGGAGTTTTACAACTGAGCCAGTTTTGTAAGGGAGAATATTGGCATGATAAAAAGCAGTATCCCACCTCCACAGTGTCTGTTTCTTATTGGCCTTCTCCCTTGTCTCATTCAAAATCCAGCTTGTAGCCTCTAGTGATGGTTTCGCACCCCTTCTGTTTTACATAGATCAGAGGTTTTGCTACCACACACAAAAAACTCTCTTCCTTCCCTTTGACTGTGGAGGAAAGGAGGGTGCAGAGAAGAGCAGTGAAGCTGGTGAAGGATCTAGAGAAAAAGCCTTATGAGGAGCAGCTGAGGGAGCTGGGGTTGTTTAATCTGGAGAAAAGAAGGCTCAACAAACACCTAATTGCTCTCTTCAACTACATACCAAGATGTATTGAGGTCGATGTTGGTCTCTTCTCCCAAGCAAAAAGTGATAGGACAAGAGGAAAAGGTCTCAAGTTGTGCCAGGTGAGGTTTAGACTAGATATTAGGAAAAATTTCTTCAAGAAATGGTGGTCAAGCACTGAAACAGGCTGCCTGGGGGAGTGGTTGAGTCCCCATGCTTGGAGGTATTTAAAAGACATGTAGATGTGGCACTTAAGGACATTCTTTAGTGGTAGACTTGTGTAATGGGTTTGATAAATCCCAAAAAACTCAGATTAAGGTTTTAGTTTTAGC
>JAWWEU010000001.1:66222350-66278320 GCA_035583155.1 Acropternis orthonyx
ACATTCCATTTATGACAAGAATCTTTCCATACTTTCAATGGTGCATTGACTACTACACCTTAGCCCTGCACAGGACCATCCTCAAGAGTCACACCATGTGCCTGAGAGTGTTGTCCAAACACTTGAACTCTGTCAGGCTTGGTGCTGTGACCGCATCCCTGGGGAGCCTGTTTCAGTGCCCAACCACTCTCTGGGTGAAGAACCTTTTTCTAATATCCAACCTAAACTTTCCTTGACACAACTTCAGGTCACTCCCTCGGGTCCTGTCACTTGTGACCAGGGAGAAGAGATCAGTGCCTGCTCTTCCTCTTACCCTCAAAAGAAGTTGTAGTCTGCAATGAGGTCTGACAGAACTACATAAAAACATGCTTTTGTTCATGAAATGCTGGAGAAAACAGACACTCCTTTTTTTCTTAATGTAAAAAGGTAAAACAAATACTTGTTGAATGTCCTCTTGATTTATCCACTCTTCATTAGAATCTGGAAATACTTTGTTTTTAGTGCTGTTTCATTTAAGGTAGAGACACAAATGCAGTTTAGATGCAGAAGCAATTATTAAGTAACCACTGATTAATATTATAGGACACTTGAAGAAATAGAACAAAGGTATTTACACTTAGGACTGAACTCTATGCAAATGTTGTGCTCATGCCCTTACCATATTAATATAACTTCATTATCTGCTTGCGGGATTTCTAGTTTTTATATTGATGGTGGGGCGGTCCCGTGGTTTAATGGAAAGCACTCTGGACTCTGAATCCCAAGGGCCCAAGTTCGAGTCTCAGTGGGACCATCCCCTGGGCAGTTAAATGTCTCCCTGCCATTTGATCCCATCAGATCTGGGATGCTAAGCAGGGTCAGCCCCGGTTAGTACTGGGTGCTGTAGACAGTCCCGAGGATTTCATTGTCACTGTTCAAGCTCGCTCAGCCGTGGCAAATGAACCTTAGGACTTAAAAGGTGGGGCCAGTTCTGCACACACTGTGCCTCACCTAAAAAATCCACTGCGCAGGCTGTAAGGGCACATCCACGGGGGGAGAGCCCTTCCTCAGATCTTCGTTCACGAAGTCTGGCCATACATACATACACATTGATGGGAGATCTGTTGAAGTTCAGGGGCTCAGCTTTAGTAACCTTGCCAAGTACTGCCTGAAATCTTGTATATAATGTGATTCTTGTTTGTAGGCAGTTTTGTGACGCAGCTCCCTACCTTTGTTTCAGTCAGTTTTGGATAAATATAAACATTTTTTGTTTGTTTGTTTGAAATTCAGAGCAATATCTGAACAGCCAATGGTTAGGAATATATTCTGCATCTGGTACTCTAGACAGAGTTCTTTTTGATTTGTTTCCTGGAATGAATTTTGAAGCTGTCACTCAACACAGTTCTTTCACTAGGTTTGGTAAGGCTTCCTGTCTCATCTCAGGAGGCAAGATATGAAATGTTTATTCTGGGCTAAGAAGAATTCTTCACTGCTCACAATTGCATCTTACTTGGATTTGTCTTAAGAGGCATAATGAGAATGGGATGTGTCACGTAAAAGGGGATAAGGGGGAATTTACTTGACCCTTAAAGATATATTTGCCCTTTAGTGTCCCAGGGAAAATAAAACCATGTAGGTCCAGTCTAGTCTGTCTAGTATTCTGCACAGGAACCCTTCACCAAGCAGATTCACCAGACCAGGGTAGTTTGATTACCCTTTTTCAGGGACTGTCACTTACCAGTGAAAGGGGAAATCCCTCAGCAGATATCTCCCATCACTTATTCTGCTGTTAACAAACCATTAGCAACTTTATAAAGGACTCACTCTAGCAGTTTACAGAATAACACTTTTTATTAATACAAATTGTGACAAGCTAATAAAAGTTTGTGGTCATCGGTGATAGGGTCTGGCTACAAAAACACAATTGAAACCATGTAATTAATAATATAAAGCAAAGCACAAGCACAAAATCTAAAGCAAAGCAACCTACTAAAACTCTATGAAATGAAAGCAAACTCTACTTCTTTAAAAGCAAATAATCAGCATGTGTAATTTGAAATTTCTCACCCGATTGACATCCCCGGGCAGGGAAGGAAGACAGGTTAAGCCCATCAGCAATCCCAGCAGTTTTGATGGAAATCTTGCTTCAGTTTTTTTGCCCATTTCAATCTCCTTTTACATTATCTTTTTTCTTGTGGTTTGCCTGGCTTTAGTCATAAGGGTTAAATCTAGATAAAGTTAGCGTCTATTCTTTCTTGATGGATAAATGACACAGATCAAAACGGTTACCATGTTCCCATTCATGCGGAATTTCTGGGAGAGGAGTTGTGAAGCCTCCACACCACTCCATTCTTTGTTGCATTTATCAATGCTCAGGGAACTCTTGTGGTGCATCATGACCTTATCAGCATCCATCAGATACCAGCTTGCTTTTGATTCCTGACTCCTTGTTCTTTAACTTTATCTATTACTCTACAGCATGACATCTTTTTCCTATCTGGTAATTCAGATTCTCTAATTCTTCTGTTTCTGCAATTCAGCACCAGCAAGCCTGTTCTGGGCATTTTGTTTTACTTTTTTCCATATGAAGATAATAGAACCATTGTCAATCAGTGATACCTCTTGGGCCTTACAGTCTGACTGCTTTCTTAAAACAATAAATAGAAATACATATTTCAGCTAATGTCTGAGAGAGTCTGCCCCTTTCATTTTGTTGGAGGATTACACTCTCATTTTGCTAGCTGACAACTAATCCACTCTCTTCACTGTGTTTATCAGTTGCTATATTTTCCATCTTAGAATCACCTGGAGCTATTAATTGGCACCTTATTGCCTCTTCCACCTAATAATAATTACTACTTTTACACTGCTTGTCCAGATTTTACATACTGCTGTTCATTGTTCTCCTTCATTTACTGTGCCTCAAACAGCTTTCAGTCTGAGAAGAAGTTGTAATTTATAAGGCAATTACAATTAATTTTCAAGTAATATTTCTTATGATCTATGTACTCTTCTTTTTGAGAAGTATGTTTTATTATCTGCCTTTCCTAATTTCTATTTTTATGTGAACCCAGATCAAGCATGTTTTGGAAGATTTGCTGCTTATTAATCTGTATTGTGCATCAATCATGAAAATATGTTCATCCTTTACAGGTTGGCTTTTCTTTATATGTAAGTCTTATCATTTTAGGAGGAATTTAAAGTCTCTAAGAGGATAATGAGACTTGGGATTGTAATTTTAACTTGGAAGCTATTTAATTTATTTTTTTGAAACTTTGAAAACTGATTGTCAATTATGAAAGTAATAGTATTAACAGGCATAGTAAAGTCATTAGCCCATTATTAATTTCTAGAAACACATGGAAATTAAACTTTTGTTTATTCTTCTGGCTAATCTTCCAGTCTATGAGTGATACTTATCATTTTGAATGGTAAAAGTAAGGAAATTTAATCAAAAACTTGCACACTTGAATTTTTGTGCATTTTATTTTTATCTCACGAAAATTACCTCTTTCTTTTAGATTATTCATTACATAGTAAATATTGAATCTGTATGAGTAGACCAAGGAATGACTTAAGTACTGAGATATTTTGATTGGTGTTCATCCACCAGAGATAGGGTCTTCAGGTACAAATATCTGCAGTGTACACCTTTGCCTCTCTTTATAAACAGAATAGAGAGAGGAACTCTTTCACTATACAGATCATCTCCTCATGTAGAAACGTTTTTTAAAAAATAAATTACTGTCTAAGATATATTTTTCTCTTTTTGTTGACTTTAGGAAGCAAACTGAGTCTAACATTGGGAGACATTTAAAACTGGCAGAGGTGAATCTCATTGTCAGATTCTAGACTCAGAAAACCAGTAGAAAAATTTTGACTTGATAACTAATGAGCTATATTTCTGTGAGTTTTCTCATAGGAAAAAAGCCAACCCAAACAAAAACAACATTCTTTACACTCTTGGTGTTCAACAAGAAGCAAGCAGTATTGCATTAGTGAAGATTTTGAACAGGATTGGACACAGTATTTATCCCTGGGTTATTCTGCTAATTACTGACCTTGAACTAGACTTTGTGCCACACTGGGTCTGGTCATTCAGTCAGTCTTCAGTCCACCATGGTGGCTGCTCATCCAGCCCTTATTTCATCACCTTTTCCACAAGGATCTTATGAATGACTGTGTCAAAAGATTCAAACAAGTCATTAGACAATATTCAGTACTCTCCCCTCCTCTACTAGGCCAGCCATTTCATTATAGAAGTTTATCACATTTTTCAAGCATGATTTCCCCTTGATGAATCCATGCTGACTGCTCCTAATCACCTTCCTTTCCTTCATGAGCCTGGAAACAGTTTCCAAGTTGGTTGTTTCATCACCTTTATGAGAATAAAGTGAGTCTAGTTGGCCTATAGATTCCTGGTTCCTCTTTCTTGCCGCCCTTGAAGATAGGAGTGACATCTGCTTTCCTCCATCCCCTGGATGCCTCTTCCAATCACCATGGTCGTTCAAACATTACTGAAAGTGGCCTTGAAATGACATCAGTATTTGTGGGTGTATCCCATGAGAACCCATAGACTTTTGTATGTCCTGTTTGCCTAAGTGTTCTCTGACCTGATCCTTTTCCACCAATGGTAAGCACAGATCTGATAAATTAGAGGTATAGAAACTTCCACACAAATGAACACTTTCTTTGAAAAGATATTGATCGGGGTGATTCTGTGATTTTGTCACTCTGTCATTCTGTGATTTATGCTTGTGCTGCTCTGTCTTTATGTATTCATTTTACCATGTGTTTTATTAAGTAATGTGACCAGAAGGACACGTATTTTTAAAACTATATGTGCAACATGGAGTTGTGCATGACTATGTGTTCCATTCTATTCTTAACTCATATTCTAATAATTCCTAAGTTTATTTGTTATACTTTTAAATATTTTTTTGTGTATTTCAGAATTTTCCCTAAAGATCTTTTTTCCTGAGGATGATGAAAGTTTGTAGTCTTGGATGAAAAGTACTTGTAAGGAACTTCCCTTACTCTTATCTCCCTAAAAAGTAGAGAGGAAGGCACCTTAACATGCTGGTTCAGATTTTAAAATATTAGGTAGCTACAACTCTCTTGGCTGACTACAGATTAAATCTGAAACTGAAATACTAAGTTTTTCATCGGTAAATAATTTTTACTACCAATAATTGTATAAGGTCTGAAAAAAATACTGTTTGTATTTATTAAGGGAATTGCAATATTAGGCATGAACCAGACTGTCCTGAGAAACACCAGCCAACCTAGGCATGATCTAACATATTTACATAGGATTATTCTTGTTTTTTTTAATAAAACTATTAAAAATTAGCTTTATCTTTAGGAAAAAGATATACTTTTTGACTAGAGTCTTTACCGGAGTAAGTCTACTCAATGAAGCTGTTTGTGTTGTCAACATTCCCTTTTTTATTTTTTTTAATGCCTCATTTGACAGGGAAAATTATCCTTCCGCATTCTAGGGTACAGCAATATTGTTTAAACCCCCAAAATATCTGAATAATCTTTCTTAATTTTATTAGGAAACAAAGTAATTTTTTGTACAATAGAGAATATATTAGAAAATTGATATTTTTATTATATGACTCCAGGTAAGTACCACATTCTGCTCTTCATTTGCACATTTCTACTAAAAGCTAATTTTTTTAATCCTTTTCTTGGAGTAGTCGAAGGCTTTATTTCCTCAGTAATGAAGTCTCTTATTACACTCCCAATGTCATCTGGAGAGGAAGATTTCTGAAGAGTGGTCAGAGCAGCTGTTGCCTAGTAGGAAGGAAAATCAATGGTCTGACGCTTGGCAGCTGCAAATTTGTATACAGTTTAATAGCTGAAAGGCAGTGTACAGGAAAAGTGCAGGTTGTTCACCTCCTGGGTTCAGCACACCTAGGTTTTGTAAATTACTGTGGTTTAATCAAAAAGCAGTTCCTAATAAAAAATTTTTAAATTAATCTTTTTTCCCCCTTAGTCTGGTCACAAATTCTAGGTTTTTAACGTTTGTAAATTTTAATGACTTTCAGATATAAAAAACAGAATTCAAACTTACATACTTTTGGTTTTGTCTTAACTGGGAGTACACAGTTTCTGTTTAAAGAAATAGGACCTGAAGAAGATGCATAAAATAATGTTTATTAATTGTAGGAAAGGAAATCTTGCAGGAAATTTTGATGAAATAAGGATAGCT
This sequence comes from Acropternis orthonyx, assembly GCA_035583155.1. Classification (NCBI taxonomy): domain Eukaryota; kingdom Metazoa; phylum Chordata; class Aves; order Passeriformes; family Rhinocryptidae; genus Acropternis; species Acropternis orthonyx. The sequence continues at coordinate 66,228,550 of JAWWEU010000001.1, forward strand.
TCTGTGGTTTTGAAAAATCTAGAGAGAATTAATTGCTAGAATAGGAAATGCTTGAAAAGAAAATCACTGAACAAATATTTCCATTTATACAAAGCATGCAGATTTTAGTTGTTGATGATAAATTATGTATTCACACTTAGATCAATTTCATTTTGTTACCTGGGTTGATAAACAGTATAACATAGCCTGAATGTGAAGCAAAACAATTTATCAATTCCATATTTTTTCCTGACACAAGTAGGTAGCAAATTTTAATAGCAATGCAGAAAACATATAACTAAAGTCTCATACCATTGTAGGAAAATTCATGAGGTCTACTCAAATGAAAGTATATTTTTGATACTATTAAATAACAATAAAATTAGAGGTGTTGAGTTTTAAAAATATTAAAACTGTAAGGAGCGGTGCCTTAGTTACTCTCATAATTTTTCATTTAGTCACAGAATCACAGAATGGGCTGGAAGCAACCACAGGGAGTCATCTTGTCCAACCCTCCTGCCCAAGCAGGGTCATCCTAGAGCACGTTGCACAGGATTGTGTCCAGCTGGTTCTTGAATATCTCCAGTGAGGAAGAGTCCACAACCTCTCCAGGCAATCTTTTCCAGTGTGCAGTCACCTGTACAATAGAGAAATTCTTCCTCATGTTCAGGTGGAACTCCCTGTGTATCAGTTTCTTTTAAGCTATAAACTTTCTTGAAATCAGTGGGCTTTCACAGAATGGATGAAATTCACATAGGATCTGAAAAAGGGCCATAAAGTATTGTGCAATATTAAAACCAGGGAATTGTTTAATACATGATAAGTCTTACTGGAGTGTAATTGTTTTGATTACTTTAGTCTCAAGAGTGACTACTGTGGTATCTACTAATGATCTAAGTTAGTTCAGTAGTGGAAAACAGTTATGATTACTACTATCTTTCCCTCTTTCTTAGCTTTTCTATCAGTATGTTAGCATTTTGAGACTGACTTTTGAAAATTCTTATTGTTAAAGTTGTTAAATACTTTATTGTTATCTTTTTTATACTTTTGACGCAGCTGCAAAATTTTTATGCTTTTGACGCAGTTGAGATTTGTCAATGACAGCAGTTTAAGGTCTTCTAACTAACCACTTATCAGTTTTCTCTTCTGTGATGAAAGTTACAAGGAATAGCTTCAGCTGTGCAAACATTGACCTAATATTTTCTGTAAGAGCATCTTAGTATCCTAAAGGGAACCGGTTGTGATAAGATGCAAGAGAAACTTGTATGACTCATAACTTTTGAAATTAACCTGACAAAACCTAATTGCAACTAAAGGTTGTCACAGCGACTTCCTGCAAGGAGTTCTAAATGGTGTACATAAAGTAGATAAATGATGTGTTGTATAAATGAAGGAAGAGGAAACTACATTCATGTTCTGAAGTGATGACAGCTATGTAACTACCTAGAGAGATGAGAGATAGAAGGATCATTCTTCTCTGTCATGAAGTAATCACCTGCTACGCAGCAGACACAGTCAAAGTAGCAACATCAATTCTACTCAATGCAAATTCTCCCCTGAGTTCTGCATACACTTTAGCATTTGCACATTGTGATTTGGGAACTTTTTGTCATTCTCATTTCTCATGTACTGAATTTTCAATACATTGCTCTTACTTTCTCATTTGCTGCAAACTTTTTTATCATGATGTTCACACATTAAGAAGGTCAATGTGTTGTTACTGTTATACACCTCAACCAGTTACTTTCTGGGGATGTCTTAATTGTCCATCACCTGTAGTTAGCTGTGATATTTATAACATATATCTGTCAAATTTATATGTGCAGTAAACTTTGACATTTCTCTGCTGAAATAGAAAATCTAGATTTTTCTGTAGTTCTATACAGATATCACACTTCTAAGTTGTTGATGGATACATGTTTGCTGTCTTACCTGAAGCTTCAGTTGCAGTACAAAATGATTATATAACACTCTCTGCTTCCATGAAAAAGAAACAACCCTTAAGGGTCTTGGAAGGCGAGGATACTTCATTCAAGCAGTTCACTTCAGTTAGTTAAGGCAAAGAATAATTTGGAGTTTGATACATGAACATTTGATGTTAATATTCTGCCTGATACTTTTACTCTTCTCCATTTTTCAAATCCATGACGACTCAGATGTATTTCACAAGCTGTCCCACCTGCACTCATTACTTTTCAGACAAAGCTAAACATATGAAAGCATACAGCATGTATTTTAAAGTATTGCATTGGGAAATTCATCTGAGTAACCTAACAAAAGTATTTCTCTGGAGATCTCAATAACAACTGGTTTTCAGGATTATCAGGTACTGCTTACTTTACAGACGTATTTTGACTACCATAATGCCAAAAAAGAGCTTTACAGTGAGGCAGGTTTCCAAAATCACAGTTTTCTGAAAAAAGACTGAAATATTATTAGATTTTCAGATTTAATATATTGAGTTCAGATGTACTGATGCTGGCAGCAGGGGTGAGAGGGGCCTCTGTGAGGAGTGACTAGGGCTGCCCTGTGCTGGACAAAGCTGGTTCTACAGGCTCAGACCAACCCAGTCTAGGGCACAATTGAATCTCACAGCCAAGGTGGGGGCACCCTGGATAAAGTGTATTTAAGAAACCGTCTTTTAAAATACATTTTAAAAGCTTTTTAAAAATATTGGATGGCAGCTGTTAGAAGGATGAGTGAGTAATATGTGAAACAACACTGCAGACAGCAAGGTGGTGAGATAAAAAGGAGGGAAGAGGTGCCCCTGCAGCCTGCTGATAGGTCACACCACAGTAGATACACTGAGCTTGTGGAAAACCCATGCTGTACAATGGGAAAAGTGTTAGGAGAAAGCAGTGGCAGAGAGAAGCTGTTATCCACTGACGGCAGCTCCCCTTCCACAGCAACCAGTGCTGTTGGGGGGCGGAAGGTAGAAGAGTTGGGAGTGAAGAAGTGAAGTTGAACCTGGGAAAAAAAGAGGGGAAGAGGTTGGCAGGAAGGTGTGTTTTTGTCTTTGCTTCTCACTGTCCATCTCAATTGGCAATAAATTGCATTAATTTTCTCCAAGTCAAGTCTGACTTGCCTGTAATGGTAAATGGTGAGCAATCTCCCTGCTTTTATTTTGCCCCAGCACCTTTTTCATCTTATTTTCTTCTTGTATTCTTTTGAAATAGGAGGAGTGAGAGAGCAACTGGGTGAGTGTCTGATAGCTGGCCAAGGTCAACCTACCACATATAGTCATTCATCCTACATCTGAAATTAATTTTCATGCTTTTCTGGAAATTTTGAAAATGTGAGTTTAGGAAATTTCCATTAAAAAGAGAAATACTTTGAATATGAAGCATCTGAGGACAAAAAATCCTGAGTAGTGTTACAGATTACCCTACTTCTTTCTAGTTAATGCCCCAGGAAACTCCATATCTCATTTGTCTGGGTTATATCTGCCAGCCTTGCAGAAACAAACTGGACAACCCAAGGCACGTAAAGCAGTGTTAGATGCCTGTGTTTATGTAACTGACTACAGCCTTTGGGTTGGAATTCAGGTCCAGACTGTTTACAGACAATCATAGGTTTTTAGACTCCTTCACAGTCAGTGAATTTCTGATCACTACAATCTGGTCAGTGTGGTCTGGACTAGTCAGCTGAAGAACTATGTGATTCCATTGGCTACATTAACTGTGAGCAATAAGTGTGTGACTGTGTGCACTTGAACATATTTAGGATTTAAATCAGTTACCTTCCCCTAAGTACCCATTGTCATCTGAGATTTATTAGGATGACCAAGACCCAGGGCTGAGGATAGGGCAATGGATATATACGAGACCCTTGGACCAGCTCCTGGAGACCAAGGATGTATTCTGGCAAATTAAATGACAATCCTGGTTTTCCTTAGGTAAGTGAAGCTCAAAAGCAGACCCCTACACCAAGATGTTTGCAGCTGTAGATCTAGCCAACACTGGAGTCACAGCAAATTCCCTTTCTCCTCAAACTTTATCCTGGAATTAGAGGTAGAATGATAAAGCTTCAAGTCCAATTTTAGTATACGCCCCGACAAAAATTGAAAAAAATAAAAAAAACAGTAATATGCACTGAATTATTTTATTAGTGAATCAATAGACAGTGAAGATGGAATATTACCAGTGATATTATTCTGAGACTATGCTAATTTCTTGAAATGTCTTACTGACATTTAGGGTGCAATGCATATTTTTTGAACTTAGGAAATAGCACAGATGTACTAATCTCAAATAGATACCCAAGGCTCATTTTACAGTTAATGAAGAGAAAGAATCACTTATGAGGTACATTTATTTTATTCTTCCATAGACATTTAACATAGTGGATAAATCATACCCTAAAAATGCCTATTTTTCTTCAGCAGTTTTGACAGGACATCACCTAAGGTGTACACATTTACATAATAGATTACTACAGTTAGATGAGAGAGATCTCCCTCAAAAATTACCATTGTTGTGGATTGATGATAATGTGTATAGCTTAATCTCTAATCTGTGCAACAGATTCTAGCTGTTTCACTTTTCATTCAGATAATTCCAAAGAGAAAAGCTCTGAGCAAAATAATAAATATAGGAAGAAGCTCCTTCTGTGAACAATTCAACACTGGTAATGCTGATCCATAGTTAAATGCATGTGCTTTCTTTCAGAACAAAAAATGTTACATTTTGACATTTAAAAATTAATAATTTAGGTCACAATCAAAACAAATATTTATGTTTGCTCAGAAAAAGCCATCATTTCTAGAAAGTCTCTTTTTACCATATTTCTGTCCCACCATCTAGCATATTAACCCTGATCAGAAAGACACAGTCCTTTCCCGTGAGAGCAAATATTACTTTGTGAAAGCAGATGTGATCATAATGTTGGTGAATTAATATGTTCCTGAAGCAATGACAAATATAATTTTACTTTTTCTCTTTAATGACCACACAGTTCTTGCTTCTTTCATCAGGTAGGATTTCTAGCAAATTGATCTGGCTTAACATGTAGCCTAAAAAGCATTAAAGATGGTTTGAAGAGGGTGGGGGATATCTGACCAACAGTCAGGTGGGGAGAAACAGAAGAAAGACCTGCAGTTTGTGAGTAGGAAAACAAGCATATTCTGCTTTCCTTTGTGACTGAATATTCATTTTGCATTTTCCCATTTGAAGTGTTTCCAACCACTGAACATTACATTTTCTTTCTCCTATGCATTCACAAGTATATGTGGCATAAACACCTAAAACTCAATGACTGTTGAACTAGTAAAGCGTATGAATTAGTCTCATCAGAAAATGTGTGCATGACTATGGATAGATGACTTGTAAATTTTCCATTATATGCCATTGTTCATTGTAAATCTAATGGACTAGTAACTTACAACCCACTCATGTTAGGATGTTCATCATAAAATCCAATTTAAAATAAATCAGAATTAAGTACTGTGAATTTCAAATTGCATGAATAATGACATGATTAATATATTAATGACATTTGAGTCAAATCGTGTAAATGTGTGACGATAAACTGCCTGCCTCCTGGAACCCATCCTTCCTGTCTTCCTTGAAAACTGTCCCAGCCTTCACCCTTTCTGTCACCAGGCTGATGACAGGAGACATTTCACTCCACAGCTTGGAATTGTCTAATACTTGCATATTGCTGGCTGCTGAGGCAGCTTCAGGTTCTCAGACTGTTTGTATAACAATCTACTACAGGATGTCAATCAGATGATACTATTTATTGAAATAATAAAGCTATTAGAAAGTGTTCAAAGAAGGGTAATGAAGATGGTGAGGGGTCTATGGGGGAAGCCCTGTTAGTAGTGGCCGAGGTCACTTGGTCTGTTCAGCCTGGAAAAGAGGAGACTGAGGGGAACCCTCATTGCAGTTGCAACTTCCTTGTGAGGGGAAGAGGAGGGGCAGGCACTGAGCTCTTCTCTGTGGTCACAAGTGACAGGACCCAAGGGAATGGCCTGAAGTTGTGTCAAGGGAGGTTTAGATTGGATATTAGAAAAACGTTCTTCACCCAGAGGGTGGTTGGGCACTGGAACAGGCTCCCCAGGGATGCGGTCACAGCACCAAGCCTGACAGAGTTCAAGACCTGTTTGAACAATGCTCTCAGACAGACACATGGTGTGATTCTTGGGGCTGTCCTGCACAGGGCTAAGAGCTGAACTTTGATGATCCTTTTGGGTCCCTTCCAACTCAGCATATTCTATGATTCTATTATAATAAGGAGTCAAATATTGTATGTATATATACGTGTGTATATAAATATATACATGTACATATATGCATATATTTATTGTATATCCATATATAGATATGTATAACTAATAGGTTTGCAACAGAAAAATACATACATCTACACAAATACTGTGTTTATCTTATACATCTGAGAGAGCCAATATTACAGCATCTGACTTCCTGCTCTGACTTTTGAGTCCCCTAACTCAGGAGTGGCTAAAGAGAAGGAGCTGAAAGAAAAGGTTGGCTCTCCATGAGTAAAGGAAAAAAAATTGTGTAACAGCACCGCATATCTTCCTGTTTTCCAGCAACTTCCCCCTCTACCCTTCCTTAGTTTTGGGGGTGTTTGGGTTTTTTTGTTTTTTGTTTTTTTTTGTTTGGTTGGGGGGATGGGGTTGTTTGTTTGGGTTTTTGTGGTTTGTTTGTTTGTTTGTGTTTTTTGTTTTGTTTTGTTTTGGTTTTTTGTGGAGAACTGCAAGTCTGACTGCATATCCCCGCACAACTTTTATCTCATGGTCTTTCCCCCTGGTTTTACTAGAGATCTCTAGATATTTTTAGACTAGCTTGGTATCCTTCTGAGAGTCTCACTGCATTGAGTCACACTGAAATAATTTTAGGGAAATATTTAGTTCATTCAGTTGAGTAAATGGTATATTTGCAAATGAAATTCTTTCATTATAGTTTTTGGTCCAAATCTTCTTTTTTCAGTTGGTTTTTTTTGTTTTGTTTTGTTTTGTTTTTTTTTTTTTGTTTTTTTTTTTTTTGGGTTTTTTTGTTTTTTTTTAAACAGGAACACATATGCAGCCCACCAGGAGGCTGACATGAAATTTGAGTCTCTAAATGGGGCAGCTTCTGCTGAGAGTGTCTAGCCTATGTGGAAGATGAGAGCTTAGTGTTTGACTATAGATTGTCATGCTGTGGAGGATTCAGAATCTTTTTTCCCTACCTGCTGGGTAACTAATGTTGAGAATAGACCACTGTATAAGAGTTAGCTGGTGGTGAGAGTGCCAATAGACATACTTTGTAAAGTGATTGTGACTGCTGTGTGTCTTGCTGAACTCAAGGCTGTCACTGTACATTAGGAGTGCTCCAAACACAGGAAAGATAGGGTCCCCTGTGGACTGTGGCAGTATTTTGTGTTGTCTCTGTATGGCTCTGGTATTTAAGCAATAGTTGAGTTTCTAGCAATTCAGTTTGGAGCACTAACACCAATAAGTTCAGCTACCTTGAGATATGTGCTGTTCAAAAAGGAGCTACCAGTCAATTTAAAAGTCCCTTGAGGTTAGCCTGAACTTGTGAGCAGGCTGAGTAATTGTTTTGAATTCAAGAACATTAAAAATGTCTAACTCCCATGTTAGAGAAATTTTTGATGGCTTAAGTCTACCCATATAAGCATTTATGCTTTGTTTCCCATTCTGTGACACAGGTCACTGTAGGAATAGAGTATATTTATTTCTTACAGTTTTCTGAGATTATATGCCTAAAGGTTTCTAAAATGCTATTGGTATAAATGGAAGGTCTTTACAAATCCTGCCAGGTAAATTTAACTAGAGCTACACCTAAAATTCAGTTAAAGACTGATCATAAATTAAATACTTCTGATTCAGGAAAACCAGTCCCCTTCTAAATAATTCCCACATATATAAGACGAATTAGAATGTCCATGTTTCTTTCTTATTAAAGGTTTGCACACTGTCATTCCCTTTTTCAGACTGAAAGAAATTATCACCACAGATACTGGAAGTTCTCTATTAGTTGAGCTCAATATTGGGGAATGTTCCCAGACACGTTTAGTTTACTCATCCAGGTAAAATTTATATCTATCAACTACCCTTTTCTTTTGGCCAACACAGCTTTTTAGACCTTCTTTACTGTCTGTCTGACAGCAAGAAGGAAATTTGCTTTGGAAATTTATTTTGCTATAGTATGCTCTCACATGTGTAAGTAGAACAGATTATACTTGTTAAAACAATACTCTCTTAAAATTGTATTCCTTTATAATATCAGAAGTCTACTTTTAAACCATTATACTATTTCTTTATTGATCTTTTCTGAATAGAAAGACACTGGACTGCAGGAAGATTTGGAAGAATTTAGTTGTCCTTCACATTAAAGTCACACCTATAAAACTTTTTGTAAGCCACAAAGTCCCTTTTGCTCTATTCTGTGAAATTTCTAGGGGAAGCTGGAAGGCTAAGGTGCTACTCAAGCAGTAATACAAAACTGGCTTCATATAGTAATGCAAATTGAGTTCAGAGTTTTCTGCCATTATTACTTGGACTTTGGGGTCATAATGTTACTGAGCTAAGGTAATATAAAAATGTTGTAAATTAAAGATGTGCTTGAATATCGCTAGCACTTAAAATTGGGAGGAAGTGCAAAGAACAAAGAGATTAACACTCTGTGGCACAGAAGTCTAATCTGTGACTTGAGAAATACAACCAGTAAGAAGAAAGATTTTGTCTATTTCTTTTGTTAAAGAAAATGAAAATAGGAGATTACAACTTTTCACAGTAACAGATTTTACATGTATATATGGTGTACAACTCATAATCTCAAATAATAAAAAAATTCACTTAATGATAGTAGATCAAGGTTGCTGATTGTTGTTCAAGTGGGGAATTTTTTTCCAGATATTCTGTGTAGCATCCAACACATTTTATATCTCTGCATTATACAAGTCTTTGTTGATATCCTATTTATAAATTAGACTAATAATATTTTGTTGTTGTTAGTAACACACATCATATATTTTCAAATATGCTTACTAATTTACTTTAATAGCTTTTGAAGGCATTCAGGTTTTGAGACATTTATAACCTGTTTTCAAGTAAATGTGCCTTTGAAATACAATGAGAGTCATATTTTAGTGGAATGCTCAAGGTCACAACCAGTGGTGAAGAATACAGGTGCCAATTTCACAGCCCACTACTCAGAGCACCAGACCACACTCCTAATATTTTGTTAGATAAAGAGCAGCAAAGTCTATTAGATGGTAACAGAGTGCTATAATGTGCAATTTATTTTGGTATGGATTTCCTGCTATAACAACAACATTATCTGGCAAAGTTATATTCCAGTCGTTAGAGCTAAATAAATATTACTGTAATTACAATAGCTAGGTTTTCACTTTAATAAAAAAATTATTTTTGTATTTCATAGATAAAAGTTGCATACATATTCTTTCACAGTGGTAAGACCATCATTTGTCAGTGCTCAACATTTTCAGGTTTTTTTCTATATCCTGTTTGTTTAGTCCAAATTGTGGTTAAAAACTAAGTTCTCTCTGGACATAAGCATTCTTTTTTCATTAAATCCAAATATTTTATTTAAGTTCTGAACCAGCAGCATATTTTTTTTTGTAGTTTGAACTAACTTTTTATATGAAAATGCATTTGTTATTTATAATTTCTTCTTTTAGTTACTACAGCTGTAGAACAAAATATCAGTAAGTAGTTTTATGCTTAATATTAAATAAATGGGAACACTTCACCATGCTGATTTGTGGTCTGACAACTCCAAACTGAAGATGACTTCATTACATTGCATCTGAAAATTTCATAGAAGAATTTAATAGGTTGGTGAATGGATTAATTAAATCAGGAGATTAAATTAATTGTTCTTAAATAAAATAAAATTAGAAAGTAAAATCTAGTATATGATGAATCCATGCATCATATGTCTTCAAATGGAAATGTACTTAGAGTGCTTAATAAACAGCTGTAACATGTAACTCATAGTGAGTTTGTAATTCTTATTGGCCAATCATGCAGTTCTCCTTTAATTTCACTGTTTTTTGAGCTAATTTGATTTATAAAGCAGCAAACATCATCATAATAATTTCTACTAATGAGGATCAACTACTAGGATCTTAGGCTATCAATAAAACCAGAGTCAGCAAGGTCATTATGTCACACTGCCAGGATGAAGGTATGGGAACAGGCTGCCCAGGGAAATGCTTGTGTCGCTATTCCTAAGGTATTTAAATGTGTAGATGTGGTGCTCAGGGAACCTAAATAATTGTGTGATTCTAGGACACACACTCTACAAGAAATGCCAACAAATTGGGTCTGAAGGCATCAATAGGTTTTCCCTTCCATTGTTCATCTCTCCCTGGAAAATTTTTTTTTGCTGATACAGTAATGTGTTCCTGTATGATCATCATAGAATCATAGAACGGTTAGGGTTGTAAGGGACTGTAAAACATCACATTGTCCAACCTCATTTCTGTGAGACACCTTTCACTCGATTACATTACTCAAAGCCACATCCAACTTGGCCTCATTCTGAGGATGATCTTCCCATACACAAAATGAAATTTTCAAATGTAGCATGGAATTATGAATCTGTGGTGTATGTTGGAGGCTGTATATGTTTATTGCAGAAGGCAGCAACGTATATAAGAAGATTCTCTCATTTTCATTTTAAATAAGTCCATTTCTCTTCTCTGACACATCTCTGAAGGAGAACAGAAAAATAATTTGAAGTTCAGACAAAGTACTGTCAAAAATGTCCATAAAAATGAAAGAGAATATATTACATACATCCTAGAAATACTTAAAATATAACTCTCTATTGTCTCCATTCTCATCTTCCTCCTCTGGCCATCTGTTGTTGGTGCTGTAATTTTTGCTTCAGTAATGGAATTGCAAGTTTTTTTCATTAATTTCTGTGGATCAGTTATGATAGACTTTCTGATAGAAAATACTTTGTTCATGAGTTATCTTTTTATTTTTTTGTTTGTTTCAATGAAGCAAATATCTGTTTGTATAAGCTAGTATCCAACTTGCTTGGTTTTGAGCATTGGATTTTTTTAGATTTTCTTATTACTCTGTGCTCATAAGGACTGACTTTATTGTTAAGTACATCTTAATTCAGATTTCAAATGAATAAAACAAAAACTAAAAATAGAATAATAAATATTCCCAAGCCTTCTTTAATTCTATTTTTCTTAAAAATAAAAATGTAACCAAACAAAAAACAGTCTGTTTCTGTTTAATTGCCTAAATGAATCTAATCTCTTTATTTTCTGATCACTCTGTCATTACCTTAATGTTTCAGGACAGATGATTTTTTTTCACTTTTTCATTTATGTCAATATTCTTGAAAATTCCTGATGATTTTTAAATGTACCCATGCTGTAGAGGACACACTCCTGTATTGTGTGAGAGCACAAGAAGGATTAATATCATCCTGAACTCAAGGTTAATATAGTCTTGCACCAAAAACTGGATAGAATGACAAGTCAGCTTTTCAACAACCACTTATCATCAAATATAGACAACACAGTATTCCCATAAATATTTCATGCAAAATAGTATCCATCAGTGTCCATGAATTTGCAATTTTTTTTTCACTCTAATAACATGTATTCTTCAAGTAATGGGTCTTTCCATTTATCATGAAGTTTCCCCTTATAATCATATTTCATATCTGACAAGGTAATCATCTTGCTAAGTCAGCCAAATAGTTGCCTTATGTTAATCTTTTTATATATAAAACTAATACAAATATTTTAACTATTTTGCCCATTAGGTGTGTGCATTGACACCAAGCACTTAAGAAACATAACTTCTACTAAACATATATTATGAAGAAGTCACTTCATCCCTTGGCACTTATGGAAGAATTTTTCTAAGATTGTCAAAACTGTTCTTCATCTCAAGGTCTCTTAACCTTCATCTAGGTATATACTCATAACACAATGAGATGTAAGGAATCCATTAAAACAACATAATTCTTGCCAGTACTCTCTGAATAGTATCAAGGAAGTCTTAGTACAATTAAAGAAAGATTCAGTGTTAGCATCTTAACTTACCTGTGCTTGCTCATTGACCCAAATGGCTTGTATTCTTATAAGCTGTAGTGCGTTCTCTTAAAATTTGCATTTTTACAGAACAGGCATTTTCGATCTCCAAAATGTGTGGCTATGTTCAGGTTTACTTAACAATTTAAAGCCTCTGAACTAGTTGGATTTGAAAACTGTTTCAGCAGAAATAGATTGTTTCTTTTAAAAATTGTAATTTCCTGATGAGTAGTTCAGAACAAGATTTTCATAAAATTTGATTATCACCTAAAAATGGGCCTCAAGTGGCACTTTGCTAGACACCCAGCATAAAAGAGATTTCTCCACGATATGGAATTGGAAAATATTTTTTCCCCCCTTGAATTCTTTTGTGTATAAACCAGTTCTGTTTTTTAGATGTCTTTCTACTTTAATCTGAAGGATTAGTTATTAGGAGAACATTCTTTTTATAGGTGTTCTTTTCAACTATTTGTATCTGCCATATCTAAAAAGTGGGATAACGTGAACAATATGTTACATGCTATAAAGAATAGTACCAAATAAGCTTAAAATACAGTTGTGATGCCCTACTTCAATGAATAAACTGAGTTTGGTAATCATTAATATGTAATAGAAATGGCTGACACACATTAACAGCTACAAACAGCATCCTCAAGACTATGCAAGTTAAAGAAAATGCTGGGATGATATATTCATCATTGAAAGCACTGAAAAGATGTGACTAAATTTGCTGATCTCTGCATTCTAACTTAAGCTGAGAAAGTTTTTTTCTAATTTATTCATTGAATTTCACCTCTCTATGTTCTTGAATTCTCTGTGGGCAAATTAGAACGCTCTTAAATATATTAATCATTTCACAGTGTCAAAAAAATATCGTTTGTGAATCATTCTTGTCTGTAAACAGAAAAGCAATGTGTAAAAAAATTATGATTCAAAATTCAAATCAGCCTTGTCACATTCGTGATATGTGAATCTAAAACCTAAATCAGATTCTCAAATGCTTATAAATGTTTCCCTTTACCTGTCCAAATTGTCTGGGCCAAAGTTAAGTGCTTAATTTTGCATAAATGGTAAGCTATTTAATTTATCATCAGTGAGTTTTAAGATAAGTGAATATATTAAATAACTTTCATATTATGTTTTCTTCATTATAATAAAATCTTAAGTAAATTTAAAATATTACATTGTTGCTTTCCTAAGGGCATCTGAAAGCAATTAACTGCACTGTATGTATCAAATTAAAATTAAATATCAAATAGTCAACCTAAAAGGTTTTCCCTATAATCGACCTATTACTTGTTTTAAATGAAACTCACGGAAGTACATTTCATGTCTAGTATGTTCTAGAAAATATAAATTTGGATATTAATTTTCTGTTGGGCATTTTTCACCATATAAGAAAGATAGATAATAATTATGAAATGTCACTAAACATGTCTGTTGTCTTTAGTTTCTCTTTTCACCTGCGATCAGTCTACAATTTACCATATTTAAATATATTGTCCTTCAATATTTGTGGGCACTGTATGGTGAATTCAGGATACACAACTGATGAATTGCACATAGATTTGTGTTAGAAGTCCTCCCATTACACCTGCCAAGACTATCTTTTTGTTACACTCTGTTTGCCTATGTATTTATTGCATTACTCGTTGTTGTTCTGTGAGTAAAAAAAAAAAACTTGTTTATTGTCCAAGTTGTGTAATGCATCTGCTGTTTTCAAATTTTATTAAGAGATTTGGAAAACACTATTTTTAAAGCATGTTCTACACAAAATTTTCTGAACATTTCTCATTTCTTTGAAAAAATCATTAGCAATGAAAAATAAAATCCAAAATGTTTTGAAAGTTTATTATATGGTACATATGTTGAAGTTCAGCTTGTTATCTAAGAGATATCCTTTCATTTGAGCGCCAGTTTATAGATATCAAACACACACGCATGCACGCACACACACAGAGAAATAACATTTAAAAAAAAGGTTGTTCCATATATCTATTTTTAAATGGCCTTTCAAATTTCAGAAAGGGTGATGATGTTTTATATGTTTTTAATTTCTTTTCAAGTCCGTTTTACTGTTGACAGTAACTGGTAAAAAAAATCCCAGTCTTTATCTTGACCTATGAGCTTTCTCAGCCTATTTTCTTCCCCATCCCCTCAAGGAGACATGAGAGAGTGGCTGTGTGGGTGTTTGGGTGTTAGCCAAGGCTAATCCATCACAAAGGCTAACAATTATTTTCTCTCATTTTCAAGCTACATTGTATTTTACTCATTACAATTCATATTATTGTTGCTATTGATATTTATATTAACAGGAGAAATTCCAGTATTTTTTAAAATCCTATTGTTAGAAAGTACACTTTTTTAATTAGAGAGCGTTGAGAGGCTGGAATATTCTGACATATTCCTTTGATTTCAGGACAAATTTTAAGCTCTGACTGGTAGCTGAGTACAGATAGAGTTCTCTGGTAACCCTTCACAGTTAATTTGGAGGTTTGGATACTGAGAAACTAGAATTTTGTAACTTTTCATGTTATCAAGGCCCTAATACAGTATATTGCCAGAGGCAAACGACAAACACTTTTTACCTGTGAGGAAAGGCCTTTGAGCTGAATTTCTATTTAATTGAACTCAGTTCAACTAAAACAGAGGTGCCAGAATGGACCAACAAGCTGCATTCAATGAATAAGATTCATTCTAATATGTCCCTCTGAGTACAAGAAAAGAAGATCAAACTCATTCTCTTTTGTCAGTCCACGAAAAATTACATTTCTTGCTTCATTTTCTACCAATATATGAGCTGCTTACACAGAACCTAGCCTGCCTGTGAAGCTTAAGCCTCGACCCTACTGAGGTCAAAGTCTTTAAAGTGGAGGAAGTGTTGACACAGTTTTAATTGCTTATGAGGTTATTCTATTATATATACATTGTAAAGTAAAATACTTCATTAAGACAATCTAAAACCTAATACAGTGTAAATATAATACGTGTATCATATAAACTATACAAATATAATAGTAATTCTTGCATTATGTAGTTCAGTATTTCTCAGCTTTCCTTCTTTTTTTTTTTTTTATTTTATTTGTTGTGGCAGTATAAAAGGGTCCTGAACAGAAGGGCCTCATTTCACCAGCAGTTGACAAACATGACAGTAGAATACATAACTTCTGATGAAATAATAATTGGCTTCCTAGCTGTCATACTAGTCATACTCCAAAACATTGTGAAAAATTAAATAAGAACATGATAAAGGAAAAATGGCAAAAATTTAAATCAATATTTAAATAAATAGAATGTGTCTCCAGATAAATAGTTGTGATCTAGAATGCTAGTGTTCTTGCTATATGAATGGCTGTAACTACAGCCTTTTTAGGAAAAAACTTCAAATTTTGATTACTTTCATCATATATGATTTTCTACATAATTGTTCTTTGTGAAATTTGATCATTTGGTCTTTTACTCTTTACTCTGTAACCTTTAAAAAAGATGTCAGAATCTTTTGTAAATGACTTCCATTTAAGCCTGGGGAAATTGCAATAGTTCAAAGCAGGTGTTAGTTAAAATGATTCTATGAAAGAATATTAAATATGCAGACCTGATCCTGAAACGTTCAGAACACCACCCTCCCCACCCACCCACCCACCTTTTTCTATGCTTTTCACTTATGACATCTACAACAAGGCAGAAAATTAATACACACTTCTGGGCATGGATCCCAAGGGATAACGTTTTTTTCCCCAACTGCTTGCCTAGAAATACCATGATTCATTTCTATTGCCTGGGTTTTCATTCTCTTATCAGCTTCAAAACTCTGTTATCTGTTTCAGATTTTGCAAAAAACATTTGACCTATGCATTTAAGCTGAACTCGCCTAATTATCCACTAACCACCACCAAAAAAAGACAACAGGAACAAACCTGCTAGGAGGATCATTTTCACTTCTGTGCCTGGAAGGTTTTCATAAGAAAAGTGGTCTCTAGATCACTTGAGAGAGTAAATGTCACTTTTGCTCCTCTCTATTTTCCCACTTTAGACATGGTAGCAATTCAGAAAGTCAGTCTTCCACTGGGGAAAAAAAAAACAAAAGCAACATGTAGGTTGTTTCATAAAAAAAGAACTAATATTTTAATACTTCTGTAATCAAAAGGTATTTAGGCCTCGAGATATAAAGCAAAATTGAATAGTAATATAAAGGAGCTTTCTAGAGACAGAAAAAGAAAAAAAAGTGACATCATAACCTTACATTCAAAGAAAACTAGAAGAAATTATGAAATGTGAAAGCATAAAGAATAATTAAACAAACAAGTGGCAAATGGAAACAAAACAAATATTCTTTTTTTACACACATCAGGATCTAGAAGTCTATATAGCTATTTGATAATCAGAATATAAAAAGTATACTAAAATCAAACAAGCAGAAAAAGGTCATTGTTGAGAGGCTTCATTGGTGATCCTTGCAGAAGAAAAAGGGGAGAAAAGAGTCCCATTAGGGAGCTGCTCTCAGTGGGCGAGTTATCACAGATCTATCTGAAACTGAGTGATTCTAGGAAAGGAGGGGGAATTTAGCTTACATAGATTTTGAAAGGCCTTTGGACAAAATATATCACACAAAGCTTTTAAGTAAATTAGGTGGCATGAGCAAAGCCTTTTGTCGCATAGATAAATGACTGGTTAGGAGACAGAAAACACAAGTCGGAATAAGTTGTCAGTCCTTGAAGTGGAGACAGGTCATCAATGCTAGTAAGTAGGGGTCTGTACTGTAAAACATATTCATCATTGACCTGGAAAGCAGATTATGGAAAAGAAAGAGGTTGCTGACAATACTGTATTATTCAGGATAGTAAGTCTGAAAGCTGATTGTGAGAAATTAAAAAAAAAATGGATGACAGAAGAGCAACAAGGTGAAAAATGAAATTCGGTGTAAATAATATGATGTACATGGGAGAAAACCAATCCTAATTTCACATGTAAAATTATAGACTCTGAACTAATCATTACCTCCCAAGAGTGGTATCTTGAAGTGTAAAAAAAAAAAAACTACCACCAAAAAACCCAAAAAACCACATTTCTTAAAATACCTGTTTAATAATACCAGTGTTCAGAAAAACAAATAGAAAGCTAAGGACTATTAGGAGAAAAAGACAGGACAAGACAAAAGCCACCATAGTGCTGGTAGCTGACTTTGCCACACCTTGAATAATGCAAGAAGCTGTGATTCTCAAAAAAGTATGCAATAGACAGGGAAAATTCCAGAGAAAGGCAGCAAAATACAAAATAACTTCTGTACAAGAAATTACTGAATAGGCTAAGAACATTAATCTAAAAAAATGTTACTTAGAGTAAATATAATAGAGGTCTATAACATCAGGAATAGTGAGAGATGACAACTTAATATTCTCTCTTCACATTAGCAAGACCCTGGGCTTGATACAGTCATGTCAATATTACAGGTTAGCTTTTCTAGGTGTCAGATGTGATGAACAGTTGTGGGAAATACTCTGTCCAGGGTGGAAGTGGAACAGGGATTTTACTGAGTCTAGAGGACTCAGGTAAGTGACGTTCTACCCAGCATAGCACGAACAAAGTGCTAAACCATGCCGTTCAATCTTACATTTTTTTACTCATGGGAGATTTTCCAGTTTATGTTGATAGTATACACACAGGATTGAATGTGGCCTTCAAAATCCTGAAAGAAAAGGTGCTGAATGTTGCAAACAAGATGCCCAGTGAACTGTGCAAGTGGTACATGATCCATCCAGTCCTGCTGAGTGGAAGCTCTTCTATTTTAATGATACAGACCTGGATTATTAGCTAGGCTGCCTTGTTGTGGTGGACAGATTCTGCCATCTCACACCTGAGTGTTGTGAAAAACAGCTGTTAGTTGTGTTTGCACATTTGTGTCTATGGGGATCTGAATATATTGGAGACTTTACATGCCCTAACAACATGGACGACCCCTGGTTAGAGTCACCTCTTGTGCTAGAGGGTTACTGATATTCAAGCTCTTAGATGTGGCAGAAGAAGACACATAGTAGTGTTCTTTTCGCAGACATAGTACCTGTATCACAGAGGAATCTCTGAAAGGCATTGAAATGGAAGATTTTGGTTAGGTTGTATGTGTCCTAGGCTTTGTTCCTGTTCTTCCAAGAGGAGACTCCATAACCTTGAGATGACATAGTATAGCCCTTACTAGCGAAAGTTCAGCATTTTCTTCTGGAAAAGAAACTGATTCCCAGAGGATGAACATCCACACACGTGGCAGTGTGGAAAGGGTTGGCTGGCTAATGAGCAGTGCTCTTTGCAAAAGAAAGGCACCACGTCCGTTCTGCCTACCCTCCATGGCCAGTATGTCCCAAGGTGTTGCTTGAGAGTCATCCATGAGTGGGCAGATGTAGGTGCTCCAGTAGACAGATTAGAACTCCGGAGTGCAGCTGATCAGAGCCAAGGAGGCTATAGCATCAGCAACCTAACAGGCCTCAGTGTATGCCAGGGTTTCTCTAGTTCGTGAGATGCAAATTACTACCTGCACCAAGAAGGTTACCTCCTACATGGCTTTCTGAGTGCCAAACCCAGCACGACTTACCAGAGAAGCCAGAGGAAAGACTTTATGACAGTGGAGCAGAGCTGGCCTTACATTAGGCTGCTCCTGTACCAAAACTGTCTGTATTAATCAGGTCCCAACTGGGTTTGAACAAGCACTCTGCAGCAGTGTACAGTCTGGAGACAGCTGTTGCAAAACCTTTCAGAAGCTTTTAGATAACCTCTTCCGAGTCTTTTCTCATCCATATCATGAAGTATTATGCACACAGCACTTAGATCTACATTTGCAGCAAAACTGCAGGAGATGGAGTCTGAAATATTAGCTTCATGTTCCTTTTAAATAAACAATTTTAAAGTTAAATGTCATTTATGTATTTAAAAAAAGTCAGAATCCGTCTTCCTGAATAAATTTGATCTTTGCTTATTAACGTCTTCCCCCTCACTGAAATTTTTCAGTTCCAGGCTGCTTTTCACTCTGACTCCAAGGGATGGAACTAGTACAGCATCTTGAGTTATACAGTGCTTGAAATGTCAAGTTATTTGCATTCCAGACTATACCATTCAGAGTTTGAAAATGAATATTATTTTTATTTTCCTTTATTTCTGTAGATAATAAAGTAATATTACCATTCTACCCTGTGATGCTGCCTAAAAAACAGGAGGATACACTAGAAACATGAGCAATTTAATGCTTTGTACAGTATAGGGACTACAGTTTTACTTATACATTTTACAATTGGTGTTAGAGTAAAAGGGTTATTTGAGTCTTATAGACTTTGAACAACCTGACTCAGAATACATAGATGAGTATCAAACTTTACTAGTTGATTCATATTACCATGGATATTCCCAGTTCACATTTTTATTGTATATACAATTTGTCCTCTTGAATGACAGTGAGAAGTTCTATAAAACTATGTAATACCGGTTCTGATTTATAAATGAACAGTCAGAGGTTTTGAAAATTATTTTGGCTTTTACAATATCTTAAGATAGCATTGTTGAAGACACTTCTATTTGTGGGTTATATGCATAAGAAACATTTGAAGAATAAACCATAAATATGTATGTTGGTTTTTGGGGCTTTGCTGTTTTTTATAATTACTATAGCTGTTAAAGCTGAAGGTTTTTTGGTTTTTTTTTAATCTTTGACATAATGACATAGCTGAGGCTGTGCCCTGTCCTGCAGTGCAAATAGCAGCACGTCTAAAGCAAATGTCCTGCCAATTAATCTAAGCAATGTTTAACACAGGGAATTTGGTAACCCACAGGCACCTGAGGTATAGTTTACTTGCTGTGACATCTGGTACCTGTTATTTAAACAAAAGGACATTTTGTGAATTTCTCATGTGTTCAGAGAGGTCTGATGGTGTAACCATTTCAGGTTTGAAAACTGAAAAATGTATACACAATACTAGAATGTCAGGTTTTTTCACATAAAAGATATCCTGAATGTGGTGTTATTTCAGGTTTTAAAGAGACAATAAATGGAAATTTTCCATCATGAGTAATAGCATAGTGTCACACCTACAGCATTTTGCATCCATATCAAATTTCTAAGGGGAAGTTAGAATACACTGTGTGTAACCTTGAAGAAGGTTGAGGACCTCTTCTTCAAGCACCAAAGAGGTATTGGATAACTATCCCTCTTAGTAGATTTGAAGCATTTAAATACGCTCACAATAAGAACAGTAAGGGTAAGTGGGAATATCAGGATATAAGCCATTTTATTATGTATCTTGAACAAAATGTAGAAATTACGTATTGGTGGTATACATTAAACAGGAGGAACTGGTGACAGCCTGTTATTAACATCCATCCTGTGTGCTAAATAGGAAGGAAGTGCAGAGGAATAAAATGGAATGCAGTTAGACATACACCTAATATACTTCTTATTGAACAGAAACACTTAAGAAAAAGAGAAATGTTAATTATGTTGTTTCCTAGCTTTTCCATGTCTGAATTTGAATTCTCATTATTTAACACTAGTTTTTATATGCAAGGTACATATTATAGGCTTGAAGCTATCTATAAGGTTATGAAAGCTAAAGCACTTAGGAGTTTAGTACTTTGGGATTTAGTATTGTTATTATTATTTCCATCTATTTTAAAACATTAATAGACAATGCCTGGAGTAACAGTTACTGTGCTTTGCCTATATGGACACTAGAGACCGATGAAGTAAAAAAGCACATATTCTCTTCAGAAACACACCTTTTTATTGGTCTGCTGACCTCCATTGTCACTGTTTAAAAATGGGCTGCAAAGCTGACAGCATGACTTTTAGAGGAACATCTCAGGAAACTCCCAGTTGAGTTAAACTATGAAAAGATTGAGACTCCTACAACGAGCTAGCACTGTAGAAAGCAATGCTTCTCTCCCAGAAACAGAAATGAACCTTTCAACCATGCCACTGGAAAGGGTGGGAATTTGTCTGACCGTTAGAGAGGGAAGATTTTCTAGACCCACAGAGATTTATTTGTCTGTTAGTGCCCCAGAGAAAACACAACCCTTTATGTCTGATGGTCTGTCAGGTATTCTGTAAGGGAACTCTTCACCAAAAAGATACACAGGATCAGAGGGAGTTTAAATTGCCTTTTTTGGGAAAGGCTGAGCCAACAACATAGGGGAGAGCCCCTCAGTGGGTCTTCCCACATGTTATTCTCCTGCTGGCAAACTTGTACCACTTCATAAAGGATTCACTCTAACAGTTTAGGAATAACACCCTTTACTAATACAAATTGTGGCAAGTTAATAAAGTTCATAGATTGTCGATGATAGTGTCTAGCTGCAAAATCATATTTAAAGCAACATAATAATACTATAAAGCAAGCAGAAGCACAAACTCTAATACACAACTGAGTCACTGGTGTTAAGACAGGTACACTCCCCTGTCTCCCAGGATTCTTTAACACCCAGCTTGTAGTCTAAGTTGTCAGGTGTGCCCTGGGCAGCTGCTGCAAACAGTCTATTATTAACAGTTCATCAGAAATGACACAGAGGGTGTAGAATACAGTTTTGGTTACACCCACACAGTGATAAACTGGTCCTGGCCGCTGCAACTAGAACAGGTCTTGTTGTGGTTTTGAACCCAGCTGCAGATGAAGTACCACACAGCTGCTTGCTCAACCTCCCCTCACTTCCTTCCCTACCCCAGTGGAATGGCGAGAAGAATCAAAATAAAACATATGTTGAGATAAAAACAGTCTAGTAGTTGACTATAAAGCAAAAAACAACAATAATTGTAAATAACAGTAGTAATGACAATAAAAGGTGAATAAAAACCCAAATTATGCACCATGCAATTGCTCAGCACCTGTTGACTGATGCCAGACCTCCCTTCCCAAACCCAGACTGGCTGCCCTTCTGGGTAACTCTCCCCAGTTTATATACGGGGCATGATGTTTTATGGTGTGGAATATCCTCATCAGTTCAGCTCACCTGTCCCAGCTATGCTCGCTCCCAGTTTCTTTTGTGTACCTCCTCACTGGCAGAGCATGAGTTAAGAAAAAGTCCTGGACTCATGATAAGCATGACTTTACAAAAAATCAAAACATCATTGTGTTATCAGCACCATTCTCATTCTGAATCCAAATCACAGCACTGTAACAACTACTGAGAAGAAATTAACTCTACCCTAGCTGAAACTGGGATGGGTCTGTATTTTGATTTCTGTTTTCTTCAGTGTGAATTCTGACTGCAATTTACACATTTCCCTCAGTTCAGTGAAATTATCTGCAATTCACAGTGTTAAAATCAGATTAGTATCTAAACAGGTTTCATTCTAAGAGATCTTTAAGTAATTTTGTATTAAAAAAAAAAAAGAGAAGTCAGACAACTATTGTTGATGACATATGACACAGTCATTAAAAACCAGAAAAAAATCAACGTCAGAATATAATAGAATCAGAGAATGGGTTGAGTTTGAAGTGACCTTTAAATGTCATCTAGTCCAATCCCTCCTGCAATGAGCTGGGACATCTCAACTAGGTCAGGTTGCTCAGAGCCCAGTCCAGTCTGACCCTGAATGTTTCCAAGGGTGGGACATCTACCATCTCTCTGGGAAATCTGTTTCAATGTTTTACCACTCTCATTGTTAAAAATTTCTTCCTTATGTCTAGCCTAACTAGTTTAGTCTTGTAACTTAAAATCCCAACAGTCTCTTGTAAGAAGTCTGCCCCCGTATTTCTATTAGTCCCTTGAAGTATTGAAAGGCCTCAATAAGATCTCCACGGAGCCTTTTCTTCTCCAAACTGAACAACCCCAGTTCTTTCAGCTTATCCTCATATGAGACAATGTTCCATCCCTCTGACCCTTTTTGTGGCCTTTTTCTGGACTCGCTCCAATAGGGCCATGTCTTTGCTGTACTGAGAATTCCAGAGCTGAATGCTCTGAGCTGGATGTACTTAAAGTGAGGTCAAAGCAGTAGACTGTCAAAATCACTTCCTTCAACCTGCCAGCCATGCTTCTTTTGGTGCAGCCCAGGATACAGTTGTCTTTCTGTGCTGCAAGCACATATTGCTGGCTCATGTCCAGCCTCTCATTCACCGTATCCAGAAGTCCTTCTCAGCAGGGCTGCCCCCAGTTCCATCATTCCCCAGCCTATATTAATACTGAGGATTGTCTCAATTCAAGTGCAGCACCTTTCACTTGGTGTTGTTAAACTGCATGAGATTCTTATATGCCCACTTCTCAAGCTGCCCAGATCCCCCTGGATGGCATCTCATCCTTCAGGCATCTCAGCCACACCACTCAGTTTGGTGTTGTCTGCAAACTTGCTGAGGGTGCACCCAATCCCTTTGTATATGCCACAAGTTAAGATACTAAGTAGTACTAGTTCCAATACAGACCACTGAGGAAATCACTTGGCCTTGATGCCCATTAGGACATTGAATCATTAACCACTACCCTCTGAATGTGACCATCCAACTAATGCCTCACTTACTGAACAGTCAAGCCATCAAATCCATATCTTTCTGGTTTAGATAGAAGGATGTTATGGGGGGGCTGTGTGAGGTGAGGCTGACAGATCAGTAGTTCCCAGAGTCCTATATTCTACCCTTTCTAAAGATGGGTACAGTGTTTCCCTTTTTCCAATCACCAGAGACTTCACCTGAGTGACTTTTCAAATATTGTGGACAGTGGCTTGGCAACTGCATCAGTCAGTTCCCTCAGGATTCTGCGATGCATAGGCTTTTGTGTATTCAGTGTCCTCAGATGGTGACAAACATCTCACAGGTGGAAGGACTTTGCTCCTCTAGTCCCCATCCTACTGGGGTCATGGGAAGAGAGATTGCCAATGAAGACTATGATAAAAAAACCTGCTGAATACCTCAGACTTCTCAATGTCCATTGTGCCAGTCTGCCAGTCATGCTTATTGTGGGGTGCACCATCTTTGCTCTTCCTTTTCTGGCTAAAATACCTGTAGAGTCCTTTCCTGTTTTTCAGTGCCTCCCTTGCCAGATTCCTTTCCATCTGTGTCTTGGCTTTCCTGATTCCATCCCTGCAAAAACGAACTTCATCTCTATACTCTTCTCAGGATGCCTGTCCCTGCTTCCACTGTTTGTGCATTTGCTTCTTGCCTTATAGTCTGACAAGCAAGTCTCGACTCAGCATGCTGGTCTGTTGCCTTTGGTTACTGTATAAAAATGTATGTTTACTCATTGCACAATAAAACATATTGTCAGTTGACTGTGTCTCATGAGTATTCAAGACTTGTTTTATTCTGGTTCCCTGTGATTTTTAGGAAGAGATGACAAATTATCTTGTTCAACATACAGGCTTTACTAGAATACATTTCTGATTTACTATATGCTTCTCTTGGCTTTTGGCAGCTGTGGGAAATAGTATTATCTACATAATATTGGCATTTGCAGTGTGCTGTAACATAAGGTTTAAAATTACTTTGGCTTGTTTTTTCTTACACTTAGGCTCTTATTTTGTTGCATGCTTTTCATGTATATTTTTATTATATATGTAAACTGTATCTTTTATAAGAAGAAAGGATATGCATCTGAGTTTTGAAGTGAATCAGATTATTTTTGAAACAATTATAGCTAGTAATCTTGTTTTTACAAAGATACAGAACTATTCTTCTGTAAAAACTCAACTTTTGTATAATTTTGCATTCAATTTTCTTGAAAAATTTAGAAGAATCCTTTTCTAAACTTCTTTGTTACAGGAAATGATGAATAAGTAAGTCCTGAGGGCTTTGGTTCAATGTTTTTATGTGGAAGATTCCCAAAACAGAGTAATATGAATGTTCATTATACACTTTGCATTACTGCAGAATCTAAAACTTCCCTTAAGAATTAATAAATAAAAAATAGAAAATAAATTCTCATCAACTCTAAGTTTACCAGTGTTAGTCTCCCTATACAATTGCCCCCCCTTTAGACAGAAACCCATTTAAAACTATGTAAAAAACTTTGGGCTCTTTAATAAAATGTATGTTATTCTACTTTTAAAAGAATATCAAACAGTAAACTCAAATCAAGGCACTGAATAAATAGTCTCTGGGAATTAGCTTCCATCTTTTAAACTATGACTGAGGTACTCTTGAAAATATATATTTTTAAGTACTGACCCCATATGTGACAAAATGCCTATTTGAATCAATCTGAGAAGAGTACTGCATTTATTTTTTTTAAAAAACTATATTTAATTTAAAAGTGTTTGGCCGGTGCAGATTTCTGAGTCTGTACCATGTGTATATTCCTTCCTCTTTGGAGGCAGAGATGCAGAAGAAATAGAAATGTCAGTGTGTGAGGCCAGACACAGACGTAAATCTTTTCAATCTTCTTGTGCCATCTTGTGGATAGATAAAGAATTGTCAGTTGAATTAAGGAATAAAGTAATATTGCACGAAAAATCATGTATTTTGTATAGTTGAGTTCCAACCAAAAAAAAAAAAAAAGATTCCGTAATGTTTTGGGGGTTTTTGCCCTAACTCAGTTTTCTAAACCGGATCTTCAGAATTTGCTGTGATCTCTTCTGGGGAGTGAAAATTTCACTGAAGATATATTTTTTCCTGAGAACTGTCCTAATCAGTATTTCTTTCTGTCCTCTGAAGTAAATGTAGGTCTCCAAGCCGCTCTAAATAGCAGGATTCTGGGAAAAGTGGACTTCAAATTATATCCAGTACAACAATTTCTATGCTTTAAGTATCTTCTTTACAAAACCTTCCACTTCAGAGATTCAGCAAATTTCCCTAATCAGCTATTCCCTACTTTTTTCCCTTAGTTAACAACAGGAAATATCTGACACTAAGTTGCTGCCAAATTAAGTGTATCTGTGCTGTTTATAATCTCAAAGCTTCATTATCAGAGTCTTCTTGTCAGTGACCATCTTGTCTCAATTTATTTCCTGTTCACCTCTCTTCCACATAGTTTATCTGTGCCTGAATTCAGAGCTAGAAGCCAAGGTGTAGCTGGAGGAGAGAAACGTGTAGACTCAGGTAAAATTCTCAGATTCTTTGCATAATATACGGACAAAACTGGGCATTTTAGTATTAGCTCCATAAAAAAAAAAAAAAAAAAAAAAAAAGAAGAAGCACCAAACCAAAACAACCAAGCAAACAATACTTCATTCAACTAACCAAGCAAAAAAACAGCAACAACAAAATCCAGCTAAACAAAAATCTAAACCAGTATGCTTTACAGAAACAGCAGTTCTTCTTTCAGCTATATTGTAATGCTGAAGCAGCTTGCCTGGAATTTTGACTGCTGTCTTTCTTGCTGAAGCGGTGCCACTGTGTGGCCAGCTGCAGTAAGAACTGTAAGAGTAAGAAAAGGTAAAAAAGGGACCCTATTTCTGTAGTCTTGCTTAGAAGACACAAGACACAAAACTCCTTGTGTAACTGGAGAATCTCCAATTTTAATAGCTGTTCGTATATTTTGCATGCATTCCTTCACTTCATGTTAAACACACATGTTGTGATATGTACAGCTCTGGAAGTTGTCCAGAAGTCTGAGAAATACCTTTCATTGGGAATTTTCCTGATTACCCCATTACAGAATCATATTCTGGTTATCTTGCACTCTCACTGACTTGATGAATGCTATATTTTTGCCACACTGCCCTAATGACACAATTTCAGTAAATGGGGGATAAAAATGATTGGTTTGGAAAACCTTATGAAGAGCAATGGGCTAAGTCTGGATTTTTCACTTTCTGGAGAGGTGTCCCGGAAACATTTTTCAACCCTTTGACATCTCATGAAAAATGACTAGCATTCGTGGCTGTGACTTTTAATAAAAATGTCTGTGACTGCTGGCCTGTGTACTGAATACTGCTGTCTGTGCATGTGTCAGTCCCATTTGGACTGTCAGATCCAGGATCAGCAGCCAGTGTTTTTATGTATGGGGGACTGATTAATCTATGGGTTCCAGAGAGGTATCATTTTGCTTAGGCAAACCTTCTGCATTTGTAACTGTGATATACAGAAGCACAGAGTAACTTTAGCTTGATCACCTTATAATTTTAGTTAAAGAAATTGAAGTCAAGAAAAACAAGGAAATAACTGAGATCAGTTTTATTGAGTGGATCACACTCACCACATAGCAATCTTTAGGACTGTCCACCTACCCAGCATTTTAGTCTTCACCTCACAGATCTTAATTTTACAGAGTCATTCTCCTAGATGCTTTTGGTTTTAGTTTTGGGGTTTGTTTGCTTGCTTGCTTTTGGGGATTTATTTGTTTGTTATTCTTTTATTGCTGTTGTTTGCTTTGGTCTGTTTTTTTCTGTGTGGCTTTTTTTTGTTTTGGGGATTTTTTTTTTTTGTGTTCCAAGTGTTCTTCTGAAATAATATGTGGATTTTGCTGAAGCTATAAAATGCCATTTTATGGTAAGTCTCTGAAGGTGTCTGATGCATACCCTGTGCATGAAGTTATATGAATTCATTTGAGGGTACAAAGCCACTGCAAGAGTATCAGAAGAGTGCAAAACAAAGAAAATCCAAGAGATATAATCACAGCATGCCATAGCTCAGTTTCTAGAGCTGTATTTAGCAGAAATTTCTCACTCCAAAGGAGATTTTAGAGCCAAACTACTGTTGAAGCAAAGTGGACAGTGGATGAGTATCAGTGGGAGTGAATTTCAGAGCTTAAATATTTCATATGTGGGAACACATAATTTTTAGTCTCAGATCAATGCTTATTCCACTCAAACAGACATGTGCATTGCTGCATGATTGTGTTTTAATGGAAAACTGTGATAAAACCGTAATTTTGGGTTTCTTAACAATCGAAAAATAAACCTGGTGACCTTATATAGACCATGTTATCTTGTGGGAGTATTGCCCTGGAATTGCATGTGACATTATTGTGGAAGGAGCTACAGTAAGTGGTCTTATACAGTGAGTAAGACAGCTGAGCAATGTGGATAATCTAAGGTTCAATTCTCTAGGCCATTCCTTGCCTTCATTTACTTAGACTCAAACATACGTATCGACACTGTGTTTTATGAGCTTCCCAGGCTCTGAAACAATAGCTTTGTGTTCAGACATTACTGGTCTTTGAATAAGATTTATTCACTAGATTTATATGTTTTTCAGAGTAAATAACAAACATTCACAGTGTGAACCACAGAGTCACTGCCTTAAGCAAAGCAACTTTGGTACTAAGACCTGAATGCAATTATTTTCAGCTGTGAATCTAGTCTTCACAAAAACCTTCGTTTAAAAAAGAAATAATACAGCAGATGCATTCTTTGAGGTGGATTTAATCTGTGTTAATTTATGTCAAATATCTAAAATTTAAGTATCTAGTGTTGCAAAAACATCCTGAAAGCCCATTGCACTGCTGTGAAAGAAGTTGACCAGCGACACAAACTGTATCCCTTGTCTTACCGTAAACAACATGTCTATGACATTGTACTAGGCGATGTCTATGGCCATGTCCCCAGCACTCATCTACCTATGCTCAAAGGCCAGTGATGTTGTGCTATTTATGTCTGATGACCAACAGTATTTCTAGAGCCTTTAGATGCTGAGGGACAGAATTTAACCAGTACTTGTTTTGACATTTTTGTGCCATGAGCTTGCAACCATTGAAGATCAATTATCTAGTTCAGTTCAATACAACATTCACATATAAATTTATCAGATTTCATTTTAGCACAGATGGGTAAATTAAACAATTACTGGAGCATGTTCTCAGGATCTGGAACTCAGTCACTTAGATAGTTGAATTGTTGAAATAGTGTTTGGCAGGTCTTCAACTAGTACAAGAACTTTTTTTCCCATATGGTTTATCTCTGCAAATAACACAGAATTTTTATACTGCTAAGAATTTACCTGCCCCTTGTAAATTAGGTGTCTCTTTTTTGGCTAATTCTCCTGAAATTGCTACCTCCATTTTCCCTAGGCTACAACAGTGAAACTTTGCCTACTCTATTATTTTCCTGATGGTGGGATAATGAAAAGGAAGGCATCACTGTTACTGAATATAACCAAGCAATAAAAGTGATCATCTTGCACAGTAACAGGCAGGGGTGGATGAGCTGCAAATCAGACAGTAGCATAAAGTGGTTTCTAAAATAGCTGTTAGATGGTGTGAAGTCATCCTTAATATTACTTTGCTGGATTAAGAGTAGTAGTAGAATATTCTAATGTATTTGGTTTGTCTGGTAAGGTTTTAGTAATGGGGATGCTACAGGGGTGACTTCTGTGAGAAGATGCCATGTCCAACAGTGCCAATATCAGCCAGCTCCTAGACAGACCTACCCCTGGCCAAGACCAAGCCCATCAGTGATAGTGGTAGTGCCTCTGGGACAACTGAGTTAAGAAGGAGGAAAAAAAGGTGCTGCACAATTTCCGCCAAAGAGAGGAGTCAACATATGTGAGAGAAATGATTCTACAGAGACTAAGTCAGCATCAGGAGAGGGAGAAGGTGCTCCAGAAACTGGAGCAGAGGCTCCCCTGAAGCCCAGAGTGAAGACCATGGTGAGGTAGCTGTTCCCCTGCAGCCCATGAAGGTTCACAGAGGAGCAGAGATCCACCTACAGCCCATTGAGGATCCTATGCTGTAGCAGGTGGATGCCTGAAAAAAGGCTGTGATCCTGTGGGAAGCCCACACTGGAGCAGTGTGTGTCAGGATCTGTGGCCCCATGGAGAGAGGAACCTGCATTGAAGCATGTTTGTTGGCAGGACTTGTGATCCTATGGGCAACCCACACTGGAGCAATCTGTTCCTGAAGGACTGCAGTGTGTGGAAGGGGTCCATGCCGGAGCAGTTCATGAAGAACTGCAGCCTGTGTGAAGGACTCACATTAGAGAAGTTTGTGGAGGACCCTCTCCTATGGGAGACACCCCACACTAGAGCAGGGAGAGAGAGCAAGAAGAAAGGAGCAACAGAGAAAAAATGTGATGAACTGACCACAACACCCATTCCCCATCCCCACATTCTGTTTGAGAGAAGAAGAAGATAGTGAAAACAGTGAGTGAAATTAAGCCTGGGAAGAAAGGAAGGGTGGGGAAGCGGAGGTGGATCAATATTTCAGTTTATTTCTCATTAACCTATTCTGCTCTGATTGGTAATATTTTAATTGGATTTCCTCAGGTTGAGTCTGTTTTACTTATGATGGTAATTGATGAGTGATCACTCCCTGCCAGTAACTCAGGAGCCTTTCATCATAATTTTCTTGTCTGGTGGAGGAGGGGAGGGATAGAGTGGCTCGTTGGGGCCTGGCATCCCACCAAGGTGAACCCACTACAATCAGTTTTGTTTTTCTGGGACCTAAATATATAGTAGGCAAATCATGTTGCCTAAAAACAATCTTTTTGCACTTCTGAGTACCACTGGATTTACTGGCACTTAATTGCTTGTATTCATGTAAATTCAGAAAAAAAATATGGTCACAAAAAGTCAGTGAGAATGCATAAATCAAGGGTATGAGGTGATTGATTTTATTTGATTTCTTGTGCTTTTCTGTTTTTGATCGTAGGCTGGCTTTGTGCTTTTTAATCTGCTTATTCATTTCATGTTACTGGTTGTGGTAATGAAGCACTTATATTCCAGCTTTGTTTTAAAGAATATGAATCACTTCTATTTATATGTGGATTTCAGTCTTAATAATTAAACTGTGATTAAATAACACTAATATAAATAAATCTTTCACTCCATTCTTACTTGTGTTTAAGTTAATGTTGACTTTCACAATGGTTTTATTTGAATTTCATATCAACATTCCTGTGTTGCAAACCACAACAAAAAAAGTTTAGAGGACTGCATTTTGTTAATTTTTTTCTCCCTTGGATGGGATTTTGAGCAACCTGGTGTAGTGGAAGGTCTCCCTGCCCACGGCAGGGGAGTTGGAACTAGGTAATTTTTAAGGCCCCTTCCAACCCAAACCATTCTACAATTCAATGATGATGATTGAGGTATTATCCATTAGCTTAATTAGAGGATTTACTCTTCTCTTCCACCTGTCCTCATTATGTTTCATGTGTTATGATAGTATACACAATCCAAATAGCAAAAGTTCCACTGTAATATTCTTCCACATTTTCCAAAATTTTTGATGCTATTGTCCTAGCCATAGTCTTACCTGCCAGCATGCTGGTTTCTGTATGTCTACAACTCTTACTGCTTATAACTTTCTATAGACTTCCTAACAAATTTTGTTACCCTCTCAGCAGAAAATTTATGCTTTCTGAGCTAGTTTAAGATAGGAGTTCCTGCATAGTCAAAACCCACTCATAACTTTCTATGCCTGCTTCCCTAGTGAGTGTGATTTGCTTTCTTATGCCAAAGAGATTTTTCTGATTTTCAGTGAATTTTGTTCTCCACGTGGGCGGTGATTTGCACCACACTGAAATTGCAAAGTTTAAAGTAATGAAATATCATTAGCAAGTGTCAGGATTAAAAATTATCATGAAATACATCACAGATATTAATAAGAATCTGTTTCCTTTTGTTTACACGATTTCCCCTTTTTGTAGCCCTTTTGAGGCTCTAGTAATTAGCTTTTGACTTTCTCTGCTGATGGCTATTTCAGGTACAAGCACTTCTGTGCAATTTTCAGTAGACATAAGCCCAGGCAGGATTTCGACTGAAGTGACTGCTTCTAATTATCAGTACTATATGCCTTTTCAATAGGTAAGTCCAGAACCCAATCTCCATAGTCGATAAAAAGATTGACTCTCTTATTATTATATTTCTGCATTATTATGGGAGACGACCTTTCACTGTCTACGTTATAAATGCATTTTATCCTGTATAGATATCACCTTTACATGAACAATCAGCTTAATTTCATCTTTCAGATATCCTCTTTCAAAAGACAGGGGACAGAAAATACAGCCAAGCTCTTCAGTGAAAGTTTATATACTCAGCACTTTTGAAAACTGGGTAATGTAAGATGGCGTATATTTTAGAAGACAGGGAAAACACATGTATATTATATTTATAAATACTATATTAGATTTACATTCCTGAAACATGAAAAAATGGAATACATATAAGCAGATGAGAGATAATTTTATCATTTAAAGAACATCACTTCTACAGAAGCATAAGAAATTCAGTTTTGGTAGCAGAGCCAACCAACAGGTCCAATCCATATGCGCAATTTTAAGCAGCATCCATAGGTTAGAAATTCAGCTGGGGCATGTTTCTCTTTCATTCATGCTTTCTGTTGTATTTCTTTCCTAGCTAGGTATAGCATTTGTTTCTGAATCTTTTTCCTCTACTTTTCCCCTACTACTTTATATACTACATAGACACCTATGTCTCTAATGGCTTTTGAGAATAGCAATTCCTAAAATGACAGGCTTAGTTTGTATAGGTCTTATTTTTAATGGGACCTTTCACAAAATCAGAGAAGGTAATAGAGGATTGTAATTTTATTTTTTTTTTTCAAATATGATTGTGTATTATTGAGATTTAGAGGAAAAACTCTTAATAAAAAAGAACTGACATGTTCTACTAAGATTATTCTAATGTGTTGTGTTAAGTTTAATTTACTAAAATCTATTTTAAAATGCGTACACATTACATTAGGATACACTGCTTATCCATTTTGCTAAAATGCCAAAATTAACAAGACTATTCTTTATTTCCTAGTCAAACTAGGAATATGAAATCAAACCTAGTCAAACTAGGTATATGAAATAATTGTCAGTCTAAATAGTGGTTTCCTGCAATATTTCTTTTGCAAGACTTGGTCTTTTACATGCTTGAAAATAATTTCCACAAGATCATGTTGCCATTACACTTCTGTTTCTCAGAATATTTCAGAACATGAAGAGTGGTTGTCTCATCACATAAAAATTAATAATTGCTGTAAAACTAAATTAAGCAGAGAAAGTAAAAAAATGGAGAAGAGTAGCAATGTGGCAAATAAACAGCAATAATCTGGGAATGAATGTACATATTTGTTCTACTGTTTCATCTGATACTTGTTAAAGCTTATCATATCTGTAAGATAGATGTTAATGTACAGTGAACAGATTGTATTACACCGAATACATAAATTTTCTTTTTCTAATATTGTTTTAATACTGCAAAATCTATTGCATTTCATAGAGCTATGGTAAAATATAGTGTTTGCACAGATTATCACATAATTAATTATCTTAAAACAAAACATAGACAATCATATTTTGGAAAACTATATAGTTAAGAAGAAAAATGCATTTTCTACAAAAGCTTATGATTCGTGTCAGAAAATGTTATGTATTTATCAAAGACATTCTCCCACTATAGAATTTATAAATGCAATACTTCAGATCAAGTAAATCTGTACAAGCTGAAGTATTTTGGTTACATTTGTTATCAATCATTGGGGGGGTTTGTTTTTCTTTATTTTAAGTAGCAATTCAATACAACTATGCCTGGCACCTACATATGTTACCACAGTAATCCCTGACTTCTTATTCTCAGCTGCTTCACCCAGCTAAAACTCCTATAACCTTGTGTGATAAACCTCTAATCCTTCTGTTTCAAATGTTATGAGAAGAAACTTACATTTCAACTTTATGGGACTGATTTGGAACATGATCTTGAGCAGTGGAATTCCTAGCAGTATAAACACACACCCTTACTTAGAAACTGGACTTAAAATTGCCTTCTTTTCTCCTCTAAGTTTTCTGTCTTTTTTTTCCTAGTTACTTTTAGGACCATTCAGGATTAAGCCAGTGACCATAAATTAGGGGTTAGAGGTAAATGAATATGTATCACATTACTATTCTTGGATATCTTTCTCCTGATAAGTGGTCTATGTCTTCTTATATTAATTTTGTGCCATATTGAACCATATAGTTATAGATTCAATGCATATATACCAGGTAAAATCTTGACCTTCTCCAGAGTTTCATAAGATTAGGATTTCGCTTAAATTTCAGAACATGAAAAAAAGGTAGTGTGACACCAGGCAAAAATCTTCTGTTTAACTTATTCCTTACATGTCTTAAGTAAGTTTTTTTGTTTTGTTTTTGCTTAAAACATTCCTTAGAACCATTGAATTTTCACAACTAGCACTCATAAGCAACAGGATAATTCATATGTCCTTTTCCGTCATAACAATTCCATATTATGAAGTTATAAGCCATCTTTTCCAGGGCACCTAAATCTCAATGTTTGGAATGATCACTACAATATTTGCTTATGAAAAGAGTTAGCTGTCTTCATCTAGTGAAGGTCAGAGGAAATGCATCATCCTTACTTTCATTTCATCATTAAATTCAGTATATGATCTTGATCCATGGAACAAATGAATTTTTGATCTTTCCATTTACCATTGTTTCTAGAAGCTTCTATTAGTTTTTCTAATGGAAAAAATATGAGCTTCTGATATGAAACTGCAGCAGTAAAGCCAAGATTTAATTTCATCAAAACAATTTGTTAAGCAGTATTTTAAATCACTGCAATCATTACTGAAAAAGAGCATGCTAAAATTGTATTTGAGAATAATGTAAAGTTAAAACTGGAATGATAGGTGCATATTTGTCAGAATAAAGAAAAAATATATTTAAAATTTCTTTGGGGAAAACAATTCATGAATGTTTTAGGTCTATAGTCATGTCACTTTTATAGTTGTAATTAAAAAATATTTGAAAAGGAAAATATTAATTCTATCTTTTTTCTTCATAACTGGACTTTGGGTTTGAAAATTACAAACTTTTAATCTTTTTGATAATGTATATAATGTATAACTACAGACCAGAAAAAGCAATGTTGCAGCAGACCAAGAGCAACTGAATCCACAGGGATTTTTTAAAATAACCTGTACTAAAGGAAGGTAACTTCTTTACTCCTTTTAATAAATTATATGAGTGAAGACAAAAAAAGTTTAAATAGACCTGTCACTCCCCATTGTTTCAGATAAACTAATCTTGCCTAACTCTGTGATAGTGAGATGTCATCCATGCTATAGATCAGGCAGTCTATCCATACTCTTTGAAGAGGACTACAAGGTAGACATAACTTTTGATTCATATTTTGCTCTTTTTCCCTTGTCTGTAGTCTGCGGCAAAACCAATTGCTAGCTCAGTGATTTAATTTCATGATTATCAAGTCTAAACACAATATCTTCATCAAAAGCCTAAAATTATTCAGTGCACTACTAGTTATTCATTGTGGCAGCTGGAGTTTCATATCTAGTGTTGTTACCATGTTACTGGATTTCAAGATCAAATATTTTACATGCTGGTTCTCATATAGCAATCGCTGGCTTTGAGCAAGGAGTTACAGGTGTACTTGAAGGAAAGGGGTTTGACTGAGACTCCAAAGAGGATGGATATGCCTATAACAGCGTTCAGAAAAACACACAGATTACAAAGTAGAGTAGGCTTCAACACTTCCCTCTATCTTCATTTTTAGTTTGATTTTTGAGAGCAATCACAGATTTCTAGGTTTTATCTTCCAACATGAACACTCGCCACCTTTTTTAAGATTGAGGTGCCTTAAAAAACTTCCTGTGTTCTGCTAAGGGAAAGAAATTTACAGTTAGTTGCTCTCATTGCAAACACTCTAGATCCTGAGTAATTTTAACATTTGTACATTTGTGTTAAATTCCTTAAGAGCTTAATACAAGGCACCAGAAAGAGTTCACAATCCCTTCTCTCAGTGCTGTTGGATTCTGTGCATGCCTAAATCCCTAGTTATCTGTATTTCTGCTGACTACATGGAAACAATAAAATTTATATTTACGTCTTGGTTTTTATATTTGTACTTTTAAAATATCTTTTGTACTTGTCTCCATGTGTTTATCTACAGGAAAAGGTAATTCTCAGAACATGCCTGTGCTGTAAAGAAGACATCCAGAGTGTGTTCTATACACTCTTCTCTATTCAGGTCTGTTATTTTGTAAAATAATCAAATGCAAATCAGAGCACAAACCTATGTTGAACCATTCTTCTGTCTCGCTGATTCAATCACTGATTTATAGAGGGGAACCACTTTGAGTAAGATTATGAGAACAGTGCCCTACAATAGAGTGCAATAATGGAGCAGCTTAGGAGATATGTCTTTAAATCTCCTTTCCAAAAGTAAGAAAATTTTAATTTGGAACTTGCAGGTGTATTTTGTGAGATATGACTGACACAGTTAAGTACCTTTTCCAGAGAGAGCTCAGGCTAACCATAAGTAATAGTTCTTACCTACTCTTATGTAATACCCCAGTCAGCCTGCTGATTTGTGTGGATCTTATTCCTAATGATTAACTCTCACCATGCAATGTGAACAAAGATGGAAATCTTAACTCATTCTTCCAGTTGTGTCCTTACACATTCAACAGAAAGGCATGGGAATTTCCAGAGAGCAACATTAATCCCTAAGTAGACAAAATTACTGATGATGTTTCCCTTTTTTTGGTTGTGACTTTCAAATGTATAGGAAGAACCTCAGATTTTGTGGTTCTCATCAAAGTACCAGAGACTGAGCACTTCTCAGGATTACATTGGCAAATACTTTTGGTAGTTGCATGTATCCATGCCTTAACAAATGAACACAACGCTGAATGACTGGGTGAGGCTCTGGAGTTTCAGATCTCTTGACCAGGATGGCATCTTGCGGTATACTTGTAGATCTAAGTCATAATTATTATTTTCATTGTAAATTGATTTTTTTATGGATGAAAGTATCTGTGAAGCTCTGAAAAACTAACTGAAGTATCTGAAGGAGCAGCGAAGGTGACATCATACTCTACCACCAAGAGGTTTCGAAGTGTGTTTGTCGCATACTTTGTGATGATAGAGAGAGTATTAAAACTGCTTTTAAGTAGTGTTGGGAAACTTATAGTGAAGATAGCCAAATATGAATCAATATTTTTCATACAGTCCTTAAAGGGCAACATTTGCAGTAAACTATTACTAAATTTTTACCCAAATTTTTTTCCACAAACTACTGCTTACTTGACATGAAAATAGAGGGAAAGAGTGAATTAATGTCTATACAGCATGGGGAATTGATTAATATTTATTTAATTAAGAGGGTTCCGCATAGTACAAATTAACTGTGAAGCTAAATCATTTGACCATGTAGTTACCAAATGAGTCAAGAAATTTCTTGAGGGTGACTGATGCCCTGGTATTGTTCCAGATTTGAGCTCTAATAGGATTATTACAAGCAATTTTTATCAGTGTATATGAAATCAGGCACATCAAATTCCCAACCTTACAGCTGATGCAAACAAGAAACTTGGAAAGCACCCTGAGACACACCGTTCCTCCTCTGAGCCTGGTCCTCAACATTTGCAGGCCTATTCTTGGATGCAGCAAACTAGGATTTGTAACTCTAGAATTATACAGGATAAAGGGACTTAATATCTATTAAATTTTGAGTTTGGGGGGCTGTCTTTTTTATTTATATTCAGGAGAAAAATTTAATTGAAGTATTAATAACCCTTTAGGCCTTTGCCTTCCAGTGGGAAACAGCTGTCATACTTTCTGCATTGTTATCCCCGATGGTAGTACGCTACCCATGTTCAAATATTTTTCTTTTGGGATCTAAACAATACTAGACTAATATGTATAATTGAATACATGCACATGTGTGCATAGTGCCTGTGCACAACCAGCTATTGTCGGCAACTATACTGTAAGGAATGACAAAGAATATGTTAAATTTTAACAGTCAAAAGGCTGTTGGCAGAGCCAGCCCCAGACCTTCCAGTGGTGACAGAACAGGTGGTGGATGAGGAAGGCTGGAAGGAATTTACTGGGTCTGAAATAATGATGCTGGGGTGGAGAGAAAAACTAAGAAGGTAAATGAGATCTTTGCTATGAGAGGCATTCACCTGCCACTACAATGAGAGGAGGTGATTAGGGTGAAAGAGAAGGATTACAACAAGGAAAGAGAAGTTTCAGGGTAATTTGAGTGAATAGAAGTATTTCATACCTTTCCTGTTCTTTTGCCCAACTCTGGTTGCCAGTCCTTTTGTGCAACCTGTGTGTGCACAGATTATTTAAAAAAAAAAAAAAAAAAAAAAAAAAAAAAGTAAGCATGGTGACAAAAATAGTGCAAATTACTCTCATAGTATAAACTATGGTATAGAAAAACGTCACAGTCTGATTCAGACTAAATAGTGAATGAAAATGGCTGGCTTCAAGGCTCATAAGGAAAATATAAATGTGGTCAAACAATCTTTATTGGAAATAGTCTACTTTAAATCCAAAATGTGTGTGTCCAAGAACCTGAAATCGTATTACATCAAGTGATCTCTATTGCAGTATTAATACAAAGGGAAAGAAAGGGGCTTCCAAGCAGCTAAACCCTCTAGTATGTGGTATATTGAAGACCAGTTAAATATTAACACCTTGAATTATACCCACAAGCATGTATGCAATAGTGCAGTCTTGGAGGCCCTACAGTAATGTGCTAGTTTTGACTACAATTTTTAAGCAAGACAACAGCTGCTTTACTTAATGTAGCTTCCCTAGCATTTTTCTAAGTAACAAAGTTGGTGAAGTGACATAATGTTAAAGCCAGGAAAATATCAAAGGCTGTGTACATCTTTATATAGTGAGTAGTTACTAGAATTTGAGTCAAATTCACATAAATACAAATTGAAATAAAATCATCAGGCAGCCAGCAACACTTTCATGCTGCAAAAGACAAATTTCACTTACCAATAGTGTCAGTGAGGGAAAATATGACCAGGACAAAAACTTTTTTTTTTTTTTTTCTCTTCTGTATCAAAACAATATCATTGTTACGGTGTGTCACAAGCTGTAGAGGCAAAAATAACAAAGTGTTCTATCCAATGTCCTTTCTTTCTGATTCAGATGACAAACTACTAGGATTTTTTAAAGGTTAGAGGTAAAACCCCAGAATAGCTTGTACTTTGGAAACCTTACAAGAAAAAAGGAAATAGGGTATTAATACTGTTCAGCCAGGTTACAGCACTGTAGCCCAGCAACAGTCCTTCTTTCACTATCTTGGCAAGAAGGCTATTTCTTTACTATATAACAAGGGGACATAAAATAAAGCAGAGCTTTCTGATTTTGGAAAAAATGTCTAAGTTTTTACAGTACAGCATTACACTCCAGAACAGGAAAAACCTCTGGGTTTGAAAATGTAGGTGAAGATTTTCTATGACTCCCAGTGTTTCTCCATTGACTAATTCCAAGCAGGACAATGTCATTAGAAAGCAGTGTTCAGATTACCAGCTCCTTTGGGATTCATTTTGAAAATTGGTGCTCTGTCTGTCACAATAGATATTCCTAACAACTATCCTAGGGTTTGGGATTTCTTTTGATATGCTTAAAGAATATGCTTTATAGCACCTGTCTTTTAGATCCCTGAGTTCTTTGCCCTTAAAGACAGAAAAACAATTAAGCAATGATATCTTCTTAGTACTAAAAGTTCCTTGAATCATAGTAATAATCTATGTATTATGGAAAACCAAACCAAAACAAGAAACAAAAACAAGGGGAAAAGTGGACATGATGAAAAATTGTAGGAAGAGGACAGTTAAAGTGGAAAAAGAAAGCTGAATACTCTGTTTCTGACATGTACTACTGCAGAAATCAAGGCTGCTATCATATATCTAGCATAAATATCTACATTGCATTACTGTGCTGGCATAAAAGGGAGAGTCTTACCCATCTATAAAAAGGGAAAGGAGAACCTTGGGAACTACTGACCTGTTAGACTCACCTCTGTGTAGATCATGGAACAGATCCTCCTAGAAGCTGTGCTAAGGCACATGGACGACAGGGAGGTGATTCAGGATAGCCAGCACAGTTTCACCAAGGGCAAGTCCTGCCTGACCAACCTATTGACCTTCTGTGATGGAGTGACTACATCAGTGGACAAGGGAGGGGCTACAGATGTCACTTATCTGGACTTCTGTAAAGCCTTTGACACAGTCCCCCACAACATCCTTCTCTCTAAATTGGAGAGTTTGCAGATGACACCAAGCTGAGTGGTGCAGGTGACACACCTGAAGGATGGGATGCCATTCAGAGGGACCTGGACAAGCTTGAGAAGTGGGCATATAGAATTTCATGCAGTTTAACAACACCAAGTGAAAGGTGCTGCACTTGGGTCAGGCCAACCCCTGGTACCAATGTGGGCTCAGGCATGAACAGATGGAGAGCAGCCCTGCTGAGAAGGACTTGGGGATGCTGGTGGGTGAAAGGCTGGACATGAGCCATCAATATGCACTTGCAGCCCAGACAACCAATTGTATCCTGGGATTCTGCCCCTCCACTCCACCCCACTTTAAAGGGCTCTTCCAGTCCAAACTGGAAGATTCTATGATTCTATGCCCATGTGAAAGGTTGTCAGTACATCGTTGTTTGGGCCCTGCTCTGACATTATACATCTAACACATATAGTCCTCCAAAATAATTCAGGTGACCCTAGGAAAATGATAGAGGTAGTACTTGGGATACTAAAGGGCCACAGATTTATGTGGCCTCACAGGATTTTTTGACAAGAGATCTAATTGCCACAAATTCTATGTAAATCATTTTCACTGACATAGATAGCTGAGATTCTGTCTTACACCTGTGTATTAATGCAGTTTTGCTTTGCCTTGCTTCATCTTGCATCTCCTTGCCACACCTCTGAAAGGATACAAAGAATGAGAGATAAAAACATTTTCAGAATGTAAGTAACTATGAGGTTCAGAAAACACCATTGGTCTAATACTTTTAATATAAAATAGCTATTATCTTATATATTTGCTGGAAAATAAATTACAAATTTAAAACAGCAGTATAAAGCTACTCTGTGTACACAAAAGAGGGAATTTAGCATTTTTTTGTTTTCTGTTGTTATATCAACAGTAACTCAGAGATATTAAGGCCTCAGCTGTAAGCAGTTATTAAAGTAACATATCTGAAAGAGTTCACGAAAAAAATGTACCAGACAGTGGCATAAGTAAAATTGGGTTATTACCAATAGGACCACTAAATTTGCAAACTTGAATACATACAGACAGGAAATACTGAATAAGTGAATTTAGTTTCATTAACTATTGCTCTTTGAGTGCCTTTTTTAAAACAAACAAACAAACAAACAAACAAACTTTTTCAATATCAACAGACACAACCTAAGCTAAATGGTGATGTGGAATATCTTTAGCATGTTATTTTTATTATAATAAGCTTGAAATAAAACTTTCTACCACTAGAGATCATCATTGTTCTTTGCAGCAGAGGCTAGCATTAAGTGTTTATTTTAGTAGATGCAGTTCTTTTCTTCACAGAGAACACATCATGATATCAAAACAGAAACATAAGAAGAAATTAATTCCAACTCCAGAACTACTTCTGTAAAACTTCATGGCACAATAACAGCAGAGTCCTAGATGCTTCTGTCGCAACACCAACATATTACTGAAATAGCTATAGGTTGGATTGTGTAAATCTTAGACTTAGCTCTTGCAATAAATATCAACTATTTCCCTTCAATCACATAATTTTTAATGTAATTTGTCCTTTCACAAAGCTCTTTCATCATGGTTTGTAACTGAAATGAAGCAAAATTTGAGAACATTTCTCAAGTTTTGTATGAAATAGTTTTTATAAACATATCTTTCTCTTGCTACAATCTCTTTATTTATTTTTTATCTGTATCTGCACCAGCAAGGTTTTTTTAATGCACCAGCAGTCGTGCAGTAGAATTTTTTTCTTTTGAATATCTAAGGAACTCAGTCTTGAATCTTCATACAGTGAAGTTAATGCAATATCTCCAAAGAAATTTTATTAGTCTCAAAGTATTTTGAATACAATGCTCTACATTGCAGTTACATCAAGGGTATAGTAAAAATAGATCAAGTGTGAATCAAATGGAAAATGCGTCCCTCTTTTTTCCTCAACTTCTGTTCAAGTGGGGAAAAAAAAAAAAACCAAAACCAAAAAAACCCCAGTCAACAAAACAGTGTCTACAAAGACACTGAGTGTCTGAGATTAATTCCTCAATCCACTAACTGGCATTTCTTTTTGAGGCAGTTAAAGCTGGAACTGAATGACATTGATGTTTCTATATATTGCTACTCAAAGATCCTAGAGTGCAGTACTGGATCCAACTTTTTTCTTGTGTACTATGGCTAGTTAGAGTCTAGCCATCAGCAAACATATTCAGGTAAGTGTCCTCACCATTACACAGAAGTTGGACAAAATATGGCAAATGGTGTCTTCTTCTTCCTAAAAATAAATAAATAAATAAATAAATAAATAAATAAATAAATAAATAAATAAATAAATAAATAAATAAATATTGCAAACTACTCCTCTCTCTTTCTAAGAGGTAAGACTATTTTGTGTAATAAATAAGAATCCCTTCATTAAAACAGAGGACTGACAATAAATCTCAGGAAGCATTATCTGCAAAGTAAAAAAAATTAAAAAAAAAAAAAGGGAAATTACAAATTATAACTGATCAAAGGGGTAACAATGCATATCAACCAAACAGCTAGATCCTATAGTAAAAGCTCACTGTACCATGCTTTAGTTTGTTCTAAACTGAGTGACCTAATTTAGTTTGTGTAGTACTTGAGGAGGACAAAAGGCCCTTAACAGGGTTTTATATTTCATGTCCATGATTGTATACATAAAAACCTGAGCTTCAGGCCACAAACCCCACACTTTCTTCTTGTTTTTCCCTCACTGGCTGTTAATATTTCAATGAACTTCATGATCTTTGTCAAGCAAAGTTTTTGATTCTTCTTTGGAAGGTGTAAAAGACTTATCAGCTACCTAACTTACAGGTAAAATGGCAGCATTCTGTCGCAGGCCTTTTCAATAAATAATTTATTTGGCCCTCTAGGGGGGAAAAAAAAATTATTTCTTCCTTCCTAGTCTCTTCCTGTGTGTTCTTCCCTCTGCATTCCAAAGAGAAGATATGGCTTTTGTACTGATTTAGTGGGCTAGTAAATGTTTTTAAACATTTTACTTTAATTTTTACTACTTTTGAAATGTAGACAAGTCCTTACTAATATAAATACAACAAAAGTTTTAGACCCCAAATATCACTGGAGGTTTCTCACACAGACATGCATTAAGTCAAATTGCTGTGTTAGTCAAGTTAAGGGACCATGCAAATCTTGAATATTTTCTGTAAGACTAAATTATCCTTCACCTTTCTCACTCCATTTGAGACAGAGGATTTCTGGGTGTGCAGGGAGAATCCAGTTTGAAAATTAGCATGTTTCAGATTATACTTCTTCTCTATAAAGCAACAGAATCTGAAAACAGTTTCATGACCCTTAGAGAAAATGAGAAGAATGAATACAAGAAAAATAGAAAGTAGTGTAAAAAAAGCATGTTTTGCTTTCCTACCTTGTTATTTATTAGCATGTTGCAGGGTTAAAAAT
Source organism: Acropternis orthonyx (assembly GCA_035583155.1). Classification (NCBI taxonomy): domain Eukaryota; kingdom Metazoa; phylum Chordata; class Aves; order Passeriformes; family Rhinocryptidae; genus Acropternis; species Acropternis orthonyx. The sequence continues at coordinate 66,271,888 of JAWWEU010000001.1, forward strand.
AAATATGAGCAGAATGATCCAGTGAACAAAGACATAAATGACAATGAAAGAGAGGCTCAGACCTTCAAAAGAGAATAGTCTGTTAGTATTAATCTAATACTTGTATTTTCATGCCTTCAGTGTTGTTTAAAAAAAAAAAAAATTGTTATTTGATGCCAAAATGACAATTGCCATACAGTAGTAGGTGTCTTTAACATTCTCTAATCCTTTCTTTCATCCCTTTTTGGCTTCCTGAATCTTTTACCTACAGTGAAGATTCAACAGCAAGGTCTAGTAGAATTTAAGATTCCCCTTCACACTTACAAGCAGCAGTTTAACTTCTTACAAACCACACTGAAAAATGACTAAAGTCTGCATAATATATTTCATGGTAATAACACTATCCATAATAGATTAATAAAGCTCACATGCTTGCTTTATTCCTTCTTTTTTTTTTTTTTTTTTTTTTTGCACTGCCCATAAAAACAGTTAAAACCTACTTCTTTTTCTAAATTAACATTGCTGCACATCTGATGTGAACTAAAAAAAAAAAAAATACAGTGGAACACTTTTTTCCTGCCATATAAACAAGTTATATATCTCCCAAATTGTTGAGACACTTATTTTGGGGAAAAATAAATACAAAGGAAGGAAATACACTATATCTTATGATATGAATTTTGGTGCAAGTGATTATAAGTTTAACAGATGCTACACTGTTTGATGAAACATTTTAGATCCTGAATGAAGAGTCCTTGAAGACCAAGAAGGAAAATAATATCTTACATGTGCAAAATAAATCTGACTTCTCAAGTACAGTAGTCATTTACTGCTATCCAGAGTGCTGTGCAATACAGTCATCACAGAGTTTATCAACAGAAAATAGATGATGATAATTCTTCTTCCTTGTGAAAGAATTATCTGCTTATATTTTTAGGTGTTGAGTCAAATCTTTCTGTCCTTACTCCAGGATTAATTTTCCAGGTCTTCTCATGGAGCACTCCACGTCAATGAAATACAACGAATAAAGATACCAGTTCTAAGGCAAAGGAGACAATTGAAGGGTGAGTAATAAATGAGCATTTTGGTTGATGAGGAATAAACCCTTTAATGTATAAATTATTCACTTCATACAGGAAAAAGTAAAATTTAAGTATATTATATTGGACCTGAACTTCTCGGCATTTCCTGAAGAGTCTTTAAGAATTTATATTAAAAATCTTAAAAGAGAATGAGAGCCTGGACATTAATTATTTCATATTTGCAAAATAATTATTGCCTGTGTAAATGATATTGGGTTTGCTGTTTCCATCAAAATTTAAAGTTCAGACACTTCTTGTGCACATTATTCGTTCTCATTTAGCAGTTAATTTTACTTAAAAATGACAATATCAAAATAGGTAATGTATGTATTTCAGAAAGCATACAACAATTAGCCCTTTTAATTTCTATCAGCATTTAACAAATATTAGAGAGAATAAATAGCAACTGGTATCATACTGGGGAAAAAAAAAAAAAAAGAAAGAACGCTGTGGGAAAAAGTTATGAAATATAGCAATGTTTTATTTCATAGCTTACATTTTAATACCTAGAAATAGTCTAGAAAATACTCTCTTGACCTCTTGCCTTATTAACTCTTTGGTGTAGTTTGTTTCTACTTTGAGTCAGCATATTATGCCATGTTTTTAAATAGGAGACAAAACAGAAAACAAGAGTTCAAGACCTATGATTGTAAGCTATGTCAAATCTGTTACTGCTGGTTTTGAACTATTTTTTCTTAGACTTTATTACTAAGAATTAAAAAGAAAAAAAAAAAAGACAAACACACCCCCCTGCCCCAAAAAAAAAACCAAAACCAAAACCACCACAACCAGACTTATTTCTGTGTAGGAAAAAACATTATTTAAAACAAAAATCACCAAATGGAATCATTGAAGTAGTGATAGACAGCATGTACATCTATGAGTAAATTTAACCAAGAAACATTCTGGCTGTGTTTACAAATGAGCGCTTCTTCAGCAAAATGCATATTAAAATCTGTAGTATATAAAATACCTCTTGTGTTAAATTACAATGACTGGGAGAAGGCAAGAGGAAGGTCATTGTAGCTGATAAACGTAGTTATGCAAATGTGTTATTGTGAGAAGGCGCTGACCAGGGTTAAAAATTGTGCTAAGCAGAAGGTCAATCAGAAATTTCATGGGTCTTTCTGGCCTTGAAATCTATAAAAGTGAGGAGGTGAGGAAGGAAGAAAATGAAAATGAGAGTAGTTCTGGTTGTTCTTTTTGATTTAGGTCTACTTGATGAATAAAAAAACATGTTGGTCAAGTAGGTAAAGATGTCAGTAACAATTTTATTTTCATCAGAAAAAACCCCCAAAACATTTATTTTATTAAAATATTTGTGAATTCACAATGGTCTTCAGTTTCTCTGTACTCATCAAGCACAGACATTTAATAGCCTCTCTAAAATTCTTCAGCTCTAGATTCCTCAGAAGCTCCCTGATTCAGCATCACACTGACTAGACCGACTTAATGTGCAGTGCTCAAATCAAGCACCATGCTTATATTTAAGGGATTTATTCCTTACTTTGTGAATACACTTTCATTCAAAAAAAACAGAGAGAAGAACAAGCTGTAGCTTGGGATCTACTGACCTTGTAGGGACCTTATCAGGGAGTTTGTATACTTGTAATTATTATGTTCCTTGGCTAGAGATGGTCTACTGTGCTGATGGGGACTAGAGAGAGTAAATGACAACCATAGTGGATTGCTATACTGGGATTTATTTAAGAACCATCAAAACTAGGTCTTCCTTTGCATTCATTTATGACACAGTCTTGGTCAGTTTCCTTAAAGTTACACTCTCTAGGTTTCAACTTCCCCTTATCACAGTGAGGTTTCTGAAGGTCTGGGAAAATCAGTCACAAAGTCATGCTTCTTCACAATGCAATGCTGCTGTCAGTTAGCCACATATGTCACATTCTCCACATATCTGTCTGACATCTGGGATCTTCTCCTTGCTTCTCAGACCTTTCCTTCTGCAGTCGTTTTCACCTTATCCTTTCCAGTCTGCCATCTGTTCCTTGAAGCCACACACTTCTTTTCAATAACTTCCTTTTTTTTTTTTTTTTTTTTTTTTTTTTTTAAATTTTTTATTTTTATCCTTTCTTTTTCAGGAACTTCAATCTCCAGTTTTGCCAATCTAAGTTGTTTATATGCAGAAACACAATGTCTTCTTACTGTCCCAGCTGGTGGTTCTGTCTCATGCCTTTTTATTAAATGTAGGATTCAGGAAGTGCAACTTTTGCTTAGTCCAATTCATATTAAAAAGAAATTACAGCTAGCTTTTACCAGTTTTAATTAGCATGTAGACGGCTTCCTCCCCAGAATTCAAAAGTTCAGATTTTGTTGCTCATCCTCCCCTTTGCCCACAACACACACACACATGAAAAATTACCTGTTGCCTTTCAGTGTTCACAATGCAAGCTATTATTTTGTTTCTGCATAGGAAAGAGGTGACCCCCCTGGTTGTATTGCTATTATGTTGTTACAGCATACGGCACTTTGTATCAGGAGCTTGCTTCTGCTGCTGAGACAAGTAAAACCCTAGAGATGGAACTGGTGAAGAAGAATTATTTTGATCTCAAGCCTCTGTAGATGGTGGACCACCATGTTTGAATAAATGGCAATATACCAAATTTTCTAATTTTTACACATTTTTTAGCACTTCATTGCACTGTACAATTTCTTAGCAGAGGTTTCTTTCACAGTGCCCACAGAGGTTCAGCCGAGTGAGGCAAATGTTGATATTCCTTCTGACACACATCTGTGCAGTGCCTGTTGTGAGATTTACAGCTCCAGGAGGTCTGGAGCCTGGCAGAACTTCATCTGTACAGTGTGTTACAAATGAGAGAAGAAAACCACCACTCTGAACTTTCCTTCCAATCTGATACAGCAAAAGAATGAGGACATGAAGGACATACAAACAGGTATTTCACCAGCTTAGACCGAGATGCAAGAAAACCCTATCAGTAAGTGCCACATTGAACATAAGAAGTACTACAAACAGTAGATGGAACAGAACTGACATATGCAGTTGAAAGAAGGAACCCTTTTCACTTTGAGAGAGAGAATAAATGGACTACAATATGTTCATCCTACACCTAAAAGTTTTTGAGTATAAGTCAAAAATGACAACGGTTTTGCCCAGTTCTTCAATTTCTCTTATAGTATCTCTACGTGGCTTTCTCAGAGATATTTTATAAACTAAATTGTGCTGATACTAAAACTGAAGAAATGTCTCTGAAACTGTGAAACGAAGGCATATCCCCATCATTTGTATTATGGCACACCACGCAGCAATGCCTTATCTTGTCTATAGGTGGCAGCAGAAGACCAAGTCTCATGAGCAAATACGCTAAACGGAACAGTGTTTGAAGAAAGTTATTCGTACACTAAAGATGAATATTTTCTTAATAATACATAAACATTATTTAACAGGGACTATAGAGTCAATAGAATGTGAACAATGACTCCCCTCTCCAGGACAAAAAAACAAAAAAAAAAAACCAAACAAAAAAAAACAAACCACCATTGCAGCCAGAACTGGTCCTTTTCTTCGATGAAGTGAAAAGCTCCTTCAATTTGCTCAGCGTGGGAGTCTTTGTCATTTTAACTGGACGGCACAATAGATATTGATAAAAATAAAAGTCTTTTAACATAATAGCAATGCAAGACAATACCAACAAAGTGTCTTGTACGTCAGCAACATCCATTAAAAATGTATTAAAACGTGCATTCAACTCTTTTATTTCCTAAAAACAAAAAAGGTTGGTAAGTGCTTATATGCAAAAAACCTTCTCATATGGAAAGAAAGAGAGACAGGGAGCTCAAGAAGGAGGCCACCAGATCTAGGCATAAAAAACAAGAGCAAAGTAAAGGAAAAGGTTTCATGAGACGGGGGGGGGGGGGAAGAAAAAAAGAAAATTCTCAACAACTAGATGACTAGCCAGAGAGAAACATAATAGCTCTAAACAATGCTACTATAGGCTTCATATACATGTGAGCAAACTGTCATTTAAAGTTTCTCTAGAACTCTTACATTTTTTTACTCTAACTTAAATGTTTGTTACTTTCTAGAATTAGTAGGTGTTGGTGACTAGAAGGACTTACCAGTATTTCAAGTAAATGATGCATTTGTGCAAAACTGCGAGCCTTTTAACTACATAGCAGTAAACAAGAAAAAAAAAATCCTTCATGAAAACATTGCCTTTCTTTCACTTACTGACCCTACTAAACTCTTTTGTACATAAGTAAAGTGTACGTGGTGGATTGTCTAGCTAACGAAAATGTATAGTGTTTACTGTGGGAGAATGATGGGCAGAGATGATGAAATGAACCAGCATCCATGGCAAGATTTTCCAAAGAAGCTGGTAGTGGGGAAGGAACTGGGTTTTTTTACAGTACCTCACAAGTTTCAAAGCACTCATATTTGTGCTGGTCTTGGTTGAGATAGTTATTTTTCAGTAGCTAGTATGGGACTATGTTTTGAATTTGTGCTGAAGAGGGTATCAATAATTATGGGGTGTTTTAGCTATTTATATCTTACACAGATTCAGGGCCTTTTCTATTCCTCACCCCACCCCACGAATGAGGATGCTCAGAGCGCACAAGAAGGTGGGAGGGGACACAGCCAAGACAGCTGACCCCAACTGACCAAAGGGATATTCCATATCATATGGTGTCATGCTCAGCATATAAAGATGGGGGAAGAAGCAGGAAGGGGGGATGGACATTTGGAGCGGTGATGTTTATCTTCCCAAGTACAGTTACATGTGATGGAGCCCTGATTTACTGGAGATGGCTGAACACATGCCTGCCCATGGGAAGTAGTGAATGAATTCCTTGTCTTACTTTGGTTTTATGCACACAGCTTTTGCTTTACCTATTAAACTGTCTTTAGCTCAACCCATGAGTTTTCTCACTTTTTTTATTGTTCTGATTCTCTCCCCCATCTCAGCAGTGGGAGAGTGAGCAAGTGGCTCTGTGGGACTGAGTTGCCAGCTGGAGTTAAACCACAGTAATATTAAACAACTTGCAGATGTAGGTTGTGCAAAATATAGGGATATACTTACTAAACTCAGTTTGCTCAGCTATTTCTTCTCTTTCAAAAATTCAAAAGTCCTGTAAATCCTCAGAGCCCACTGTCTAATTATACTGGGCATCTTGTGTACCTTCTCATTAAAAACTAACCTCCTATTTTAATGACTTGGTTGAAGTCCTTTGAAGCTCAGACTGTTAGTGACTGAATGCTGTATTCTGAATGATGCCCTCCTTCCTTTATTCCTTTCTGAGCTTTGGTAATTTCTTCTTTTTTTTTTTTTCCTTTCCTTTCCTTTCCTTTCCTTTCCTTTCCTTTCCTTTCCTTTCCTTTCCTTTCCTTTCCTTTCCTT